>CM066033.1:1212658838-1213283838 GCA_033557465.1 Ichthyophis bannanicus
TGGAACAAGGAGCATTTCTAAGAATGCTACCCTGAAGGTCCTGGATTTCAACTATCCACCTAAAAATCTAAATTTGTCTTTCAAAATCTACCTCCCACACTTTCCTATGTTGTTGGTGCCTACAGGTAACAATACAGCTACCTCCTCCCTAGCACTGTCTAGAATCCTATCTTCCCGATACATGAGGTCCAGTACCTTCATAACAGACATGCAAGTGAACAAGTGATCCTCACATCCATCAGCCACCCAGCTATCTACATGCTTAATGATCAACTCACCAACTAAAATGGCTGTCCTAATCTTCCTTTCTGGGCAGAAGCCCCTGGAGATACATCCTCAGTGTGAGAAAACATTGAATCCTTTGGAGAGTGAGCCCTCTCTACAGGATCATTTCCTTCCACATCAAGATGATTCTCTCCATCCAGGTGACCTTTCTCCTCCAAATCAGCACTGATACTGTCAGATTTTAGTTGGAACTTTTTTCCTATGTCCCTGTAGTTCTCTATATACCTCTCTGTTTTCCTCAGCTCCTCTAAGTCTGCAACTCTAGCTTCCAGATATAGGACTCCTTCTCTGAGAGCCAGGAGCTCTTTGCACCGAGTGCACACAACCTGTACTTAGTGCAAAAGACTGGATAGATTCCATCTTGTTGTTGGACTACTGTCTGCATCTTTGCATTAGTGAGTTTAGTTGTTTAGAGCTGGTAATGGAGTAGGGATACCTAAACTAATGCAAAGACTTTTGGGATTATTTGATACATTTTATAATATTATTTGCTCGCTTCCCAGTGAACTGCTAATTATTTGTTAAGCGGCAATCACTTTTGAATGAAAATATATTATGGTGTTAAATTATACTCTCTCTCAATTGAGATAATAAACTATAAATTTGGGGGGGGGGGGTCGCTAGGTAGAGTGGATGAGAAGAAAAAGAACTACCTTTCTGTTTTCTTTGAAATCTACCTAATTCTAACAGACATGAATTTAAAACCTCTAATTGAAGCAGCTATTTGCTTGCTTAGAGACCACCTAAATCTAAAAGAAATAAATTTAAAATGTCTATAAGAAGCTTATGTTTGCCATTTTTCACTTAAGAAATTTCTGAGGGAGAGCTGAAAACACACAGCCTCTTTGGATATGCAGAAAGCAGCATTAGGTGCAGTAAAGGTATACATTTTAAAGCCAAAGGGAGAACAATTAGTTTCCAGCTGTTCATGTTCAGCTGCTTTATTTGGTTTTAGAAGTAAATATCCCTGCTAGTGCTGTGTCCCTTGGATTGAAACTAGAGAAAGATGTTATACAAGTTGAACTCTCAACATACTAAACCTATGACTGCCGCAGCATTTCAGATCCCTGAGCAATTTGCAGTGAGTTTCTTAGCAGCAATGATGGACAGAGAGATCTTCCATTGATGAACTAGACCCAGCAAGACTAATAACTGCCTTGGTTACTTTCTTGGTGTAATGAGAGTTACAGTAAGGTGCCTTTTAAATTTGTTTCCCTGAAAGAGATATACTGCAGGCTATAGTTTTTCCTATAGGAGGTTAATTAACTTCATATGTGAGTAAACTATGCATTTTACTGATAAGACTCCTAACAAATGTAAATGTCAAGACTGTGCAGGGAAAAGCAGTTTTGCAACCTTAACATGCAAAATACATTTGAGAATCAGGAGAATCAAGCAAAGGTGTGTCATTTGAATTTTGTACATTTTCAGAGATAGTCTCTTACTTTACTTTAAGTTAGGTTTAAAAAGTAGTTTGCTAAGATTTTAAGTTTCTTTCTGAACTTTTGCTATTAACTTTGAAAATTTGTGAACTTTTCTCCATTGATGGAAAAATAGATGAGGACAGTTAATCTCTGACTTCTCTAGAACATCCTGAAGTCAAAGAGGAATCACAGAAGGAAATGGTGCCTAGAATTACACTACTTGTTTTACAGTATGTGCTCTTGAGCAATATAGAAATAGGACCTTAATGTTCTGTTTTGTAATTAAGCCTTTTTATTTTTAAATCATAAGTCCAATATATTTTTTGAACTTTGTAAAGATACATAGAGGAGACAAGGTTTTCCTGGAGATGTGTTTGAGGGTTCTTTTACTAGGAATCGATTTTTTTATCTAAATTTTAACGAAAATTGGAGGCAGGTATTTATTTTCATATGGAATAAAAAATTAGCGTGGCATTTTCTGGTACTTTTCCCACGTTAGGCTTGCTCGCCGATGCAGAAAGCAAGCAAATGCTGAAAAAACGCCCCACCCCAAAACCCTTGCTAAACTACAGCGCACATTGCTGCATAGATAATTGCACCCGATGTAAAAAACTGCACTGAAACTTAGCACAGTTTTTATACTGTTTTTAACACTGGATCTTCATGCCAGCTTCGGGCAGGTGTAAAAAGCCAGTCGGGAGCAAAAGTATCATCTGAAGTGAAGACTGACACTTCACCTCAGAAGATCCAGGCAATGGGGAAAGCCCCCGATACCATGAGAATACTGTCAGGGGGCCAGTGCCCCCCCCAACCCCCCCCCCCCGACAGAAATCAAATCCCCAGCAGCCCTGGTGGCCCAGCAGCCACAAACCACCCACCCAATAAAAAATATCCCTTGTGGCCCAGCAACTCAGATCCCCCCAACCATCCATTCACAAAAAAAAAAACTCTGGTGGTCCAGCAGTCCCAATTCCCCTCTCAATTTAAAAAAAACCCTGGTGGCCCAGTGGCCCCGATCCTACCCACCCAATAACAAAAAAGCCTGGTGGCCCCCGAACCCTTCACCCCCTCCTGATTCCTTTAATCTGGAGTCGTAGCATTGCCTACATGGTCCCACCCCTGCACCACCATCTTGAAAACTGGTGGTGCCAGGCCCCACGCAGTGCATCCTGGGATGCATCGGGCAGGGTCAGAATGCCATGTAAGGCAGAACTTTTATTTATTTATTAGAATTTATATACTGCCACTTCCAATGGTCAGTGGCGGTTTACAAAGAACAAAAAAGGAACTTTACTTTATAACATCAGAAAAATGTATATACAAGGCAAATGTAATAAACAATTAACAATTAACATAACTATATACAAGAATCATTTGCAGTATTAAAGATATATTGGTGCATGAGAGGTAAGGATGAAGGGAGTAGAGCTTATCAGAGGGATTGAGATGTTTGAGGCTGATAGTTTTTAGTGGAGGAACCATAGTATTCGATGAGTAGATATGTTTTAAGCTCTTTATGAAAGATTTGCAATTCTTAAGTTGTCTGGTAGTGTATTCCAAAATGGATGGGGCAATGTTAGCAAAGGCTCTATTTCTGATGGTTTTCTTAACATTGCGGATGTGAGTTGGAATTGTTAGTATTTTGAAAACAAACCCTCCTGGTTCTGGTAGTGCTGGGTGGGCTGAGGAGGGAGCTGTGGAATGAAGAGGCAATTTTATTGTACAATTTGAATGTTATTACAAGGCATTTGCATTTAGTCCTTGTAGCGATGGGAGCCAGTGGAGGTAGTGGAGAAGTTATGTGATGTGGTCAGCGTAGTGGGCCTTGTTTATAATGTGGGCAGCAAGGGTTTGTGCTAGCTAAAGCTGATGGATGGTTTTCTTGGGTAGACTGTACAAAATGCTATTACAGTAGTCGAGATGGGGTGTTATCAAGGTTTGCAGGACTGATCTAAAATCTTGGCTTTCCAATAAGGGCCGGAGATGTTGCAATATTTTTAGTTTGAGATATATGATCTTTGAGATAGCTTTTATGTGGGGGACCATGGAAAGGGATTGATCTAGGATGATTCTTAAGTAATTGATTTCTTGTTTGACTTCTGTCTCTGAGTTACATAGGTGAAGTTTTGATGGGGGGTTGAAGTTTTGATTTTGGGTAATGTATAACACATTTGTTTTCTTTATGTTGATTTTTAAGTTGTGTATGTTAAGCCAGTCAGTTACATCAGTGAGGCAATCTTGAATTTGAAGGCAGGTAGGATTATTGGTGTGAACTGGATGATATAACATAATATCATCCGCGTAGAGGTGATAGCATTCTTTGTGTTTCTTGAAGATGTCACATATTGGCTGCATGTAGAGATTAAACAGAAGAGAAGATAGGGAGGAGCCTTGGGCAGCTCCTTGTACCTGATTGAAAGTTGAGGAGGATGCTGTGCCAATTTGGATTCGAAAGGTGCGGTCAGTGAGGTATGATTTAAACCATTCTAGCACTGTGCCTTGGAGGCCGAGTTGTTGTAATCTTGAGATCAATATATTATGGCAGATGCTGTCTAAAGCGACAGCAATATCGAGAAAGACAAGTAAGAATGACTGCTTGTTATTATTTAATCCACGGTGGAGTCTGTCCATAAGGGTGAACATCAAGGTTTCCACACTGTGAAACTGTCTAAAGCCGTGCTGTTCATTGTTGAGGGGAGCATTTGAATCAATGAAGTCTTGCAATTGGATCTGAACTATTTTTCGATGATATTTACCAGAAATGGTAAGCTGGCGATGGGTCTGTATGAGTTAGGGAGGGTTCTGTCTGTTACATTAGATTTTATGATTGGGCGTATGATCACCTGTTTTAGGACAGATGACATCTGCCCTGTTTGTAATGACCAGTTGACCATTTCAAGGATAATGGGTGGAAACTCTTCTTTTGTTACCTTGCGTCAGCTGACTGGGCAGGGGACTGATGGGGAAGTGTTTGTGTTAATGTTTGTGATAGTGCTTTTTAGTTGTTTGAGAGTTATGTGGTGGAAAGATGACCAGGTGGTTTGATTGTGAGGTTTGGTCTGATCAATTGGGTGTTGGGATTTGTAACACTATTATTGTGGGGGACAAATTTCTCCATAAGATAATTCGCTAGGGTTTGGGGTTTTATTGGGGGTAGTTCAGTGTCATGATTGGGGGATTTTGTAAGAGATTTGACAATTGAGAAAAGTTCTCTCAGTCTGTTGAGGGATTTTGTAAGCAGCTTGGTGTGATATTCTTTTTTTCATGTATTAATGCCTTCTTTACAGGATTTGAGAGTGGACATATATAGCAGATTTTCGGCGTCTGACCTTGTGATTCCCCATTTGGTTTTCAGTTTTCTGAGCCTTTGCTTTAGCTTTCTTAGTTCAGAAAACCAAGGTTTGGATTCTTTCTGCTTTGTTGGGAGGAGAGATAAGATGATCATATTCCAGCTATTTATGAGGTCATTTAGTTCCATTGTAGAGGTATCTGTTTGGTATAGTGTCATTTAAGAATGATTCTTTATCAAAAGCTTTAAATTTATTTTTAAAGCCGTTGGCTTCCTTGGTTTTGAGGGGAAATGTGGTAGATGGGATAGTAAAATCTAAGAGGAAATGATCTGTCCATGAAAGAGAGAATGCTTTAGGAGGGGAGAAGTGTATGGCTTGCTTAAGATCAAGTGTGTTGCCTTTCTTGTGGGTGGGGGATTGCACAATTTGCTGATATCCTTTGTCATGCAGGGCATTTATGAAATGAGTGGAGTGTGAGGGAGAGAGTGATGGCAGTTTGAAATCGCCAAGGATAATGTGGTGCGTGCTCAGGGTTGATGTGCATGTGGTTTCTAGGATGGAGGATAGATTATCAGGGTTGGGGGAGGGGGTCCGTAGATCAGACTGATCATGATTGATTTGCTGTTAATGATTAGAACATCCATACCTTCTATAGTTTTGTTCAATTAGAGAGAAAATTTGAGGTCTTTTTTTGCTAAGATTAGCATGCCACCTCTGCGCTTGCTTGGTCTAGGGCATTGAAATAGGTAATAGTTGGAGAGGGTTAATTGGTTGATTAGGACGTTGTCTGAACTGGATAGCCAGGTTTCAGTTAAGCAAAGTATGTTTGGGTTGTTGTCACTGAGGAGATCAATTATTGCAAGGATTTTGTTTCTAATGGATCTAGCGTTAATGAGAGTCATTTTTATCGGGCATACAGGGATAGAGGGGGATAGGGATGAATTAACCTTATATTGCAGTCTGACCCTTGCACTGAGTGGGGCCAGGCACTGCTATTTTTCAAGATGGCGGTGCAGGGGCAGGAGCACATGGGCAATGCTCCCACTCCAGATTAAAGATACCAGGAGGGGAGTGGGAGGTTCGAGAGCACCCGGGCCACCAGGCTTTTTTGTTATTGGGTGGGTGGGATCAGAGCCACTGGGCAACCAGGGTTTTTATTTTATTGGGTGGGTGGGTAAGTGATCGGGGCCACCAGGGATTTTTTTATTGGGTGGGCGGGGGGGCGGTGAGCACCAGCCCCCTGATAGTATTCTGATGACAATGGGGGCTTTTCCCGAAGTATTAAACTTCCCCTCAGATGACCTTATTTCTCCGGGATGGCATGCCAAACCTCTGTCGACTTCTATGTGCATATGTTTAGCTTGCTTTCCCAGTTTAACACTGATTTTTTTTGTCCATTGAGTAATTTGAATATTGCATTCCAGCGCAAAGAGTCAGCGTTAAAGTTGCACTATGAAATCCTGCACTAGAGCTTTAAGCACTGGGCTCTAACACAGAGTCTCTGCATCGGCCTGATATTCTTCCTCAGAAAGATTCTTATAAGATTTTTCAATAAGCTTCCTTAGTTTGTTTTCACTTCATCTATAAAGCTTCTCCTTTCCAAAGGTACCACCTTTAGCTAATTAGAGATTGGTTTGTATAATCATATTGATTATCTTCACTTTTGATGTTAACTAAGATCAATTTTGCTCTGTTAAGGGTTGTTTGTTTTGGTTTTTTCATGTTCTCTTCTCCCTATCATTTAGATTACTCGATGCTAATAATTTATCATTTATATTTTGTCTTGATTTTTCTCTTGACTATATCCTTGCTTAATCACTTTAATGTTTATAACATAGCTTTATAAAGCAAGTTTTGGCCTGTCAGGATTTTCCTAACTTGGAAAATGCTGTTAACATTTAAAAATTGATATCTAAAAACCAATCTGGGCGATGCACAATGTTTGCTACCTTTGCATCTGACAAACACATTACCAGGCAATCCTTATGCCTACAAGCCGCCCAGCTGTCTACTATCCCAGTGATTGAATTGCCAACTATAAATGCAGTCTTTTCTTTTTACTGTTGGGTGTATGTCCCTGGAGACATATCCTCGGTGCACGAGGATACTGCATACACTAGAGTTCAGGTCCTAGCTACAGGATCACTTATTGGAACACCGAGGTGATCCTCTCTTTTTAGGTGACCTTGCTTACCATGAATAGCATGGAGCCTCTCTCTTCATTAGACAGATTCACTGACCAAAATTAGGAGATTATGACCACTTATAATTATTAATGGGCAGAATGGGGCCTCACTAAGGAAAACACAGGTGGGATATCTTTTATAGTTGGCTGCTCATGTACAGAAAGGCACCTCCTTTTTACCAAACTATGAGTGATGACTGGTAATTAAAATGTTGTCACTGTCCTGTTACCTGGATTTTTATCTTCACAAATGGTATTGCGCAGGCATGGTTTTCTACTATATAAGTTTCTCTTAGCTAAACTGAGCAATATATTGATTTTATTGTTTAGAGTGGGTGGGTTTATAGGAGGAGGGAGGGCTAATGACAGGACAGAGTGAAAGGAATCAAATTGTTCTTATTCAACACTTGGGACTGAGAATTTTCAGTAATGGCTGAAGTGTTCTGTCTAATCTGAATTCTTCCTTTAATAGATACTGTTTTGCCCAGAGTTCTACAAAATATACTCTTAAAGACATTCCTTGAGACGATATAGGTCACATGAAAGAAGAAAGAAGCATTCTGCCTTCTGTTATATCTCAAGCTCCTAAAGAATTAATCTATGAACAGAATTAAAATTCTACACCTCAGTAGTCTGACATTCCTAGATTCTTTTCTGCTTTCTGCAGCAAAACAATTTCAGCAACAGCATAGAAAATGGATTTTTGCTTGCAGAGATGTCAATGAACATTTTGTTTAAGTATCTCAGGCCCTAGAGGGTCTTGCTATCATGAAGCATATGATACAGTCCAGGAAGCATAAAGCACATAGGAGATAATATTGAAACAACTGAACAAAGTGTGTACTTGGGTTAGATAAGGTCATGCAGCTTGATCGCATTGAGAGATTAGACATGTAAACATCAAAACACATGAGCTAATTCCCTCCTCGTATTTAATAGGTGTCTTTTGTAAATCCAAATGATCTTGTGTATGATTTGCTCAGAGGTTTCTCACACTTAGTGCCTACGGTATAGACACTGCTCACTCCACTGATATATTTCATGTTGCTGTTTTTCCTTTCTTACAATAAGTATTGACTAAAAGAATACAAGAAAAGTCAATAGCATAACTTTGCTGGCGGGAATCAAGGACATTTGGTTACCTAGGAGTTGGTGCAGAGAGTACTTAGTATGAATGATTAAATACTGGTACTTCCTCTTTAATTTTAACGATTACTGTTTTATAGAAGGGATTTTAACAGTCAGGAGATGTGACTGTGTTTAAGATTCCCAAAGATTCAGTAGTTCATTGTCGGAAGCAACTACAGAGCAGCTTTATGTGCATTCAGAGACAGCCAGGAAATTAGTTCTGCATGACTGCATCAGCACTGTGACACAGAGAACAACTAGCAGCCATGTCCTTAAACAATTGCTTTATCTCCAGGCATGGTAGTAATGCTAAGTATTGTGGTTTCAGACTAAAATGCAAATACAGTGATCCCTCAAGTAAAAATAAGCACTTCTGAAGGGGCACTGTCTGCAGCGGTTTCAAACACAGTTAAACGTGAAAATAAAAGAAGTTTAATAGATTCAAGTAAGAAAATAAAGCAAAATATTCTAGGACTGCAAAAAAAAAGAATTGTTTGTAATGTCAAAATGAGTTAATATTTTGGGATCAATTCTGTACTTAAAACCAAACATGGCAAAAAACCACCCACCTTGACTTAGAAAATGATTTCTCTCGGTAGCAATAAGAAAATGATCAATCCAGTCAGAAACTGCTAGGTGATTTCCCCTAGAGTGCTCTACTTTTGTCTTAAATTCAGTGGGTAATTTATAATTCATTTTTCAAGTTTTATTTTATGATCCCTATATTTTTAACAAGAGCATAGTGTACGTTCCAAAAGGGATGGAGAACACTATAAAAGTGGATCACACACTAAATGATTTTCAGTTGCGTTTCACTTTCACGTCTTTTTCCCTTACAGTGCTGTATTTATGGAACCTTTTATCTCATTAAATCTGCTCGGTCCCGTCTGTACAGTTCATATATAACAAAAAAGCAAGTTGGCAAATGCATATTTACAGTGTGGCACAATGGCGCTTTTCTGTGCTCTCCATAGGTAGACTGAGGCAAGCCTGTGTGGGGAATTCAGTGGGACAAATCATGGTGAAGCATGCCTTGGTATAGTGGATGGGAATATGTGGATGAGGGGGCATATACAGGGTATATGTGCATGCGTATATACAGGGTGGCCCAAAAAAAGTGAGAGCATCTTATAAATTAAAAGCTTAAATAGTTTACTTATTTACCTTTTTTAGCTATATAACGTCTTTAATTTGACACTTTCCGGTCACCATTTTTTTAATTTTAATTTGTCATTCATTTACATCTGTCTTTTTGAATTTTTAAATAACTTATATGCTATGAGATGTTCTCACTTTTTTTGGGCCACCCTGTATATGGTTATGGTTTATTGGTGTTTGGTAAATTGATGTCTTTGAATTATATGGCTAGCAGCAAATACTGTGTATACCATGAACTGTCCAAGAAACAAACCAGTCAGTATTAGAGGAGATCAAACCTAAGCTTTATTTAGAAACTCAGATAACAAGATTTTGACATTCATACTTTGGACACATCATGCGAAGAGAGATCATTAGAGAAAGACATCATGCTTGGCAAGGTAGAAGGTCAACGCAAAAGAGGAAGGCCAGCAATGAGATGGATCTATACAATAACAGCAGCTATGGATGCCACTCTATCAACAATGAGCTGCCTGACTGAAGACAGAACACAGTTTAGGATAAGTATCCAGAGGGTCACCATGAGTCAACAATGACTCAACGGCACTTAACAAAAACAACAGCAACCTACCCTTTTCTAAAGAAACAAAGATTTTTATAATTGATAAAATACATTTTTTAGAAACTCCATTCATGATAGGTAGAGAAAATAAAGCCTAAGAAATTAAAAGTAATATAAAACATCAAATGGTGCATTACCATGCTCCCCAACATTGCCCAGCTATCCACCCCTAATGCCAATATAAACAGGTGTGTATGGAGTTTGATTCTGCATCTCTTGTAAAATAATTTCATCTGCAACGATACTAGTAGCTCATTCGAAAGGACTGGTGCTCTAAAGAAAAATGCCAATTCAATGTCCCAGTTTCCCTTTTGGTTAAGGCAATTGTAGCTAGTTTCAAAGGACCTCAAATACAAATATATCTTTTCTCCTGTCAAATCAAGTGCCAAGACACTGGACTATCTGGCTAGACTCAGCATATATCATCATCGGCCCCATTACAATAAATTATCCAATGAGCTATACAGCTTCAAACTGCTTAGAAAAACAGTTGAAACACATTTCTGACACAATAGTGCATTTCAAAACAGTTATCTGCATCAGGGGTGAAGAGTCAAACTTTCAAAAGTCATAAGAACATAAGATATGCCATACTAGGTCAGACCAAGGTCCATCAAGCCCAGTATCCTGTTTCCAACAGTGGCCAATCTAGGTCATAAGTACCTAGCAGTTTCCCCAAAATACACAGGTTCCTCAATGCTTATATTGGGTCAAGCAGTGATATTCTGTTTCCCTTTTAATAATGGTTTATGGACCTTTCCTCCAGGAACTTGTCCAAACCTTTTTAAACCCAGCTACAGCTTGTACTACATCCTCCAGTAACAAATTCCAGAGTTTGATTACATGCTGAGTGAAAAAAATATGTTCTCTTATTAGTCTTAAATAGGTTACCCTGTAGCTTCATTGCATGTCCCCTAGTCTTTTTATATTCTGATGACGTAAACAATCGATCTACATTTACCCGTTCCACTCCATTCATTAATTTATAGACCTCTATCATATCTCCCCTCAGCCATCTCTTTTCCTGGTTGAAGAGCCCTAACCTTTTTAGCCTCTCTTCATAGGAGTATCCTTCCATCCCGTTTACCATTTTGGTGTCTCTTCTCTGTACCTTTTCTAATAATGCTATATATTTTTTTAAGATACGGCGACCAGAATTGCACACAATATTCAAGGTGCGGTCTCACCATGAAACGATATAGAGGCATTATAATATCCTCTGTTTTATTTTCCATTCCTTCCCTTATGATACCTAGCATTCTATTTGCTCTATTGGCTGCCGGTGCACATTGGGCGGATGGTTTTAACATGTTATCCATAATGACGCCTACATCTTTTTCCTGGGTGGTGGTTCCCAATGTGGTTCCCGGCTTCCTCTTATTAATGTTCTTTATTGCAATAAAAAGACAACACAAGCCATACCACCTAACACAAACTCTGTGGTCTACCAATCACATTCAAACTGGCTCCATCCAATTGATCTCATAGTTCAAGCCCCACAATCCACTAATCATATTCAGAGTAACTCCATCCAATCAATCTCTCGGTGATTAATTAGGACTGAGCTGCATGGTGATGGACTAGCATGATATGTTCATAATAAAATGATTCCATGGGGCCTGAGAGTCTACTACTACTACTACTGAGCATTTGTACAGTGCTACAAGTCATATGCAGTGCTGCACAGACATGTAAGAGACAGTCCCTGCTTATCAGAGCTTACAATCTAGTGAAGACAGACAACACAGAAGGTGTAGACAGGGATAAATCAAGGGGAAGAGGTAAAGAAACAAGGAGATCAGGTAAGTCAAGATCCAAAAGCAGCAGCAAAGAGGTGAATTTTCAGCCTGGATTTGAAAAGGGTCAGAGAAGGTGCCTGGCCTACAGACACAGGTAGTTTGTTCCAGGTGTAAGGTGCAGCAAGGTGAAAGGAGTGAAGTCTGGAGTTAGCAATAGAAGAGAAGGGCACAGATAGAAGCAGTTTGCCAGAAGAGTAGAGTTCCCCGGGGGGGGGGGTGTAAGAAGAGATAAGAGAAGAAAGATAGTGAGGAGCTGCAGAGTGAATGCATTTATAGGTCAGCAGGAGAAGTTTGAACTGGATGCGGAAACAGATAGGCAACCAATGAAATGACTTGAGAAGAGGTGTAATATGGGCATGATGAGGCTGGTGGAAGATTAGCCACGCAGCAGAGTGTTGAACAGATTGAAGGGGAGAGAGATGATTCAAAGAGAGACCAGCAAGGAGTAGGTTACAGCAGTCAAGCATCTTAGTAGTGTATTCAGAATGGAATGGGTGGATTTTGTCGATGATATAGAGAAAGAAACGGCAGGTCTTAGCTATCAGATGAATGTGTGTGGAGAAGGAGAGAGAGGAGTCAAAGACAACCCCAAGATTGCGAGCCGAGGAAACAGGAAGGATTAGAGAGTTATCCATAGAGACTGAGAAAGGAGGAAGAGGAGCGGAGGTTTTAGGGGGAAAGATAAGAAGTTCACTCTTGACCATGTTCAATTTCAAATGGCGGTGAGACATCCAAGCAGCAATGTCAGAAAGGCAGGCAGAGATCCAGGTCTGGATTGCCAGAGAGATTTCAGGCGTAGAGTGGTAGATCTGGGAGTCATCGGCATAAAGATTGTACTGAAAGCCATGGGTAGAGATGAGCACACCAAGTGACTGGGTATAGAGAGAGAGAGAGAGAAAAGGAATGGACCCAAGACAGATCCTTGGGGTACACCAACTCGAAGCAGGATAGCAGAAGAAGAGACACCAGAACTAACACTGAAAGAGTGATGGGAGAGATAAGAGGAGAACCAGGATAATACAGAGCCATTAAAATCAAGTGAGGACAGGGTATCGAGGAGAAGGTTGTGGTCAACAGTGTCAAAAGCAGCAGAGAGGTCAAGCAAGGATGAGGACAGAGTAGAGGCCCTTGGATTTTGCCAGGAACAAGTCACTGGAGATTTTGGCGAGAGTCATTTCAGTAGAGTGTAAAGGACAAAAGCCAGACTGTAAAGGATCCAGAAGGGCATGAGAGAAGAGGAAGTTGAGGCAGAGGCAGTGAACTGCATGTTCAAGTACTTTAGAAATGAAGGGAAGGAGGGAGATGGGTCGATAATTAGAAGGACAGGTGAGATCAGGTGAGGGTTTCTTGAGGAGAGGTATGACCATAGCATGCTTGAAGGCTGCAGGGACAGTTGCAGTGGAGAGTGATAGGTTGAGGATATGAGAGATGGAAGGGACAACAATGGAGGAGATTGGGCTTAGGAGACGGGTGGGGATAGTCAATAGGGAACCTAAGCTCTTTTTGTACAATTCAATTTTTATGGATCACTAGCTGGGCATTCTAAATAAATGCAGCATGGATCCTATGCTTTTGATTAGTGAATCTACCTCTAGGTTAGAACAAGAATTGAAGAACTCTAATGCACAAGCTGAGCTTAAGTTGAAAGAAATGGATGTCATACACATGGAGACTGATTCTGTGTAGGAAGTCTATGTGCGGTAGAGATGTTTATTTTATTTATTTATTTGCGTACAGTTTGTATCCCGCTGCTTCCAGTGATCAGCAGCGGTTACTATACAAGGGGGGTTTGGTTGTACTGGCCAGAAATTAGGGGTATGTACACTGCGATTAGGGCGGGGTGGTATCACACAGCAAATAGGATTATAGATTTACAGTTGATTGCTGTTAGACTTCACACAAAGTACAAAATATACATATTTACACATGCATGACAGTTATGACAGTTATGTTTAAATCAGGCATGGGCGCAATTCTCCCCGGATTCTGGAAACACAGTTTTAGATGCACCCATGTTTCTGGCATTGGGATCATCAATGTGCCCAGCATGGCACGTCCAACATGCAGTTCAGTAGGCACATGCACATATCCAGTGTGAGGCCTGCACATGGATATAGGCACGGGCCATAGAGTAAAGCAAAGAAACACATCTCCGGCAATAATGGGAGATACAGGTAAACTGTGATCAGGTTTTGGATGAGCCCATCCTCACTATATTCTGTAGAGTTAGCCATCTCAAATTTTGCCTGTCTCTGAGCTGACCATGCCTCCACTGTAAAAACGTGCATCTCCTAAGCTGCTGTGCTCACTGACAGTAGTTTGCTGATGCATACAAGACATAGAACCTGAAGGATAAATGCATGTTAATGCAAACTAGACCCCTGCATGCCCAGAACAGTGTTAGGTAATCTCAGCACATTCTAAGATAGTATAAGAGAAGGCAAATATGAACATGTATGACAGAACATACCTTGCATCAAATGGTACTTGGCATTATAAAAAGGCTTCAGTGAAGCATGCATTGGTCAGCTCTACATACATCCTTAAAAACACTCAGGATGAACCCTCATCATGTGCACAAAAACCAACATTAAGATAGTAATTCCCCCAAGGGATGGATATGATTGTTGAGCCACAAATGCATACCCTGTGTATGGCATGCTGCATGGCACAATCTGAGGACTGTTGGCACTACAGTCATGTCTTCCAGTGCCTGGCCCTCCTTCGTGATATGCAGATCAGCACATCAGATCCTCCCGTGCAACCTTCAAACCACACACACATACACACATACTTTTACTTGCTGTCACAAAAGACATTGAAGGAACGGTTCCATGTGCAGGATACCTGCATACTGAAGCTCTCAGAAAACAAGTGAAGGAGCTCAGAGAAGAGATGGCTAGGCTGAGGAGCATTCAAGACAGTGAGAAGTGCATAATGAGATGCTTCTTGTAACATCCAAACTCTCCAGCAGAGGATAAGATGAGAGCCTACAGAATGACGAAGATTGGACACGAGTCTCCAGGGCCTGCAGAATCACCATTCCAACTCATCCAGCGCCTGAACTGAAGAATCATTATGCAGCCCTGGAAGTGGAGGAGGTGAAAGCATCCCTGGAAAGGGAAGAACCAGAGCTCAAGCACCACAATGTTGCAGAACCAGTGACCACAAGGATGCGAAGGGTAGTAGTGGTTGGTGACACTTTTCTGAGGGGTACTGAGGCATCCATCTGCTGAACAGACTTAATGTCCAGAGAGGTATGCTGTCTGCCAGGTGCCAAAAACCAAGCTGTTACGGAGAGTCTGCCAAGATTCATCAAGCCCACTGACTATTACCCAATGTTGCTCATCTATGTCGGCACAAATGATACTGCCAGGTATCTCTCTAAAGGTATCAAAAGTGACTTCATGGCTCTGGGACAGAGAGTAAAGCAGATAGAGGTTCAGGTGCTGTTTTCTTCAATCCTCCCTGTTGAGGGTAAAGGCCAAGGCAGAGAAGCTCACATCCTGGAGATAAATGCATGGCTGAGTGGATGGTGTCATTGACAGCATTTTGGTTTCCTGGACAATGGGATGCTGTTCCAAGGGTTGTAGAGCAGAGATGTCATTGATCTGTCCAAGAAGGGTCAACGTGTCTTCAGTAACAGACTGGCTAACCTAATGAAGAGGGCTTTAAACTAGATTCATTGGGGATGGGTGAAGAAAGCCCCCAGGTAAGTGAAACATTAAATACCTTTATGGAAATGGGTAAATGGGGCAACATATGCAAAGCAGTTGGTATAAATGCCCGTAGCATGGGAAATATGATCCCAGATGTTGAGGCTTTAATGGGAGAGGTTGACTTGGTTTTAGCGGCAGTAACAGAAACATGGTTCACAGACAACCATGACTGGGATGTAACTACACCAGGCTATTAAGAAAGGATAGGATAGGGGGAAGGGGAGGAGGAGTGACACTATATATAAAAAATGATATACAGGGCTTAAAATGAAATGCAGGGCTTAAAAGGGAGAGAGGAGGCAATGTGGGTTAAACTAAAAAGAGGGAAAGGGAAATCCAATGGTATTGGTGTGATATACAGATCTCCCTCACAGGGAGAAGAAGTGGACAGAGAGTTAATTGAAGACATACGCAACATTGCCAGTAAAGGGGAAGTGCTACTGATAGGGGATTTCAATATGCCAGATGTTGAATGGCACATCCCTGCTGCAGTATCATCAAGAAGTAAGGAGATCCTGGATTCTCTATAGGGAGAACTGTTCAGGCAACTGGTAACAGAACCCACACGTGAAGGGACCTTAATGGACTTGGTGCTTACCAATGGTGAAAGTGATTCTGCTATAATAGTGGGAGATCATTTCACGTCCAGTCATCGCCAGTGATGTGGGTCAGTATTAGGACTAGGGCTGCTAAAATCTATTCAAATCCTACATGACCATTTTTTGTCAACAATGCTTGTATCAGGGGTATATATTCACAACTATTAAAAGCACAGAACAAAATTACTAATGAACCGATAGTAAAGCAAGGGCATACACATTCATGCTGATAAAGAATTCATAAGGAACAGACCAAACCCACTGTTCTCAAGATTAAGGTGTCAGTGACCTCACAATTAGACTGCTCAGGAATGTCCCTGCTGCTCTTGGCTTCAATGAGTATTACTATATGATAGATCCAAAATAGATTGTTGTTTACAACACTAGATTCGCTCAAAAAAAATTTGAAATTTACAACTCATCAAAAGATTGTTCAAACATCCAGTGTAAATTATTTAGTTCTACGAAATTCCTGTATTTTATAAAAGAACAAAAGTTGGAAATGTGTGACCCACAGAATTTTCATTCATGTGCCATATAGATCATATTCAGGGGATATTCAGCTCTGCCAATCAGAGATCTATTCCTGTCCATTATACTCTTTGGCTCCAGATTTTGCACCCCTGAGGCTGTCCTGTATAAATGTCTACCGAGAGGAGGTGGCAAGACTGAGGAACATTCAAAACAGTGAGATGTACATTGATGAGATGCTTCTTGCAACATCCAAGCTCTCCAGCAGAGATGAAGATGGGAGCCTACAGAATGATGAAGACTGGAGACAAGTCACCAGGTCCTGCAAAATTACCAATCCAACTCTTCCAGCCCTTGAATTGAAGAACCATTATGCAGCCCTGGAAGTGGAGGAAGTGAAAGCATTCCTGGAAAGGGAAGAACCAGAGTTTGAGCACCCCAAAGTTGCAGAATCAGTGACCACAAGCAAGTGAAGGGTGGTGGTGGCTGGTGACTCTCTTCTGAGAGGTACTGAGGCATCCATCTGCCAACCAGACAGAATGTCCAGAGAGTTGTGCTGTCTGCCAGTTGCAAAAAATCTGAGATGTTACAGAAAGTTTGCCGAGACTCATCAAGCCCACTGAAGCTACAGGGTAAACTATTTAAGACTAATAAAAGAAAATATTTTTTCACTCAACGTGTAATCAAACTCTGGAATTTGTTACTGGAGGATGTAGTAAAGGCTGTTAGTGTAGCTGGGTTTTAAAAGGTTTGGATAAGTTCCTGAAGGAAAGGTCCATAAACCATTATTAAGAAGGGACCCAGGATATCAATGCTTGACCCAATACAAGCATTGTGGAACCTGTGTCTTTTGGGGAAACTGCTAGGTACGTATGACCTAGATTGGCCACTGTTGGAAACAGGATACTGGGCTTGATGGACCTTGGTCTGACCCAGTATGGCATATCTTATGTTCTTATGTTCTTATGACTATTACCCGATGTTGCTAATCCATGTCGGCACAAATGATACTGCCAGGTATCCCTCTGTGTGTATCAAAAGTGACTTCACGGCTCTGGGACAGAGGGTAAAGCAGTTAGGGGTGCAGGTGGTGTTCTCTTCAATTTTCCCCATTGAGGGTAAAGGCCAAGGCAGAGAAGCTTGCATCCTGGAGATAAATGCATGACTACGTGGATGGTGTCATCAAAAGAGAAATCTAGAAGTAAGGAGATCCTAGATTCTCTACAGGGAGAACTATTCAAGCAACTAGTAACAGACCTCACACATGAAGGGGCCATACTGGACTTAGAAACATAGAAATATGACAACAGAAAAAGACCACATGGCCTATTTAGTCTGTCCTTCAATATCAACAACTACAACAGTCCCCTTTTTTCCTTTAGAGATCCTCTGTGTTTGTACCATGCTTTTTTTAATTCAGTTACCGTCCTCATCTCTACCACCTCCACTGGGAGACTATTTCATGGATCCACTACTCTTCCTGTAAAGAAATATTTCTGCATATCACTCCTGAATCCATCTCCCTTCACCCTCATCCCATGTCCCCTCATAGCAGAACTTGCTTTCAATTGAAAGAGGCTCTGCCCCTGAACATTTATGCGACGGAGGTATTTAAACATCTCAATCATATCACCTCTATCCCGCCTTTCCTCTAAGGTGTACATATTAAGATCGTTGTCCTCATATGCTTTATAATGAAGACCACTAACCATTTTAGTAGCCACCGTCTGCACCGTCTCCATCCTGTTCACATCCTTTTGAAGGTGTGGTCTCCAGAACTGCACACCATACTCCAAATGAGGTCGCAACTAAGACTTATACAGAGGCACTATTGCCTCCTTTTTTCTGCTAGCCATTCCTCTCCGTATGCACCCAAGCATCCTTCTAGTTTTTTCTGTCACCTTTTCTACCTGTTTAGCTACTTTAAGATCATCAGACTCAACCACGCCTAGGTCCCGCTCTTTTTTAGTGGACAAAAGTACTTCACCCCCTATACTATATTGCTCCCTTGGATTGCTGCAGCCCTAATGCATGACCTTACATTTTTTAATATTAAATTCCAGATTCTAAATTCTTCAAGCTTAGCTAGATCCCTCCTCATGACGTAGAGTAGCAGATGCAAGGTCTGCAAAGAGCGCTATTTTATTGTCAAATACCAAACCTTGATGTAACATATTTAATTGTATATAATTATCCCCAGTTCGCACCCAGTTTACCTTCCCTGTTATCTGTAAACCTAGATCAGTTATATATTGGCAGGTATGTTGTTGTTTAATGTAAACCGCACTGATGATGAATAGTGCGGTATATAAAAACTGTTAAATAAATAAATAAATAAATCTACACCTTCCTGGGTGTCTACTCTATTGCAGATTTTGGTATCATCCGCAAATAGGCAAACCTTACCCGACAGTCCTTCCGCTATATCACTAACAAAGATGTTAAAAAGAATCGGACCAAGGACAGATCCCTGGGGCACACCACTGGTAGCATCCTTCTCCTCAGAGTGAGCTCCATTTACCTGTACTCTTTGTTGCCTCCCACCCAACCAATTTCTAACCCAATCAGTAACTTTAGGGTCCATCCCTAGGGTGTTCAGTTTGTTTATAAGTAGCCTTTGAGGAACAGTGTCAATGGCTTTACAGAAATGTAAATACACCACATCTAGGGCTCTCCCTTGGTCCAACTCCATGGTCACCCAGTCAAAGAAATAAATCAGATTTGTCTGACAAGACTTGCCTCTGGTGACTCCATGCTGCCTTGGATTCTGTAATCCACTGGACTCCAGAAACCTCACTATTTTCTCTTTCAGCAGCGTTTCCAATAATTTACTCACCACCAAAATGCTTACCGACTTGGTGCTTACCAATGGTGAAAGGTTTCTGATGTTATAGTTGGAGTTCATTTTGCATCCAGTGATCACCATATGGTGTGGTTCAGTATTAGGACTAGGGCTGATAAAATCTATTCAAAAGTGAGGGTCTTAACTTTAGGAAAACTAACTTTGCCAAAATGTGCCAATATTTCAGGTAGTCGTTAGCAGGATGGGAACAGCTGGGGGATGTAGAAAAACAGTGGGCAAAATTGAAAGGGGATATTTTAAGGGCAACTAACCTTTTTGTTAAAATGGTAAATAAAGGTAACAGGAAAAGGAGATCATTATGTTTTTTTAAAGAAGTAGCTGAAAAGTTGAAGAAAAAGAGGGAGGCCTTTGTAGGGAATACAAGGGATCACAGAGAGAGGAAGACAGCCATCTATATTTGGAAAAACTTAGAGAAACTATCAAAGATTGAATAAGAGGAGGAAATAGGCAATGCAATAAAATGGGGGAATAAGACATTTTTCAGATTTGTTAGTGAGACGAGAAAGGGCAGAAGTGCTATTTTCAGACTAAAGGGTGAAGGGGAGTAATTTGTAGAAACTGATGAGGATAAAGCAAAATTGCTTAACAAATATTTCTGTTCTGTGTTCACAGATGAAGAACCAGGAGCAGAATCTCAGAAAACACCCACAAACAGGAACAGAAGCGAGGGGCAGCTTGAACAATTTTCAGAAGACTGTGTTACTGAGAAACTAGCTAAACTTAAAGTAGACAAAGCAATGGAACCAGATGGGATACACCCTAGAATACTGAGGGAACTTGGGGACATTTTAGCAGCTCCACCTGACTGACCTTTTCAATGCCTCATTGGAGTTGGGAGTGGTGCCAGAGGACTGGAGAGAGGCACATGTGTGTCCCTTTACACAAAAGGGGAAGTAAGGATGTGGTTGAAAACTACAGAATGATTAGTTTTGTGGAAAAGGGCCAACTAGGCCAGGCGTGAAAAGCAAAATGGATACGATTAGAGAATTGGATGAATCAGCTTCTGACACACGAACCTATGTCACTATGGTTCACCCAGTATATGGGAATCTAGACTTAATGGACTCAGAAACAGACAGTGATTCTGGATCCATACTATCCATAGGGATAGGAAGCGCTAGCAGCTGTTCTATACATGAAACTGGATTATAGAGCCTAACTATAGGCCATAGAAAATAACAGGTCTGAACTGCAGTAGAACTGTCTTTTTAAATGTACTTCTGCTTCTCTCTAGGACATTGGACTTAGCAAATAGTGCTTATGTGGACATAGTTATTGGGTCAGGCTAAACTTCTCTAAAATAAATAGAACAGAGAGTACATCCTCTTTACTCTGCAACTGATAGGTTAAAGAAGTTGCTGGGCCAGGATGAACTGCTTTTAGAAACTAGGCTTTAAGTCAACAGCAAACATAGCTTGCGTAAATAGTAGAGAATCAGCAAATATCATAAGTAACTAATTAGCTTCTGTTGTATAGTGGAAACACAGCGACACCTACTGAGTCTAGTGAATATAGTTATGAGCTGTAACTTCTTCTTTTTATATGACGTGTCGCATATGCTAGCAAATTTCATGTGCACTTTTGTAACTTGGAAAGCACCAGATGTTAATTAAAAATTAACTGCATCAGCTGATATTTTACAATAAAAGTGGGAGCCCTGTGAAGCCATCTTTGAAGAAACTTATGGATATGTCTGTCTTAGACTCCATGTGTTTCCCCCGTACAGAGCTCTGTGGTGTTTAATTGGTCAATTGTGTCTTGTCTTTTCTTTCCTATTGAGAGGTATAGAAAATTAAAAAGAATCCAGGTTTATGTGAAGGATTTCAGACCCCAGGAGGGTGAGAGTCAACAGTTTGTGCCGTGACTCTGATTTTTCTGGCCTTTCAACAGGAACGATAAACACTGATAAGGACACAGGCAGTGGTTGCCGTGAGTGAGTATACTAAAGATTTGACAGATATCTGTGTATAGTGTATTGTAATTACAATGGTAAATAAAATAGGTAAAGTGAAGCAGAGATCTCAGTTAGAAGAATGGGACGAGAAGGCTCGTGAGATAGCACAGAAAAAAGGAAGTCCCAATTATGAAATGAAGAGAAAATTTGGGGATAGTGCTTTAGATTATGTAGCTGAGTGGCATTCATTGACTGCCGGTAATCCCAAATTGCAGTTTCCCCTTTGGGGCACGTTTCAAGAAGATAAGTTAAAGTGGTTGAAATATGTGTTAGCATTAGATGTCATGAATGGATTACATATAGATGATGGCATTCAAAAGCTGCCGAGAAGAGCAAACAAATTAATGCTTCTGTGTTTAAACAGTTCAAGGATCAGGTGTATAGGATGGAAGAACAAATATGTGTCTTGACTAAACAAACAGAAGTTGACAGTATGTCTAATGTAAATAGTTGTGAACCTTGTACTGTAGCTTCTGCTCCCCCGGCTTATGAGGAGGAGTTTATTGCATTAGCTGTTTCTCTGTCTAGGAATAACGCTCCAATATCAGCATCCAGTCAGGATCAGGAGGCGTCACTGATCCAGGTGGATGGTATGCCTGGTGTCTCTAACCCTGTTAAGTCTGATATGTCAAGTGTAGTGCTACATTCCCTTGATTCTCCAATTTCTGCAGCTGGGGGAGCTGGTGTTCCTCCAGGTGGTCCCTTTGCTTCTACCCCTGTAGATTCTGTAGCTATTCCTCGTACTACTAGAAATCAGCAGTTAAATAAGGATATTTTAGAACTTGAAAGGTTAATTGGAGTAGAAGCTAGTCAGCTGGTAGGTTTAACTGCTAAAGAGCAGTTGAAACAATATCGTGCCTTTTTAACAGACAAAGCCCGTACATTAACTGAAGTTATTATAGCTGCACTTGAAGCACTTGATCTGCAAATTAAGCAGCATACAGTAGGATTGCTACCATACAGTCAGAATAAGGAAATCATAGCTGAAGCAATGTCTGCTGTTGCCAAAGGAATCAGGCATTGGACTAAGGCTCCATTGATTTCTAATTGTCAATGTTTGCAGAGTTTGGCCTTGGAGTTGGTTGAAGCTTTAACTCGAGATAAAAAGGAAAGGGAACAGAGCAAGGAGATGGCTCTACTTGCTCCGTTCAGAGCCTTTCCTAGGGGGGATGGTGGTTTAGTTACTTTGGCATCTCACTGGTCCCCACCTGAAGTTTTTAATTTGGCTAGATCATGCCCTGACTCCAGAGAAAAACCTGGTCAGTTTGTAGATTATTGGCGTCAGCTAATAACTACTTATGATCCTTCTTGGGTAGACTTACAAAATTTATTGAAAGCAGTTTTCCTGAATCCTATAGAATTAAGGGCAGTCACCCACCCTCAACTGCCTGATAATGTAGCATGGGCATGGCCATGTGCTGATCCTGTTATTAATGCTTCTGATGATACTCAAATGACTGCTTTCCGGGAACACCGTAATAATTTGTTAAAAGCGATTGAAAAAAATGTACTCCTGTCAGAGATTTGTCCAAGATTTTAGATCTGAAGCAGTGTGGGGGTGAAACTGTTAGCCAATTCCACACCAGGTGCTGCCTAGCATTCCGAGATTTTTCTCCTCGAAATGGTGATATGGAAGGTTTTGCTTCAATTTTTGTGAATGGACTGCAATCAGAAATAAAAGCTATTCTTGAAAATGCTTTGCTTGGATGGTCTACTAAGTCTGCACAAGAGATCCTGGAAGCTGCCTTGCATGCAGAGAAGCAAATCCAGAAGCAGAAAGAAGCTGACAAAGATAAACTTGATCGTCAATGTCAAAAACTTTTAAATCTACAAGTAGCAAGTTATGAATCCAATTTTAGAAAGTGAGGCAGAGCACGAGGTGGTAGAGGTGTGGTACCCTTTAGAGGAAGAGGTCGTGGCTATATGGGGGGACAGCAAGGAGATCGTACCTGTTATGGTTGTGGGCAAGTGGGGCATATGATTAAAGATTGTACTAGGCCAAGGGGCAACTTTCCCCAACCTGGGGTGCGACAGGATGCTGCTAGTTATCCATTTGCTTCATACCCTGTTTCTACCCCTAACCAGCCTTCAGTTATGACACAATATTATGCAGAGACTGACATGGACTATAGTGAGGACAGACTAGGCTTGGTTGTGTGTCCCAACACACATGGGGAAATACATGCTACTATTATGGGGTATGAATTGCTTTTCCTATTAGATACAGATGCCTCCACATCTGCCATAGCGCTATCACAGTTACCTCCTCCTCTGTTTGAGGCACTACCTGCAGCTCCTAAAGTACCTTGTGAAGGAATTGATGGAAAGACTATAATGCATCAAAAGTTATCTGATGTGCCACTTCTAGTGGAGGGAAAATTGTATCATACAGATTTCTTGGTTGGCCCTACTTTGCCTGTCAACTTGCTTGGTCGAGATTTTCTGTCCAGAAACAAGACTGTTATAAGCTGGGAAACCGGCACTTTGACTTGTACCTTGTGTCCCCTGCAAGTACAACAGCCTATAGCTGTGACATCGGCTGTTGTGACTACTCCACCATTGGACACTCTTCCTTCAACTGTGTGGGCAGTACCAGGTGATGATATTGGACATCTCAACATTCCTCCAGTCAAGATTGAAGTACAACCGGGAACTCCACTACCATATGTGCGTCAATATCCATTGCCTGCAGCTTCGGGGGCTGGAATACGGCCAGTGATTGAAAATCTTCTGTCTCAGGGTGTGTTGGTACCCACTTCTTCTCCTTGCAATACTCCTATCTTACCTGTGTTGAAGGCTGATGGTAAGTCCTACAGATTTGTGCAAGATTTGAGAGCAATTAATCATATTGTTCTACCAATTTTTCCTCTTGTACCCAATCCTCATGATATTTGGACTCGCATACCATGTGACTCCACCCACTTCTCAGTTATAGATTTAAGCTCCGCCTACTACTCCATAGCAGTAGGGGAGGAGTCGAGATATTTACTGGCATTTATGTTTGAAGGGCACCAGTATACCTGGACTACGCTGTCTCAAGGGTACACCGAGAGTCCTGCTTATTTTTCGCAGGACCTTAAAGCTGCTTTACAGGACTTGGTGTTGGACAAATCTGTACTAATCCAGTATGTAGATAATTTGCTTATTTGTTCTCCTTGTTATGATGCTTGCATTGCTGATACTATGTTAGCTCTTGAACACATCTCTCATTTGGGATTGAAAGTTAATCAATCAAAATTGCAATTCTCTTTACCACAAGTGGTATTTCTTGGTGTATGTCTCTCCTCTGCTGGACGTTCTATTACTGCTCAGAAAATTGGGCCTATTATGTCAATGCCTTTCCCTGCTACTGTACCTCTAATGTGCCGCTTTTTAGGTCTTCTAGTATTTTGTCGTCAGTGGATACCTGACTTTGCTAAGCTTGCTGCTCCACTGTATGCCCTGCTCGGCCGTGAGGCTCCAGAGGGTTTTATAGTTCCTACTGAAGCTCAGCACAATGCTTTCCACTCTCTACAGCAAGCTTTACTGACCTCTCCTTGTTTGTCATTTCCAGATTATAATTTTCCGTTCTGTCTTTATGTAGCAACATCTACTTCTGCTGCTGTGTGTGTTTTGGCACAACGCTTTCCTACTGGACTCAAGCCTTTAGGCTATTTTTCTCAAGCTTTTGATCCTGTTGTCTCTGGCATGCCGCCATGTTTCCAATCTTTAGCTGCTGTGGTATTTGCAGTACAGACTACTGACTTTCTTGTTCTTCAACATGAACTACATGTATATACATCTCACTCAGTTGCTAGGTTATTGCATTTGGCTAAGACTCAACCTCTATCCAGTTCTCGTTTATTGTTATTTGATCTGGCTGTTTCCCAAGCACATGTTACCTTACATGAAGTCTCCTTGTTACAGCCAGCTCAAATTTTGGCTTCTTTAGAACCATTGTTACACTTGTCTGACCCTGATGGAACTCATGATTGTCTTTCTTCTGTAACAGCCTATTCAAAGGCTAGACCTGATTTGTCTGCTATTCCTTTGTCAAACCCTGACTGGGTTCTATTTACTAATGGTTCTGCTTTCCATGATGAACACGGGAATTTACTTGTGGGGTATGCTGTTACTACTGTTGATTCTGTAATAGAAGCAGGAGCACTGCCATTTGCAAGTGCCCAGTTGGCAGAAGTGTTCGCTTGTACTCGGGCCTTGAAAATGTCTACGCATTTGGTTGTTAATATCTATAGTGACAGTAGTTATGCAATAGGGGTTCTATGGGACTTCGGAAATATTTGGGCTCAATGGGGATTTTTGACAACGGCTCATAAACCTATCAAACATGCCCGCTATATTGAACGTTTGCTTGCTGCAGTGCTTAAGCCAGCTCAAGTGGCTGTGTTGAAATGCAAAGGACATGATCTTACTGGTACTGTGGTGTCACAAGGCAATCAGTTTGTAGACCAAGCTGCTAAAGCGGCAGCAGCAGGAACTGCAGTTCCATCACACCTTTTATTAACTCTTCGTTCACCTGCAGCTTCTATGTCTGGCTCATTATCTCTGGACTTGATGCATTCTCATCAGGACTCAGCTGACTTCACTGAAAAACAGGACTGGCTCACTTGGGGAGCATCGCCTGATGGTACTGGACTATGGATAAAGGACAGTTTGATTATCTGTCCTAAATCATTGTTATATCCTGTTGCCTTATTCTTGCATCATAAGTTGCATTTAAGTGTTTTGGCTATGACAAAAGCTTTTGCTCAATTGTGGTATAATCCTGCATTTGCTTCTGCTGCTCACGCTGTGTGTGTTTCTTGTCTCCTGTGTTTGCAAGCAGGAAAATCCAGATGCACTCTGCGCGCATCACCTTCTCCATCCTTGCCTAGGCCTCGAGGACCCTTCCTCTCCTTGCAAATGGATTTTACTGATCTGCCTTGTGCCAAGGGGGTAAGGAAACATCTTTTGGTTTTTACTTACTTATATTCTGGATGGCCTGAGGCCTATCCAACAAATTCATTGTCTGCTGCAACAGTTTTGAAATGCTTGCTTACTCAGTTTATTCCTTTGTGGGGTGTGCCCCTGGTTTTTTCTTCTGATCAAGGTCCAGCATTTACGGCAGAAGTCTGGAAAGGCATAACTGCATTTTTTGGCCTTCATCAGCAACTTCATCCTCTGTATCATCCACAAAGCTCTGGCCAAGTGGAACTGATGAATTGGACGCTGAAGGCGCTTCTCCGGTCTCTGACTCATGATTGGAGTCAGGATTGGGTGGAAGCTCTGCCATTTGCTTTGTTTTCCATTCATAATTCTTCCCAGAGAACTTGACAAGGTCTTACCCCTTATGAAATTGTGACAGGACGTCCGGCAACTACTCCAGCACATGTTATAATTCCACCAGATCAATTGCCAGATCCCCAATTACTGCGCAGCAACTTATTATCCTATTGTAAATATTTGTACCAAACGCTGGTATCTCCTTCCTTTTTGCAGCTTACAAAGCAGGGTGCTCAGGCATCTCAATCACTCACAGAAGTGGAACCAGGAGACTGGGTACTCATCAAAGATCCAGCACCAAAGTCTGCTCTAGCGGTGAGGTTTATGGGACCATTCCAAGTGTTGCTGGTGGGATATTCAGCGTTGAAAGTGAAAGGACGGAAAGCATGGATACATCTGTACCAGTGCAAGAAGGCACCGTCCCCTGGATAAGACAGCTTCCACCTAGACCGGATCCTGAGGAATTAATTGAAATTGAACTGAACTCATTCCCTCCAAATTTATCTCCACTTGACCAAGAGAGTGATTGTGAAGTTGTTGGACAGTCACAACCTACTTCGGAGTTGACTATTGACAATTGGTTAATATGTATATTTTCAGTAGCATTGGCACTGTTTTTATTCTTCTGGATTTGGTGTTTGTCAGCCCCCTTATTAATGTAAGGAGCATAGATGAGTTGATAGAAAGGATATCTGGAAAGCCAACAGTGGGGCCTAAACAACAAGAAATAATAGATAAATTGCTTAGAGAGTTTAGCCTTGTTCCTACTCCTTCAGTAGTCCAAGCTCCTACAGTTCCTGACCATACAGTCCCTGAATATGATCCACATGCCCCCTGGGCAAAACATGGTGTTTTCTATAATGTTTTTCACTTTCACATTTACTCCTTAATTCAGCGTTTTAATATTTCCAGCTGTGCAGTATGCTTGCCTCATCCAGCGGCTACACAGTTTGGATTTTTGCCTAGACCTCGACCTATTTCTTTGCAGGAGCTAAAGGAATTGTCTGTGAATGAAACTTTGTTTAATCTTACTGTAACATGGCCAGAGGAAGTAACTCCTGCTCCAAGAATTATCAGTCCTCAGCCAGTGACTGATCCTGCTATTTGTTTCCAGAGAAAAGGAGTATACCCTGTGGGAGAAACCCCTTTGTCTAAATGTCAGACTGTTATGACTAATAATCATGTGCATTTAGTGATGGAGTCTCCTACAGTGAATCCTGTAAAAGCCCATTCAAATTTGAGGGTAGTAAATGTTCTCGCTGACCTTAAGATTCATCTTGATCAGTATGAATTACAATATTATGATCAGGATGGGTTTCCAGCATATGGGAAGTATAGACTGCAGAACAGCAAAGATGGTTTATCATCTGGGTATGTTGATAATTATGTGTATCCCTATTTAGGATATTATCACCCATGGTTAAGAAATATTTGGCCTGGAACTGAAGTTCTAGTTACAGAACCTAAAGATTTTAAAATTTGGCCTGATGGACTACTTGCCTTGGTGGATCACTATTTCGTGTGTGGAACTTTAGCTTATGTTCGGTTGCCTGCTTATTGGTCTGGCAATTGCTACATAACTACTCTTGACTTGCCATGGAAACTGGTCCCTTATGAAACTTTATTAGGAGTGCCTCCTAGTCGCCATCGCAGAGCTGCAGAGGACTCTAGTGCTGATATACATGCAGCAAGGAAATTATTAGATGATACCACTATGTTAACTCAACAAGAAGTAAGCACCTTCACGGGAACAGTGTGGCTAAGTACCTTTGGCGCCATACGTCCTACACAACGTTATGGTGAACAATTACTGCAAATTTATGCTTTAATAGAAGTAACAGCCCAAGATTTGATTGATGCTCTTACAGTCATGCAAGGTACTGTAGACAAGCTGACTGCTTACTCTGCTCAAAATAGAATGGCTTTAGATTGTTTGCTAGCCAAGGAAAGAGGAGTATGTAATATTGTACATGAGCACTGCTGCACGCTCATTGATTCACAAAGTAAGGTGGTCTCTGGTATCCTAGAACAGGTGAGAAAAGAAACTCACTTCTCCAAAGATAATATAGAAGGAACTTCTGATTCTGTATAGCCTTGGTTTGATAACATGTGGGGTGGCTTGTCAGGTCCTGTAAAAGCTTTACTGACAGGCCTTTTTGGTTTTCTAGTAGCCCTCCTACTCTTAGGAATATGTCTTGCTTGTATTATGAAGTGTTGTACCTCATACCTGGCCAAGACTACGAATAATATTGCAGTCCTTAAATTGCGAAGTGTTCCTAGTACTGGAGATTTGCTCCGTGAAATGCCCTTTTATGAAGAATGTGGTTCTGAGCAGAACCAAAGGGAGGACTGTGGAAAAGGGCCAACTAGGCCAGGCGTGAAAAGCAAAATGGATATGATTAGAGAATTGGATGAATCAGCTTCTGACACACGAACCTATGTCACTATGGTTCACCCAGTATATGGGAATCTAGACGTAATGGACTCAGGAACAGACAGTGATTCTGGATCCATACTATCCCCCGTACAGTGCTCTGTGGTGTTTAATTGGTCAATTGTGTCTTGTCTTTTCTTTCCTATTGAGAGGTATAGAATATTAAAAATAATCTAGGTTTATGTGAAGGATTTCAGACCCAAGGAGGGTGAGAGTCAGCCAGTTTAACCTTGGAGGTGAGTAAATTATTGGAAGCGCTGCTGAAAGACAAAATGGTGAGGTTTCTGGAGTCTAACGGATTACTGGATCCGAGGCAGCATGGATTCACCAGAGGCAGGTCTTGTCAGACAAATCTGATTGATTTCTTTGACTGGGTGGCCAGAGAGTTGGACCGATGGAGAGCCCTAGATGTGATGTATTTAGATTTCAGTAAAGGCTTTGACACTGTTCTGCACAGGTGACTTATAAACAAATTGAGCACCCTAGAGATGGATCCTAAAGTTACTGCTTGGAGTAGAAATTGGTTGAGTGGGAGACGACAAAGGGTATGGGTAGATGGAGTTCACTCTGAGGAGAAGGAGGTTACCAGTGGTGTGCCCCAGGGATCTGTCCTTGGTTTGATTCTTTTTAACATCTGTGTTAATGATATTGCAGAAGCGCTGTTGAGAAAGGTTTGCCTCTTTGCGGATGACACAAAAATCTGCAATAGAGTAAACACCGAGAAAGGTGTAGCTAGCATGAGGAGGGATCTAGCTAAGCTTGAAGAATGGTCTAGAATTTGGCAGCTGAGATTAAATGTTAAAAAATGCAAGGTCATGCATTTGGGCTGCAGCAATCCAAGAAATCGATATAGTTTAGGGGATGAACTACTTCTGTCCACAAAAGAAGAGCGGGACCTAGGCATGATTGTGTCTGATGATCTTAAAGTAGCTAAACCGGCAGAAATGGCGATGGCAAAAGCTAGAAGGATGCTTGGATGCATAGGCAGAGGAATGGCCTGCACAAGAAATGAGGTGATAGTACCTCTGTATAGGTCTTTGGTGTGACCTCATTTGGAGTATTGTGTGCAATTTTGGAGACTGCACCTTCAAAAGGATATAAACAGGTTGGAGTCGGTACGGAGGGTGGCTACTAAAATGGTTAGTGGCCTTCATTATAAAGCATATGAAGACAGACTTAAGGATCTTAATATGTATACTTTAGAGGAAAGGCGTGATATGATTTAGACGTTTAAATACTTCCATGGCATAAATGAACAACAGAAGAGTCTCTTTGGATTGAAAGCAAACTCTTTTATGAGGGGACATAGGATGAGGGTGAAAGGGGATAGACTCAGGAGTAATATGTGGAAATATTTCATTATTGAAAGAGTGGCAGATGCATAGAATAGTCTATCAGTGGCATGGAGGACAGTATCTAAATTCAAAAATGCATGGGACAAACACAGAGGATCTCTAAAGGGAAAAAGGGAACTGTTGTAGTGGTTGATAAGGCAGGGCAGACTAGATAGGCCATGTGTTTTTTTTTTTTTTTCTGCCATCATGTTTCTATGTTTCTAATTCTGGGTAACAGATGCTCAGCACCTATACATAAAAGCTGGTGTACCATACAAGCATGGAGTGCCAGGACTGCACATCTGATCCCCTCTCTCACTCAAATAAACTACTGTGGCAGACTCACTCACACGTCTAACATCAACAGTCCCATTTTACAGTACATAGGACTTGTCAGGGTCCCCCAGATTAGCTCATGTAGCACAAGCAACAACTGTCAGCATAGCCATCATAAGCACCATTGTCAGTTTTCAAATATCTTTAGGGGTACTTATTCATGCCCCTTAGCTTACAAGATTCTCTCACTCCTGATTTGTGTCCATTATACATGCATCTAGCTGTGTCTTTCAGACTGCAGTCACATCAGTTTGAAGCATACTTGTCACAACACTCTTGGTATACATCCAAGAGTGTTGAAAGAACTGAAATATGAGATTATGGACCTGCTATTGGTAATCTGTGAACTTTCATTAAAATCATCTGTAATACCTGAAGATTGGAGGGTCGCCAACGTAACACCAATCTTTAAAAAGGGTTTCAGGGGTGACCCGGGAAATTACAGACCGGTGAGTCTGACGTCAGTACCGGGAAAAATGGTAGAAACCATCATAAAGAACAAAATTACACAGCATGTAGATAGTCATGGCCTAATGGGAGACAGCCAACATGGCTTTAGACAAGGAAGATCTTGTCTTATTAATCTGATATGCTTTTTTGAAGGTGTGCATAAACAGGTAGACCAAGGTGAGTCGGTTGATATAGTGTATCTGGACTTTCAGAAAGCTTTTGATAAGGTCCCTCATCAGAGACTTTTGGCGAAACTAAAAAGTCATGGGATAGGAGGCAGTGTACTATTGTGGATCGGGAACTGGTTAAAAGATAGAAAGCAGAGGGTAGGGCTAAATGGCCAATATTCCCAATGGAAAAAGGAGAATAGTGGAGTACCCCAGGGATCTCTACTGGGTCCGCTACTTTTTGACATATTCATAAATGACCTGGAAAAGGAAATAATGAGTGAGGTTATCAAATTTGCAGATGATACAAAACTGTTTAAAGTTGTTAAAACCCAAGAGGGTTGTGGAAAACTTCAGGAGGATCTGGATAAATTGGAAGACTGGGCATCCAAATGGCAGATTAAATTTAATGTGGACAAGTGCAAAGTTATGCACCTAGGAAAAAACAACCCACACTATAGTTACACAATTTATTTATTTATTTATTTGCGTACAATTTGTATCCCGCTGCTTCCAGTGATCAGCAGTGGTTACTATACAAGGGGGGTTTGGTTGTACTGGCCAGAAATTAGGGGTATGTACACTGCGATTAGGGCGGGGTGGTATCACACAGCAAACAGGATTATAGATTTACAGTTGATTGCTGTTAGACTTCACACAAAGTACAAAATATGCATATTTACACATGCATGACAGTTATGACTTCACATAGGATTGTTATATACATATAAGACTTCACATAGGATTGATTATATACATATATGCATAAGCTACATATATCTATTTGCTCATATATGCCTGGGTGCATCTCATGAGGTTAAATTGAAATGTGCTTGGAAGAGGTGCGTTTTAAGTTTTTTCCTGAAGTCTTTTAGATCACAGGTTGCACGCAGTTTGCTTGGTAACCGGTTCCAGAGTGTTGGTGCTGTAAGTGAGAAGGCCCTATTACTGGTGTAAGCATTAACCTTTCTGAAGCATTTCGGGAGACAGAGGGTGTTGAGGTTTGCTGTTCTTCTGCATCTGTTGTTGGGCATGTTGGATACTAGGCTATTGAGATGCGAGGGTGCTACATTCTGGATGAGTTTGAAGGTGGTGACTAATATTTTGTATTGAATGCGGGCCGTGATGGGGAGCCAATGTAGTTCTATTAGGACAGGTGTAATGTGGTCGGATAGCCTTTTTTGCATAATGATTCTGGCGGCAACGTTTTGAGCCATTTGAAGTATATTTCTAGTTTTTCTTGGTAGGCCTTGCAGTATGGCATTGCAGTAGTCCAGGTGTGGAATGATGAGGGCTTGGGCGACAGATCTGAAGTCGGCATGATCGAGTAGGCTACGTAAAGGCTGCAAGACTCTTAATTTGTGGAATATAGCCCGGTTGGTAATCCGAAGATGCTTGTCCATATTTAGGTTGCTGTCCAGCATTACTCCCAGGTATTTTATCTCTGATTTGATATTGTAATTGTTGTTATTCATGGTGACCGTTGTCCGGGGCATGAATCCCGGTTTCCTGGAGATACACATTGCTTCCGTTTTTTTGTGGTTAATGGTCATATTATTGCGTTGAAGCCAGATTTGTAGCTCGAGTAAGCATTTTTCAAGGTTGCTGATGTTTGGGCTATTCACGTCTAGTTGTGTGTAAAGCATTAGGTTGTCTGCGTAGATATGGTAGTTGATGTCGTGATCCTGGAAGATCTTGCATGCTGGTTGTAGGTATAGGTTGAAAAGGAGGGAGGAGAGGGCGGAGCCTTGGGGAATGCCTTGTGTTTGCGGGAAAGGGGTTGTTTTAACATTGTTGAATTGGACTTGCTGCATTCTGTCTGTTATGTATGAGGAGAACCATGTTAGTGGGGTACCTGATATGCCTATAGACTCGAGACGTTCTAGCAGTGTGAGGTGATGCACTGAGTCGAAGGCTGCCGATATGTCTATGAATATGAGCATATACATCTTGCTCTTGTTTTCAAGGCCTTTGAGTAGGTTGTCCAATAGAGCTAACAGAAGAGTTTCGACACCGTGATGTTGCCGAAACCCGTATTAATGTACATCGAGGGCGTTTGAGTCATCGATGAAGTCCTGTAGTTGGTGCTGTACTGCCTTTTCAATAATCTTGGCAAGGAAGGATATGCTTGAGATTGGGCGGTATGAGGCTGGGTCATCCATGTTGAGTGCCTTATTTTTCAAAATGGGTCGTATGAGAGACTTTTTGAGAAGTGATGGCATGCATCCTTGCAGCAGTGAGAGGTTCACTATGTGGGAGATGTGCGGTGCCAAGTCTTGCTTGGTTGCCTTGATCCAGGAGGCTGGACAGGGGTCGAGAGGGGAGGTTGTGGATTTTAGGTTGGTAATGATGTCTTTTATCTGCTGGTCATCCACTCTCAGGAAGGTTGACCATTTTCCGCCCAGGGCCGGTTTCCCTTGTGTGTTGACTTTTTGTGGGGAGTTAGCTGAGTCCAGGTTTGGAGTGTGGAGGGCAGGTGGCGTGGGGCTAAGCTTGCTGGCATAATGATCCACTAGCCGTTGGGATTGTTGTCCTGCGAGGTCTTGGTGAGCGATTTGACGAGTGCGAAAAGCTCCCTGGGCCTGTTGAGGGCTTTGTTGAGTGTGTTTGAGTGGTGCATTTTCTTTGCCTGGTTGACTACATTTTTATATGTTGCCAGGAGGCTGAGGTAATCCTTCCTGTGTTCTTCAGATTTGAGTTTTCTCCATTTTCGCTCTTGTTTTCTCAGGTTCTGCTTTAATTCCCGTAGGGTTGTGGTGTACCATGGTTCTGACTTCGTTTTGGTCGGGTTCCTTGGGTGACTCCAGGTGGGTTTTGAGGTAGCCTCGATTCCTGTGTTCCAGAGGTTTGCCAGCAGCTCGAGGTCCGAGAGGTCATTGTGCATGTAGTTTGTTATGGAATCGAGGAGAGCTTCTTTGTTGTATTTTTGGAAGCATCTTCGTTGGTGTGCTGCTTGGTCAGGTTGAGCCTGGACAGATCTTGTGGGGAGAAGTATGGAGAGTTCAATTTGATGATGGTCTGACCATGGTACTTGTGTTATTTGTGGTTTGGATTTCAATAGTTTGGGATGTTTAGTGGGTAGAAACACCATGTCTAGTGTGTTGCCTTTGATGTGGGTTGCGTCTTGGATGATCTGCACATAACCCAGTTGCTCCATAGCTTCATGGAAGATGTTTGAATGTGCTGTGGGGGTGGAGGCTAGGTTCAGGTCACCCAGGATGATCTGGATCTTTTTGGGAGCCGTGGTCGAGATGATTTCCAGCGCTGTTGCCAGGGATTCCTGTGGGGAGGTTGGTGGTCTGTAGATGAGACATATGGATAAGGTTCTGTTTTCAATCTTGATTATGTCAATGCCATCGAGCACGCTTAGTGGAGTGCTTGTTAGGGTTAGGTCTGATTTGGCCATGATTAGGACTCCTCCTCCTCTTTTCTTTGAGCGCGGGCAGTTATAGGCTGTATATCCAGGTTTGCTTATTTGATTGATGATTACTGGGTCGGTTTCGGTTATCCATGTCTCAGTGATACATAGGATATCAGGTTTCGAGTCTGTGATGAGGTCATGTATTAAGTGGGTTTTGTTCCTTATGGACCTGGCGTTGATTAGAATAATGGAAACTGCGGCCTGCGGTGGGTATACAGAGTGAGAGTTCTTGCCTTGCTTGATGGTTCTGGGTTCCTTTGGCCGGTGCTCCCTTTTTTACTTTGGGGATGCGGCGGGGTCTCTGTTTTCTGCCGGAAAGATTGTTAGGCCCGTGATTGGGTTGTATAGTAAGTTGTGTGGGTATATGCTGGTAGGTATTGTGCATAGGGAGGGCAGGTAGTGGGTTACATATCCATTACATTTATGACATTCATTTAGTTTGTTTAACTCAGTGCAACTTAATAAGTTTTGCTAGAAGACAAGACTGAGAATGGCTATGCAGGATCACCAATACAGAGATAAACTTACATTAAAAGTGGCAGTGAATGGAGAACGTTATAGAGGGCATTTACATGCTTTAGTTCGGTATGGTGTCTGAGCGAGGTGTAACAGTAACAGTTTGTGGGTAATGTTACCTGGGTTCGTCGAGGTCAACTGAGAAGGGAGGTTTCAGCGAGCTCTACCTGTGCTGGGAGCTCAAGCTTTGTTGGACCTGTGCCGTCGTGTAGCCAGTAGGTGTGCAGCTTCTAATCAACAAGTTCCAGGTACCTTTGGTAAGGTCGAGCGGATTATGGGGCTGGAGCCGTGCAGGTAGTCAGGGCTTGAGTGGGGCTGGTCGCGGGTCCCGGTTGACTATGTGCTGGGGTGGAGTTGGGAACCACCACCCAGGAAAAAGATTTAGGAGTCATCGTGGATAACATGTTAAAACCCTCTGCCCAGCGTGCAGCGGCAGCCAAGAAAGCACATAGAATGCTAGGTATCATAAAGAAAGGGATGGAAAATAAAACAAAGGATATTATAATGCCTCTGTATCGTTCCATGGTACAACCGCACCTTGAATATTGTGTGCAGTTCTGGTCACCGTATCTTAAAAAGGACATAGCATTATTAGAAAAAGTACAGAGAAGAGCCACCAAAATGGTGAAGGAGATGGAAGGCTACTCCTATGAAGAGAGGCTACAAAGGTTGGGGCTCTTCAACCTGGAAAAGAGACGGCTGAGGGGAGATATGATAGAGGTCTATAAATTAATGAATGGAGTGGAGCAGGTAAACGTGGATCAATTGTTTACGCTATCAGAATATAGAAAGACTAGGGGACATGCAATGAAGCTACAGGAGAAAATATTTTTTCACTCAACGTGTAATCAAACTCTGGAATTTGTTACCGGAGGATGTGATAAGGGCTGTTAGTGTAGCTGGGTTTAAAAAAGGTTTGGACAAGTTCCTGGAGGAAAGGTCCATAAACCACTATTAAAAAGGGACCCAGGATAATCAATGCTTGACCCAGTACAAGCATTGTGGAACCTGTGTCTTTTGGGGATACTGCTAGGTACGTATGACCTAGATTGGCCACTGTTGTAAACAGGATACTGGGATTGATGGACCTCGGTCTGACCCAGTATGGCATATCTTATGTTCTTATGTTCTTATAACCTCTATTCAAGCACAGGAGAAATATTTCTAAGTACTGATCTTATTCCACATTTCTGCAGGAATAACAAGCACACAGAAAACGTACATGGGCCTTTCCTGAATACGCTTTCTATGTGTCCGTGGCAAACCATGCCCCCGTTCTTCCCCTTCCGGGCACATTCTGAGATTCTGTGCTAGCGCTGTGGACGTCCATGGGCACAGGTTTCAAAACATGGTCATCAATGTTTTTGTGAGAAAAATGTCTCTTGTGCATGTCCAAATGGTCTATTTGCATTATGGAATGACCTCCATAATAAACATAAAAACTGATCTAGTGCTGTCCATTGTTCCCACTAAGCTGTGCTGAGTCCTCTGCTGGCATTTTTATCCCCTCCGATTGATAGGAATGCTGATGGAAGACTCAGCACAGTTTAATGGGAATATTGGTGTGTCAGATCAGGGGTTCAGCAATCTGTGTAGGTTATTTTCAAGATGTTATGAATAAGTGGGAAGAAACGATTTATTACCTGGGGAGCTCACAAAGCTTGGGGAGACTGTGGGCTGCAGTGGTAGGCAGCTGTATTAATTTCATGAGGAAGTCCTGACTTAGTGGATAAAAGCTGCCGGTGCTAAGCCAGGCTAAGAGAGAGGCCGCAGGTCATGGCCTTTACAGCTGTGGAAAAAAGTTGGTGATAAAGGAGTGAAAAAAGTTGTTTTTAATATTGCCAGACTTTACAAGCCATTAATGTTGATGATGGAAATGTTGCTCTTCTAACTTGGGATAAACTTGGGATATCTACAACCTGTAAATATGTAAACTATATTTTAACCTGTAAATAGTTTTATCTGTTATAAGCTATATAAAGTTGCTTCAAAGCTGTATATAGTTTGTTGATAGTTACCTACTGTTTCTTTGTATTTCACATTTGTTCTCTGTATTTCGACTTATGTTCAATGTAAACCGCCACTGATCTTAGGAAGTGGCGGTATATAAAAATGTTGCAAATAAATAAATAAATAAATAAATAAAATAAGGACATTCCCTTTGAAAGAATAAGCTTTCTTATACACTATAATGATCTTGAAAATGTGGAGGGATTTGAGGGCAGCTTCATCTATGTTTTTTCTGTTGTCGGGATTATTTAAAGTGTTTGATTGTAATTGAATACCATAAACTGTGTGAAAAACTAATACAAATGTTATATTGATTGTAAATTGCATGATATTTATTGTAAGAGTTTCATGATAAACAGTACTACATTCTAGTTGTGTTAGTTGTTCTGTATAGTTATGAGTTTTGAATGGAAGGCAGCATAGTGAGGGGGTGAGCCTGGATGATAAGGGCCACAAATGCAGCATTTGACTTGTAAGCGGGGCACATGATAGAAGTGGCACTTGAGCTGCAATTTCCCTGTGATTATATTGGGAGGTGATTTTCTGGGAACATTTTCATGATTTTTGAGACTACTGAGAGGGACAGATAATAAAGGGGATGAATTCTAATTGAAATGAATAGCCATTTTCTTATAGGAAAGAATTAAATCTCAGTAAAATTCTAGGAACAATAGTTTAGAATTCCACTAGAACCAAGCTAAAAGTGAAGATATATGTAGGATGCTTCATTGGTGGAACCATGTCAACACTATGACAATGCTATGACAACTTCCAGATGGGAAGGGGCGAGGGAGCATATTATCCTAGCAACAAAGCTGTATAGAGGGGGAGGCCACAGAGGCTGCCAAAAGTACCAAATCTGTTTCTAGATGCTGAGAGTATGAGCTTAGAATTCTGAAAAAAAAGGTCCAGAAAATTGATTGTTTGAGTTGAAATGGAGTGTGTTAGTATTAACAATAATTGATTTGAGTTGCTTGTTGCATTTAGCAATTTTTTTGTTGCAGGAAGTGAATGGATGAGATAACTGAGCTGCTGATATTTTCAGGAGCAGTAGTTGGCCTTAAGTAGCCCAGCAGAGCCTATCCATCTTATGGTTGGCTTTTTGGGCTGTGCTTTTATGAAAAGCAGGTTAGATAGGACCAGGCCATAATTTGGCTATAGCATCGGCTATTAAAGAAACACTATCCAAAAACTGGAAACTGAATTGTGAATAGAGAAGGATTTTTGACAGCTAGGAGTGAGTGTGGTCTGCGTGTGAGAAAGTAAACTACCCAACAGATAGTGCTATCCATTATACATGGTAAAACAATTATCCTTTTTATTTGGAATAATCAAGGACAGTGTAGGGTTTTTGGAAAACCTGCATAGGTTTAAATACAAATAAAATTGAAAAAACAAAATAAAGTAGTGCTTAGACAGGGTTTGCCTTGCTGAGTTTTAGAGATACTGTAAATAGTAGAAACTACAGTGAATAAATGACTCTGAGAGACAGAAGATGGTAAGAGAACCCAAAAACACAGTGGATTGGGAACAGCAAGTATACCACCCAGGAAGAATCAATTTCAAACATTAGGACCATTTACTACACCCTGGCTAACAATTTGGAAGTTAAAGCATTTTTGCGAATGGCACTATTTTTAGTAATCTGAACAGATGGTCAATAGAGACAATTAAAGTTGCAAAAAAGTGAATTATTTTCTTACTATTCTCTCAAGTTATTTCCTTTAAAACATTATTTGGAGGAACTACTTCTTTTGTAGTATCAAAAATCAATTTGAAAAATATTTTCTTTACAGCAAGTAAACATTCAACTTTTGCAGAACAATTTTTCTTCCTGTTTCTTTAAAACTCCCTACTGATAATATTTTATGCTAACAAGGACAAGTTACATCAGATAAGTATCCATTCACTGTTAAAATTTTCATCAGGTTATTACCGGCTTAGCCGCCGGGCCCCCGGTCCCGCGGCTGCCAGGTAACCGGGTTCCCGGGGCCCGGCCACGGTGCAGGCCGCGTTGCGTTGGGGGGGGGGGGCGCGGCGCAGCCTGATGCGCGCTCTGGCGGCCCCCCCCCCCTCACGTGCTCCTGGAGGGAGCCCGATGAGTGGCCAGTGGAGGGTTGGGGGCGGAGGCGGCGCGAGCAAGGAGGGAACGCCGGCTGGCGTGTTCTTCCCTTTCCCTCCTTGCTCGCGGCCGAGAAGGTTTGTTTTACCTGGCTGCTTTCGGGGCGGCTGTAGGCCTCGGGAGCCTCGGGGTGCTGGGTCGTTGGGGTTGCGGTGGCGGTTGCTAGTTTCGCCGCCAACCCGCGCGGCGCTGGGTCTTCCGTCGGTGCCCGCTTCTCCGGCTGGCGTGCGCGCGTGCTCCGGCGCACGTGGGCCCCGGGTCTGCGTGCCTGCTCTGCCGCGGTTATTTAAAATACAGTTGCACATATTTTAACTGGGGTGCAAACGATTTGAGGATATTAAATATCAATTGTTTGTCCTACACTGGTTACCATTTGAATTTCGAGTGTTGTATAAGGCGCTTATGATTACCTTTAAATGTTTGCACAATATGGCTCCTACTAGTTTGTGATCTTTGCTTAAACCATACTGTCCTTCTCGCACTTTGTGCTCTCAGGAGATGTATGTATGTATTTGTTTATTTATTTAACCTGCATTTTATACCACCTTATCCTGGAATCAAAGTGGTTTACCCACTGGCTAAATTGCCGCTTAGACGGCGACGGAGCCCTAGGGGGGGCCCCAACGCATCGGGTCCTAGGCCAGGGGGCAGGCTCTGCATTACCCTGTCGGGTGGCTTGCCGGCCTTACCTGCAAGCCCCTAGGCCAGTTCGGCCCTTGGGCTACTTACTTGGAGCACACATGGCAAAACATGTTCTCGCACGCAGCGCTGCTAAGGGGCCGCGGGGCGGGGCTCGTGGGCGCGGTACGGCGCGGCGTGGGTCCGCTCCCGCGGGCCGCGCTGGGGCGGTGCCCCCGGCTGCTCCTGCTACCGGGGCCCGGCGGGGCCGAGGGCGCCGCAACATTGGGGGGGCCCGGGGGGGTGGGGCCTCCGGTGGGCGCTTTTCGCCTGCGGACGAGGGGGCCTCGGCGGGTGATCCGGTTCCTCCTACGGGAATCACGGGGGGGGGAAGGGGATTTGGGACTGCTCGAAGGGATCCTCGCGCCAGGCCACTCGGTCGCTGCCGGGACGGGGCCCCCGCAGGCTCCTGTGCTCAACTTGCCTCCCGGGTCGGGGAGCGGCTGGCTTCCGGCTCCTTCCCCTTCCCATCTAGGGGAGGGGCCTGCTCCCCCTTCCTTGGGCGCCTCTTCTCCTCCTGGGTTCCTCGGTCCTCCGGCCCCTTGGGTGTATGGGGCGGTTCCGTGGGGGGGTGTGGGCCCATGGGTGGTGGGTGGGGGGGGTGGTTTGGGCAGGGGCAAGGGGGGATTGGGGGGGTGGCGGCGTGGGAGGCTGGGGGTTTGGGGCCTTCGGCGCGCGCCTGGGGGGTTGGTCCCTCGGCGGTTCTCAGTACCCCTGGGGCCCCTGCTGCTGCTTTTTCTTCTTTTTCTTCACAGGTTCCGAGGAGCGCGCCGACTGTCGCCGCCATGGCTGCTTCCGACAGGCTGGCGGGAGCGGGCCCTTCAGATGCCACGGTGTCAGCGGGTGTTCCGGCCCTAGCCACGCCCACTGGGGGCGCCCTGGTTGCCCCCGTCGGGGGGAGTGGTGAGTATACTGTTGGGGGGGGGGTTCCCGACTCGGTTCCGGGCTCCGGGGGGGCGGGCAAGGGAAAAGCGAAGCGCAAGCGGGCTCGTCGCTGCCGGCGGGCGTCCTCGTCCTCTTCCTCCTCGACGTCCTCCGTGGCCTCGTCTTGCAGCTCCGTCCCAGGGGCGGCAGATGGTGGGGTTCCTGGTGGGACGCCCGTGGTACGGTGCGCCGAGCTATGGGAGTCGGTTCCGCGGAAGTTGCGCCGGCGGATCAAGCGTCGTCGATATATTGACATTTTCCGCTTGCTCGACGGTCGGAAGCGCGCGGGAGAAAGTAGGAAAAAGCGCAGGGATGATGAGAAGGCGGGGCGCGTGCGCAAGGTATCTCGCAACACGCTCAACTGGACCCGTGCCTTTTTGCGGTTGGCGAGTGTCTGGGGCCGCTACTTCCCGGACCAGTTCGGGGCGTTACTGGCTTATGCCGACAATATCCTGGAAGCATCCCAGGCCCACGAGGGGTGGGCCTGGTTGAATTATGACGAGGCCTTCCGGGACCAGATGGAGGAGAATAGTCTCCTGCAGTGGGGGACCAAGGACATCAACCTGTGGTTGACACAGATGTCCGCGAGGGGCCGCGGCGTCGGTACTGGTGCGGCGGGGGCAAAGGCGGGCTCGTCTTCGCTCTCGCCTGGGGGCCGGTCCTTTCGTGCCCCCGGCCCCACGTTGCCATCGCAAAAGGCGGCGGGGGTCGGGGGGGACGTTTGTTGGCGCTTCAACAAGGCGTCTTGCCCCTTCCCGGACTGCAAGTTCAAACACGCTTGCTCCTTGTGCGGCGGCGCGCATGCGGCCGCAAAGTGCAGCAGGAAAGGGGTCGCTGGGGCTCCTGCTGGGGGGAAGTGAGGGGTCCCGCGGCTTAGCGACTACCCCGGTGCGGGTCGCGGCGATGCAGCCGTGGCTGTTGGAGTATGGGCGTTCCCGCCGGGGTAGGGCGGCCGGCTTGATTCTGGGGGGGTTCACGCGGGGTTTTCGCATTCCTGTCTGGGGGTCCGCCGCTCCGTGTAGTTCCCGCAATGCTGCCTCTGCGCGGCTCTACGGCGATTTTGTGCGCAGCAAGATCTCCGAGGAATGTGCGCTGGGCAGGGTGGCGGGTCCCTTCTTGGACCCCCCCTTTTCCCCATTCATGGTTTCGCCGTTGGGCGTGGTTCCGAAGAAGGAGCCGGGCAAGTTCCGATTGATACACAACCTCTCCAGCCCTCTGGGCGACTCCGTCAATGACCGTATCCCTCGCGAGCTCTGTTCGGTGCACTACGCTTCCTTCGACACCGCAGTGTCCTTGGTTCGTCAGTGCGGAGCGGGGGCCCTTTTGGCCAAGGTGGATATTGAATCGGCGTTCCGCCTGCTGCCGGTGCACCCTTCCGCTTTCCCATTGCTTGGCTTTCGTTTTGAGGCGAGGTACTACTTTGATATGTGTATGCCCATGGGCTGCGCAATCTCCTGTGCTTATTTCGAGGCCTTCAGTACCTTCTTGCATTGGGTTGTGGAACGGCAGTCGGGAGTCGCCAGCATTGTTCACTATCTGGACGATTTTCTGTTCGTCGGGCCCCGGGGTGCCTCGACCTGTTCCGCTCTTCTGAGCACCTTCCTTCGCGTGGCTGCCGCGTTCGGCATTCCCGTAGCGGATGGCAAAACGGTGGGACCGGTTACGTGTCTTACCTTCCTGGGCATTGAGATTGACACGGTGGCGATGGTGGTCCGCTTGCCGGCGGCGAAGGTCGATCGCCTTCGCGAGCTGGTGGCCTCCGTCTGTGCCACTGCGAAGATTTCTCTTCGCGTCATGCAGTCACTGGTGGGGCATCTGAATTTCGCTTGCTGCGTTCTCCCCATGGGGAGGCCCTTTACGAGGCGCCTTTCTTTGGCAATGTCGGGGGTGCGGCTACCGCATCATCGGATTCGCGTGTCCGTGGGGATGCGGGAGGATTTGCGGGTTTGGGACGCGTTTCTGGCCGGGTTCAACGGGAGCTCCGTACTTCAGGGGCCGGAGTTGTCGAATCGCGATCTGCAGTTGTTTACTGACGCGGCGGGGGGCTTCGGTTTTGGGGCCTTCTGTCACGGTGTCTGGTGTGCGGAGCCTTGGCCGGTGGCTTGGGTGCGCTCCGGTTTGACGCGCAATATCACCTTCTTGGAGCTGTTCCCTATCGTGGTTTCCTTCTGGGTCTGGCCTGACCGGTTGCGTGACCGGCGGGTCGTCTTCTGGTGCGACAATGCGGCGGTCGTTGAGGTTCTGAACCGTCATGCTCCCCGATGCCCCAGGGTGGCGGCCTTGATGAGGGTGTTCGTGTTGGCTTGCTTGCGGCTGAATGTCACCGCGCGGGCGCGGCACGTTCCCGGTTCTCAGAATTCGATCGCTGACGCTCTCTCACGTTTTCAGTGGGAGCAGTTCCGGCGACTGGCGCCCAGTGCGGACGAGCTGCCCTCGCGGGTCCCGGAGCATCTCTGGACGATTGGGACCCCGACCTGATGGATCTCTTGGCGTTGTCGGTGGCCCGTAGCACCTGGACTAATTACCGTAGGGGCTATTCCCAGGTGAGTGCCTTTTTGCGGGCGCGTGGGTGGGCCGGGGGGGAGGTGCCTGATGACCTGGCGGGCCGCTTCGTGCTTTGGGCAAAGAAGGCGGGATGGGCCCGGTCGGCGGTCGCTGGGGCGCTCGCGGGCTTCTCCTTTTTCTGTAAGGCAGCTGGTTGGGGGAATCCGCGGGTCTCCTTTTTGGTCGGGCGGTTGCTCGCCGGTTGGGCCCGTACGCGGCCGGCGCCACCCGATTGGCGGCGCCCGGTATCTCACGGGCTCTTGTTGCAGCTTTGTGAGGTTTTGCCACGGGTGGCCGCCTCGGGCTTTGAGGCGGTGCTGTTTCACGCTTTGTTCACTACTGCCTTCTTCGGCGCTTTTCGGGTATCCGAGTTGGTTCCCCGGTCGGCGCGGCGTGAGGCTTTTGGGGGTTGGCCGTGGGACACGTCCTGGTGCATCCTGCGCGGGTTCGCATTTTTCTCGCACGTTCGAAGACGGACCAGGCTGGAAACGGGGGCTGGGTCCTGCTGAGCGCTATCCCTCCCTTGTTGTCCTGTCCTGTGCGGGCTCTTCATGCGTACGTGTCGCTGCGCCCCGCAGCGCCTGGCCATTTTTTCGTTCATGCGGATAGCCGGCCGGTGACACAGTTTCAGTTCACGGCGGTGTTACGCATGGCTCTGCGGGCCTTGGGTCTTGATGAGCGGGGTTACGCGTCGCACTCGTTCCGCATTGGGGCGGCTACCAGCGCGGCGGCGGCTGGGCTGGACCCGCTGGTGATTCGGCGGATTGGCCGCTGGCGATCGGGTGCTTACGCCGGGTATGTTCGCCCGTCCCCAGGCGATGGGGCGGGGTAGCGTGGGGTGTCTGAAGTGGCGGTCTGCCTGCTGGTGGGGGGAGGGGTTGGGGTGGGGGGGCATTAACCCTTTGTGTCCTATTGCAGATTGGCTGGCTGGTGGCAGTCCATTCTTTCTGCTTTCAGATGGTGCGGCATCCGGCGACTGGTGGATCATCGGGCACTCCTTTGTTTATTGGGCTGAGCGGCGCGCGGCGGTGCGGCCACTGGGAGTGCACCTGGGTCTCGCTGGAGCCGGAGTGCGGTTGTGCTGGATGGGCCGCCGCGGCATGCACTGGGACCAGCTTCTGGATTGTGTCCAAGCGGAACTTGGGCGGCGCCGGCGGCCGGTCGGGCTGCTGTTGCACCTGGGTGGCAATGACATAGCCGGTTGGGCTTGCCGGCAACTCATTGGGGCTGCTCAGAGAGACATTGCCATATTGCGTGGGGTCCTCCCCGGGGTGGCCATTGTGTGGTCGGACATTGTGCCCCGCCCAGCTTGCTGGACTCAGCGGCGTTGGTCACGGGGTCTGTGCAAGGTTAACAGGCAGATCGGGCGCTGGGTCCAGCGGACGGGCGGGGTCCATGTTCGGCACCTTTGGGCGGATGTTACTTGCGCTGGTCTTTACCGGCTTGATGGGGTTCACCTTGCCCCGGTGGGGCAGGATCTTCTTTTGAACGACTGGCAGGAGGCGCTTGAGTCGTGGTGCAGGTCGCAGCTTTCCTTGGTGGGGGCGGCGCTAGGATAGCACGCTACCTAGCGCCGGTGGCGGGGTGGCGAGCTGGTGCTCGTTGACCCGGCGGCTCATTTCAGCTGGAGGCCGCTTTCCAGGTGAGCGGCACGACTATGTGGGTTGGGAGAGACATCCCGGTTGGGGTCTCTCCCGGAATTAGGCAACCCCTTCAGCCGGCCTTTGCTAACATGGCGAGGCGGGCGGGAGGGGGTGACTGGTGGGGGTGGGTTGGATGGTGCTCCACTTTGCTATACGGCTGGTGGCAGGCATCATCCGGATGACGGGTGGGGGGGGGGAGGAGGCTCTTCTTTGTTATGATTGAATTGCTGTGTTGGCCCATGTCGGGCCGGTGTTTTTCTTACTGTTAATAAAGCTGCGACCATGCTTTAATATCAACACTCGACGTCTGCTTGCTTTGTCAATGGAGGGGGGAGGGTGTCGGAGGGGTTGGGGGATCCAGGCCGAGTAGGGCATCCGGATACCTCGGTTATTACCGGCTTAGCCGCCGGGCCCCCGGTCCCGCGGCTGCCAGGTAACCGGGTTCCCGGGGCCCGGCCACGTTGCAGGCCGCGTTGCGTTGGGGGGGGGGGGCGCGGCGCAGCCTGATGCGCGCTCTGGCGGCCCCCCCCCCTCACGTGCTCCTGGAGGGAGCCCGATGAGTGGCCAGTGGAGGGTTGGGGGCGGAGGCGGCGCGAGCAAGGAGGGAACGCCGGCTGGCGTGTTCTTCCCTTTCCCTCCTTGCTCGCGGCCGAGAAGGTTTCCCTCCCTCCCTCCCTTGTTGCCGTGGGGGGGCCGGGGGGGGGGGTGATTTGTAGCAGCGGGGGGGGGGTGTGCCAGGTTGGCATGCTTTGGGCCTCGTGAGCGGGGTGGCGAGCTGGTGCTCGTTGACCCGGCGGCTCATTTCAGCTGGAGGCCGCTTTCCAGGTGAGCGGCACGACTATGTGGGTTGGGAGAGACGTCCCGGTTGGGGTCTCTCCCGGAATTAGGCAACCCCTTCAGCCGGCCTTTGCTAACATGGCGAGGCGGGCGGGAGGGGGTGACTGGTGGGGGTGGGTTGGATGGTGCTCCACTTTGCTATACGGCTGGTGGCAGGCATCATCCGGATGACGGGTGGGGGGGGGGGGGAGGAGGCTCTTCTTTGTTATGATTGAATTGCTGTGTTGGCCCATGTCGGGCCGGTGTTTTTCTTACTGTTAATAAAGCTGCGACCATGCTTTAATATCAACACTCGACGTCTGCTTGCTTTGTCAATGGAGGGGGGAGGGTGTCGGAGGGGTTGGGGGATCCAGGCCGAGTAGGGCATCCGGATACCTCGGTTACTTTGTTTCTTACATACTCTGCTTCCCAGAATGTTGATACCTGGTTCTTTTCTGCTACCGGAATTCAAGACTCCTTATCCCATTCAGGATCAGGTAAATAGATACTGTGTGTGCTACTTTGTATGGGATTTGAATGCTGGCCTCTCATGGTTGTAGGCAACTGCTCTAACCAGTCGGCCGTTTCTTCCTTCTCCATCTGGAGGGGGCTTGACTGACAGCCTACTTAGCCACAATGCTATGGGCTATTCATGCCGGCAGCAGCCCCCGACTAACTTCCCCACTGGTTATGCGGGGAAGTTAGTCAGAGGCAGGGAACAAGTGGCCCGGGGGCAGAGAGTGGGCGGGCAGTGAGCAGTCGCCAGCCCTGGATGTACAGGCTGATTCTAATGTTGGCCCTGTATGTCCAGGGCTGGTGAAATAGCTGGGGAAGTTACTCCATCTCTGAGGTAGAATAACTTCCCTGATGGTGTTTTTTTAGCGGCTCAGTGCACTGAAGGGGCTAGGGGGCGAGGGTTTATTACCCACAGCCCGACATTGGCCTTAGAAGGCCAGATCAGGGGTCAGGTACGGAAAATAAACTTTAGTTTTCAGTGGCCAGCATCACAGCATTTAAATGGAGCTGTGGTGCCATGGCAACATGACGCCATTGCACCACAGCTCCATTTAAATGTCTGACTGAGCTATCCGGGCAGTGCCTGTACATGCAGGTCTGTTCGCGATTCTGATCCTACAGGGCTAGACGTGCCCTGTGGGATCAGAATCGCAATCCCCTTTGTACGTCCGGCTGGCACCGGACATGCAAAGGGGATGTGCGTGCGGGACAGAATCGGGCTCTATTACTTTAGAAGATTTTATACAAATTTGGTGTAGTCATTAAGTGTTCCATTTGGAGAAGGCCTGACTGACAGCTGACCAACCTAGCCATAATGCCATGTCTTTAGCAAAGGAGAGTCCCAGCTCAGAAGGGTTTACAATATCACTTAATAGAAGGCACTTATACCCATATCTTGGATCAATGTATCCTAGGGGCTTAGGAAGATGTTGATTAAAGGAGGTGGGGTGCAATACTGAGCCCTAGGGGACTCCACTTGATAAAGGATCAGATGTGGCTATATGAGTTCCTACTAAAGCAGAAAAGAATCTATCAGGCAAGAAGGATTCAAACCAGGAAAAAAAAACAACCGTCTCACATAGGAAGCAAGGTATAGTCCACCAATTCAAAGGTAGAAAAAATATCGAAGGAAATAACCAAGGTGACTTTGCCATGACCCAAATAATTATAGAGATCACTATGGAGAGCTGTTAAAATGGCCTCTGTGCTATGTCCCAGCCTTAAGCCAGATTGATGAAGATATCAGATTATCAATATGACCCCAAAGTTGTGAAAAAAACTTTTTTGGTAAGTTTAGCCAAATAAGATAGATTGGACACTGGGCAGTAATGTGTTGGGATAGCTGCGTTTCCTAGTGGACTGGTTAAGCATCCACTTCCAGGGGTCTGGAACAAAGCCTAGGGAAAGAAAGTGATTGACTCAAAGAGCAAAAGGAGGTAGACCAAAGGAAGGTTCCCGACTCATAGGATCTAGGGTACATGTTGTTTGTCTAGTAGAGACAATAACCTTGGTCAAAGAAAAGTATATAGCTAAGTTAAAAGAGGGCCATTGCTGTAATAATGATACTGATGAAAGAAGCCCATGACTTGGTGGCAGAGGATTCAGGTTAGTTCCAGTTGAAATAAACTCTGCCATATGTTCATAATTTAGTATACAATAAATGGCTAGATGGGCCTTGCCAAGAGAAAGATACTGTTTTAGTGGCCTGTGTGACTGGTCTTATAGGAGTGACAGCAGTCCTTGAAAATAGGATTGTGTTTTTCCCAACCCTATTTAATATTTTTATGGCAACATTGGCAACAGTGATTCAGTCACATGAGTTTGGGCATATTAATATGCCAATGATATACAGTTAATATAATATGTCAATACCATTTCATCTGATCTCTCAAAGTTAAACAATTGTTTTAACAATATTGCCAATAGTTTATCTAATATAAATGAAAATTGAAACCTTCAAAATGTGAAACTATGTGGATTACATAGGGCTGTATTTCACTTAAGCTTGTCCCTCAAATTGATGACACCCCCAGCCCTTTAAAACATATCATGAAAATCTTAGGAGTGATTTTGACCCAGACCTATCTTTGCAGTCACTAAGTCATGCTTTTTTCATTTGCATATTCATTTTGGCTCTGTGTCCTTATCTAGACGACTTATTTCAGTGACTTATGTAATGGTTATTTCTTAGGCAGACTATGGGAATGCACTCTTAACTGGACTTAATACATACATATTCAAATGACTTCAATTAATTTAAAATACAACAATAAAAATTATGTCAAGCAAAAATATTTGAACACATCACTCTGCTTCTGAAAGAATATCATAGGATACTTATCAAATATAGACTTAAGTTTAAGGTTGTTACAACAGCCTTTAAGATCTTGCTAAGAAACCAGCATTCATATCTGCCAAGTTTATTTATTCTTTAATCATCATTCTGAGCTTTAAGACTTGCAGACCAAAATTTACTTACTGTCCCATCACTAGCGAGGCATGGACTATGACAGCTTTTAGCTATCAGGCCCCAATTCTGAGCAATAACACAATGCTTGCAAACAACAAGAAACAGAGCCTTTGTATTCTATGCACCCACAAGTCGGAATATATCTTTATCTAATTGGAAAAGAGGTACAGTAACAGATTCCTTACCTGTAACATCATATAATAACAATTTTGTAGCAGGCATCAGGAAACCAAGGAATTGGACTAGAAGATGCAGTGAAAACCAATCCAATGCGTGATTACTGTAGAAAGACAAAGTTTATTTTCATTTATTGGCCCATAAATGAAAATAAACTTTGTCTTTCCTACAATAATCACGCATTGGATTTGTTTTTGTGTTTCTACGTGATTATCTGCTTTTTGTGGTACATTTCTAGAAGATGCAGTGGACATCAAGAATAGGGTGTGAGAAAAGGTGTCCAGAGGTAAAGAGAAATCAAAATAGGACTGGAAGATTCCAAACAATAAGAATCAAAAGGAGTACATGATAAATATCAAAGAAATCTTAAAGAGGTCTAATTACTAAGGTGCTTTAAAGTTAACATGTGTTACTTTACCATTAATGTGTGTTATTTTAATGCAGATCCCATGTTTTATAATGGGACCTAGTTACTAATAATGCTCGCTAATGTGAATTAGTGCATGTTAACTTTAATGCACCTTGGGAGCTAGACCCTACTATAGGGACATCTTTAAAACTGCTTTCCAAAATGGCTCCAGGGACGTCTCCATGCTTTGGATGTCTGTAAGTCCACATTTGGACATTCAAAGCATGAACGAGGCTTCTAAAATAACCCCTCTAATGTCTTTGCATTTTGCACAGCACAAGAGAGAGAGCAGTGTCTCACTTCATGCAGAGTCTGACTTTGTGGGGTTTTCAATTGAATTTTTGTCTGCATATTTCAATTTCTAATCTGTGGTCCTTTGTTCTGTATTTGGTGAGGGGCTGTCTTTGTTTTGCCCGTGTGACTGTAGTGCAGTGTAGGGATTTGTAGCAGTCCTACTTGTTCAGTTTTCCCAATAAGAGATATATTATTATTATTATTATAGGGCCCAATATAACTATACCTTTTCATAGATAGGTTGGTACTGTGTGAGGTTTTGCTATGGTATGAAAATTTTGCTGGAAGCTCTGAGCTTTGTACAGGGTTCCACATAGGCAGGGTTGGAGTGACTATCAGGCGATCACCTAGAACACCAGCGTTCCAGGGGCACCCATTGTCACTGCTTTTGCTTGTGGTCTGCAGTGGCGGCAATGGCTTTCAAACTGCAACGCAGTGCTTACTTCAAGCCTCTGGCACTGCATCCAGTTTTGACTTCTAGGACCTGCCTCTTCCACCCCCTTCCGATGCAGACTTCTGGTTTGCATAAATCAGAAGTTGCATCAGAGGAGGCAGAAGTGGCAGGTCCTAGAAGTCACAAAATGTGACACAGCTGATCTGATAAAACAGAAAAAAGTAGGGAAAGTAGAAAGTTCAGTGAAGCCAAAGCAGAAGAAAAGATAGATAAGACAGTAAGAAGATTGTTTATTATGGTGTGCTAAGGAGCACAGGACAGACACACTAATTGTGGCAGGGGTGGAGGAAGCATGCTAAAAGCTGGGGGAATGGTTGTGGCATGGAAGCACTGGCACGCTAAGCATCATCAGGTGCACGGTAGTAGCGACTGCAAAAAGTGCATTTGCATGCTGTGAAGGTGTGCGTTACATATGTGCCACCTGCATCAACCACCCTCATGCTCTAATGTCTATGCAACCCTCTTAGACAGCTGGAGCCATACCTCTGTGCTGTCAGGAAGGGTGAGAGTACTAGGCAGGTGCCAGCAGGAAGAGAGAGTATACATCCAGTCAGCTGCTGCATGCAATGGACCCAGTGAGGCCAGTCAACTACGTCACCTCTACTGGGCTCGCCACACCCACTCTTCACCCCAGCCGGCCCATTTGTAATCCTAACCTGCCATTTGCAGTTAACATGAAAATCACTGTGCGTTAACTGTCATGCCCCACGATAACTGATACCGCAAGATCAATTGTGCCATTAGCATGCATTAAATCACACGTTAACTGCATAGTACACCTTAGTAAGACTGATTGGGGTCTAGTTATCAGGTTGACATGTTTCTTTAGGGGAATGTGTGCTATAAACATGTTGGGCCCAATTTTCAAAGGCATTAACATGGGTAACTTCCCTAGTTTACCCGTGTAAATTCTTATCCAGGATTTTCAAGGGGCACTTATATGGGTAGGACCCTTCTAAAAACCTGGATAAGTCCCTAACTCACCCAGATGCTATGCAGGTAGCACTGGGGCATGCTAGGGATGTTCCAAAGTGGAGCAGGGGCAGAGGAAAGGGCTAAATGGGTAGCAGCGATTTTCGATGCTACCCGCTTAGCCCTCTGCGCCTTAAAGAGAGGCGCTATCCGTTTAGCCTCAGCAGCTGCTGGTGCGTCCAGACAAACCCAAATTTTCACTTCCGCCATCGCGGAAGTGAAAATCCAGGTTAAGGGAGTCGATGGGCAGGCTATATGCTGCTGCAGCGCATAGCCTGCCTAAATGAAAATCGGGCCCATTGGGCGCAGGCAGGCATGTTCATTTTCCTACCAAAACGGGACATACACATGCAAGACAAATATGCAGCATTCCAAAATTGGCAGTCTTGCATATAAACCACCCAATGACACCGTTCACATCTTCCACGTCTATCCAGCCATGGTGGTGGACATGCCTGTCGATTCACATTTTAGAATACGGCTGCATGTTCTTACCATTGCAGCTGCCTGCTGGGTATTTTTGTGTGTATGTGCTGCCACGTCTTACCATGTACATATGTAAACCACTACTGCAGGCTTTCAAAAGCTCTGTCGATTTCAAGGGACAGAGATATGTCAATCTTACAATGACCATACATATGTCCACCTAAAATTGACATAGTATTGCAGATGTTCTCATGCCCATGTTTCATCCAGTGCCTAATTAGATTTTCTAACCTCTGCCTTCACATCTATACATGTTTTTCTGCCGGCTGAAAATTGACCTCAAAGTACCTTTCCATAAACAGCGTGCAATGCATTTATAAAGGGAAAAGATCAAAGCAAGGTGAGAGCTAGCCAACAATTTTTTAATATATCTATTTATTTATTTATTTGAAATTATTTCACAACTTTCTAGTAGTTACTCAGTGATGTACACTCAGGCACGGTAGGTTTTTCCCTGTCTCAAGAGATCTTGCAGTTTAAGCTTACACCTGCAATTAAAAAGGTTGCTATCTTTATTATTCTGATTATTATTATTATTTAAAAGTGAAGATTAGGTTCATGCATATTCAATAGGTGTGATGGGCGTGATGTGAGAACAGGAACTGGGGGTATACACCTGTTCTAGGAGGCACCAGGACCTCTGAGCTGTCAGTCTTTTTCACTTCCAGCTCATTCTAGCCTAGTCTATTATATTCCTCATTTCTATTTTGCCAAAAGGGAACCAAAAGCACTTTGCATCACTCATAAGTTAATTGTACATAGTTTGAAAAAATACGATGTTCCATGTAAAACCATGTTCATTATGTTAATTGTAAACAGCCTTTGATCTTGGGAAAAAGCGGTATAGAAGAAAAGCATAAATAAATAAATAAATAAATAAATAAAAATAATGAAATATAATACTATACATCAGTATTATATAAAATAATAAATACAATAAAACATAAAATAATTCAGTATCTCTGACCAATCTCTCATTAAGCCACATCACATACCTAAAGATGATTTTTCTTTCCCACATTATAATAAAATTACTTCATCAAACAATTCCATATATAATAATATAATCAATATCATTCCTAGCTATATTAAATTAACCACAAGCCCCATCCCAATACACTAAGAGCCTGATTCTGCAAGGCACCTAGTGGGGCTGCATGTCCTGGTGGGACGAGCAGTCTTTCTAGCCATTCTGCCCCAATTCCATATTCCTCCATCCCCACACAGCCAGAACCGCAGTACAGACAGAGTCAACGGGAGAGGGAGAGTGGGTGGAGCAGGGGCGGGCTGAGTCAGCAAGACGTACAGGGCCGATTCAGTTTGCGGCCCTTTACACTCTGTGACTAGAGGTGAGGCGTGCTGCTTATTCCACCGTGGAGGAAGCTGAAGTGACCCTGATCGGGCTTGGGAACCCCCCTGAAGTCCGGGATCAGCACATGGTAGGTCCCCGCTGTCCGATCCAGAACCCGACTTCCCAGCCCGGGGTTGGCAACGGGGTAACAGAGGATCAGCAATGCAGGGGCACGCCGGGCCTTCTCAGGGCCTGATCCTGCACCCACAGGAATATCTGTCTCCCAAAGTGCAGAATCAGGTCTTAATGAGCCCGTCCTGCTCGGGTCCATCCAGACCGGCCCCTACTGGGATCAGGCTCTAACCAGGCTTTCCTAAACAGGGCTCCACAGATCAAACAAACAGTAAGGATTAGAGGGTTTGTTTGTTTGTTTTATTATATTACATTGCTAGCTCTCTGACTGGGAGCTCTTAAAAGGGTTTTTTGTATATTTTTTAAAGCAAGGTTACTTTCTTTTTGCTGCTTTAGGAGACCTTTCCTTGAGAACAGTAGGTTGCTGAACTCCAGTAACCTCCTCAGGTTTAGAAACTGCTAACACCTAATCAGGAGTTAGTGGGCCTGTTTCCTGATTGCAGTTGAAGCCTGCATAAAAGGCTCCAGTGCCCTGCCCTTTTGAGGCTTTCCTAACCGGGGCTCCACAGATCAAACAAACAGTAAGGATTTGAGGGTTTGTTTGTTTGTTTTATTATATTACATTGCTAGCTCTCTGACTGGGAGCTCTTAAAAGGGTTTTTTGTATATTTTTTAAAGCAAGGTTACTTTCTTTTTGCTGCTTTAGGGGAACTTTCCTTGAGCACAATAGGTTGCTGAACTCCACTAACCTCCTCAGGTTTAGAAACTGCTAACACCTAATCAGGAGTTAGTGAGCCTGTTTCCTGAGTGCAGTTGAAGCCTGCATAAAAGGCTCCAGTGCCCTGCCCTTTTGAGGCTTTCCTAACCGGGGCTCCACAGATCAAACAAACAGTAAGGATTTGAGGGTTTGTTTGTTTGTTTTATTATATTACATTGCTAGCTCTCTGACTGGGAGCTCTTAAAAGGGTTTTTTGTATATTTTTTAAAGCAAGGTTACTTTATTTTTGCTGCTTTAGGGGAACTTTCCTTGAGCACAGTAGGTTGCTGAACTCCAGTAACCTCCTCAGGTTTAGAAACTGCTAACACCTAATCAGGTGTTAGTTCCCTCCCTACCCACCCCGACTCCCACCCACCCCTAGTGAGCAGTCTTGCTTTATAGAGCACCTCCCCCTTTAACAAATCACAGAGAATTGGACCAGCCAATTTTGAATATAATTAAAGAGATTTAACTGCTTTTTCTCTGAAAGGACAGCTGCGAAAACGGCTGATACTTGGTAGATCTCTCTCTTTTGCTTTAACAGATACCTAAGCTCCACGAACAGAAAAATGGCTGTGAAAAATCGTATTGCTAAAGCTGTTGAACCCGTTACAGTTTCTGCCTCGGTCCAGACAGAGGTCCTAATGCCAGTTGAAGGACCAATTCCATGTGCAGGGTGCCTGCATGCTGAAGCTCTGAGGAAACAAGTGGAGGAGCTCAGAGAGGAGGTGGCGAGGCTGAGGAGCATTCAAGACAGTGAGAAGTACATTGATGAGATGTTTCTTGCAGCAACCAAGCTCTCCAGCACAGGAGAAGATGGGTGCCAACAGAATGTCGATGGTTGGACACAAGTCACCAGGGCCTGCAAAATCACCAATCCAACTTCTCCAGCCCTTGAATTGAAGAACCAATATGCAGCCCTGGAAGTAGTGGAGGAGGTGAAAGCATCCATAGAAAGGGAAGAACCAGAGTTCAAGTACCACAAAGTTGCAGAATCAGTGACCAGAAGGAAACAAAGGGTAGTGGTGGTTGGAGACTCTCTTCTGAGGGGTACTGAGGTGTCCATCTGCCGATCAGACTTGATGTCCAGAGAGGTATGCTGTCTGCCTGGTGCCAAAATCCAAGATGTTACGGAGAGTTTGCCGAGACTCATCAAGCCCACTGACTATTACCCAATGTTGCTAATCCATGTTGGAACAAATGATACTGCCTGGTATACCTCAGAATGTATCAAAAGTGACTTCATGGCTCTGGGACAGAGGGTGAAGCAGTTAGGTACACAGGTGGTGTTCTCTTCAATCCTCCCTGTTGAGGGTAAAGGCCAAGGCAGAGAGGCTCGCATCCTGGAGATGAATGCATGGCTGCGTGGATGGTGTCATCGAGAGCATTTTGGTTTCCTAGACCATGGGATGCTGTTCCAAGGGTTGCAGAGCAGAGATGCCATCCATCTGTCCAAGAAAGGTCAACGCATCTTCGGTAGTAGACTGGCTAATCTACTGAAGAGGGCTTTAAACTAGATTCGTTGGGGATGGGTGAAGAAAGCCCCCAGGTAAGTGAAAGCCCCCAGGTGGGTGATACATTAAATACCTTTATGGAAATGGGTAACAGGGGTAACATATGGAAAGCGGTGTGTATTAATGCCCGTAGCATGTGAAATAAGATCCCTGAAGTTGAAGCTTTGGTGGGAGTGGCTGACTTGGATTTAGTGGCAGTTACAGAAACATGGTTCACAGAAAACCATGACTGGGATGTAACTATACCTGGCTATACTTTATTCAGAAAGGACAGGGTAGGAAGAAGGGGAGGAGGAGTGGCACTATATGAAAAAACTACTATTAAAGCTTTGGAATTACAGAGCTTAAAAGGGAGAGAGGAGGCATTGTGGGTTAAACTAGAAAGAGGGAAAGAGAAATCTATTTGAATTGGTGTGATATACAGACCTCCCTCACAAGAGGAAGAGGTGGACAGAGAGTTAATTGAAGACATACGCAGCATTGCTAGGAAAGGGGAAGTGCTACTAATAGGAGATTTCAATATGCCAGATGTTGATTGGCACATTCCTGCTGCAGTATCATCTAGAAGTAAGGAGATCCTGGATTCTCTACAGGGAGAACTATTCAGGCAATTGGTAACAGACCCCACACGTGAAGGGGCCATACTGGACTTGGTGCTTACCAATGGTGAAAGTGTTTCTGATGTTGTAGTGGGAGATCATTTTGCATCCAGTGATCACCAGATGGTGTGGTTCAGTATTAGGACTAGGGCTGTTAGAATCCATTCCAAGGTGAGGATCTTAGACTTTAGGAAGACTAACTTTGCGAAGATGGGTCAATACCTCAGGGAGTCGTTAGTGGGATGGGAACAGCTGGGGGATGTAGAAAAACAGTGGGCAAAACTGAAAGGGGGTATTTTAAGGGCAACCAACCTTTTTGTTAAAATGGTAAATAAAGGCAAAAGGAACAGGAGACCGCTATGGTTTTCGAAGGAAGTAGCTGAAAAAGTGAAGAAAAAGAGGGAGGCCTTCATGAAATACAAGAGATCACAGAGAGAGGAAGACAGGCATCTGTATTTGGAAAAACTTAGAGAAGCTAGCAAAGTAGTCAAGAAGACAAAGATTCAAAAGGAGGAAGAAATAGCCAATGCAATAAAATGGGGGGATAAGACATTTTTCAGATATATTAGTGAGAAGAGGAAGGGCAAAAGTAGTATTGTCAGACTCAAGGGTGCAGGGGGGGAATATGTAGAAGCTGATAAGGATAAAGCGGAATTGCTTAACAAATATTTTTGTTCTGTGTTCACAGATGAAGAACCAGGAGCAGGATGTCAGAAAACACCCACAAATAAGAACAGAAGCGAGGGACATCTTGAACAATTTTCAGAAGACTGTGTTCGTGAGAAACTAGCTCAACTTAAAGTAGACAAAGCGATGGGACCGGATGGGATACACCCTAGAATACTGAGGGAACTTGGGGACATTCTAGCAACTCCACTGACTGACCTTTTCAATGCCTCGTTGGAGTCGGGAGTGGTGCCAAAGGACTGGAGAGAGGCTCATGTGGTGCCTTTACACAAAAGCGGAAGTAAGGATGTGGTTGAAAACTACAGGCCGGTTAGTTTAACTTTGGTGGTGAGTAAATTATTGGAAACGCTGCTGAAAGAGAAAATAGTGAGTTTTCTGGAGTCCAGCGGATTACAGGATCCGAGGCAGCATGGATTCACCAGAGGCAGGTCTTGTCAGACAAATCTGATTGATTTCTTTGACTGGGTGACCAGGGAGTTGGACCGAGGGAGAGCTCTAGATGTGGTGTATTTAGATTTCAGTAAAGCCTTTGACACTGTTCCTCACAGGCGACTTATAAACAAACTGAGCACCCTAGGGATGGACCCTAAAGTTACTGCTTGGGTTAGAAATTGGTTGGGTGGGAGGCGACAAAGAATACAAGTAAATGGAGCTCACTCTGAGGAGAAGGATGTTACCAGTGGTGTGCCCCAGGGATCTGTCCTTGGTCCAATTCTTTTTAACATCTTTGTTAGTGATATAGCGGAAGGGCTGTCGGGTAAGGTTTGCCTCTTTGCAGATGATACCAAAATCTGTAATAGAGTAGACACCCAGGAAGGTGTAGATAACATGAGGAGGGATCTAGCTAAGCTTGAAGAATGGTTTAGAATTTGGCAGCTGGGATTTAATGTTAAAAAATGTAAGGTCGTGCATTTGGGCTGCAGCAATCCAAGGGAGCAATACAGTATAGGAGGTGAAGTACTTTTGTCCACTAAAGAAGAGCGGGACCTAGGCGTTGTTGTGTCTGATGATCTTAAAGTAGCTAAACAGGTAGAAAAGGCGACGGCAAAAGCTAGAAGGATGCTTGGGTGCATACAGAGAGGAATGGCTAGCAGAAAAAAGGAGGTGATAATGCCTCTGTATAAGTCTTTGGTGCAACCTCATTTGGAGTATGTTGTGCAATTCTGCAGACCGCACCTTCAAAAGGATGTGAACAGGATGGAGTCGGTGCAGAGGGTTGCTACTAAAATGATTAATGGGCTTCATTATAAAGCATATGAGGACAGACTTAAGGATCTTAATATGTACACCTTAGAGGAAAGGCGGGATAGAGGTCATATGATTGAGATGTTTAAATACCTCAGTGGCATAAATGTTCAGGGAGAGAGCCTCTTTCAATTGAAAGCAAGTTCTGCTATGAGGGGACATGGATTGAGGGTGAAGGCAGATAGATTCAGGAGTGATATGCGGGAATATTTCTTTACAGAAAGAGTAGTGGATCCATGGAATAGTCTCCCAGTGGAGGTGGTAGAGATGAGGACAGTAACTGAATTCAAAAAAGCATGGGACCAACACAGAGGATCTCTAAAGGTAAAAAGTGGACTGTTGAAGTTGTTGTTATTGAAGGACAGACTAGATAGGCCATGTGGTCTTTTTCTGTCATCATGTTTCTATGTTTCTTAAATGGGTTGGAAAAGCTCATATATTTCAATGTACCTAAAATCAACCTTTCATCTACCATTTGCTAACATTTGGAGCCAGGGCTGGGATTTGGTATATTGAGCCTTAGTTAAAATTAATTTAAAACAACACTTATATCTGATATTATACTCTAACATAAGGATGTGAAGAGGAACCATCTATTTCATAAACATAATTGTACACAATTAATACGTGTTTTTACAATTAAACACTCACAACTACTTGGGCATTTATTTCTTTGACACATACAGTTTTACACCAGGGTTTCTTGGATCCCTTAAACCCAGGGTCCTCACTCCAGCTACTATGTGTCAATTTTAGGTAAGATTCACGGCTCCCTCCAAAACTGTAATCTGCGGCATCCCCAGCTAATACCAACCTGGGGACTTTGCACATGGCAGTCGATAGCATTTGCCACCTGAGCCATCAGACCAGATTTGATTTATCTTAATACAAATATATAGAGAGAGTAACATATTAATTGATAAAACAGTCATATATCTTTCTGTCACATTTTTTTTAAAGTATCACATTTGATTGGATTAAGCAGTGAGTGAGAACAGACTTCACATAATAATAATATTACCTAACTAGCTCTTATTAGACCTTCATTTACTGAAGTGCGAACAGCTGGTCGTGCATAACTATTCTTCTCATTTCTACTTTCCTCACAGTCTGTCTGTATTATTCATTGCTGTACATTTTTCTCTGATAAATGAACTATCAAAACCCCAAACTTTTTCTTAACCTGTTATCAAAAAAACAATCTCTGAATGCAATATCATAACTAATAAATTATTCAATTGTGACTACAGGGAACACTAATAATCACTCACACTGCTCCCAAACATTTGTTAAAGGAAGGGAAAAATACCTCAATGTTAGCACTACCCCTTAATAGGAAAAGCTTTCAAGCTCCATCATTGGTCATAAGAAAACTTTCATCATCAACAAAAAAGGATGTCAATATCTTCCTAACTTTCTCACACCATTTTTCATGAATTATACCAAATGTTTACATTTTTTTAAAATGTTTCTTTTTAGAATTATCATTAATTCCGTATTACAGACCATTACCCGGACATCAATGGCTCAATACAACTCTCAAGTACAGTTCCCTCACATTGTATATATGTTGTGAGACTAAGCCGGTCTTACGCGGTTGCCTAGACCTGGGTATAGCCTGAAGTTGTGGAATAAAGACTCTGTAGTCGTGTCCAGAGTGAAAATTAAGGTTAGGTTTTATTCCCTTTCCCTTGAGGATGTCTTCAAATAAGGACAACATAAATTGAACGGTTGCTTCACCGGTGTAAAGGATTCTTACAAACAATAATTATGCTTCTTCTTCAGCAAAGAGAGTCCATCACATTCCATATGTGCAAAACACAATTCCTTTCCTGCTCCCTTTTAACACAGAGATTCTATGTCATCTGCTACACACAAAGCACATTCCATGGGCTCGGGGATGTTTTCTGGGATAGAGCTTTCCCACTGCATAAGGTCGGGACCTGGTCCTGTATATGGGCACTGAGTACTTGTGAAACTGCTCTCAGAGCTTTGCCCTCGGGAGACCTCAGCTTCTGATAGTTGGAGCTGCTTTAGGGTGTCAAAGCTAGCAGGAGCTATGCTGGGGATTTCCTCCCACGTCCTATGCCAATAGGGATTCTCTAGCTTGCTGTAAGCCTGGCTTCTCCTATAAGGACCCACTTCTTTCCCTTTACAAAAGACAGGGTACTTATCTCTCTTTGGGGAGAAGAAGGTTTCCAGCCCTTCTTCTTCCAGCAAAGGTTTTCTCTCTGACTGGCTCCCTGCTTTTTTCTGTGAGCATCGGTTGCTGTGCCTGGCTGAGCAGCACTCACTTCCTGTCTTCAGTGAGCTTCCCTGTACGTGACCTTTGCTCTCTGTTGGCTTGGCTGCTTGCCTCAGTACGAGGACCCCTCTGGCTGGGAAGACTTTGCCACTGTCCTTCCTAGCTCTCTCGAGTTTTTCAGCCTGCCTTTCTTCTGTCCTGATTCTCCAAGGCAACGTGTCTTTCTGAAACTGCTCTGGAGTTCTTGTCTCACCTTCTCTCTGAGACTGACTTCTCAATCTCCTGGACTGCTTTTCCTCGAGCTCAAAGTCCAACTCTGGCTGCAGCCCTGAATGCTGAACTCCAGCCTTTTCCTCCAGATGCTTGAACTCACTAAGCCTAAGCCCTCGCATGAGCTCCCTATGCTTGAGCTTCCCGGGCCTGAGTTCCTCGGACCTGACTTCCTTCTGTGTGATTTCCCACCTGGTTTTATCTCTCTGCTCATCAGACGTAGAACGTGACTCTGGCTCCAGGTGAGCCTGATTGGGACCCTGAATTCTTATTGCATCACTAAGGCCATGAGGAAAGTTTGTTTCTCCTTTCCCTGCCTATCTGCATTGGGTATGCTGCAACTGTACGTGTGGCTGTAAGATAAGCTCTTCTTTTATTTTACTCTTTAATATCTCAGGGTCTGTGCTATCTAACTCATGACAAGTAAGCTCTTCCTTTGCATTACTCTTTAATATTTCTGGCTTAGTGCTGACTACCTCATGACAATGTATATATATATATATATATATATATATATATATATACATATATATATGCACAACGCAAAGAACAAGATTAACAATATCTTATCTTTTTTCACCCATCTTCTCTTACACTCCAGTGCCGACATTTTCCTCTGGCTGCTTCAGGAAAGGAGCAATGTTTTGATGTCAGAAGGAAAGCGCACCCCACAGCAATTTGTGTAATAACTCCCTGAAGCAGGCAGCATGAAACGCTGTTGGCACTGGAGTGCAAGAAAAGATGGGCAAAAAAGATAAAAAAAGATAGGATATTGTTAATCGTATTCTGGCATCATGGACATATATATACAATGTGAGGGAACTGCACTTGAGGCAATTGTATTGAGCCACTGATGTATGGGCAATGGTCTGTAATACAGTATTAATGATAATTCTAAAAAGATTTTAAAAATGTAAATATTTGGTATAATTTATGCAAAACAGTGTGAGAAAGGAAGATATTGATGTCCTTTTGGTTGATGATGGAAGGTTTTTTATGACCCATGATGAAGTATGAAAACTTTTCCTATTAAGGGGTAGAACTAGCACTGAGGTCTTTTCCCTTCCTTCAATAAGTGTTTGGGACCAATGTGAGTGATTATTAGTGATCCCCGTAGTCATGACTGAATAACTTATTAGTCACGGTATTGCCTTCAGAGATTGTTTTTTGTTAGTTATTGTTCTCTGAGCAAGGGTTCAGTAATAGAGGTTAACCTGCTATCAGTCAAATATGTTCCTATGCTCTATTATTTATATGTATATTCTTCGCAAAAGACAAATTTTACAACAAAATGGCCAAAAAAATAATTTTACACATTATAAAAATACTACAATACATTTTCAAAGAGGCCAGTTAAGGAGCCTAAATCTTAAAGTTAGGTGTCTAAATGCTTTGAATATTGGTCTTGTAAAATTTATGTTATACAATTTTCAGCAGGCTAAATTGAACAAGTGCTGCTACTAAAAAAAGTCAAATGCAATGTGTGCCTTTGAGTCAGTCCTGACTCCTGGCGACCCAGAAGCTCCTGGGTTTTCTTGGCAGTGTCACTGGAAGTAGATTGCCAGGCCTTTCTTCCAAGGCAATGGAGGGCTAAGTGACTTGCCCAAGGCCACAAGGAGTGCTAGTGGGAATTGAATGCTGGTTTCTTGGTTATTAAGCCAGTGTTCTAACCACTAGGCTACTCCTCCACTCCAAAAAAAAAGTCACATATAACTAAAAATGAATTTCTTTTCTGCTTAAAGCTTTACCTGTTATTTACCTATTGGCACTTAAATGTTTAGAAAACGATTTTCGAAGGCTTAGGTGCTATTTGCATATTCAAGTCATGGATTTATGTGTGAAAGAACATAAACATTTCAATAGCAATTTTAGAAAAGGCGCTACTTACATATATGTACAAAGTGACACAAGGTTCCAGATGTCTGCAGAGGAGACATTTTCCTGTTATTCCTTGCCATTAAACATGGATTAGCATACATACAAACACCACAATTAAACACTGGCATTTATACGAGTACAATCACACACAAACCCTCATGAACTTATCTTTCATGACCCCGGTTCTTGGTGAAATACTTTTTGGAGCAGATTTGCTTGCTGCTGTTGTTCCTTGATTATGACTCTCTATTATCTTGTATCCCATTACCATCTTTAGTTATTTAATTTCTTTATCCAAGCTCTCTCTCACTCTTTCTTTCTCTCATTCCTTCTCCCCCTTCTTTCTCTGCTTATTCTTTCTCTGTTTGTCTGACTATTTATCTGGGTGACTTTCTGTGCCCTTGTGAGGGGATGTATGTCGATATGTACAGTATGTAGTTATTGAGCTGGAGGTGGAGTCTAGGTTTACTGATAGTGGGTAGTTGTTGCTGAGTGAGTGGCAACTACAACCATCATGCTGCTCCCTTAAGTTCCTAATGCCAATTTATGGATAGTTCCTACACCAGTGAAGCTTATATTTAAAGCTGCTGCGTGTGTGTTGGGGGGGGGGGGGCACTTTGTTTTTGCTGGCTCCTGTTCCTTGGAACTCCTTTTCAAAGGAGTTATGTTCTAAATCTTCTTATTTGAGCTTAAAGCAGGAGTTGAAACTTGATTGTTTAAGCTTTCTATTTCTGATTATATTCAAATGATTTCTTTGGGTTTTCTCTTCTGTAAGCACTGTGAAAAAGGAATGTGCCCAACCATTAGTTAAACTAGGCGGTTGCCTAGGACAGCAGCTTCTTTGCGTGAGGGGGGGAGTCAGCAAAGAACAGGTATTCAAAACTAAGCAATAGATTCTGAGAACCAGGGGTGCATAAGACTTAAGGTCTGCCTGGGGCATCAACCCAATTAAGAGTGAAAGGGAACTCCTGAAGGCCTTTGTTTTAATCTAGGTATCCCTGCTCCTTAGTAACTCTGAACAACTAAACAATTTATCAATATAAAGATGCAGACAGCAGTTCAGAAGCATGATGAGGACTATCCAACTTTTGAATTGAGTGCCATAGGTATGATTATCTCTCAGTTGGTGAGAGGTCATATTTGTGCACTCGATGATAAAAGCTCCTGTCTCTCAGAGAGTGTGTATGATCTCTGGAGACTAGAGTAGCAAACTTGGAGGAGCTGAGGCAGACATAAAGGAAAATGGAGAAGACCAACAGGGACATGGGCTACCTTGGAGGAGAGAGATCATCTGGAAGACAAGCATAACCTTGGTATGGCAGAAAGTGATGCTGTAGTCAGAACCTGCCATTCAGGGGATACAATATCTTTTCACACCAAGGATGTGCCTCCAGGGGCTTCTTCCCTAGAGGGAAGGGTTAAGATGGTTGTTCTAGTTAGCAATTTGATCATTAAGCATGTTAGCTGGGTAGTTGGTGGGAGTGAGAATCACATCATTAGTTGCCAGCTGGCTTCACTTCAGCACTGTCTAAAATTCTAACTAGATTACACATATGGTATATGTTGGTACCAATGACTTGGAAAATGTGGAAAGGAGGTTCTAGAAGCCAAATTTATACTTTTACACAGAAAGTTGAAATCCAGGACTTTCAGGGTAGAATACTTACGAATGTTTCTTGTTCCAGAGTCTCAATGCATGGATGAGATGATAGTGAGGAGGAAGGATTTAGATTTGTTAGTAACTAGGCTACATTCTGGGGAAGCAGGAGCCTATTCCACAAAGATTGGTTGCACCTTAACCAGGATGGTATCAGGCTACTGGTGTTAACATTTAAAAAGGAACCAAAGCAGTTTTAAAACTAGAACCTGACAGTCAATCATGAGTGTATGGTTTGGAGTAAGTTATCTTTGATAGCTACTATCAAAATAGAGAAGTAAGGCATCCCAATAAAGAGGTTGCAATAAGGGTTAAAGTAGCCAAGGTGTCTTTAAATAAAGTGCAGAAAGAAGGTTACAAATTATCCCTGTCAACTTTTAATACATTTGAAATATCCCTATACAAATGCTAAAAACCTAAAAAAATAAAATGAGAGAGTTAGAATGTATAGCACTAAATGAAGAGAAGGATAAATGACTGCTTTATGGAACAGCTGGTTTGAGAACCAAATAGAGAAGGAGCTATTTTATACATATTCCTATGTGGAACACAGGATTTAGCACTATAAAAGGCACAGAGAAGGGTGACCAAAATGACAAAAGGCATAGAGTGGCTCTTTTATGAGGAAGGCCATAGGTTGTGTTGGAGGAGGGTCAGAAGTGGCAGGTCATAGGCAACAAAGCAGCAGCCAAGCCCTCAGCACAATATCAACAATGGAATTTGAACCCTGGCTGACCTGTGTCTAGCTCACTACTCTAACCATTAGGCTATTTTAGATATCCGAGCTTTGAAATATGGTTCTGGCGATACCTATATAGACATCCCTACAGACGTCCATATCGGGCATGTCCATGTTTGTGAAATCATGTCTACCACAGGCACCAAAGTGGTGGCACAATTCTGCTGCTACTGGCCCCCCATGATATAGAATCGGTGGTGGTGGTGGTGGTGGCAGAGTGGCTCAGCACAGAGGGGAGGGGGGCAGCGCAGTCAAGGCTCCTGCCTGGGGTGGCAAAAACCCTGGGGCCAGCCCTGATTTTGCTGATTACTGGGGCTAATGGAGGGCTTGTGTCTCTGCACCCTCTGGCTGTTTTTCAGCCTAAACAAGCACTTTTCAGATGCCTGTACTTGCCTGGAGCAGGTCTGAACTTAGGCACAATCACGGACATCCATGGTGTTTCTGAGATCAGGCAGGGTTATCCAGGTTCCTTGCAATGTCCCGGCCATGCCTCCTCCACACCCTCATTCAGACTTGGAGGTCCCCAGAGCCAGATTCTAAAATGATTCTGGAGATATCTCTGTGCATTGGACATCTCTATGCCTTTTTTTCAAATGTCTAAATCATGAATAGGGCTTCCAAAATGATCCCATAGCCTATAACAAATACCTGCTTTAAGAAGAATTCACTGAACATATATGGAACAATTTAAAAAAAGGTAAGGCATGGTTAATGAAGATTAACATTTTAGAAGCAATAGACTTTGCAAAATATTTCAATCATAGTAAGTGAAAACTACTATGATGAATATGATAAAGATAAAATGCAGTAAAAAAAAAACCCTGGGGGTCCTTTTACTAAAGGCCTGTAACCAGTTAACATGTATAACATGTGACAACTGATGTAGGATCCAAAATGGCGATTTGCAGAGACTGTTGTACCTGACGTGCTTCTTTCATGCCACGTAGGAGGAAAGTAAGGCTTGGGAAAGTACCCCAGGCTTCCCTGCCTTGTGCCTCTTCGCTTTCTTCTTCTGGTCTGCTTGATGCCTTTGTGCGTCAGGAGTCTCAGGGTGAGTAGCCTGGCTGAGAGATCGCGGAACAGGAGTGCTCAGCGTCTCCCACGGGCAGTGACCTGACACCCCCAGATGTGTGGAGGCCTCTGAAGCAGGCATGCTCAGGGGTGCGCTCAGAGCTTGTGGAAGTGGTGGAGTCTTCCGAAGGTGGTGCATCTGCTGCTTGGCTGGGGCCAAACCTGAGCACGAGCGCAAGTGCGGGAGATCCCACGAGGGGTCTTTCTTGCCCTGAGACACCGTTTAGAGTACAGTCACTGTAGGACAAGGCGAGGAGAGCTGCTTCTCTATATCCAAGGGACCCCATGATGGCAGCAATTGCAGTGGACACTGTAAGAGAGGCTTCATCCTTTTCCTTTGATTTACATTGACCAGAGAAGTTTACTTTGGAGACAATCTGGTCTGCCATTAAACAGGTACAACTTTTACAAACACAGGTGTTGCAGAATGAGAAGGCCTGTTCCACAAATGCTGAGTTGATTGAAACGTCTGTGACTGATTTCTCACTGAAAACCGACCGTTTGGAGTCTCAAGCTGAGGCGCTGATGAAAGATTTTGGAAAAGTGATGAGTCGTTTGGAATATTTGGATAATCACTCAAGACTGACTAATCTGTGTTTGATTAATTTTCCAAATGCAATCGGTATATCAGCTAAAGAGATGTTTAAAACGTATTTGTTGGAAGTATTGGGGGTTTCTTTTGATCTATGTCCACCATTGGCTAAGATATACTATATTCCTAGTGGTCAGAAAGTTTTGTCTAATGTTGAGTTACCTGGACCACAAATGGCTGATGTATTAAATGTAACTGCTTTGTTAGAGAATTCAGATATGGAAATGGCTGTTCCTGATACTTGTTTGGCTAGATTTGCTTTGGTTTCAGATAGGGAATGGCTTCTTAAAATGTTTTTTAAGAAATGTGCCTTTTAAGGGCTGCCTGGTACGCATATTTCCTGATTTAGCAAGGGAAACCCAACGACGCAGAAAATATTTTTTACTTCTGCATCCGAGGGTTTTGCAATTGGGTGAGGTCTTTTTTCTAAAGTATCCCTGCAAGTGTCTTGTGAAATTGGAGGGTATTTCCTATATTTTCTTTTTTCCATCTCAATTAATTTCTTTTTTGAATGCTCAGGGGTCACTGGTGGGGGGTCCGCCAGTTGTTCTACACCGCTTTAATTGGGTATAAAGGCTGATATTTGTCTCTGCATATTTCCTGTAAGAGTATCTATTTTGTTTAGTATTTTCCTGTTCATTTTTGGATCCTCTATCGTGGGCTAGAGTGGGGTTATCTAGTTGATGTTTCCTCTGATTTGTTTTCCTTTATTTTTAACTCATTGATTTCCGTGCAAGTGATTGTATCCTTGTATTAAAAAATTGTTTATTCTATAAATATAAAATAAAGAATAAAAAAAACATGTGACAACTAGCAGCCGGGTATGCTAATATAGGCGCATTCCAGTGACCATTATTTATTTATTTATTTAGACAGTTTTGTATACCACCTTATCCTTCAATCAAAGTGGTCACAACACAATTGGGGGATACATTTAACACGAGGGGATATGAGACACATACACTAATACTTACAGGGAACATGGGCAGTGGAGGGTTAAGTGGCTTGCCCAAGACCACAAGGAGCACCTATGTGACTAGAAACCCCAGTCCTTCCGGCCCAAGATTGCTGTCCTCTAGTGGGATTTGAACCACCGACCTTCCGGCCTGTGGTACCTTGCCCCAACCACTAGGCCACTTCTCCCTCCCTCCCTCCCAGACCAGTATGTGTTAAAGCATACAGTAATCAGCCATTGTGTGATGGGGCGGGAATGGGTGCAGTGTGGTTGTGGAAAACACATTGTCGCTAACACAAGGGGAATTGGCACACACTCAGTGGCAATGTGGCTATCAGTGCACATGCACCTAACAACACCTCAATGGGGGTCATTTGGTATACTCATGTTAACTGTGCCACATGTTAGCATTTGTGATCATATGCTAACTTTTGGGAACATGCCAGGTATGCCTCCAACTGTTAGCTCATGAGGGTTGCACTGGTCATGGGGTGGTATTGCCACTAATTACATGGCAAGAACACACCATTTTTCAGACATGTTAGTGAGAAGAGGAAGGGAAAAAGTGGTACTGTCAGACTCAAGTGTGAAGGGGAGGAATATGTAGAAGCTGATGAGGATAAAGCAGAATTGCTTAGCAAATATTTGTGTTCTGGGTTCACAGATGAAGGGCCAGGAGCAGGACCTAAGAAAACACCCACAAATAGAAATAGAAGATACAGGGATATCAAGTGATTTTCAGAAGACTGTGTTTGTGAGGAACTAGCTAAACTAAAAGTAGACAAAGTGATAGGATCAGATGAGATAATCTGAACATACTGAAGGAACATGAGGATGTTCTAGTGGCTCCGTTGACTGATCTTTTTCAATGTCTCTTTGGAGATGGGAGTGGTGCCAGAGGACTGGAGAGAGGTACATGTGGCCCCTTTACACAAAAGCGGAAGTAAGGATGTGGTTGAAAATTATAGGCCAGTTAATCTAATCTCTGTGGTGAATAAATTATTGGAAATGCAGCTCAAAGAGAAAATAGTGAGGTTTATGGAGTCCAAAGGGTTATGGATCAGAGGCAGCATGGATTCACCAGATGCAGGTCTTGTCAGACAAATCTGATTAATTTGTTTGACTGGGTGACCAGGGAGTTGGACTGAAGGAGAGTCCTAGAAGTGGTGTACTTGGATTTCAATAAAGCCTTTGACACCGTTCCGCACAGACAACATATCAAAAAACTGAGCACCCTAGGGATGGACCCTAAAGTTACTGATTGGTTTAGAAATTGGTTGAGGGGGAGGAGACAAAGGGTACAGGTAAATGTAGTTCACTCTGAGGAGAGAGAGGTTACCAGTAATGTGCCGCAGGGATCTGTCCTTGGTCTGATTCTTTTTAACATCTTTGTTAGTGATATTGAGGAAGAGCTGTTGGGTAAGGTTTGCCTGTTTGCGGATCCTACCAAAATCTGTAATACAGTAGAAACCCAGGAAGGAGTAGATAACATGAGGAGGGATCTAGCTTGAAGCTTGAAGAATGGTCTAGAATTTGGCAGTTGAGATTTCATGTTAAAAAATGCAGGGTCATGCATTTGGGCTGCAAAACTCCAAAGGAGCGATATACAATGCAGGGGGAGAAGTGTTTCTGTCACAAAAGAGGAGTGATTCCTGGGCGTGATTGTGTCTGACGATCTTAAAGTAGCTAAACGGGTAGAAAAGGCGACAGCAAAAGCTAGAAGAATGCTTGGGTGCATAGGGAAAGGAATGGCCATCAGAAAAAAGGAAGTGATAGTACCTCTGTACAGATCTTTGGTGCAACCTCATTTGGAGTCTTGGTGTGCAGTTCTGGAGACCACACCTTCAAAAGGTTGGAATCGGTGCAGAAGGTGGCTACTAAAATGGTTTGTGGTCTTCGTTATAAAGCATATGAAGACAGACTTAAGGATCTTAAGATGTATATCTTAGAGGAAAGGTGATATAGAGGAGATATGATGATTAATGTTTAATGTTTAATGTTACTTGATATACCGCTCAGGCCGAAGCATCAGAGTGGTTTACAATACAATATAAATGTTACAGGAAATAGGAAAACAATGCCATTTATAAGATAGGACAAAATAAGAGATACAGTGATAGTCAAAGGGATAGAAGAGACAAGAGGGAAGGAAAATGCAGGTTATAACCATGACATACTAGCATGACAGTTCAGCCCAAGCATGGCATAAATACACAGGAGAACCTCTTTGGATTGAAAGCAAGCTCTGCTACGAGGGGACATAGGATAAGGGTTAAAGGGGATAGACTCAAGAGTAATATGTGGAAATATTTCTTTACAGAAAGAGTGGTAGATGCGTGGAATAGTCTCCCAGTAGAGGTAGTAGAGACGAGGGTAGTATTTAAATTCAAAAAGCATGGGACAAACACAGAGGATCTCTAAGGGAAAAGAGGGGACTATTGTAGTAGTCAATATGGAAGGGCAGACTAGTTAGGCCATGTGGTCTTTTTCTGCTTTCATGTTTCTATATTTATTTATTTATTTATTTATACAGTTCTTCTATACCGACACTTCCAGAGATCAAGGGCGGTTTGCAATTAACAATTAAACAGCTTTTACAATGAAACAGGGGTATTAACTATTTACAGAAAACATATCGTACAAATCAAAATATGTGTAAACATACAATTTACATATATACAGGAATCAGCTGTTTCTTCTTAGATGAGTAAACTTATGTGGAACTTCTTTTTAGATGAGTAAATGGCTACAGGCTTTGGGGTTGTTTATATGGGGGGAGAGGAGGGAGGGGAGGGAGGGGGTTAGTGGGGGGTTTTCTGTGTGTGTTGTTTGCTTGTTTGTGAGGTGGGGGGGGGGGGTTCAGTTAGGTTTCCAAAATGTTCCGTGAATAGGAACATTTTGAGTCCTTTTCTAAATAGTTGTAGGTCTTTTGTCATGTGGATTGCTAGTGGTAACTCATTCCAGGGGGGTGGGTGCAGTAAATGAGAAGGCTCTGGAGCTTGTGATTTTCTATGTCCTGCAGATAGCTTTGGGTATGACAAGTGAGTGGTTTGCATTTTGTCTGCGTGACCTGGATTCTGGTGGGGAGTATAGGAGGGTGGTTAGGTAGGAAGGGGAGATGATATTAAGCAGCTTAAATGTTGTCAGAAGTATCTTATATTTTATCCAACTATGTATGGGGAGCCAGTGTAGTTCTTGTAGGACAGGGGTTATGTGGCCGATTAGGCGGGCTTTTGAGACAACCCTGGCGGTGATGTTATGGGCTCTTTCAAGTATGTTTGTGTTTTTAAGTGGTATCTGTACAGTAGACTATTACAATAGTCAAAGTGGGAGGTGATTAGTGTGTGGACTACCAACTTTAAGTCATAGGTATCGAGGAGGGGTCTTAGGTGTTGCACAGTTTTTAGTTTAAAGAATATAGTTTTTACTGTTTGTTTTAAGTGGGGGAGCATACTGAGGGTGTGATCCAATATTATCCCTAGGTATTTTACCTCTTGTTTGACAGGGATGGCTGTATTGTTGATTGTGATGGTTTTTGGATGGACTGCATCGTGGTTCCTCGATACAAACATAGCTTCAGTTTTTTTGAAGTCAATACTGAGGTGGTTGGTCTTTAGCCAAGATTCAGCCTCTCTAATGCATTCGGATAGATTGAGGTAGGAGGGGTTATTAGTGTCTATGGGGATTGAGAGCATGATGTTGTCGGCATTAATGTAATGGTTAATTTTGAATTTTCTGAATATGTTTGTGATGGGCTGTAGGTATAAGTTGAAAAGAAGGGCTGAAAGGACCCCCCTAATTTTTAATTACTGTATATGACATTAGAAAAATAGACTAGTAAAAAGAACTTCTAATTGATAATATGCTTAAGCAAAGATATAAATGAATAAAAAACTAAAATAGGATTTCAAGAAGACAATTTTTCATTTTTAATTGAACAATTTCAAAGAAGAGAACATGCTTGTTATACATATTTTAAATCAACATTCTCCTATGATGACTTTTTTAATTGGTACAGTACTGTATAACTATAAAAGGAAGAAAGCTTCCAGCAGAATCTAGCAAAACAAAAGACCAACCTGAGGTATTGTAATTACAAAAATATTAAACTTAATATATTGTATAATATTTTTCACATTGCCCAGTTCCAGTAGGTCTGAGAAATACAAGCCTGTTCTTGTGTTGCTTCACTCGTAGCAAACTTCCTAAATGACATTTTGCACAGGAAAAAATAGATTCTTTAGGAGTAAAACTATTTGAGTCTCAGGATCTGCCAGGAAGATGTTTGTCATTTAGGCACAAATGGAAGGCACATAGGGTGGATACTTATACTTGTATGTGGGCATTTCTGTGAGCAGAGAGGAGGGCTTTAATGAAATATATTTAGAAGGAAAGTTACTAAAGTTCATTAAGGGATAACACACATTATTTACCAAACAAGATGCATTAAGGAGGTAAGTTTATAAAGTGCTTCCCAAGCAGATGTGGCCACGCACATACATGTCTAAATAGGCACATAAAATACCAGGTGCTGTGGTCCACAAGGATGGGTGACTGAGGACCAGAATCAGATTGTTCTTGTATTTTAGCATGGATTTTATTTTTTTCTCTCTATTCCCATTTTGTTATGGGAAGGAAGACTAGAAGGAGGGAAGGAAAGTTTGGGGGTGCCCTAATGGCTTAACCACAATCCCGGAGACTGATTACAACCTCTGCTTACATCAAGGGGTTGGGAAGCCCTCATAGCTTGGAAGTCTAGGAAAATTAATTAAGATCTTTCAATCTTAGATTTCTGGACTAACCCTTGGGTCTCCAATATTGACCCTACAGAACTTTTGAAACTTTATTTCAAGGACTTCCTTAAGATGCCTGCTGACATGGTTCCTCCATTGAATAAAGTGTTTTACTTACCTGAAAGATACCAAATGAGGTTCAACAAGGGAAGAAAGGTATTGTTAGGCAGGTTTCAGTTTATAGTCTAGAAAATTCATTAGAGTTCCAAAACAGGGCCACACTATGAGCAATATTTGTATTTGAGAGTGATAAAAATTCTATATTCTGAATGTTTTTCATTATGGAGATATCATATATACTGTATGGGTCAAAAGGTTTGACTTAGGTAAGAAGATAGAAAGGAGGTGTAAACTATTTCTCCAGCCCCAACCAAAGATTATTGATAATAGCGTGGTTTTGTTTCGGAGATATCCTGCTAAATGTTTAATGACATAAGAACATAAGAACATAAGATATGCAATACTGGGTCAGACCAAGGTCCATCAAGCCCAGTTTTCTGTTTCCAACAGTGGAAAATCTAGGTCATATGTACCTAGCAGCTTCCCCAAGGGACACAGGTACCACAATGCTTGTATTGGTTCAAGCATTGATATCCTGGGTCCCTTCTTAATAATGGTTTATGGACCTTTCCTCCAGGAACTTGTCCAAACCTTTTTTAAACCCAGCTACACTAACAGCATTTACTACATACTCCGGTAACAAATTCCAGAGTTTGATTACATGTTGAGTGAAAAAATATTTCTTTTATTAGTCTTAAATAGTTTACCCTGTAGCTTCATTGCATGTCCCCTAGTCTTTCTATATTCTGATAAGGTAAACAATTCTGTTCATTAATTTATAGACTTCTATCATATCTCCCCTCAGCTGTCTCTTTTCCAGGTTAAAGAGCCCTAACCTTTTTAGGATACTCCTTTCTTCATAGGAGTATCCTTCCATCCCCTTTACCATTTTGGTGGCTCTTCTCTGAACCTTTTCTAAAATCGCTATATCCTTTTTAAGATACGGCGACCAGAATTGCACACAATATTCAAGGTGCGGTCTCACCATGGAACGATATAGAGGCATTATAATATCTTTTGTTTTATTTTCCATTCCTTTCCTTATCATACCTAGCATTCTATTTGCTCTCTTGGCCACCGCTGCACACTGGGCCGAGGGTTTTAACATGGTATCCACAATGATGCCTAAATCTTTTTCCTGGGTGGTGGTTCCTAATGTGGAACCTTGCATCGTGTAACCATAGTTTGAGTTGTTCTTCCCTAGGTGCATAACCTTTCACTTGTCCACATTAAATTTCATCTGCCATTTTGATGCCCAGTCTTCCAATTTATCAAGATCCTCTTGCAGTTTTCCACAATCCTCTTGGGTTTTAACAACTTTAAATAGTTTTGTGTCATCTGCAAATTTGATAACCTCACTAGTTATTCCCTTTTCCAGGTCATTTATGAATATGTCAAAAAGCAGCGGACCCAGCACAGATCCCTGGGGTACACCACTATTTACCTTTCTCCATTGGGAAAATTGGCCATTTAGCCCTACCCTCTGCTTTCTATCTTTTAACCAGTTCCTGATCCACAATAGTACACTGCCTCCTATCCCATGACTCTAGTTTTGCCAAAAGTCTCTGATGAGGGACCTTGTCAAAGGCTTTCTGAAAGTCCAGATACACAATATCAACTGATTCACCTTTGTCCACCTGATTATTCACTCCTTCAAAAAAACATAACAGATTAGTAAGACAAGATCTTCCTTGTCTAAAGCCATGTTGGCTGTCTCCCATTAGGTCATGATTATCTACATGCTGAGTAATTTTATTCTTTATGATGGTTTCTACCATTTTTCCCAGTACTGATGTCAGGCTCACCGGTCTGTAGTTTCCCGGATTACCCCTGGAACCCTTTTTAAAAATTGGTGTTACATTGGCGATCCTCCAATCTTCAGGTATTAGAGATGATTTTAATGATAGTTCACAGATTACTAATAGCAGGTCTGCAATCTCATATTTCAGTTCTTTCAACACCCTTGGATGTATTCCATCTGGCCCAGGTGATTTGCTACTCTTCAGTTTATCTAATAGTTGTAATACATCTTCCCAATGTATCGATATTTCCTTCAATTCTTCCACACCTTTAAATACCACTTTAGTCATGGGTAACATCCCTACATCTTCCTCAGTATAGAATGAAGCAAAGAATTCATTCAGTCTCTCCGCTATCGCCTTGTCACCTCTTAGTGCTCCTTTAACCCCTTTATCATCTAATGGACCAACTGACTCTCTCACAGGTTTTTTGCTACGAATGTACTTGAAAAGGTCTTTACTTCACGTTTTTGCTACCGCAGCAAGCTTCTTCTCAAATTCTCCCTTTGCCTGCCTTATCAATGCCTTGCATTTGACTTGCCAGTGCTTGTGTTGTTTCCAGGTTTCGTCATTTGGCTCTTTTTTCCATTTCCTGAAAGATGCTTTTTTGGCAACAACAGCCTCTATGACCTCACCTTTAAACCATGCTGGCAGTTTTTGGACTTCCTTCCACTTTTCTTAAAGCGTGGAATACAGCTGGTCTGGGCTTCCAAGATAGTATTTTTCAACAACAGCCAAGCCTGATGTACGTCTTTAACCTTTGCAACTGCTCCTTTTCATTTTTTCTTAACTGTTTTCCTCATTTTATCATAGTCTCCCTTTCGAAAGTTAAAAGGTAGTACTGTGGATTTCCTTGCTATCCCTCCTCCACTAATTAAATCAAAGGCGATCATGCTATGATCACTATTGCCAAGTGGCCCCAACAACCTTATCTCTTGCACTAGATCTGGTGTTGCAGTAAGGACTAGGTCTAATATGGCTTCCCCTCTGGTCAGTTCATGAACTAGCTGTTCCAAGAAGCAGTCATTTATTTCATCTAGGAACTTTATCTCCCTAGCATGTCCTGACGTGACACTGACCCAGTCGATACCGGGGTAGTTGAAATCACCCATTATTATTACTGTGCTGTGACTTTTATTAGCTTCCTTGATTTCTTTGAGCATTTCATCATCCATTTGGTCATTCTGGCCAGGCGCTCGATAGTACACCCCACTGCCATTGCCTTCCCCCTTTTACATGGAATTTCAATCCATATAGATTCTACAGCAGATTTTGCTTCCTGCAAAACTTTAATCCTTTCTGACTCAATGCCCTCTCTAACATAAAGAGCAACCCCTCCACCAATTTGATCAGCTCTATCATTTCGATATAGTTTGTACCCAGGTATCACAGTGTCCCACTGGTTGTCCTCCTTCCACCATGTCTCTGATATTCCAATCATATCTAATCTTTCATTTAGTGCTATATATTCTAACTCTCCCATCTTATTTCTTAGACTTCTAGCATTTGCATACAAGCATTTTAGAGAATGTATTTTATTCATATTAATTTGGCTATTGTTAGACATGGGTAATTTGGGATCTTTAAGCTCTGTCTGCTCCATACTTGAGGGCATTTGGGCTACTTTACTCTTTTGTGGAACCTCTCTGCTTTTGGTAGTATCCTTCAAGGATACATTATTCCGAACCATCCACTCTTGGGCAACTGTCGGCTTTCCCCTAATATCTAGTTTAAAAGCTGCTCTATCTCCTTTTTAAAGGTTAATGCCAGCAGCCTGGTTCCATCCCAGTTAAGGTGAAGCCCATCCCTTCGGAAGAGCCCCTCCTTTCCCCAGAATGTTCCCCAGTTCCTAACAAATCCAAAACCCTCATCTCTGCACCATTGTCTCATCCACACATTGAGACTTCGGAGCTCTGCCTGCCTTTTGGGTCCTGCACGTGGAACAGGAAGCATTTCGGAGAATGCTACCCTGAAAGTTCTGGATTTCAACTTCCTACCTAAAAGCCTGAATTCACTACATTTCTGGATATCTTCTTGACCTGACCTGCCTTTTCGTCCTCCTTCCTCTTCTTTTTGCTCTCGCCTGACCTCCGCCTTCCCTCCAGCAACTAGAATATATCAATATAACGCCTCTTTCGTATTTTCCGGCGAAGCTTTTTTGGCACCCCCTCCCACAATTCTGCATAGGAAGCCATAGAGACCGCCGGGGCAACCGCCGTCGCCACCAACCCACCACTCAATGCCTGAGACCGTACTCCCCCATCAGACCCCATACTCGAGGACGTAGCGTCCTCCGACGAGGAAGAGGAACTTGAACTCCGCCGCCTCCTCTGGGAATATTTTCTCTTCCTACGCGCTTTCTTCCCCGACCTTCCCTGCTCGGAAACCTTCTCCAGTGACTCACCTAAGGCATCATCTCCTGCCACAGATAAGCCCGCCGCAGGCTCTTGGGTTCCTGATGCCACTGGACACTGCTGCTGTTCTTGCGAAGGCTCAGGATCATCCGCGGCAGCCTGAGACGGGACTGCCGCCCCGGTATCCATGATCCGAATAGCCATCATTCCACTCGAACTCACACTCCCTGCAGCCAGCGTTACCTGCGGTGGGACATAAGACAAACAAGAAGGGGGGAAAAAAGACTGCCACGCCGGACGCCAGGCACCCACCCAGTCCCCTCGGGATGATCCTTGTCCCCCTTCCTGCCAGTGCTCCCAAGCCTCCACCCCACTGCATACTCCTTCAGATGCCCCCCACCCCGCCCAAGGAAAATGCCCCTGAAATTGACCCAGGGGAACGCCAGCTCCCACTTGCACTGGAGGCACCCTGCCCGGTGCTGCCTCATAACTGCCCCTCCCCCCTGCTCCACCTGCCCTGTCCCACTCTCCCCCCTCCTTGTTGGTGCCCCTGCAGCCCACCCTCCCCTTTTTCCGGCCCCCCGCCTACCTCTGCCAAGACCACCCGGTCGTCCTCCTCGCCCACTACCCTGCGAACTGCTTAAGAGGGATCCCCACCCTGCTCAGTTCTACAGCCCCCACTTCCAGGTCCCCCAGCTGTTCTGCCACGAGATCTCCCCCTAGCCCTCTCCCCCCCATCCATCTCCCCCCTAAAGTCCCTATGAACCCCCCCTTGCTCCTCCATGTGCTCCCACACCCCGCCTGCTATAAATGGTCCTGCTCCCCCCCGCCCAGCCTGTACACTCCCTCTCTCCCCAATACTTGCCCCTGTTGCTCGACGCGACATGTCTCTTGTCTCTCACAGCAACAGCCTTAGCTTCTGCTCTCCACGACTGCTCCACAGATCTCCTTCAGGCATGTGCACGCTGTCAAAGCTGCCCTAACGATGGACGCAAAACGTACCGCACTACTAGCCCCTGGTACCCTTTTTGTATTTATTATTATATTTTAAAATACTTTTAGTTTTAATTTAAGGTTTAAAACCCTCCGATTAATTTTTCTGCGCATGAGCCCACAACCGCTGCGTCCTCTCTCCACCGCCCGCCGTTCCCTGCTGCAATCCTCAACCCTTCCCCCCCACACACACACAACCCCGCTCACTCTGAAGCGAGCACCTTATTGGCTCCCACGGCTCTCCCTCAAGTCGCGGGGCCAATACATTCAAATGTCGCCACGCCGCCCACGCGTCCTGCGCGCGCGACCCAGTACCGCTTTCCACCTTGGCTGCACATGCCCGAAACAGCCTGATTACAGAGGCCCGCGAGGGACTTCACCCTGCGGCCTCATATTTCCAGAATAGTATTCCAAGTTATCTTTAGTTTCAAAGTGCCCAATGCCAGTCCATTTCATTTCACTGAAATCCAGCAGATCAAGTTGTACACATTCCATTTCATTATTGACCACCTCCAGTTTCCCTTGTTTCATACTTCATATTTTGCATGTCTCAATATGTAAGACATCTATAGGGTAACTGGCCAGATGAGAAAGGGTTAACACAAAAGATCTAAATGCTGGTAATTGTATTGAGGTGCAAACGTGAGTTGCCAGAGGTATTAGGTGACATCAGATGGGAAAAATGTGAAAACACAATTATCAGTAGGGGCACAGGGTCAGAGGGAATCACAAAAATATAAATAGGCCAAAAAATATAAATATACCAGCCTAACATGAAGGGAACAAAATGGCCCCATTTTAGGTGTCAGAATATGATGGGGAGCTAACAATATATATTTCTTGGGAATGAGAGGGAAGAAAAAAAACAAGCAAAGAACTGAATAAGTGGGAGAAAAGGTTAGATAACAAGGAATAAATCTGACAAGGCCCAGGCAGACAGGCAGACATGGGCATACAACAGACAACAAGGCAAAATTCTGATAAGGCCCAGGAAGACACAGGGAGGAATAAAGAAGGGATGACAGAAGAGACAATCCAGATGTCTAGGAAAAGGAAAAATAAAAGGGGCTATTTAGAAGAAAACAATATAAAGTGACAAAACTCTTTAATGGCGGGAACTTGTATCCTGTATCACGGAAGTGATGTAGGCTGCAATTCCCCATTGTATGTCTGTGTGTGTGCATGTGGGTCTGATTCTCTGTGCTGTTTGCTTGCTGTGCAATGTTCTTGCTTTAGTATAGCTAGGAATATATCTTTCCATCTCTTTGCTGTGGTGGTACCTGTCCAGGACAAGAAATCTCTCATTATAACGGTGACAGGAAAAGCTGAGAGAAAATTATTTCTGCTTACAATGGTAAGGGAAATAATTAAAATTGCTTTGTATTTAGTCAGTATTGTTATGCTCTCTGTATGCTTGCTTCTGTGAGACAGAAAGGAGATATAATAAAGAATCTTTTTGCAAAGAAAATTCTGTGAGAATATTGTGTCGGTTACGTGTGTAATCACCATGAGTTGTGCTTAATTGGGAGGTTTGAGATAAGTCCTCCTTGTGTGTAGTTTGTTTCCTTCTTGCACGGAGAAGGTGGTTTGGTGATTCTACCTGGCCAACGGAGTTAGCCCCCTTGGTCCATAAACATCTTTGCAGCTTCTGAGTCTCATTTCATTCATAGCTACTTCAGCAGTCAGATGTCCCAAAGGCTTTGATCCAACCACATCATAACTGCTGGCTTTACTCTGAAATGTCTTAAGCTCTTCATCCAACATAGGCATTCTAAACCACAAGATGCGCTCCTCCTCCGGAAGGGCATACATCCTAGCATACACCTTCAACTCCTTAGGAGAGGAGTCAGAAAGGTCCCATTCCAACTAGATCAATGACACAATTTAGCATGATGGCACATTCTTTGCTGGTAAGTGTCTCTGGCAGAGCACTTAAGTATTTGAGTAGATTATAAATTACAATAATTTAATCATGTACTGAAAAATTATAGACAAGAAACACTTATAGCTGTTCCAGGGAAATATAAATGTCCATGCCTGCCACGTATGCACATGTTATGCCACTTGTACTAGCATTTCATAAAACTGATAGGTACCTATGGTTCTTTATAAAATTGCACCTAAGTAGGTGCCTACTTTCACTCTTATAGTTGAGACATCCTTATAAAATTACCCTCCACACGTTGAACAATGTATTATTTTTTTGTAACATACAATTTTTTTTTAGTGCAATGCATAGTAAATATTAATGAGCTGCAAATCCCATAAATGCATGCAAAGCAGCTTATTATAATACAAAGGGTTTATTTTAGAAGTCTTACTCACAATTTACATGTGTTTTGGGGGGGCTTTTTAGTGCAATCAAGTCAGTGCTGACTCATAGTGACCCAGCTACCTCGGGGGTTTTTTGGCAATGTATCACAGGAAGTACAGTTGATTGCCAGCCTTTTCTTCCTAGGCAATGGAGGGTAAAGTGACTTACCCAAGGTCACAAGGAGTACCAGTGGGAATCTGAACCCTTGATCTTCTGGGTAATAGACAGTTGTGCTAACCACTAAGCTACTCCTCCACCTTAGATGTTATAAATCAGGCATATACATGTGTAAACTGCAAGCACGTGTAAATGGCCATATTAAAAAGAACCAAATTTACGTGTGATTATCCATATCATATCAAAATTGCACAGGGGGATGTCAGGGCATGTCTTGGAGGACAAATCTCTACATGTGCACACCTCATTTCATATGGGGAATCTATGTTGGAAGACCACAATTGTTCTCAGGGATTTATGCCTTCTCCCTGACACAAATAGGTATTTAAAAAAGTGTATTTTTTGACCAGCCCTTTATCCTCAAAGTTTAATTCTCTCTAAAAACTGGAATAATGTCAAGATATAGACCTTTCTAGTTAATTAAGAGCTTTTGCATGTCTAGGTTTGCAGACAGTTCAGCTGCATATGCAAGTGTCCCGCATTGTCTGTTGGGTAATGCCGGTACTGACATGTTTAAGTTGCTAGATTTCCTCCTTCAATTTTTCCCATGGGTTTATTTGTGAAATTGTTCCTTCCACTGTATTTGAATGTATATCCTCATGCATCCCTACACCTACTTATTCGTATTTTAGAAATGGCTCCACCATTAGCACAGTCATTTCTAAAATACTGGCAGAATTATAAATGCGGTGACCTTGTTGTCTCAGTCCTGATCTCCACACCCTATCTAAAATAAGTAATGAAGCTTGCATTTATACTCATAAGCTATGTTCTTCATGGGAACATTAGGTCACTATTACATAACCTAGGCTTCTGAGGGAGCCTTTAAAGGGGCCAGTGCATTAACAGAGAAGCTCAGCGCTCCTATTCCCCCTCACCCATGATCTCCCTGACATCAGTAGATGCCATCCACAATTGAGTTCTCCCCAGATTTTCCTGCCCCAGCAACTCTCAGCTTCAAAATGTCCCTTCAGCCCCATCATAGTAGATTCATGGCGTTATTTATTTATTTATTTATTTATTTAATTACCCTGTTTTTTATACCACCTTATCCTTAGATCAAAGCGGTTTACATTAAACTCAGAACATGAACAGGATACATTACAATTAAAATTGAGGTAAACAGGTGGAGAAACTATTTACAACTTGATCAACATATTTACACAATAACATGTGGCTGTGGTTGTTTGAATATGATTATGTATTTGTGTCCATACGGGTCGATCCATGATTCTTTAATCATTTATGTCTATACGGGTCAGTCCGGATCAGTCAGGTTGGGGGCGGAGAAATTGTATGTTTAGGTTATGTGACCATAGTGTTCTGTGAGCAGGAAGGTTTTAAGTATTTTACAGAAGTCTTTACTGTAATGTCTCCAGTTCCATGTATGTCTTCAGGGAGGGAGTTCCAGAGTTGTTGTGTGACAAGGGAGAATGCTCTTTTGGAGGTTGATTGTTTGCTCTTTCTTTAGAAAGGAGGGATGTTGATTGTGTGTTTGTTTCTGGTTCTTTTAGAGCAGGGGGAGGCTTCTTTTGTTGTAGTTGTTGATATGGAAGGACAGACTAGATAGGCCATGTGGTCTTTTTCTGTCGTCATATTTCTTTGTTTCTATGTTTATGATTAGTGAGTCGAGCACATCCTTTGAAAGGTGATGAATGATTTTAAAGATGTTTAGTATGGTCTTGAATTTGGTCCATGATTGAATTGGTAGCCAGTGTAGTTGATGCAATACTGGTGTGATGTGGTCAGTTTTGCTGGTTCCATTGATGATTCGTGCTGTTGTATTTTGAAGCATCTGCAGTGGGTGTATGGCTTCTTTTGTTAGACCCTGGTATATTGAGTTTCCACAGTCCAGGATCGGTGTGATGATTGTTTGGCAAATAGTTCGGAAATAGTCTTGTTGTAGGAGTGGTTTGAGTCTTCTTATAAGGTTGAATTTGCGGTATGCTTTTGTTGCAGTTATGTTTATGTGTGACTGAAGGTTGATGTTTTTGTCTATTATAATGCCAAGATAGCGCACTTCTTCTTTTACAGGAATGGTTTGGTTTAGAAATTGGATTTGTTGAGGAGGGTTGAAGTTTGCGTTACCACTGATGTATAGTGCTTCTGGTTTTTTTTATAATTCATTGATAGGTTGTTTTTGTTGAACCAGAGGGTTACATCTTCTATGCATTTGGTTATGGTTGTAAGATTTGGTGCTCCAAGAACAACTGGGGTGTATAGCATGAGGTCATCAGCATATAGGTGAAATAATATTCCGTGTTTTTCGATGATGTTACAAATAGGGTGTATGTATATGTTGAAGGGTATCGATGATAATGCTGATCCTTGTGGGATGCTTTGTGGTATAGTGAAGGGTTGTGAGAAGTTTGTTCCACATTTAACTTGTTGTATCCTATTGGTTAGATATGAAGTGAGCCATTCTAATGTGGTTTTGCAAATACCAATATCTTGGAGGTGTCTAATTAGGATGGGATGTGAAACAGAGTCAAATGCAGATGATATATCCATGAAGATGAGGAGAAAGCCATTTTTTTGTTGTTGTCAATTCCTTTTAGGATGTTATCGAAGAGTGATGTTAGGAGAGTCTCTACATTGTGGCGTGGTTTGAAACCAAGTTATTTTGGGTTGAGTGGTGCATTGAAGTCTATATGTTGTTGGAGTTGGAATTGGAGTTGTACTGTTTTCTCTATGATCTTAGCAAGGAAAGGTAGACTGGAGATTGGTCTATAAGTTGCAGAATCGTTTTTGCAGAGTGTGGTGTTTTTTTTTAGGATTGGTCTTATGGAGGCTTGTTTTAGATAAGGAGGCATATATCCTTCAGATAGGGAAGTTTGACTATTTTTTGTATGTAAAGGCTGAGTTGTTCTTTGTTGGTTTTTATCCATTGCACTGGACATCGGTCGTTAGGAGAACTGGTGGTGTTGAGTGAGGAGATTGCTTGTTCTATTTCTTTATGGAATAGAATGCTGAATTCCTTCCATGATTGTGTGGATGCTTGGGTTTCCATGTTGACATATTTTATATTTGTAGTAGCTGGATGCTTGAGTTCGTCATATTTTTTGGTCAAATGGTCTGCCATGTCTTGAGGGTGGACTTCCTCGTATTGCTAGGGAGTCAGGCTGCCAAATAAAACCATCTATAATTAAGATGTAGAATCTGTTGCCAGCGGATGTAATCAAATTGACTGACATATTGTGTTTCATAAGAGGTTTCTATAAGTTGCTGAAGGAAGAAACGATTAAAAAAGTATTAGCCAGGTAACTAGTGAGAGCCATTGTTTATCCTTGGAAATGAGCTTTGAGAAATGGATCAAATTTTATGATCTGTTGGGTACTTGTGGCCTAGACTGGCCACTGTCAGAGAGAGACAGGATGCTGGACTTGGTGGACCTTGGTCTAACTCAGCATGGATTTTCTTATGTTCTCAAGTTCTTATTCCAAAAGGCTGGGCCAACAGCAACTCAGGGGTACATGGTTCAGAATGAGTCATCTTCAAAACATACTAGCAAAATACTGACTTTAGAATATTATTATAAATAGAGTATGGTAAAGGTCAAATTGCCCAGTCAGGGTTGGTGCAACAATTAGGCAAACTAGGTCTTGCCTGGATTGTCAGCCATATGGAGGAACCCATTGCCACTGTTGCCCCCCCCCCCCCTCACCAGGATGTGCAATGGTGATGATGTAAATAGTTACCCTGTATGGTCCAAGTTCTAACTCCTGTTCTAATGTAAACTCAGACAGTCTTGACTGCACTGAGCCCTCGTTGTTGAATGTAAACCACACTGGTAACAAATAGCGCGATATATAAGAATTGTTAAATGAATAAATAAATAAATAAATACAAATTATGCTTTTAAAATAGCACCAAAGCACCCGAGTTACCTTCAGCTCTGGCCCTGTGGTGCCACTCCTGCTTCCACCCCCCTCCATGATTTCACTTCCATTTACAAGGGGATAAAAGAAGTCCCAAGAAAGAGGCCTGAGGTACATGGACTAAAAATGAGATAGCAGTGGAGGAGGATCAATCAGCAGGTTCACTGACAGTGCAATTTGAGAAATAAGAAGAAAACCGAGCCTGAGCAAAGCACTCAAAATCCAAGAGAAAACAGAATATAGAGAAGAAAGTGATAATCAACAGTGTCAAAAGTAGCAACTAGGTCAAGAAGGATACAAATTGAGTAAAGACCCTTGGATCTGGCCATAAACAGGTCACTGGAGACTTTTGCAAGGGCTGTTTCTGTATAATATACAGTAGAGGAAGAAAGCCAGATTGCAGTGGCTCTATAATGGCTTGAAAGGAAAGAAAGTCAAGACAGCCACAGTGAACCACACATTTGAGTAGTTTGCATGCAAAAGAGAGGATGGGGATGGGCTGATAATTGGAAAGGCAGCTAGGATTCAGTGAAGAATTTTTGAGGAGCAGTATGAGCACCGCGTATTTTAAGGTTGGAGGAACATTTGCAGTGGAAAGCAAGAGGTTGAGGATATGACCGATGGCAGGAACACATGCTCAGAAAGCCATATTCTCAAAGTCAGAGAATATTGTGAGCTCATATCATTCACAGTGGGCAGCAGACATACTTGGTATCCTTCAGTTTCCGTGTGACCTGGAGGAGGAATATGTACATAGCTCTATTAAAGCAATGCATCATGCCCATTTGCTCTTGCTCTTTGGTTTTTGCCAGTTGCCACTCCAGTTGCTACTGTCTGTTCTCTTTTTTTCCGGTGGATTGAGTTTATGCAAACATTTATACCTGTTCCAAAGCAGGCATAAATGTCTGCAGCTTCATTTTCGCCATAACATCTGCTGGTTGCTGGTGGTGTATTTTTAAAGATACATTAGTGTCTATGAGCCCCATTCAGAAAGAGGCCCATCCTGATGCCCCAAAATCTGGACGGGCCGGAGATGTACCTAATCCTGATCCTGCGGGGGCTAGATGTCCCCATGGGATCAGAATTGGGTGCAATGGGCCTGGACAGGCAGACTGTGTCCTAATTCCAGTCCTCTGGACATCCAGCCCCTCCCCATACAAAGCACCCAAGGATCCTGCATGGAGCCCAGCACTGTGATGTCCTGTCGCCATGGCACCAGGATGCCATGCAGGAGCCCCAATTGCCTTCAAGCTGAGCAGTGTTCCATTTCCCCGCAGCCCAACCCCCGATCAGGCCTGCCAAGGCCGGGATCAGGCTTCAGGCACCCCCCTGGCCCAGCTCACTTGGTTGAGCTGACCTTCGGTGCATCCCACCGACTGCAGGGTAACACAGAGGTGGAATAGGTTCCCCGTTCAGCTCCACATCCCTGTACATACTGAGCCGTGACCAGAGTTGGCCTTGTGGGTCTGTGTCAGGTTCCTGCATCTCGCCTGCCCACGCTCTGTTCCCTGCCAGCTCCCCATCCAGAGGTCCCCCCCACATCTCCTATGTATGTGTGGGGAGCTGTGGATTGGGAATTCGATCTAGGCATCTGGAGGGGATGTACATCCAAACTGGATGTACATCCCTGCTAAACGGGACTCAGAATGACCCTCTATGTGCATTAAATCTGTTTGAAATAGGTGCTTATTTGGCCTTTGCACATAGGCAACTTTCAAAGCATAACTTTTGGGCACACCAATAGCCAATCCTATACTTAAATGAATACATTTTGATCATATATTAAATTGTATGAGCAAAGCTCATCATTCATTGATGGGAAATTTTTCAGATAAAGCATGTGGCTATTATCAGATGCTAACCACATATGTGCTTTTAAATAACAACCTCGTCTGTGTTTTTTATCTGTGACTACATGGAGATTTTTAGTTTTCAATGATATACTAGGACAGTGATGGCTAACCTTTTTGAGCCCGAGTGGCCAAACTGCCGCACAAAACCAAAGAATTTCCTCAAAGTGCCAGCACGTCAATTTGCATAAATATTTGCATAATGCTAACATACACTAACTTTTAGTAAACATGTCTCTTAATGAGTGTATGGATAAAGACAGACTAAAGGATTTCTACATTACTATAATCCAGTGCCAACCGCCAGGCACATTAGGAACTACTACAAACACTGCCCATTTAGAACCAATAGCAAACCCGCCGTATCCTAACAGCACTACCAGGAGTCACAAAGCACCATACCATACCTATCAAAAGGCAACACTGCAAATATTAAACCAATACATTTCAGAGAACAACAATACATGACCTACTGGGGAAAGAGAACAAGTGGCAATGTCAAAAAGGAATTACATAAACAGAATACCTCAGCTCAGTTACACAGTTGCAATTGCTCCAGCCACTTTCTTCTGGTTTCTTCATGTTTTCTGCTAACTCTCCATCATCTGCTGTCCATTTGTCCTTTCTTCTCTCTTCTAGTTTTTTTTTCCATTCTCTCTCTCTACATCCGCTTTAACATACTAATCTTTCTCCTTTTGCTCTTTCCTCATTCCTATTTCATCCACTCAAATTTTACCCCTCCATCCTCAATCCCCACTTACTCTCCCAATACCCGGCCCATTGTACATTTTTCTTCCCTCACACACAAAATATTTTTCCCCTCTCCATTTCATTCTCCCAGCCCCATCCCCTTCTAATCTCCCCCAACATCAGCTCCCTTTTAGTTCCAGCCCCACCCAGTATCCGCTCCCTTCTAGTCCCCTCATCAGTCCATTTCCAGTCCTAGCTCCCCCATCCATTTCCAGTCCTATCCGAGTCCCTTCATCAGCTCATTTCCAATACCAGCCTCCCATCAGCCCATTTCTAGTCCTTTCCTAGCCCCACCATCAGCCCATGTTACATCCTAGCTCCCCTCCACTCCGCCCATTTCTAATCCAAGCCCCCCCTGAGCCTACCTCCAGTTCTAGCCCCTCCATGAGTCCATTTCAATCCAAGCCCCCACCACAGCCCATTTCCAATCTTAGCTCCCCCAACACCCAATTCTCAGTTCTATCCTAGCCCATCCATCAGCCCAGTTCCTGTCCTAGCTCCCTCCCCCAAGCGCCCATTCCACTCTCCCCTTCCCAGAAGTTCTGTGCAGTTAAAGCCCCCGTCCACTCAGCCCATTTCCATTCCAAGTCCCCCTCCCCATTAGCTATTTGCAGTTCAAGCCCCCCACTTCCCCTCAGCCCATTTCCATTCCAAGCCCCGTCCCCATCAGCTATTTGCAGTTCAAGCCCCCCACTTCCCCTCAGCCCATTTCCATGCCAAGCCCCATCCCCAACAGATATTTGCAGTTCAAGCACCCTTCCACTCAGCCCATTACCAGTCCTAGCCCCCCATAGCCCACTCCCAGTCCTAATCCCACCAGCCCATTTCCAGTCCTAATCCCCCATCACCCAATTTTCAGTTTAAGCCCCCCATAGCCCATTACCAGTCCTAACCTCCCCATCAGCCCACTCCCAGTCCTAATCCCCCATCACCCAATTTTCAGTTTAAGCCCCCCCATAGTCCATTACCAGTCCTAACCCCCCATCAACCCACTTCCAGTCCTAATCCCACCAGCCCATTTCCAGTCCTAATCCCCCATCACCCAATTTTCAGTTTAAGCCCTTCATAGCCCATTACCAGTCCTAACCCCCCTTCAACCCACTTCCAGTCCTAATCCCACCAGCCCATTTCCAGTCCTAATCCCCCATCACCCAATTTTTAGTTTAAGCCCCCCCAGTGCCCATCACCACTCCTAACCCCCCCAGCCCAGCGCCCATCACCACTCCTATCCCCCCCAGCCAGCCCAGTGCCCATCACCACTCCTAACCCCCCCAGCCAGCCCAGTGTCCATCACCACTCCTACCCCCCCCAGCCCAGTGCCCATCACCACTCCTAAATCCCCCAGCCCAGCACTACTCCTAACACCCCCCCCAGCCCAGCCCATCACAACTCCTAACCCCCCAGCCCAGCCCATCACCACTCCTAACCCCCCCCAGCCCAGCCCAGCCCAGCCCAGCCCATCACCACTCCTAACCCCCCCCAGCCCAGCCCAGCCCATCACCACTCCTAACCCCCCCCAGCCCAGCCCAGCCCATCACATCACCACTCCTAACCCCCCCCAGCCCAGGGAAAATTAAAAAAAAAGAAAACCTGTCTGTTGCCGCTGTCGGGGCCGCTGCGGCAGAATCGAGCGTGCCGCGGGGCCCCCCTGTATCCGGCAGTGCCTGCCCTCCCATAGCAGCTCTATCTTTGGAGCTGCAGTCAGACGCGCCGGCTTGCAGAGCGCGAGGGAAGAGTTTCTCCCTCGCTGCTCTGTTAAACCCGCGGGGGCTGATGGGAAGTTCCCATCAGCCCCGCGGGCTTAACAGAGTCGCGAAAGGGAAACTCTTCCCTTCGCGCTCTGCAAGCCGGCGCGTCTGACTGCAGCTCCAAAGAGAGAGCTGCTACGGGGAGGGCAGGCTCTGCCGGGTACAGGGGGGCCCCGCGGCACGCTCGATTTTGCCGCGGCGGCCCCAACAGCGGCAGCAGACAAGTAAAATTGAAAAAAAAAAAAAAAACCTAATTGCGGACCTTCCCGCATGCCAGCTGCAAGGCCTTCGCGTGCCACAGCTGGCACGCGTGCCATAGGTTCGCCATCGCTGTACTAGGAAAACAATCACTGCACTAAGATCCTGGGAATCATTTGTACATAGATGAGCCAAATCTACTGCATCTGCTTCTGACATAGTTGAGAATTACTTTTTTAAAAAAGGAAAAAAACAAAACCTAACAACATCTAAGGCTCAGTTTCTATACAGGACTGACAAAAGAAGAGTATTATCTGGGTAGCCTTAAAATGTGAAATGACTTAATCCAGACACAAATTGTTTTCTATTTCAGTGACTGTCAGTGGTGCCTACTACCCAAACTGTAGAAATGCTTGTAAATTATACAAATACTCAACTGCATCGTCTTTGATGATATGCAAAGGTTGTTTAGCAAGCCTATTTGAATTTTTTCCCATAGCAATATGAAGCTGTTTTTATGCTACTGATTACAGTGGAGTAGCAATTCAGCAGTGATGGCAAGAATACTGCTAGTAATTCATAAAGAAGCTTAAAACCCACCTTTTCCAAGAACATTACGGTATCACCTAGACAGTTTTTTCATCACCCTCTCACTACCCAAGTTGCCTAACCCCTGAAGCTTAGGAAACAAAATAGACCCAATGTCAATGTTAGTAGGATTGCATATACAAATGTATTCTATGTACTTGAAAAACCTATAATGTATATTTAAAATCTGATCAAACAAATGTTTATTTATTAGCTCACTTTGTTGCCCAAACCTGCATGATCAAAATGTAATGTATATTTGTAATTCTATGTGATTGTAGCTCATTTTTGTTACTCACACCTGGATGATCAAAAATGTAATGTATATTTGAAATTCTTTGTGATTCTGTTGTACCCTTCCCTCAAATCATACTGTATCTTTGATTGAATAAGTTACTCCCTGTATTTACACCATGGTCCGCTGCTGATCGCTGGAAGTGGCGGCTTATAAATGTTTACCAAATAAATAAATAAATAAATGCTGTCAGTATAGTATATAAAATGCCATATTATACATACGGGGCCATGTTTACTAAATATTAGTGCTTACTATCGTTCGCTGTGCCCATAGGAAGACCTTGAGTGAAGCAGCAAATAGTGCATGCTGACATTTACTGTAGTAAATATGGCCCTCAGTTTTTGCTACCGCACTAAGAGCCATGTTTATATATATATAATATATATATTTATATATATTAGCACACACTGTCTGCAACCGTGCCTATAGAAATAACATTGGTGCTACAGCAGATAACATGTGCTAATGTTTAGTAAATATTACCCACTATTTAGAAGAAGGAACACTTACATATACTCTTTTTTTAATTAATATATTTATATCTCCCAAAACAATGTAACAAACAATAATGAAAATCCAAACAATCCAACTCCCTCTCTCCTCCCATCTCTTTGTTGGTTTACTAATGACTACACTTCCCCGATTGTTGTTCCTGGCAGGAAGTAGATGATGTTAATCAGCTAGAAGAGGTTAAACATATCACATAATAGCCAAAGCAGCATATTCATCCAAATGGCGCCACTTATTCTTCTGGTCTCCTCGATACATGGCTTTCTCATGAGCTTTTTCATATTTACAGTATAAACAGCAGATTCCACCACAAGTGCCAATCTAATTTAAGAGGATCTTTACAGTTTGAGATTACTAGTTTTAAGGCAACAGCCATCATAAAATTAACAAGAAAAACTTTCTCCTTGTCCAAAGATGAAATTTCCACTAAGGAAAGCAAGATGATTATACGCCACGTCAATGGGGATTGAAAACACAATACTCACATCTTTTCCCAGATTTGTACCCAGAAGATCCCCCTGGATACAAGCAATCCAAACCTAAAGATGGAACCTGTGGCTACCATGTCTGACAAAGGCTCATATGCTGTGGCCATATCCAGATTCTCCAGAACCACTGTACTTCCAGCTGTGGCTGCAGCTTCTCCAAATTCAGCTTGCAGCTCCAGCAGAACTCACGAGGAGTCTCCCATGTTGTCCCCTCCTGCCACTAAAGCAGACCTCCAGGAGATTTTATAGGTGCTCAGATTATTCTGTTTGGACTTTTCAAAAGCAGTGAGTTACATAAGAGCTGACATTAAGTCAATAGATGATTGAGTCATTCAGAATGAAATGAACATCAGTGAATAAATTGTTACTACAGCCCTCTTACAGTCAAAAAAATTCACAAACTGGACCATCTCACCAAGGACTTAAAGGAGTGACATGACAACCTTCAAAACCAACAAAGGAGAAATAATATCAGGGTCCTTGGAGTCCCTGAATAAGCTGGCAACAAGCAAAATGCCGAGGAACTAATTCAAGAGCTCTGTTCCTTCTGTGTTCCCAGGGCTTCCAGTCCAGTGAACCTTGAGAGGGACCATTGAAGTCTTGGACCCAAAAGTGGTTCCAGATCTCAAACGTGCCCATCATAGCATACTTCAATTCCTTTGAAGATAAAAACAAGACTTCTGCATAGCCTGAAAAGGAAACGCTCCATTGATTTTCATGTCCAAGAGGTCCAAGTCTTCTAGGATCTTTCCCAATATATGCTAAAGCGGAGGAAGAACTTTAAACCTCTGACCCACTTGTTACAAAAGAAATCCATTAAGTATAGATGGGGGTTCCTCTCTGCTTTAAGTTTTGAATGCGGCGTTATGCAACATAAAATAGTGGAACTGGCTGACTGCCTGGTTATGGTGGACACATTATAAAGTGATGAGGACACTCCCTGAGCACGCAAAGAAAGAAGCGAGACTGGCATGCTTCGATCTCCAAGAGGTGCAAGATCACTGGTGCCCATAGGCATCTGGATTATGAGGCAGAGGATTCTTAGAGCTGGTATATTAACACTGTGAAACCTCCCTGATCCAGTTTTTGGGGGCTGTCTATTTGATTTCACTGCTTGCATTTTTCTGCTAATCTATGCTGTTCTCTCTTTGATCTATTGATTGGCTACTTTTCCTTTCTGTGTCTTAGCAGATATGTTATAACATTCTAATGTTTAATTATACTTCACATTATCTTGATAATCCCACTGAAGGAAGGCTGGTGGATCTCTCTGGGTATACTGGGAGGGACTTGGTTAGCAGACACAATAAGCTAGTCAGCCTTTCTGCATTTACAGTGACTGCAATTCTTGTGTTAGGGGTTAGTTTTAGCTTATCGGATTGTGAGATAAGGGAATGGTGGATATGAGTTGGGCCTGACTAGTTGGGGGGTTCATGTGGTAGCTTCTGGTGAGAGGCACAGCTTCACTACAGTAGGTTGGACTGGAGGGCAAGCTTTTTTCTTAGGACACCAGCAGCTCCTAATATGGCACTCCTGTTGCTAACATCATTATCCTTAATATACCTTAAGAAGCACCCATCTTTACATCATAGGACTGAATCATTTTGGGGGGTTGGGGAGAGGGGAAGGTTTCTTTAGGGGTTACATGAGAGAGAGTTGCTTCATGAGACAGTAGCACACTGCAAAGTGGTATATTGTGCATCCTGCTATGTTTCCAAAAATGACCCAGGTCAGAGTGCTGGTATAGTTGTTAAGGGTCCTCAGAAGGATAATGGTTAGACTTGTTTCATGGAATGTGCGTTGCCTCCACAGTCCAGTTAAGTGCAGGTGGCTGCCGAACCAATTGAGAAGGGAGAAGGTGGATATAGTGTTTCTAAAGGAAATGGTGGGTGCAGAACCAATTGAGAAGGGAGAAGGCAGATATAGTGTTTCTATAGGAAATGCACTTGTCCAGGCAGGATCACTTATGCCTATTGTGCCATTGTTCCCACAGGTCTTTGCAATTAATTTCTCTTCCCATAGAAGGGGGGTAGTGACCCTGTTCTCCCAGAACTCCTTCTTCCGGTTAAACTCACAGTACAGTGACCCGGGGTACAGGTTACCCATTTTGACTAGGGCCTTAAAATAAAACCCATTTACAACTGTCAATGTCTACACCCCTCCCGCTCAGATTGGAGACACCTTGGATGAGTTACTCCAGTCCCATCAGCAGGGTGAGCTACTGGTTGGAGGAGACTTTAATTGCATCTTGTCAGGAATAGATATGACCAGTAAGGGAAGTCTAGCCTCCACAAACTCAAGAGGACTCCGGCAACTACTCATTCATTTTGACCTCTGTGATGCCTGAAGAGTTCTTCATAAAGGTGAGTGAGACTACACACTACTCCCTGATTCACCAGAGTCACTCTAGAATCTCATCCATTGGCACTATGGGAGCCTCTGATCATGTGATAATATCCTTAGAATTGCATGAAGAGGCCTCCTCAAAATGACCACATTTCTATTTGTGGTGTCAAAATGGAGGCATGAGTATATTTCCTTCAATGACACAGCTGATACCTCTTCATTCAGTTTATGGGAAGCTGGCAAAGCCATTCACTGGGAACAACTAATGTCTTTATCCAGTACTTTTTAAAGGAGGGATGCAGCTAGGTGGGAGGATCTTAGAAGATTCATTGCAGAATTGGAATGACTTCATCATAGAAAAAGGAGCCCGAAGATATGGCAGCATGTGATTCACATGAGGAGGGAGCTTTCTGCCCTGGAAACAGAGGCTATAGCTTTGACGATGCTTTGGACTAGACGTCACTTCTTTGAACATGGCAACAATGCAAATCGGCTACTTCTTTGGCCATTAAAAAGACAGAAAACCAAGTGCAAAGTGCATTCCATCTCCTTGTCTAATGGCTGCACGATATTTTATACCCAAGGGATAGTTAATATTTTTGAAAATGTTTGCAAAAATCTCTATTCATCCCAGTTAGGAACAGATGGGCCTGAGATTCAAGAGTGGCTGGTGGATGCTGATCTACCTCATCTTAAGCTGAAGCGCTTGAGGTGCTTGAACATCCTATCTCATTAGAAAAGGTGTACTATGAGATCCGCCACTTAAAGACTGCTAAGGCGCCTGGCCCTGATCTCTTAACACACCAAAAAAGAGAATCCGAAAAATCAAAGTGATTCCCAACACTACAGAATAAGATTTTTTTGTCGGAGCTTAATCAGCCCAGTGCTAGGGATTTATCCCTCAGCACCACTGTGACCGCTCCCTTTTAATAAAGAAAAGTATGTTTTAAAACAAAAGTTCAAACTTAGCTGTTGCAGTGCCAATATCAAAACGCTGAGACTCCATATGACGACGTGGCTCCACGTTTCGGGTTAGCCACCATCCAGTGTAGAAACCTTGCTTCAGGTCCAAAGAATCAGCAAACGGCAGTTGATAATCAGCTTACACTGCGGAGGGAATGTGGCGTACTTTTAAGTTTGTCGCGTCTGACGTCAAGAGGACGTAAAAAGCACAAACAGCCAATCACAATCAAGACAACCCCAGGGCAAGCCAGGAGTTCCCACTGCACAGGGAATCCCCAGATAAACCACCAGGGGTGGCAGTCAAAGTGTAGTATTATACGATGGTATGCCAATCAAGTTGGAAATTGAGGCCATTCGGAACCACCGAATTAAGAAGGTAAATCCAACGTTGTTCGCTGTATTGGAGTTTCTGTGCACGGTCACCCCCTCGGGGATCCACTGGGATTTTTTGGTGTGTTTGTTTGATCCGATTGGGTTCTATTTTCTGCGCATCTGATCTCTTAACAGTCAAAATATATAAGTCCCACCCAGAGCTCTTTGCCTCTACTTTGGTTCGTGTTTCAATGAGATTCTGCCCAGAAAGATGTTATCAGCATCTTTCTACAAGCTACTATTACCTTAATTCCCACAAAGGTAAAGGTCAGCTCATGTGTAGTAATTATAGACCCATATTCCTTCTCAATCTTGATTATAAAATTTTTACCAAAATACTTTGTGCATGCTTAGAAATGAAAATTCACAATCTTATTCATCCGGATCAAACAGGATTCATCAAATACAGGTATGGCTTCAAGAATGTCTGGCAGCTAATCAGTATTTTACATGGGATTTGGGGGAAATTGGAACATTATGCAATCCTTTCATTGGATGCCGAAAAGGCTTTCTACAAGGTGGAGTGGCTCTATCTGATGGAAGTCATGTGACAATTCGTGTTTGCGCCCAACATGTGTGGTTAGACAAAAGTGATATATGCCAAAGCTATAGTCACAGTCCTAGTTAATGGGTTACACTCTAGACCTTTCTCCTTAAGGCGAGGAACCAGACAAGGATGTCCCTTGTCACCCCTGTTATTTGCACTTGCCATAGAACCGCTAACCTGTCATGTTCAGAAGTGGGTGATACATACAGGAATCAACTTAGGTGGTCGCTCACATGCCATATTCTTATATGCAGATGACACTCATTTATCTCCATGATCCAATATCCATGCTTCCAGTAATTGCCAATATTCTTGACCACTTGTCACAGGTTTCAGACTTTACCATAAATAAGCAGAAATCTGCCTTACTCTTCTGTATGACTGATGCACCGTCATACAGAGGAGTTGCCAGGTGACTTCCTTAGGATTGATCACTTTAAATACATTGGTATCCACATCCACTGGGCCCTTACCCAGCTCGTCTCACTAAATTATGGAGCATTTTTAGATGGGTTTACCAAGGAAATGAAATCCCTGAGTGATGCCTTGGTAACCTGGCAGCAGAAACTCTTGGGCCAGTCCTGCCTAGGGTGCATACATTTTGGTCTCAAGTGCATGGATGTATTAGCCATATCCTAGGAGTCTCATTCCCACTCTTGATTGATTCTTGTGTGCTGGGGTATTTACCCTTGAATCTCCTTCCAGAGGGTTCTCATCACCTTTCCAATTGCCTGCTACTGGCGGTCTGAAATGTCATTGCACATTACTGGAAGAGGACCTCGTCACCCACATTTCAGAAGTGGTTGTTCAAGGTTTGGGATGTTTATTGAATGAAGAAACTCACGGCAGACCTCCACAGCCAACCCAAGGTAGTGTGCAAACTTTGGTAGCCTCCTACTGGCTGGGACTGAAACCTGCCTGCTCTTCATCCAACTAACTCAACAGTGGAAGCTCCCATTTCACTGTTGCCTCATGCTACCTATTGGTCAAATCCTCCATAAGATATTACTCCCTATCCAACTTCCTAATCCCCTTAAGAACCAGAAGAGAGTCCTACTTTCTAATGTTTGGCTCTCGAGGGGGACTCTCTTTCTTTCTCTCTCTCTCTCTCTCTCTCTCTCAGTTGTCCTGGCTACTATTACAAAACAAAAATGTGACCTACAGTGGCTGGAGCTTAAATGGTGACATAGTCTACTAAGATCACCTACACAAAAAAACACAGAGCTTACTGTGAAGAATCATTAAGAACAAAAAGAGAGTATTATACCAGGTCCATCGCAAACTCCCTAAACAAACCTTGAGAACTTTTCCTCATCACCAAGAACTTCGTAAGAGAACCTAATACTTAAAGTTCATCACAAGGGATATGCCCACAGGAAGTGGCTGACTACATCACTTCTTAGCAGCAGTGCTTTCCCCCTGGAATCCTAATCCCAGACCCCACACCATCCCTTGAAACTTCCCAATTTACCTGGTCTGAATTCACTCTTCCATCTTTTAAAAACATTGAAGCTACCATAACAACTTTAAACATGACTATCCTTACCCTGTAAACTGGGTTAAAATCTCTAGATCGCATCTGAGTACCTACATACAAAATACAATCCACAAGTCTCTTTCTCTGAGTGAAGTACCAAAGTGTCTAAAACTCAGCTTGGTGCGACCAATCCTAAAAAAAACCCAAACTTAACAGAAATATACCCTCATCTAGCACTCCTTGTGGCCTTGGGCAAGTCACTTAACCCTCCATTTCCTCGGAAGAAAGGCCTGGGAATCTACTTCCGGTCACACTGCCAAGAAAACCCAGGAGCTTCTGGGTTGCCAGGAGTCAGCACTGACTCAAAGGCACACTTTTCATTGCATTGCTTACAGACCAATTTCATCAATTCCATTCATATCAAAAATTCTGGAAAAGATTGTACAAATACAGCTCCAAGAATACATTGACAAAAATATGTCTCTCGAACCCCACCAACACAGAGTTGAGAGCCTCCTCTCTTCATTATTTGACTTGATCCTGACTGGTACTAAATCACCCATACAAGGATTCCTATTCATCTTCTTCGACATATCCGCTGCATTTGACTCACTCCCCCACCACCAAATCATATAGAGACTCTCAAAAAATGGACTATGTAACTCAACTCTGAACTGGTTCCAGTCCTATCTGAGAGATAGAAGACAACATGTTCAAATAGGCAGCACGAGATCCCCACACTTCCAACAGCTTCAAGGAGTCCCACAGGGCTCAAGTCTTTCAGTCGTACTGTTCAATATCTTCCTCCAACTCATATGTACCATATTCAAACTATACAAGCTCCATTATCAAATATATGCCAACGTATCATGTTCTACACGCCTTTCAACATTAAAACTCCAGACTTCTCCAACATATTCAACTGCTTCTCTGACATACAACAGTGGCTCCAACAGCACAATGTATTCATTAACCAAGAAAAAAATGAAGCCCTCCATATATTCTCTGATCCCTGCTGTCCACCAAGTATGCTGAATTTCAATGGCCACCAGATCCGAGTGAAATCTGAAATCAAATATCTAGGCATCATCCTTGTTCAGAAAATGAACCTAAAATCACAAATAAAGAAAACAACTAACTCAGTATATCTCAAATTAAGGACCATAAGAAACCTAGGTCCTCTCATCAGCCCAGAGTTATTCTGCTCAGCCTGCCAATTCTTAGTCACACCAATTCTTGATTATGTCAATATCATATACTGTACCATGGCCTCCCCAAACAAACTTTTCACCCTCTCCAGATGGCTCTGAATGCAGTGGCAAGAATAATCACTTTTGCCCCACGACAAGCACATATTATCCCAATACTTTTTCAACTTCACTGACTCCCCATCTTAGCGAGAATAAGATATAAAGCTCTCGTCACTATCTTCAGAATTAGACAAAACTGTTCAGCCAACTGCCTCCAATCCTGCATATCCGTGCTGAAAAAATACAGACCTCGCAGACAGCTCCCTGTATCTCCTCACCATCCCTATACAAAAAAACAAGTCTCACCTGATCTCCTTTTTCTTTTTCTTTCCCCCTTGTTTTATCCCTGCCTTCACCTTAGACAATTTTGCATGTAAATAGTTATTATGTTATTAGAATCACTGTTCCTATAATACAACTGTTATTGTAAGTTCTTAGTTCTGTTCTATGTAAATGAGATGCACTGAGCTCCGTAAGTTATTAGTTCAATGTAAACCGCTTTGAATTATTCAAAAGTGGTATAAAAATAGATTTAAATAAATAAACAAAATAAATACTACTACAACTAATGAGCATTTGTATAGCGTTACAAGACATATGTAGTGCTGCACAGACACATGTAAGAGACAGTCCCTTCTCATCAGAGCTTATAATCTAGTCAAGATAGACAACACAGTAACTGTAGATTTGGAATACATCTAGGGGGAATGGTAAAGAAACACAAAGGAGACTAGGTGAGTCAAGATACGAAAGCGGCAGTGAAGAGGTGAGTTTTCAGCCTGGATTTGAAAAGAGCCAGAGAAGGCGCCTGATGTACAGAATCAGGTAGTTTGTTCCAGGCATAAGGAGCAGCAAGGTGAAAGGAGCGAAGTCTGGAGTTAGCAATAGAAGAGAAGGGTACAGATAGAAGTGATTTGCCAGAAGAGTGGGTTCCCAAGGAGGGGTATAGGGATAAGAGAGGAAAGGTAGTGAGGAGCTGCAGAGTGAATGCACTTATATGTCAGCAGGAGAAGTTTGAACTGGATACAGAAATGGATAGGAAGCCAATGAAGAGACTTGAGAAGAGGGGTGATATGAGCATGACGAGGCTAGTGGAAGATTAGCTGTAAAGCAGAGTGTTGAACAGATTTAATGGGAGATAGATGCCTGGCATGCCCTCCCAATGGAGGTGGTAAGAGCAAAAACAGTGATGGAAGTCAAAAACACATGGGATAGACTCAGAGGATCCCTTTTATAGCAAGAGGATGGAATCAAAACATTGCCAAGAAGTTTTCTCTTGGACCTGGAACATAGTTTTGTGGTCAGTGTTGCATATCGGTGTAAACATTTGTGGTCAGTCAGTCTTCTTCCTCGTATCTTTTTCTCATCAGCTCCCATGTAAACTGGAAGTCTGCATCAGAAGGGACCAAAGCAGCAGGTTATAGAGGGCAGGAACAACAGTGCAACAGCGGAGAGTTTAGGTAAGCAGCGTGTTGCAGTTTAAAAGCCGCTGCCACTGCTGCAGGTCCCGGAGAGGGGCGGTAGTGGTGGCCTTTGGAACGTAAGTGCTCTAGGTGACTGCCTAGTTCACCTATTCACCTATAAAATAAATAAATATTGTGTTGCACCGGCCCTACTTCTCTAAATTATTGTCTATATCCATGCACATTACAACCCTCTATACAATAGCGCTGAATGCATAGCACTCCATACAAGCAGCTATTTGCACACATACTTGGCTTGTATCTTTTACAAAACTATCACCTGAGAAGTAACTTTATATTAAAGTGCCATAGCTAGGCATCTACACAAGTACCTACCTAGGTGCACTAATAAGAATGCCATTTACAAACTTAAATCCACCTGTACATATCTTGTTGTAAATAGTTAGAAGTTGTACTTTGCAGTACCACGCTATGTAAATACTTAGAGGTTGCACATCATTCACTCTGTTCTTTGTATAAAGTTCACTAATATTGTTCCATGTAAAAGTTTGGTTTGTTATAATGTAAACTGCCCCTGATATCTGGAAGGGGTGGTATAAAAATATGTTCAAATAAATAAATAAGACAGGTAGACGTCTACTACTCTTTATAAAATACTAGAATATATGGCAGAGATTGTGCCTTAAAATAGGCATGATATGAGTATGAATGATTGCACATAGTTTATACATGTATGCACATAGATTAAAGTATTTTTTTATTTTATCATCTATGTGCATACGTGTGAACTCCACCTATACTCATCCCAGGCCATTTCCCCAGCTATGCCTACAGGCAAAGTAGGTGCTCTTCATGCCAAATAATGTAATCTTATGCCAGCCACTGTCATTTACACGCTTATGTGGCTACATATGCATTGGGATGACTTATTTATTTATTTATTTAGACAGTTTTGTATACCACTTTATCCTTCAATGAAAGTGGTCAACAAGACATTGGGAGGCATACATTCAACAGGAGGAGATACGATTCACATACATAAAAAGCTATCTACTTATAGATCTAAATGGGGATAGCGGTTGGGGTTAAGTGGTGAGGGTAGCTAGTGGGCCACTTGGGTGGTATCTAGTGCTTGGCAACTTAAGGTGGTTGCTCATAGGCCTCGGTGAAGAGATGGGTCTTGAGAGCTTTGCGGAAGTCCTTGGTATCATTTAGGGTCCTTAAGTCCATGGGAAGGGAGTTCCATAATGCAGGCGCCAGTAGCGAGGGAGCTCTCTTAGATGTTACTTACTTAGTCTTGTGATAACCTGTGGGTAAGGTGATCCTGTTGTCATTGTTGGTTCTTCTAGGCCTGTTTCTGACATCCTTGGTTATTACATCCTGGAGCGCATCTGCAGAGCAGTGGTGTAAGATTTTGAAAATGTTCAGGATTGATTTGAATTTTGCCCTTGCAATTATTGGGAACCAGTATAGCTGTCGCAGGACGGGGGTGATGTGTTCAGATCTTGCAGTGCCCGTGATGATGCGTGCTGCAGTATTCTGCACCATTTAGAGTGGGTGAATAGACTGCTGAGGGAGGCCTTGGTATAGTGAGTTTCCGTAGTCTAGCAGTGGGGTGATGGCTGCTTGGCAAACTGTGCGGAAGTGGCCTTGGTCAAGGATTGGTTTGAGTTTTATGATGATCCTCAATCGGTGGTAGGCTTTTGCTGCAGTTATAGTAATGTGAGATTGTACGTTCAGAGATCTGTCCATGGTGATGCCCAGGTACCTCACTTCGTCCTTGATTGCTATAGTTTTGTTTATAAAATTACCTCCTAAATGGCTAACTTGTCCAGCCAAAAGAATGCATGCCAATTGTAAGCTTATACTATATCTAACTGAGGCACCCAGTGGTGCTTGTAATATCTACCCCACAGCACATAGTACATTATTATGCATACATAGTAGGTATCTTTAGTATCTAGGGCACACTTTCTTGGATCAGGATTTTCGAAATAAGATTACTTTAATAATTTTGATGTCTTTTGCTGCAGTATATTTTATGAAATGGCTTGTCCAAACAATTTCATAAAATTATATTTAATAATTAATCTAAAGCATGTTTTGTGACTGTTCCAGCAGGTTTTAAATTTCCACAGCAGATGTTGCATTAATCTTTGTTTTAAAACCACATGGTGTGATTTTTCATCAACTAGTAAGGCACATTTGAACCCACCTGTGCCATAAACACACTGCAGAAGCATCATTTATCCACCTTCATTCTAGTGCAATTTGATTAATGACTGAGCTATCTGAAGACTTTTTTAAAATTAATCATTCTCTTTTTTTCCCTGAAAAAGAAGATTTCAATGTATTTAGACACTAAAAGACACATTTTAGAAAGGTCGTTTAGGGGTGGACGTGAAAATGTCTGAAAATCCATGTCAGTTTTATAAGAAAGGTTATGCACATTCATGGCTATTCTAAAATCAATATATCTCTGCCTTTTAAAAATATGTGGCAGCGATTTACATATGCATATGTCATGAAATAGCAGTTCCTACACGTGGAAATCCCTGGTAGGCAGCTGTGGCCCTATAGACATGCAACCGCATTCAAAAATGTAGATTGACGGGTATCCCTGCTGACACACTTGGATAGATGTGGAAAATCTGAAGGGTGTCAATGGGTGACTGTATGTTCAAGACTGCCTATTTTGGTATGCCGCACATGTAGCTTACACATGTAAGTTCCATTCAGGCAGCAAAACATACATGCCTATCTGCATGACACATCTTTCCCTGCAGAGCCATATAGATGTGTGTTCAGTCCCCATGTAGTACCGTGCCTGATAATAAGCCTCATTAAGAGAGCACCAAAATGAACATGAGGCAAGAGCTCAACCTTTCAAGCGTAGAGACCCTGTTACTAGTCAGACTAATACTGGGCAATGAGGATGTGCTATGCTGCCCTGTAAATTGCAGGGTTGCCCGTGCTGCAGTGTTGAGGGTCTGGGAAAGGATCTGCATGACACTGGCCAGATATGAATACGTTATTTTAACACCTGTAGGTATATCTCACAGGGAGCTACTCAGAGAAACACGGAAGTCAGGGCTGGCCCAACCATTGGGAAAAACTGGGCAGTTACCTAGATCATCAGCTTCTGAGGGTTAGCAAAGAGCAGCAGCACTCAAAGCAATAAATACATGCACACTCAAAAGGCCAGCAGCACATTCTCCAACCTGCAGTGAGAGTGGGCACACATACGCAAATAAAGCAAAGATAACAATGAATAGTATGACATGAAAAGATGCTTTCTTACAGGATTGCTGTTGGAATGGTGGTGTTCCAATGGCCAAGACTGACGAGCGTAATTATTAGAATCTCAGGAGCATGTCAGGTGCGTTTTGGGGAGAAGCACTGGTGACAACAGTCCCTAACTGGGCAACAGCGATATTGCATGCCGCCAGATTAGAGACCAGCAGCTAAAAGATAGCTGAGGAAAACCTCACATATCTTTTAGCTGCAGGAGCTAACCAGGCAGCATGCAATATTGCTGTTGCCCAGTTAGCTACTGCAGCTTCTGGGCATGTGCGGCAAACCCAGATATTCAATGCTTGGGCCACTTATGACCCCCGGCATTGAATATCCGGAGCTAAGGGTAGGCGAGTATGGCTATGCGCTATAGCAGAGCTTAGCCTGCCCAAATGAATATCAAGCCTTAAATACATCTATAGAAATCGGTAAAAGGAGCAACATCTGGAAAGTGGCATGCATAAATGCACATAGTATGCAAAATAAGATCCCAGATGTTAAAGCTTTAATGGCAGAGGCTGACTTTGATTTAGTGGCAGTAACAGAGACACGGTTCATGGAGAACCATGACTGGGATGTAATTATATTGGGCTATACTTCATTCAGGAAGGACAGGGTAGGACGAAGGGGAGGAGGAGTGCGCTATGGGGTTGATTCTGATTCCTGAATAGCAGGGTGTATTTCTGGCTTGGACTTACAACACACGGCAAGCTGCTGCTCCTGATTCCATCCTTTGTCTTCCCCACATATACAAGGCTGTTGTACGAAGTGCACTGGAAGGGGATGAGAGTGGGTGGACAAACAGAGGTCATTCAGGTCAGACTTTGGAACGTCCGGTGGCCCCTATTTGGATGCCCGGCTTATTCCACCTCACACTGGAATAAGTGCCAGGCATCAGTGCAATCAGGGCATGCAGCCCCCCCCCAAAAAAAAATAACAGGGCCACTGCGGAAGAGCACTCGCCATCTGATCCTAGCCCTGGCTGCTCCTGGCAAGGGCCGGGTGGCGGGGAGATTTAATAGAAGACATATGCAATAATGCCATGAAAGGAGAAGTGCTACTGATAGGTGATTTCAATATGCCAGATGTTGATTAGCACATCCCTTCTGCGATGTCATCTAGAAGTAAGGAGATCCTAGATTTTCTACAGGGAAAACTATTCCAGCTACTGGTAACAAAACCCTCATGAAGGGCCAGGAGCAAGACCTCAGATAACACACACAAATAGGAACAGGAGTAAAGGGGATATTGAATGATTTTCAAAATGCTGTGTTTGCAAGGATCTTGCTAAACTAAAAGTAGACAAAGTCATGTGGCCAGATGGGGTACAATGAAGAGAGTACTGAAGGAACTTGGGGAAGTTGCAGAGGCTCCACTCTCTACCTTTTCAATGCTTCATTAGAGTCGGGAGTGGTCCCAGAGGACTGGAGAAAGGTGCATGTGGTCCTTTTACACAAAAGCAGAAGTAAGAATAAAGTTGAGAACTACAGACTGATGAGTAAATTAATGGAAACACTGCTAAAACAGAGGATAGTGAGTTTTTTGAAGTCCATTAAATTGCAGGATCTGAGGCAGTATGTGTGTACTAGAGGAAGGTCTTGTCAGACAAATCTGATTAATTTATTTGACTGGATCACCAGAGAGTTGGACTGAGGGAGAGCCCTACACTCACAAAAAACAAAAATTCTACACTAAATACTTTGAAAGAAGTATATATGTAGGGCCTCAAATTTAGTTGAACAATGAATGCTTCTAGCACGAGAGCCAAGAGATATTGAAGGCCACAGAGCCAATAGAGCTTGTTATTGCATCATTTGTCTTCCTGACTTACCCCAAGGTCCCCAGAAAAAAAGGGGGTTACTACGGGGGGGGGGGGGGGAAGAAGAAATATTTTTCTTTTAATTTATCTAAATACTATTATCTTATAGAAAAAAAATTCAAACTCAAAATGCGATAGAACAGCTCATCAGCATAAAGCTAAACATCCAGAAACATCTGACTCAATATATTGTGTTTCAACTTACCAACATCAGGGATGAAAGATTCAACTGATAAGCTCTCAGTAGGTCAAAGCAGTCCAAACCCAACACATACTCCAAGAAACTGATGTAGAAAGTACAAAGAATTCAGCCGCTCAGCCAAAATATATAGAGAATAGCCAAGAAATTTACATATGCCCAGGGCCAATCAGAGCAGAATCAAAGCTAGTACAGACATCCTATAGGCCCAGGGGTTCCCACCATGGCCAATCAGATGAGAAAAAAACATTCAAATCAATATCATCCAGTCAATGCTAAGATTAATCCTCTGAGGTTCAACAGAGTGTCGTCTAAACATTCAGCAATGTTCCATCATATTAAGGTGATTTTCAAGGTTCCCACCTCTGCAATTAGGGGAGACAGAATCTAAGACACACACATTTTTGTCTGTCCAGGAGTGCTGAAATTGCAGCCAATGCGCTATGAGCGGACCAGAAGGGACCTCATTCATAAAATGGCTGTTATGTTCTTTGAGCCATACATGAATCTTCCACATCATCCTGCCCACATATGGAAGACCACATGGGCAGAGAATCAAATAAACCACCCAAAAAGTATTACAGTGTAAGGCACAGAAGCTCGCATCCTGGAGATGAATGCATGACTGCATGGATGGTGTCGTACAGAGTTTTATAATCCGATGTTGCTCATCCATATAGGCACAAATGATACTGCTAGGTGTTCCTCTGTACATATTAAGAGTGACTTCATGACTCTGAGACAGATGGTGAAGCAGATAGATGTGCAAGTGGTCTTCTCTTCGATTCACTCTGTTGAGGATAAAGGCTGAGGCAGAGAAGCTCTCATTCTAGAGATGAATGCATCAATATGTGGACAGTATCATCAAGAGCATTTTGGTTTCCTGGACCATGGGATGATGTTCCAAGGGCTGCAGATCAGAGATAGCATTCATCTGTCCAAGAAGGGTCAAAGTGCCTTCTGCAACAGACTGGATAACCTACTGAAGAGGGCTTTAAACTTGGTTCTTTGGAGATAGGTAAAAAAAATCCCCCAGATAAGTGAAAGATTAAATAACTCTGTAGAAAGGAGTAAAAGGGGCAACACCTGGAAAATGGCGTGTATGAATACCATAGCATGGGAAATAAGATCCCAGATGTTGAGGCTTTAATGGAAGACACTGACTTGGATTCAGTGGCGGTTACGGAGACATGGTTCATGGACAACCATGACTGGGATGTAATTATACTGGGTTTTTCAGGAAGGACAGGGTAGGAAACAGGGGAGGAGGAGTGGCACTATATATAAAAAAAACATATTAAAGCTATAGAATTGCAGAGCTTAAAAGGGAGTGAGGAGGTACTGTGGGTTAAACTAGAAAGACGGAAAGGGAAATCCATTTGCATTGGAGTGATACACAGATCCACTTCACAGGGAAAAGAAGTGGACAGAGATTTAATAGAAAACATACACAGTATCCATGTGAAAGGAGAAGTGCTACTGATAGGTAACTTTAATATGTCAGATGTTGAATGTCACATCCCTGATGCAGTGTTGAGAAAGGAAAATAGCTGAACTACAATAATCTATTGTTCAGTAAACGCAATCTCATTTTTTAATCACAGCAGCTTTTGGATAAAAAACATATTTTGTAGTGCATAAGAGACATATAAGAGCTTAATAGTTTCCTTTGATACATTGAAGCTAAGCAAACTTTTCTCTCAGCTCAGATCTGAACTTACAGATACATTCCCCATACCCTCTCCCTCCTTTCTCTTGGACAAGACAGGCCAGGGAAATAGTTGTCTTTGTACTATTGCAAAAAACAATTAGGTACAGGATGCCATGTGTTATCTAGGAAGGTTTAGATAAATGTAGGGTAAGGTTAGATGTGTGAGTTTCACACATAGTGTCACACAGCAGACCCGCTGGGAACAGAAGAAAATGTTTTAAACACAGAAAACGTCAGGCATAAGCTGCAATATTTCGAGGAACCAGATAGAGGGAGCAAGAGGGACCTCCGAGAGACTGAGGAACCACGCCCCATAGGTCGTGAGGTAATGCCAGCCAGCCTCCGATCAAGGAAGAGAGGAGTACCTCTTAAAGAGAGTCTGGAAGACTGGAGAGGAGAAGAGGCAGGACCAGCAGAAGAAGCAGGACTAGGAGAAGAGGCAGGACCAGCAGAAGAAGCAGCCAGTTCTGGGAAAGGAAGGGCTGAAGCAGTAGCACTTGGACAGGAGTTTGGCAGAAGGCAGCAGCAACCGCTGTGGCGTGAAGAGAGGAGCAACTGAGGAGAAGGAGAGACAGCTCCATCAAGAGTGAGTGCTCTTCGTCCAGAGAGGTGAAGGCATTGCTGTGACTGCAGTAGGAAGCCAACTGAAGGACGGCTGGAGAACCTAAGGCCTATTTATTTTATTATATTCTCTTATATACCGCGCTATTCTGCATCAGTGTGGTTTACATTGAACAAACTGAAATTACATTGAAAAGGGCATTATAACTTGGAGATAACTAATTTACAGGGAACATGGGCTATGGAGGGTTACGTGGTTTGCCCAAGACCACAAGGAGCACCTGTGGGACTAGAAACCCCAGTTCTTCCGGCCCAAGGTTGCTGTCCTCTAGTGGGATTTGAACCCCCGACCTTCTGGCCTGAAGTACCTTGCCCCAACCACCAGGCCACTCCTCCACTCCTATTGCTCAGGCAAGTCAGAATCCCAGCCGAGGCAGGCCTCAACCCTCACCTGGAGTAGAGAAGCCAAAGATAAAAGGTAACCCTTATTGTACTCGAAGCAGGTTTCAGACTGCTGGTATATGGGGAGGACAGGGAGCAGAGGAATACTGTCCATATAAAACTGCCTGTGATACAACGTACAAGAAACGTTTATCAAATAAGAGACTTTTTAATGAGAAAAGTTTGCATGAAGCTAATGTAAAATCCTTGCAGAGGGAGGAGTGTTCTCAGTATAGGAGAGCACAGGACCGACGCCCTATGCTTAACCCTGAGCATTGGGAGGTCATACAAAAGTTATATAAGAAGCCTGACTACAATTTGCCAGAAACTACTGACTCAGTTTCAGAGGCTTCCGAATTGGAACCGATGCAAGTGGAATTTGCTAAAGAGCTTTCAGATACAGAAATGGACTGTAATTACTGCATGACAGGAAACCTGGAGTCCTTGCCTAGCGTATAAGCCATAACCTGTGGAATAGAAAATGTTTGTTTTTGTTCACTACTCTGTGAAGATAACAGTTTTGCTTTAAACTCATGTTTTACTTTTTCTTCTAACCTGAAGTAATGACACTTGTGTTGATGTTATTGCCCAACTGTTTGAACCTTTGCAAGAAGGGGAAATAAATGTCTTTGTTTTCCCTCCACTCTGACCTTTGTGTTATTTGAGATTTGGTAACAAGGAGACTACCAGGCTAAAAGGCCCTGGGCCCTGTGAAACACTTGCCAAACTCAACCTTATATATTTTTGTGTCCAACCTACCTTGGTCTATTACCCTGCCAAGGTGGTGCACGTGACATAAAATGGCGTAGTTATTGGATTGCTTGCTTGGAACCTACATCCGCACAAGAAAAAAGGAAAATAAAACTCCTGAGTTAAAAAAGAAAGGAAGTAAAGCCTGGACTAAACTGCTGGAAAAACAAGACCCGGAGCGAATCAGCTATAAAAACCGGATCGGAGGGAGAAAACCCAAAGTGAAGTAACTGAAATCCGGAAGGGATGGTGAAAATCCTGAAGGGAAAATCCTGTTGCTAACACCGAAGCAGAGGAGCTGCAGAGCGGGACAGCAACTAACATCCCAGGGCTGACTCAACACTAATGTCAGGTAAAACGTAAATAGGCCTGAATAAGTGTTGGATGTCAAGGGAAGTTTGAAAAAAAAAAAAAAAAAGGGGAAAGAAAGAGAGTTTAGGAGAGCCACACTTGGTTTTTTTTCTCTTTGTCTCTTTATACAGGTGCGTCATGGAACCAAAGGATCTTTGTGCCTGGATGGCACATCAATTTGACAAGCAAGCTGAGGTTGCGCTGAAAAACCAAGCGCAAGCATTACAAGCCATGCAAGTGCAACAACTGCCCGTCTTGCAGACCATGGAGAACTGGTTGGCTCAACAGCGAGAGGCAATGGCAAAGGCCAGCATGGAGAGGTTGCAGGCAGCCGGACCAACCAACCCAGGGACTGGACAATGGTCATGCAATGATCTTGTTGTGGGAAAGCTAAGTCCTAACGATAACGTGGATGACTTTATAGATTCATTCAGTAGGATTGCAGGTTCAGCTAATTGGCCACCCGAGCTATGGGCCATTCAACTTGCAGCATCCCTCACGGGGGAGGCGCTAGCTGCCTACAGGTCAATGCCCCCAGCTCTAGCCAACACCTATGAGGAAGTAGTCACAGCTATTAGGGATCGCTTAGGCCTTACACCATTAGCATATAATAAGATGTTTAGAGCCACTTCCCTTAGGACTGATGAAACACCCAAAGCCCTTGGCCATAGGATAAGGAGTCTAGCAAACAAATGGCTACAGCCGGAAAGGAAAAATATAGATACGTTAATGGATGCCATAATATTGGAGCAGTATATGTCCGCCGTACTGAGTAGAGTACAGAACTTTTTAATTTTACAAAATTTCTGTACTACTACGGATGCAATAGCTCTCACCAAGCGATATTTGGAGGCAGAAAGAGTCACCCAACCCAGGGTGGGGTCGTCCAAATTGACAGTAGGTATGGAGGCACAGAGAGTAGAAAGTCCTTCACGACCTCCATATGCCAGTATGAAAAGTAAGAAACCACTAGTAAGAGAAAATGCCAAGAGATGTTTTGCTTGTGGTAAGAAGGGTCACCTGAAAAGTGAGTGTTATTCTCATATTGCTCTTGTGGGAGAGGCCCCAAGGACAATGCGGGAAGGTTTTGTATTAAATGTAAAAATTCATGGAATAAATGTAAAAGCACTTCTGGATTCAGGAGCTGACCAAACCATGATTTCAAAAAGGTTATGGTTTGTGATCAGGGATCAGGGATTGTCAGCTCCCGAACATCCAGAAGGTAATGTTAAAATAAAATGCATACATGGAGCGGCTACCCGCTATCCTGTCTATAAGCTGTGGGTTAAGGGATTGGGCATAGAAAAGGAAATGCTAGTAGCAGTCGTGCCTAAGTTGCCGCAGGAGTTGGTATTGGGCCGCGATTGGCCACAATTCCGGAGAAGTCTTAAAGAGGGCTTATCTCCACCAAAGGTACCAAATTCCACTTGCACTCGGCATGAGCCTACTGAGAACCCCAAGCCACAACCGAATAGACCTGGGAATACTACAAGCCCCATAATTCCTAGCCCGCTTTGGGAAAAACCGAAGAAGTCACCCTTAAAAGAACAAGCAGACTCACCGAAGAAGTTTGTCCTAAAGTTTTGCAAAACTTCAGAGAAAGCTCATAGTCCTCAACGGGCGTCTGCACAGGCGGCTGGCTATGACCTGTATAGCGCTGAAGACAAGGTTATCCCAAAACAGGGGCGTACGTTAATTTCTACAGATCTCCAGATAGAGCTACCCCAAGGGTGCTATGGGCGGATAGCATCGCGATCCGGACTTGCTGCCAAGCACAGCATTGATGTGGCCGCCGGCGTAGTCGACCCGGACTACAGGGGCGTATTGAAAGTTCTTCTGTGCAACTATTCAAGCGAAGACTTTAAGGTCCAATTAGGGGACAGGATAGCGCAATTGGTTTGCGAATGTGTGGGATTCCCCAGCCTTGAAGAGGTCGCTATGCTAACCCCAACGAGCCGGGGAACAGGAGGTTTTGTCTCTACTGGGAAGGGAGACCTGGAGGGCTTCATCGCTATAGGAAGTAAACCCCCAGAGGAGGATCTGGGTCCCCGTATAGAGGAATGCGGAGAATCCCCTACGCCAAGGATCGGGGAGGAACTCTCCTTAAGGCAGATGCAGGACTTGACCCAACTGTTGGAGTATAGGGATGTGCTAACTCCTGTACCAGGAGAAACCGCATTGGTCGCACACGAGATACTCACCCCACCGGGAAAAATTATTCGGCAATGACCGTATCGATTGCTGGAAGCAAAGAAGCAGGAAGTCATCAATCAAGTACAGGAGATGCTACGATTAAACATCATAGAAGAATCGTATAGTCCTTGGTGCAGCCCTGTGGTACTAGTTCCTAAGCTCGACAGAACTATGCGCTTCTGTATAGACTTCCGACAAGTGAATGCCGTATCTACTTTTGACGCCTACCCGATGCCTCGGATCGAGGAGCTATTAGACCGGCTCGGGCAGGCAAAGTTCCTTACAACTCTGGACATGACCAAAGGGTACTGGCAGGTCCCTTTAACATGTGATGCTAAACCCAAGACTGCCTTTAGCACACCTCTGGGCCTGTTCCAGTTCCGAAGAATGCCCTTTGGCCTGCACGGGGCAGCGGCCACGTGCCAGCGTCTAATGGACATCATCCTCCGGTCCTTTCAGACTTTCGCAACAGCCTACATGGATGATGTAGTGATCCACAGTACTACGTGAAAGGAACATCTTCATCAAGTAGGAACGGTCCTAGAAGCCATGAGGAGGGCGGGATTGACGTTAAACCCGAAGAAATGCACCTTTGCTGCCAAAGAGGTCAAATACTTGGGTTACCTGGTCGGACGGGGCACGGTGAGACCGCTCCTGGACAAGGTGGAAAGTGTCAGGACGTTTCCCGTACCGCAACACAAGAAACAACGGAGAAGTTGAGGGGGCGGAGCCTGATGTCCAGCGGGTAAGACGCTTCGCGCTGAAGCTCCCGAGAGGCCTACTTAGAATCCTGACTTAATACCTATACAAACTTACTATTTCGCTCCGGGCTGACCGGGGTACCTCGGGGGGGATGGCGGCCCATAAACCAGCGCGCTTGGACTTCGGGTCTCCTTCTTCTTCTCACGGAAAACGCTCCAAAACAGAGGTGTCCTCCCCACAGAAGATGGTTCCATTTCGGGAAAACCCCGAAATGCACCTGGAGATTTTAGAGGAAATACGCGGCGTGAAGGAATTGGTGCAGTCCAATGGAGAAGCGCTTAGAGCCATGCGAGAAGACTTTGGAGTGCTCCAGGACCGACTTGAAAGCCTCTCATTACGGCAGGACAATATGGCGGGGATCCTCGACTTGCACGTGGTGCGCTTGGGCACACTGGACAAGGCTGAACGCCAGATACAGAATCTTCAAAAGGAGTTAGAAGATAGCAATAATCGAGCCCGTCGCAACAATGTGAGGCTCATTGGAATACCGGAGGGGGTGGAAGCGGGAGATATGAGAGAATTCCTGCTCAAAACTCTTCCCTCCTTGCTGAAGATCACCTTTCATAAAGAACTGGAAATCGATCGTGCACACCGTGTTCCTACCCACATGGCGCTCAACCGAACGACACCCCGGCCTATTATCTTTCGCTTGCTACGATATCAACAAGTGGAACAAATTTTAAATGCTGCCCGGGCGAACCATCATTTGGAATATGAAGGTCACAAAGTCTCCTTCTTCCCTGATTTGGCAAAGCCTACCGTTGACCGACGGAAGAAACTCCTTGCTTTTCGCCCTCGACTTCAACAGTTACAGGCTCGCTTTGGCCTGTTGTATCCCGCGAAGCTCCGAGTGACTCTCCACAACCAAACCAGGACATTCGAAGATCCTGATCTACTATCAACATTTTTAGACTCCAAAGAAGCAGAGCAGATGCGCTAATCCGACGACTTGGACTTTTATTTGCCGGCTCTGTCCGCCATTTTGAATGGCCCGATGCGGCGGTCATAGTCAAGCACAGAGACTACCTGGACTTTCTTTCTTTCTTTCTATGACTTTTTTGTTTTTTGGTCTCCTATCCCTCCATGATGTGTGCCTCGGTCGGATTCGGAGCACGCACAGTCCTACAGGTTATGTGTTTTTTCAATTTCGGCCTTCTCTGGGGCTTCTCCCCGCAGACACATGGTCGCCAGTAATTTTTGGGGTTTTGCTTCTTCTCTACCGCGCTGCGGTTTTTCTTTTTTAATGTGGGGCGCTTCATTGTATTATCTAAGCTTATTTTCTTTTATGCCATATGTACAGCCAGGTACAGTCAATATGAGGGACATTGTGAAATTATGTGCGCTATCATGCTCAGAATTTTTAACTTGTCTGAATGGCCTTATGTAAAATCTTATCACTCAACGTAAAGGGCATTAATAGTCCAATCAAAAGAAAGAAAATCCTTAGCTATCTTAGCCATGAGCATGCTGATTTAGCGTTTCTTCAGGAAACGCACTTAAACTCTGCTGAAACACTGAAACTCAATGTTAAGCCTTACATGGTGGCTGCCTATTCTCCCGCCGTTTCCAAACGGTGCGGGGTAGCCATTCTGGTTAAGAAATCTTTGCAAGCTACTGTACTTGATACTAGCGCTGACAAGGAGGGTAGATGGGCCCGAGTACATCTTAAGGTTGGAGATAGTGAATTTACATGTATTTGCATTTATGCCCCGAATGTGGACAACCCTGCTTACTATGCAAGTATTGCGCAGTTGGCACAGGCCTCTGCCAATATTCCATTAATACTTGGTGGTGATTTTAATCAAGTGTTAGACCCTCTGATAGATAGACAGCCGCCTAGAACGAGTAGTCCACCAAAGAGTCTTGCTACCCTTACAGCTCTGATGCAAGATCTTGCGCTGGTAGATATATGGAGGCTGCTTCACCCCTCCGACTTAGAGTTTACTTTCTTTTCTGCCCCCCATCACTCCCAATCTAGAATAGATTTCTTTCTCATTTCCAAAGCACTGATTTCTCAAGTAGACACGACTAGGACTCATCCTCTCCATATTTCAGATCATGCTGCCATATCTTTATCATTACATGTCACTGCGCGGGACGATTCTCCCCGAGCTTGGTTTTTTGATAGATCCTTACTGGGTCAAAAAGATTTTCAGGTTGATATAAAGGCCGCTATCCAAGATTATTTTCATTTTAACTCACCCCATGACACAGCGAGCTGGGCTTGGTGGGAGGGTTTTAAAGCATCTATCCGCGCAACTATAACTAGCTATCAAATTCGGCAGGGGAAACAAAGAAAGCAGCATTTACTGATTCTAGAGCAGCAGATACAAGCTGGGGAGCGTCTCCTCACGTCCTGTACTGACCCATGTATTTTACTCCGTTTACAACGCTTGCGTTTTCAATACAATCAGCTTTTGTACACTGCTGCTGTTAAAAATATTGAATCACAACAAGGGCTCTATTATCGGGAAAATAACCGTGCTGGCAAATTATTAGCAAATGCCCTAAAAGGTCAAAAAGAAGCCAAGCGTGTTACCGCCCTCCGTAATCCGTCGGGGGGGGGGCTTAGTCACTAAAGATACCGAAATCTTAGAACTCTTTCGTGATTTTTATACTCGGCTTTATCAATCTGAATGTGATTTTGAGCCAGATGTATTTGAACGCTTACTTTCAGGGGTACAAAGACCGACCCTATCTGACGAAGATAGAGTGGCCTTGGACACACCATTTACTGTCTCAGAAATTCATTCTGCTATTAAGAAATGTGCCTCAGGTCGAGCCGCAGGCCCAGACGGTCTCCCTGCTGAATTCTACAAAACCTTTCACGCTGACTTAGCTCCAGTTTTGAAACTTTATTTTTCTGCTCTGGCCGAGGAGGGTTCTCCTTCTGGGTCCTTTTCAATGGCAAATGTAGTAGTTTTTGAGAAAGAGGGGAGAGACCCACAACTAACAGCTAATTATCGTCCAATTTCCCTCCTAAACGCGGACTATAAAATATTTGCCACCATTCTCTCTACCCGGCTCTCTGATAGGATGCCTACCTTAATACACCCAGATCAATGCGGTTTCATTCCTGGTAGATCAACTGCTGACAATGCTCGGACTCTATGCCATGTACTGACTACCGCAGTTAATCTTGATCGCCCATTTGTTGGCCTCTCACTTGATGCTGAGAAGGCCTTTGATCGCTTAGAGTGGCCCTTCCTGTTTGCAGTCCTCCGCTGGTACGGATTCGGGGAAGTTTTTCTCCGTTGTCTTCGCACCATGTACGCACAGCCTACAGCCAGTATATGTGCCAATGCTTTAAAGTCTCAGCCTTTTCCCCTTCAACGCGGCACTCGCCAGGGATGCCCACTGTCTCCACTTCTCTTCGATCTTGCACTCGAACCCTTGGCTTTACTAATCCGGCAATCGGAGGAGATTCATGGAGTCCCCTTCACCCATAGGGAAATCAAAATTTCAGCGTATGCTGATGACCTTATGCTTTTTGTCTCTATAGACTCAGTACCGGCTGTCCTAGAGCAAATTGGTAAATACTCACAACTGTCCGGTTATAAGATAAATTGGACCAAATCGGTAGCCTTTCCATTAAATCCTTTGCTTCATCAGGCAGATATGCAACCCTTCCCCTTTTTATGGCAACCTCGCATGGTCAAATACCTTGGGGTTCACTATTGTTCTCCTTTGGAAGACACTATCTCCTTCAATGCCAAAGACTTAACCTCTAAAGTCCGGGCGCTTACTCACCGCTGGACTCCTTTAACACTTACCTGGTGGGGTCGATTAGAAACTATAAAAATGATGATTGTTCCGAAAGTGAATTATATCTTAGAAATGTTGCCCTGTCTCTTACCTCGACGTATATATAAAGATATAGAGGGCCTTCTGACTAGATACTTGTGGCAAAACAAGACACCTAGGATAGCGAAACATAAGCTGCAAGCAGATAAGGAAAATGGGGGTGTCAGATTCCCTGATTTCCTGAAGTATCATCAATCTTTTCTTCTCAAACAAGGCGCTCGTTGGCTGGAAGATCCAGTACCGAGTAGACCTGTGTGGCTAGACATAGAAGAGGACCTTTGCAAACCGATTCCTCTTACTTTTCTCCCTGGTATGACTCTCCCATCAGACTCCCACTATCCACCAATGCTTTTAGACACCTTAGGTGCCTTTAATACTCTTATGCAATCTTTAGACTCCCGACTCTGTCCGTTAGACAAGCTCCCACTTTGGTACAATACTCGATTTCGAATACAAAATAAGCCGATGGCGTGGAGCCCCTGGTACACTAGGGGCATTTGGACTCCTAGTCAGTTGTTCCATGAAGGTCGCTGGAAAACTTTTAGTGAATTGCAAATTGAATTTGGTCTCCCAGCGAAACACTACTTTCAGTTGGTGCAACTTCAGCATTGCCTTCGCAGTGCTAAGGTGCTCCCGCCATCGGCCTCCCCTACACCAGGTTGGTCGGAGACTATCAGATCTATCGGTAGTTCACCGGGTGTAGCATCCAATTTTTACAAAACCTTATGTAATGCTATAACTAGAGATACCCCTATAGCGCAGAAAGCATGGGAGAGAGAATTGCATGTGACTTTGACCCCGGAGCAATGGAGCCTTGTCTGGAGTAGAGTGACACGGGTCTCCCGATCCGCCTCACTCACTCAGACACTCTTCTTTCTAGCCCACCGGTGTTTTTACACTCCTGACAGATTAGCCAAATGGAACACTACTCAGGGCAATAGTTGTTGGACATGTCATGCGGCCATTGGTTCACTACCTCATGTTATGTATGAATGTCCCGCACTACAGTATTACTGGCGTCGGGTCTGGGGTCGTATCCAGTCTATTTTGCACTTTCAAGAGCCCCTTTCTTGGAGGATAGTGGGACTTCGCTCAGCTGCGGGGATCCCCTCTCTTCCAAAAACGGCTTACTTCCTTTTGGACTTTATGCTTGGCATTGCTATTTCCCTAATTACGAAATACTGGAAAAATAGCTCCCATCTGAGCCCCAATGAATGGTGGAATCATGTCTGTCTCTACAGTAAATATGAACAAATACCTCGTATGTTTGCTTCCCCCATTCAGACTCCTCATCATCGGTCTAAATGGAAGATGCTCAATGACTATGTACATTCTGCTCAATGCTCTTATCTGACTGTCTGAATTTGTATATATCTTTGTCCCATGATTATTCTGTATCGTAGATACTCTTTTGCTTGTTTTGATGTATAATCACTGTTGTTTGGAAGCGCTCACATGCTGACATAATCAGCTAGAGAAGAAGCGTGGGGGTGGGGGGTAATTGGGTTTACTTTTCCTTATTGTATACTTGTTTTGTCTCTTTTGGTGTGTTGTTTCTTTTGTATGTTGCAAAATAAAAATAAAAGTTTAAAAAAAAAAAAAAACAACGGAGAAGTTTCCTTGGCCTCATTGGCTATTACCGCCGCTTCATACCGCACTTCGCAGAGGAAAGTGCTGTTTTTACAGAAATGTTGAGAAAAAATGCCCCAAATACGATACAATGGTCAGATGAGGCAGAAACAGCCTTTCAAAATTTGAAGGACAAATTGTGTCGGGCCCCCATATTGCGTGGTGTGGACTTCCGGCAAACCTTTCTCTTACAGACGGATGCGTCAGAAACAGGTTTGGGTGCTGTTCTCTCGCAAATACAAGAAGGCGCAGAACACCCCATTATGTTCCTTAGCAGGAAACTATCGCCTGCTGAGAGAAAATACGCAACAATTGAGAGGGAATGTCTCGCAATTAAGTGGGTCATTGAAGCCCTCAAATTCTATTTTGACAGGGAGGAAGTTCATCCTCATTACGGACCATGCCCCTCTGAAATGGTTACACACCATGAAAAATGAGAACAACCGCTTAACTAGGTGGTACATGGCTTTGCAGCCCTATGATTTTAGAGTGGAGCATCGAGCAGGGAAGCTGCATTTTAATGCAGATGCGATGTCGCATATTACGTGCTGCGTAGAAGAGGCTTCACCAGCCCGTAATATTTTAAGAAGGGGGATGTGTCACGCAGCAGACCATCTGGGAACAGAAGAAAATGTTTTAACACAGAAAAAGTCAGGCATAAGCTGCAATATTTCAAGGAACCAGATAGAGGGAGCAAAAGGGACCTCCGAGAGACTGAGGAACCACGCCCCATAGGTCGTGAGATAATGCCAGCCAGCCTCCAATCAAGGAAGAGAGGAGTACCTCTTAAAGAGAGTCTGGAAGACTGGAGAGGAGAAGAGTCAGGACCAGCAGAAGAAGCAGGACCAGGAGAAGAGGCAGGACCAGCAGAAGAAGCAGCCAGTTCTGGGAAAGGAAGGGCTGAAGCAGTAGCCCTTGGACAGGAGTTTGGCAGAAGACTGCAGCAACCACTGTGGCGTGAAGAGAGGAGCAACCGAGGAGAAGGAGAGACAGCTCCAACAAGAGTGAGTGCTCTTCGTCCAGAGAGGCGAAGGCATTGCTGTGACTGCAGTAGGAAGCCAACTGAAGGACGGCTGGAGAACCTAAGGCCTATTGCTCAGGCAAGTCAGAATCCCAGCTGAGGCAGGCCTCAACCCTCACCTGGAGTAGAGAAGCCAAAGATAAAAGGTAACCCTTATTGTACTCGAAGCAGGTTTCAGACTGCTGGTATATGGAGAGGACAGGGAGCAGAGGAATACTGTCCATATAAAACTGCCTGTGATACAACGTACAAGAAACGTTTATCAAATAAGAGACTTTTTAATGAAAAAGGTTTGCATGAAGCTAATGTAAAATCCTTGCAGAGGGAGGAGTGTTCTCAGTATAGGAGAGCACAGGACCGACGCCCTATGCTTAACCCTGAGCATTGGGAGGTCATACAAAAGTTATATAAGAAGCCTGACTACAATTTGCCAGAAACTACTGACTCAGTTTCAGAGGCTTCCGAAATGGAACCGATGCAAGTGGAATTTGCTAAAGAGCTTTCAGATACAGAAATGGACTGTAATTACTGCATGACAGGAAGCCTGGAGTCCTTGCCTAGCGTATAAGCCATAACCTGTGGAATAGAAAATGTTTGTTTTTGTTCACTACTCTGTGAAGATAACAGTTTTGCTTTAAACTCATGTTTTACTTTTTCTTCTAACCTGAAGTAATGACACTTGTGTTGATGTTATTGCCCAACCGTTTGAACCTTTGCAAGAAGGGGAAATAAATGCCTTTGTTTTTCCTCCACTCTGACCTTTGTGTTCTTTGAGATTTGGTAACAAGGAGGCTACCAGGCTAAAAGGCCCTGGGCCCTGTGAAACACTTGCCAAACTCAACCTTATATATTTTTGTGTCCAACCTACCTTGGTCTATTACCCTGCCAAGGTGGTGCACGTGACAATAGCTAAGCTCCTTCTTTATCTTCATGGGGTCCATAGTTGTTTCTGAGAGTTAATTGCTTGGGCCTCTTTGAAGGATAGCCACCTGCACAAACATTACCCTTTGTCTTATCTCCTTGTCTCACCTCCCTTTCCCGAGCATGCTAATTCTCAGAGAAACTGCCTGTCAGCAATAAAGTAAATTCTGACTATAAGAAAGATTCAAGATACATGAGAAAATTTTAAGATATTCTCCAGCCGCACAATTTCTGCATGTACCCCTGCCTTGAAAAGGTATAAAAAGGCTTGCATTTCTGAGTAGGGTGTCGCTCCTTAGCTAGGTTTTGAAGGATCCCGTTGCAACAGAATTAAATAAACTCTATACAGTGAAAAATAAACTCTATGCTTTTGCTCTTCAGGTTTCAGGTATTGTTTCCTCTGCTTGAGAATGAACCTCAGGGAGGCTCAGCCAGTCCTCTCACCACAGTGTCATCTAGAAGTAAGGAGATCCTGGATTCTCTACAGGAAGAACTATTCCGTCAACTAGTAACAGAATCCACACATGAAGGAGCCATCCTGGACTTGGTGCTTACCAATGGGAAAAGTGTTTCTGATGTCATAGTGAGAGATCACCTCAGATCCAGTGATCACCAGATGGTGTGGTTCATTATTAGGACTAGGGCTGATAAAATCCATTCAAAAATGAGGGTTTTAGACTTTAGGAAAACTAACTTTGCCAAGATGGGATAAAACCTCAATGAGTTGTTAGTGGGTGGGAACAACTGGGGTATGTAGAAAAATAATGGGCAAAACTGAAAGAGAATATTTTAAGGACAACAAACCTTTTTATTAGAAAGGTAAATAAATGTAAAAAGAAAAGGAGGTCGTTATGGTTCTCAAAAGAAGTAGCTGGAAAGGTGAAGAAAAAGAGTCTTCATGAAATATAAGATATCACAGAGAGAGGAAGTTAGGTATCTTAAGGAAAAAGGAATTCTTGGATCCGCACTTGACTGGTGTATATCCTATCTAACTAACCGTTGGCAACAAGTAAGAATTGAAGAAAGAACATCTGAACCATTTCTGCAAGATCAAGGGGTACCGCAAGGATCCTCTCTTTCAGCATTAATGTTTAATATATATATGCAACCTATCTGTGACCTCATCCGTTCCTTTAATGTTACCTGTTTAGCCTCAACCACCCTGATTATACACCATTGACAAAATGCTTCGAATCAGAAGAAGACTGGCTCTTCTCACAGAACCTAAGAATCAACCACAGCAAGACCGATGTGATGTTTATCACAAAGAACCAAAACTTCACACCTCCTACTACCTTAAAGATAAAGGACAAGGAATTGACAGTAAAACCTACGATACGATACCTAGGTATCACCCTCGACCAGTGCCTCAATATGAAAACTCACATAAAAAACATAACAAAACTAATATATCACAAGATACGCACACTATGCCACTTACGACCTTTACTGGAACCCACAGACTTCAGAACCGTCTACCAAGCCTTGGTAATGCCTCACCTCGACTTCGCAAATGCAATTCTACATGGTCTCCCCCAATCAACATTAAATCCTCTCCAACTGGAGATGAACACCGCTGCCAGAGTACTTGAAGGAATATCAAAGACAGATCACATAACTCCAATCCTAAAAAGACTCCACTGGTTACCAACCAACGCAAGAATCCGCTACAAGATCCTAATTACTACTTTCAAAGCCTTGAACAATCAAGCACCATCAACGGTCGCCAACCTTTTACACATGCAGACCCTCAATAGAGCCAGAAGATCAGCTGCTATAAATACATTAACAATCCCGAAACAAACAGTCAGATACACTAAGGAAACAACTAAAAGAGCCTTCAGCATTCACGCCCCAATAGCCTGGAATGCCCTCCCACCAGAATTGAGAGCTATAACCAGCCTAACACAATTCAGAAAAAGTCTCAAACACCACCTCTTCTTAAGCTATTTTCCAATTTAATCTTTTCACAAGGGAAATACTACCGCCATATTCAGACCAAGACAATCCCAAATGTGACTAATGCGTATTGATTATTGTAGATAGTTATATAGTAGACATAGTTTTACCCTGTTATTCCCAAGTTCTAAACTCCTGTTACTTGTAAAATGCACTACAGTTTTCTGTATGTATATGTTTGTTTCATGTAAACCGCGCTGATGACAATAGTGCGGTATATAAGAGATGTTAAATAAATAAATAAATCTATATTTGGAACACCTTAGAGAAGCTAACAAAGTAGTTAGGAAACAAAAAAAAATACAAAAAGAAGAAGAAATTGCCATTGCAATAAAATGGAGGGGTGGATATGTTAGTGAGAGGAGGAAGGGCAAAATTGGTATTGTCAGACTTAAAGGTGAAGGGAAAGAATATGTAAAAGCTGATGAGAATAAAGCAAAATTGCTTAACCAATAGTTTTGTTCTGTGTTCATAAATGAAGGGCCAGGAGCAGGACCTCAGAAAACACCCACAAATAGGAACATGAGTAAAGGGGATTTTGAACAATTTTCAGAAGACTGCATTATTGAGTTACTAGCTAAACAAAAAGTAGATGAAGAGATGGGACTAGATGAGATATATTTGAGAATGCTGAAGGAACTTCGGGACATTCTAGCAGCAAAACTGGCAGACCTTTTCAATGCTTCTTTTGAGTTGGGAGTGGTCCCAAAGGACTGGAGAAAGGCACCTGTGGTCTCTTTACACAAAAGCGGAAACAAGGATAAGGTTCAAAACTATAGGCTGGTTAGTCTAACCTCTGTGGTGAATAAATTATTGGAAATGCTGCTAAAAGAGAGAATAGTGAGGTTTCTGGAATCCAGTGGATTGCAGGATCTGAGACAACATGGGTTAACCAGAGGTAAGTCTTGTCAGACAAATCTTATTGATTTTTTTGATTGGGTGACAAGGGGGTTGGACTGAAGGAGAACCCTAGAAGTGGTGTACTTCGATTTCAGTAAAGCCTTTGACACTTTTCTGCACAGGCGACTTATAAAAAAAATTGAGCACCCTAGAGATGGACCCTAATGTGACTGGCCGGCTTAGAAATTGGTTGGGTGGGAGGCAACAAAGTGTACAGGTAAATGGAGCTCACTCTGAGGAGAAGAAGGTTACCAGCGGTGTGCCACAGGGATCTGTCCTGATCAGAATCTTTTTAACATCTTTATTAGTGATATTGCAGAAGGGCTGTTGGGTAAGGTTTGCATGTTTGCAGTTGATGCCAAAATCTGCAATAAAGTAGACACCCAGGAAGGAGTAGATAACATGAGGAGGGATCTAGCTAAGCTTGAAGAATGGTCAAGAATTTGGCAGCTGAGATTTAATGCTGAAAAATGGAGGGTTTTGCACTCGGGCTGCAAAAATCCATGAGAGTGAAACAGTGTAGGGGGAGAAGTACTTCTGTCTCTGGTGCCATCTCATTTGGAATATTATGTGCAATTCTGGAGACCGCACCTTCAAAAGGATATAAACAGGATGGAGTCAGTGCAGATGGTTGCTACTAAAATGATTAGTGTTCTTAAATATAAAGCATATGAGGACAGACTTAAAAATCTTACTATATATACATTAGAGGAAAGGCGGGATAGAGGAAATTTGATAGAGATATTTAAATACCTCTGTGGCATAAATGTACAAGAGGAGAGCCTCTTAAAATTGAAAGCAAACTCTACTATGAAGGAACATAGGATGAGAGTGAAATGGGATAGAATCAGGAATAATATGCAGAGATATTTCTTTATGGAAAGAGTTGTAGATGCATGGAATATTCTCCCAGTGAAGGAAGTAGTGACAAGGATATTATCTGAATTAAAAAAAGCATGGGACAAGCACAGAAGATCTCTTAAGGAAAAAAGAAGACTATTGTAGTTGAAATGGAAGGGCAGACTAGATAAGTTATGTGGTCTTTTGTTTCTATGTTTCTATATGAACAAACAGAAAAGAAATATCTCAAAATAAACTACTGAGAGAACCCAAATCGGTCATATAGGGAACTGGGAAAGAGCATTACTATGGTAAAAACACTCCAGCCAAAGCTAAAACACAAACCTTCTGGAGTAAACTATGTGAGGACACCACAGATTACAATCAAGAAGTAGAATGGTTACCCTATATATGAGAACATCAAGAAAACATAAACATCAAACCTATGGAATGACCTCCAGTAACAACAAAAGAGCTGCAGAGTAGATTAAAATGAGCCCCCAACTGAAAGAACCCTGGCCCAGATGAAGTGACCAACTTTCAGCTCAAATAGTTAATATAATTCCACTAAGATCTGGAAAACTGCAGAAACCAATTGATCAAGCAGCTGGACTTAACATGACAATGGCTTATTACAGGAAGAACATTTATCCTTCCAAAGGATGACCCAAGTAACATTCCAAAAATTACAGACCAATAACTTGTCTACCTACAATCTATAAGCTGTTCACTGTAATTGATGCAGACAGAATATATGACAATATCTGGTTCAATGGCATCATTACAATAGATCAAAAGGACAATAAGAGGGGAGCACATGGAATCAAAAACCAGGAAATGTTGATTAAGCCCATCATGGCTAGCACTAAGAAAAGCAGAAATCTCAGTATAGCATGGATTAGTTATAAGAGAGCTTTTGACAGCATCCCCCACTCTTGGATAACAAATAGTTTTGAAATGTATAAAATAATTCCTGGTTTGATAGTGTACATTAAGTTCACCATGACAGTGTGGCAAACCACACTCTTTGGGGGTCATTCCCAACCATGAATAATGGGGATGTATGTCCATCCTGGACATACATCCCCGATATTCGTCCAGATGTGACTGCTGGCAAAAGGCTCCCTGTATGAATGTCTGAGTTGTATGGGGAGTCTTAGACAGGAGCAGGAGGAGAGAGGAATGAGGGCAGAGTGAGGGTGGGTCATCTCCCCGGACTACAGGGCTTATTCTGAGATCAACCCTGTATGTCCGGGGTCAGCCTAGTGGAGTAAGTCCCCCTGGATGCAGTGTTTTGGTAGTGGCCAGTGGGAAAAAAGGTATATAGAGTGCAGGAAGCTCCCCACAGCTAGACCCTGGCCATGGGAGGCCAGATTAGGGGTCTGACTGTGGGAAAGAAACTTTTCGGCAGCGACTGGGGATCGCGTCTCCTTAATGGAGCCATGGCAACATGATGCTGTGGCACCACGGCTCCATTAAGGAGCCTGACTGAGTTAGCTGGATGAGTGGCTGGACATCTGGGGTGCCTGAATAGGGGCATGTTCTGGACATCCAGCCAATGTGCTGCGATTCTGCTCCTGCGGAGACATCTAGCCCCCATGGGAGCAGAATCGGCTGCATCTCCCGGCCATTTGGATGTCTGCATGTCCAGCCAGCCCAGAGATGTACAAAGTGGAATGTGCCTCCACTTGAAGTATGAAGATGATCAGTACAATATTCCTAACATCAAGATCCAGTGAGAAATATTTCAAAGAAATTCCCTTTCACCACTTCTGTTTTGTATGGTGCTTAGTCCTATGAGGACTCTCATCCACTCTTTGGGATACATATTTAGCCTAAATCCTAAAGAAGGTAGCATCCCAGAGGTACATCCCATTTACTATATGTAGACAACCTAAAGCTCTACAATTCCAGCAACCATTAATTAGCAGAGCAACTCCATGTGGTGAAAAGCTTTTCTTATTACATCAGGATGAATTTTGGCCTTGGTAAATGTGTTAAGGCAATATTTTAGAGGAAAATTGAGCAAAATGGAAAACATTTCCCTGACTGAGGGCTCTGCCATCAAGGAACTGGAAGAGGTAGGCATATATAACTTTCTCAGAGTAGAGGAATTACTGAGAGAAAAGAATACTAAAGGAGATTAAAATAGTTTTTGAAAAGTGCTTTAACTTCAAGGAATAAGATACAAACCATCAATTGGCTGGCAATTTCTATAGTCTCATGCAGGTTTAGCATGATGGTTAAAGCGCTATCTTTAGACACAGCAGACCTCCAGTTCAATACCTATATGCTTCTTTTGACTGTTGTAGTGGTTGATATGGAAGGACAGACTAGATAGGCCATGTAGTCTTTTTCTGTCATCATGTTTCTATGTTTTATACAGCTTTGAGATTGTAGACTGGCCTCTTAAAGATCTTGAAAAACTGGATGTGTGAACAGGAAAACTCCTCCATGTCCATGAGGTAATTTACAAGAATCAGTATATGCTGAGACTGTACATCCCTAGAGCTGAAGGAGGGCTAGGACTCATAGAGATTGATTACACATACAGAGCTACTATCATAAGCTCCATTCCTAACAGCATCATTGGATCCAAATATGCAAAACGTTCTGAAATATGAAAGTAAACATACAGAATATTTCCAACTAGAAGGAATAAGTAAGAATCCACAAACAAACAGGGAAGGAAGAAATAGAATTTGCAAAACAAGAAAATAAAAGACCTCTTCAAAGAATTAGATCAGCATACAAGGAAAAACAACTGACAAATACACAGATATAGTGGCAAATTCAAAGTGTTACTCTAGGAACCCTTTATTGATCAGAAACAGACACATGAATGATTAAGGGGAGGTGAACTGACACCAAAGGATGAGAGCTTGATAGTTGCAGTCCAGTAAAGCAGATTGCGGATAAAATGGATTACAGTGAGCATTGAAAAAACTGGCAAAATAATCAGGTAGATTCTGTAAGAAAGAGTTAAAAACAGTAACTTACCGCATAGCTGGCTGAAAAGTTCTGATGGCAGAAAATTTTTATACAAAAAGGCACAATAAAGTAGCATGTCTCATCCATTGAAAACTCTGCATCTGTGTACCAGAAAAGCACTGGAATTATGGAGAATAAAGAGGTTACGGAGGCGGAGCCTGCAGGGAACAGGATGGCTGCCTAGCTCTCTCGTTGTCTCTCCTCCCTCCGACAAATTGAATTTTTCCCTGGTTCAACATTGTATTTGTGCGGGCTGGAGTGTGGCAAACTTCATTGCATGATGGCCGCTAGCAAACCCACCAAATTAGATTACGCCGCCGCCCCGAATACCGGCGTGAAGAGGCCCAAACCCGATCCGCCTTCCCCGCAAAAGGCCTCGGGTGCACGTGACAACCCGGTCGCTCTGCACGATCTGCTGGCGGAGATCAGGGCAGTACGTGATATGGTGGCGAATAATGGCATCACGCTGAGCGGGGTTCAAGCGGACATCGGAGAGTTGAAGGAGCTTAAGGAGCAAGTGTGTGCCCTCACGGAGAGAGTGGGCGGGCTAGAGATCCGAGTTGATACCCAGGAGGAACGTTTCAAGCAGGTCAGTGCTAACACCAGGAAAATCGGGCTGCTGGAGCGCAGTCTTGAGGACCTAAATAATCGTACAAGGAGGAATAACATCCGATTGATTGGTGTCCCGGAGGGGGCCGAGGGGTCAAACCTAAAGGCCTTCCTAGCGTCAACCACGGCCAGCTTGTTGAAGCTTAAATTTGAACTGCCTTTCGAGATCGAGCGTGCCCACCGCATTCCAACTCACACAGGTCCCAATGTGAAGCAACCGTGCCCTATCATTATGTGTGTGCTACGGCACTCCCATGCGCTGCAGATTCTGGCGGCTGCTAAAGCAGCAGGGCCTCTCAAGTACGAGGGCAGAAATGTGGCGTTTTTTCCTGACTTTCATAAAGCTACCGTGCAGAGAAGGAAACTCCTCTTGGCCTTCCGTCCAAGATTGCAACATCTACAGGCCCGATATGGGCTGTTCGCACCTGCGAGCCTGCGGGTCACCCTCCACAACCAGACCCGTACATTTGAGGACCCGGAGAAATTGCGGCTGTATATAGAGGAAAAGGAGGCCTCCAGTATGCATTGAAGAGGACTGGGTACAGCAGGAGCCCTTTTTTCTCCTTTTCTTATTCCGGCGGACTAGCTGGGATAATGCTGTGTGCCCGGGGTGAGCTCGGGGGTGAGCCTCGAGCGGCCGGACCTGGGAAGATAGCGGGAAAGGTGCTTGCAGATCTGGCTATGGACCGGCTAGGGTACTAAAGCCTTGTTGCAACAGAGAGAAATGTTTTCTCAGGGAAATTATAGTATCTGTTTTCTTGATGTTTGGGAGGAGGGGGGGGAGGGGGGAGAGTTGGGTGGGTTCTTGCTTTGTGGGTTCGCCCGTTTGATGTTGCCCTCTTGGGGGGGGGTATCTGTCTCCTTGTGGCGGGGAAAGAATGGCTGTGTATTATATCCTTAAGCTGAGGTGGTGGAAGTTATGTCTATTTCTGCATAGGATGCTGATCTCTAGTGTTATTACGTATCATGTCACCCATGTGTTCTCTTAAATGTTTGTCCCTTAATGTTAAGGGCATTAACAATCCCATCAAGAGGAAAAAGATTCTTTTATATTGTAAAAAGGAAAACGCGGATGTAGTCCTCCTCCAGGAGACTCGCCTCCAGACTTTGGAAGCACGAAAATTGGGTTTAGGGCAGTATGTGTTGGTCTCCCATTCCTCAGCTTCGCAGAAGAAGAATGGTGTGGTTACATTGGTCAGGAAAACCCTTGCCCCTGTGGTGGAGCACACGCGTGCGGACTTAGCGGGAAGGTGGGCGTCAGTGGCCTTGCAAATTCAGAGTAGGAAATTTGCTTTCATAAACGTATATGCCCCTAACCACAATGATATCCCGTTCTTTCAACAGATAGCCGAGTTGGCTCATTCACTCTCTTCCTACGACATTGTATTGGGCGGGGACTTTAATTTGGTGCTAGACCCCTTGTTGGACTGTATGCCCTTCAAGAGTCATAGGATGCAGCAAGCCACGCTGGTGATTCACTCGTTTATGAGAGATCTCGGCTTGGCAGATATCTGGCGGTTAAAGCACCCTGCGGATAGAGATTACTCGTTCTTCTCTCTCCCTCATAAGTCCCATTCTCGCATAGATTTCTTTCTCATTTCCAAGTCTCTGATCCCTGCGGTGGATAGAGCAGATATCTGTGCTATGCAAATTTCTGATCATGCAGCCGTCACCTTCCATATGTCTCTGGGAATGCAAGACGAGCGATCCCCTTTTTTTGTCCTTCGAAGGGCCCTGTTAGATGATAAGGCATTCCAAGCTTCCATAGCCTGCAGTATTAGGGAATATTTTGCTACGAACCTAATGGGAGATACGGCAGGCTGGGCATGGTGGGAGCCGTTTAAGGCTTCGATCAGGGCCAAGATCATTAGCTACACGATAAAGATAGATTGGGAAAGAAAGGCCAAGCTTGGTGTGCTTGATGCTCAGATTAAAGCTGGGGAGAGGTTGTTGGTAAAGAGATCGGAAGCTGAGATTCTGGTAAGACTCCAAAGATTACGTTATCAGTATAATCATATACTCAGTGAGGAAGCTGAGCATGTCTATGGGAAGCAGCAGGCTAAATATTATGTAGAGAAAAACAAGGCGGGCCGCCTGCTTGCAAACACGTTGCACCCCCGGTCGGCTAAACGTCGGATTGAGACTATCCGGACGGATAGTCAGGAGGATTTATTCCAAAATCAGGAGATCATTGAGGCCTTTAGGGGTTTCTATGAGTAGTTGTATCGCTCTGAGACGGCGTGTGATTTGGAGCGTTTTCAAACACTGACTGAAGGCGTTCCTCATCCTTCCCTCTCCTTGTCGCAATCGGTGGAACTAGAGGAGGGATTTTCAGATAGGGAAGTCCGTGATGTGATAGTCTCAATGGCTAAAGGTAAAGCGTTGGGTCCCGATGGCCTACCGGCTGAATTTTATCAAACATTTGCGATAGAGTTGCTGCCTCCTTTGTTGCAATACTTCCATTTATTGGCAGAGAAGCTGCTGCTGACGGGCGCCTTTAGTGAGGCAAACATCGTGGTATTGGAAAAGCCAGGCCGGGATCCTTCTAAGGTGGGAAACTACCGCCCTATTTCTTTATTAAACGCTGATTATAAGATCTATGCAGCAGTGCTGGCTAAGAGGCTCGCTAAAGTCATGCCGGCTCTGATTCATCCAGATCAATGCGGTTTTATTGCGGGGCGCTCGACCTCGGACAATGCCCGGTTGTTATTAAATGTGTTTGCCATTGCCGAAAGTAAAGGGACTCCGTTAGTGGGACTGTCCCTAGACGCAGAAAAAGCTTTCGATCGACTGGAGTGGGAGTTTTTGTTCCGTACTTTACGGTGGTTTGGTTTTGGGGAGCGTTTTCTCCGGCTCCTGCAGGTCCTTTATGCAAGACCGACGGCCCGTATATTTGCCAATGGCATTGTCTCGTCCCCTTTGTATTTATGTCGAGGCACCAGACAAGGCTGCCCTCTCTCCCCACTTTTATTTAATATCGCCTTATAACCCCTTGCTTTATTAATTCGTCATTCTGGGGAGATCAGGGGAGTCGACATAGGGGGTCTGCAAGTGAAATTGTTAGCTTATGCGGACGACTTGTTGTTGTTTGCTCAGCCAGCTTCTCTACAGGAGCTCATGAAGTTAATCGGGGAGTATTCGCAGCTCTCCGGGTATAAGATTAACTGGTCTAAATCTATAGCGTTTCCTTTAAATAAATGGGCATTTCAGGCAGACCTTGAGAATACGCCTTTCGTCTGGGTTGTGGATACGTTTAAATATCTGGGGGCCCGATTTTGTCGGCACTTGGATGAGATGACAAGAGTAAATGCGCAAGTAATGTTAGACATAGTCAAAGATTTGACAGTGAAGTGGTCCCCCTTACATTTATCGTGGTGGGGTCGACTGGAGTCTATCAAAATGGTGTTGGCTCCAAAGATTAATTATATATTGGAGATGCTTCCCATATCATTTCCAGCTGCGTTTTATAAAGCCTTAGAGCGACTGCTCTCTAAGTTTTTGTGGCAGGGCAAGCCTCCGCGGATCGCTATGCGAAAGCTTCGAGCAAGGAAAGATTGTGGGGGGTGCAAATGCCGGATTTTAGGGTATACCATCAGGCATTTAAGTTACGGCAGGGCGGGATGTGGACCATGGCAGATCAACTAGAGAGCGGTCCAAGGTGGTTGAAAGTGGAGGAGCAAATTGTAGCGCCTATACCTGTCGCCCTCTTAATTGGTATGAGGCTTCCGGACTCCTTCACAGCGGGTCAAATAGTTTCGGCTACGCAGGCTGCGTTTCGATCTCTGGATGAGGGACTGCCTGGGGACGACCCCCTATCCTTACAGATGCCGATCTGGTACAATACTCGGTTTAAAATTGGGCATAAGCTTATTATGTGGAAATCCTGGCAGAATAAGGGGATCTGGACTTTGGATCATCTCGTAGGCTTTCGAGCTTGGAAGTCCTTTGAGAGGTTGAAGAGTGAGTATGATCTTCCTGCGGGGTGCTACTATCAATGGCTGCAATTGCGGCACTGTCTCACTAAAGCTCAAATAGAGCCAGGGAAATTAGTCCCTGATTGGAAGCTGCTACAAACAGTGGACACCTGCTTCAGTGTCAAAGGGGTCAGCTCCTGTTTCTATGCTATGTTGCGGGATGGTTTCCCTCCCCAATTGTCCGGGTTAGAGAAGGCGTGGGAGGGAGATTTAGGGCTTTCGCTGTCTCGGGTGGAATGGCAGAAGCTCTGGATTCAGGTGCGCAGGATTTCTAGGGGGGCCTCGTTAACGCAAACATTATTTTTTTTGACCCATAGGGCCTTTTTCACTCCTGCGAGGCTGGGCAAATGGGATCCCAAAGGTAACAGTCAGTGCTGGTCTTGTGGGGGATCTCCTGGTACCTTGCAACATATGTTATTTAGCTGCCCACATGTGCACGAATTCTGGAGGCGAGTGTGGGATAGGATACAAGCCGTCCTCTGTTTCGAGGGACAATTGACGTGGAGGACTATCATCTTGCGTTCTGTAGACGGTGAGATTGCCCTGTCTAAAGATAAATTTCATGAGTTTAACTTTATGATGGCCGTTGCCGTCAAGGTCATAATGCACTGTTGGAAAGATTCCTCTAAATTGGATTTTATGTATTGGTGGAACTTGTTGTGTATGTATGTTCAGTATGAAAAAGTCCAAGATAAGGCTACGCAACACCGAGCCAGGAAGGAATGTAATCACTGGTCCTGTTTAGATAAGTTTGCGGCAAAGGCCGGGGTGTGTGTCTAAAAGTATTTCTATGCTTATCTAGCCTCCTTGATTATTTTGTTTACTTTTCCCTTCCTTTTCTATGTAGGCAGCAAATTGGAGCTGTCGGTGTGTAGGCCACAAGGAGACGGGGGGAGGGAGGAGGGAGGGGAGATGGAGGGGTGTTGGGGTGGGAGGAGTTGTTGGGGGGGGGATGTCAGGATGTAGGGTTGTAGTGGTAGATTGAGCTTGTTCTGTAGTATTGCATTTTGTATGTGTGGTTGGAAAACTGTAAATATTAAATTAAAAAAAAAAAAAAGAGGTTACGATCACCTAGGAAAACTCCCATTCTAACTGATAAAAAGCTGGATGCCAGGAAGTCGTATATAGTGGTAAAGGAGAAGAACACCAGAACAGCATTAATTTTTGGTCCCAAGCAACTAATCGGTGAATTGTGTTGAGAAGGAGAAGATCTTCAAGTACCAAGAAATACAGTCAGAGACCAAGAAAATGTCGCAAAAAGATACTGAGTTATTTCCAGAGCCGGCCCGTCCTCTAGGTGAGCTAGGCAGCTGCCTAAGGCAGTCAGCCCAGGTGGGCGGTCATAGCGGCACACATGACCAGCCATGCCACCCCCCCCCCCCCAGTTGTCAGTGATTCAGTTTGGGGGGAGGTGGGCAGCGGCAGCAGCAGTATTTCCAAACGTGGCTGCTTTTTGCCGCCTCTTTCTTGCCTGTGGCAGTACATGTCCTTCCGCACACATGGCCTGCCTCTTCTGATCCCCTCCAACAGTAAGTTTTGTCAGAAGGGGATCAGAAGCAGCAGTCCATGTGTGCTGAAGGACATGGTCTGCTGTGCGCAAGAATGCAGTGGCAAAAAGCCGCCGCTTTTTGAAATACTGCCGCTGAAATACTACTGAGATGAAAGCAGCGGCAGCTGGGCAGGATGCGAGGTTGAGGTTTCTGCCTAAGGTGGCATAAACCCTTGGTCCGGACTTAGTTATTTCACATCATCTTGGGTGCCACAGGTTTAAGAAGAATTTCCAAGGAGACCAGATAAATTACCATCCATATTGCATCTTACAAACTCCAGAAGGGGGCTCTCTTTGGAATGATGCAAGTACTATGCCAAGCATTAGCAGTAAATTTGAGAGACTGAGATCATACCCCACATATCCTTGCTTAGGAGTGAGGTTCATGACTATCACGGTATGCATAAAACTAACCTATTTGGAGAAACTGTCCCAAGAAATAAAGCAGTACTTTATTGATTTGCTGCAAGCAACCAAATACAAATCAAACTATATGAGAAATCTGGGGGGCAAATGACATCAAGCTATGCACTGCAGATCACTTGCATGTTCAGTTAGTGGAAAGACTTTCTGTTGTGGCAGATGGCCTCCCTCCCTCGTGGAGGCTAATAGTCAGATGTGTGCAGTCAATGACCCTCAGTACAGATAGGAATGTGGCCACTTCAATGAATTGGGTCACTGCTGCCTTTGCTATATCATCTGAGGAAAGGCTACATATTCAGTGGTTTGGGTAAAAAAGGCCCTTCGAGACTGCGAGATGACTGACTGAAACCTGCTGTGATGGCTAACACAGACTGGAAACTGCCAGTGGTAAGGAAGGTGAAAGTTGTGATGACCTTGTGTTAGATGGGCATGGGCTGGCCCCTGTATTTGAGGAGAGGCAGAGATGTTGGGTGTCTATCTTGCCAAAGCAGAGCCTGATGAGGCACTGCTCATCATTGAGGTCTAGGTCTTGGGTTCTGAGCCTGAATACTCTCAGATATAGATGTCTTCTAGAGGCTTTCTTGTGTTTCTGGAGGTCTCATGCTGCATGGCCAGCACAACTATGTGTTCAGGTCACCCATGGATTCTGCCTCCTTCCATCCACACCCAGAGACTCCCTGAATCCTCACCAGTTACTTCCTCCACCCACACATATATTAGTGAACCCACACATATATTAGTGAACATGCAGCTACATACATGATGGGGACAAATATACACATACACACACACACACTCACAGGCAGCAGAGGAACACACAGTGACACAAATGCAAAAGGAAATACTGAGGGACACACAGACAGGCAGCATAGAACTACACAGACACATAGATGCAGCTGGGGACACTAAGGCACACACAAATAGAAGACATCAGGCAACTGGGCAACAAGAAGATGGACATACCTTGGACCAGGGAGGGGGCTACATCAAGTGTAGGATTCACATGCTGAGGGAGGAGTGGTTCAGTTTGCGTGTGTACGTGGCAAAGCTTGGGCGGAGCCTAAAGTTATATGCATAAGTTATGAAATATTGTAACTTATGCACATTTCTTAACAACATGAATTTGCACCTATTTAATATATGCAGCAGGCATAACTGCAGAAATTAAATTGGCCCCAAATACACATGTGGCAACACACATTGACTGCATGGGATTGTATATAATTACCCTCTCAATGAGGAAAACAACCTTACTGCAGAGATGTTCCCATTTCTTCCACAATGGCAGCAAGCACTGCTTAATAGTGGTGCATGCATGGTTCTCTTTCAGACTGGCTTTCCATGCTTTCTATAATATTTCAATCATGTCATGCCTGTTCTCACCACACTTCAGCTTCTCCTCCTCCTTTCAGTGCTTTAGCTCTTCTCACAGAGAAAAGAACACACCTAGAATGATAAAACAATGGATTTGATTCATTCAGTTTAAGACTGTACAAGAAGCTAAGGTGAATAATTATTCAGAAATGCTAGGCAAAAAATATGCATGAGTATATATATTCACTGTTTGTGCAGAGCCTGCAAGAAGGCCAAATAGTGGTAAATTCAGTGATAATGAGTGCATAATGAGGCACTGGGGAGCTGCCTGGTTTCCAACTACAGAATGCATTATTAATCCAATTACATTATGTATAACCCTTGTTATTCCTTTTCTGATATGCAAAGTCACTTGGATGAGTTTTGCCCACATAGAAAAAGGCAGGGAGCTTATAGTATACATATGCTGCCCATGACAGCACAAATGAAGGGCAAGAAAGAAAAAACAGGCTAATTTGCATACTCTCTCCAACAATTCGGCATGATTGGGGAAACCCATGGCACCATATGGGCTGCACCAACGTCTTGTAACACCTATAACATTATATATTTTAAGAGCAGAAATGTTAGCTAAATAAAGAAATGCCAATACATTCACAGGGAACCACACATACATAACCTGGAACTAATTAGGTGTATTCTAGGTAGGGAGTTATAACGATCTATGGGAAATCAGAAGAACTAAAAAGCAATAGCTGACATCTCATTCTCAGTGTAGAGGTGACACCATGCCATTTGAATCTCAGGAGACAAGAAATGTCTGCGCAAATATGAATGCTGACTCTATGTAAGAACAATAATTATCATATCTCGTTTGACTTTTGCACTAATGAAAGCATAGAAGAAAAGTTGCAAAGAATGACCTCATTTCAAGGAGACTAAGCAGGTTGTGTGAACCTCCAAAGGAATGATCCATTCCTTGCAATAGCCAGGACCACAGCCAATTGTAAGGCTTAGGGACCACAAACCTGCTGAGGCTCCAATGTTTAACAGAATGCTGATTGAAGTTTGTTTGCAAGCCCAAAAACTCAGCTAATTAAGGATCTCACATATAGACTGTCAGGTATACTAGTTATTGAGCACAAATGAGCTGTATCTGTCTACACTCTTATTTAAACTTTAGACTTAGTATTGATTCTGATTGGAATTTTGTTTTGATTTTGGCCATTTTAGTGGCCAGAAAGTGTTTTTTAATAGACAAATGCAAATTAAAAAAAAACCCTTGTAGGTCTTGCAAGAAGAGCAGAGATGTACTGAGAAAGCATTTTAGATTTTTGTGGTTGCAACATACTAGGCATGTGCATTTGTTACACAATGGATTTATTTATTTATTTAAATGTATTTATATACCACCTTTCTACAATTCAAGGCGGTTTACAGAAAACCAACATATTAACAGGACATCAAGGTTCACTCTGTTGTACATTGAACAGAATGTTGAATGGTAAATTAACAGGTAACTGTGAACTATGTATAATGAAGCATTGAATACAACAATGCAACCAAACAACTTTATACATTACTCAGTTCTGAGTAGGCTGACAGTGAAGCTAGATGGTTGGTTGGTTGGTCTAGGGCTTACTTGTTTGTGACTGTAGTGTAATGGTAGTGTTGTACTGTTCTTCAAAGAGATATGTCTTCAGTCTTTGCCAAAAGACATTCAGGTCCGTTCATCCTCTTAAGTCTGGAGATAAGGAATTCCTTAGTGCAAGCATAAATAGAAAGAATGCACGATTACATGTGGACTGCCTGCTCTTGATTTCTGGGCTGGGATGGAGAGAAGGTTGAGTGAATTGTGTCTTTAAAGCCTGATATACTTGGTTATTGATATGAGAAGCTGAAGGCAGGTAGCTGATTCTTTATGTATTACCTTAAATGTTATGATAAGAGCTTTGTACTGTATCTTATTGTTGCTAGGACAGGTAGCCAGTGGAGCTGCATGAGGATGGCTTGCCACAGTATTCTGGGCCATTTGGAGGGGATGGAAGGCCATGACATATGTTATTGCAGTAGTCCAGTATGGGTGTGATTATAGCCTGGCCTACAATCCAGAATAGTTCAAGGAGTCAATAGGTGATGGAAGTTCTTCAAATGGAGCTAGTCTTTCTCTTTATTTGAGTATGGAAATTTAGCATCTGGTCTAGTATTATACCTAGATAATGGACTTCAGACTTCACTCATATAATAATGTTGTACAGTCTCAAGGTTTGAGGTGGGGAGAAGGAAGAATCTTCTCTTGGTTGATGATAAGGTTGTGCATGCTAAGCCATTGTCTCATGTAAGTGAAACATCTGTATATGTTGGTGAAATCCAATGCTAAGGTATTGAATGAGGTGAAGAACATGATGTTATTGGCATATAACTGACAATGTATTTTGTGTTCTTTAAATATTTCACATGGGGCTGAATGAAGATGTTAAATAAGAGAGCCAAGAGACTTCAGCTTTGAGGCACTCCTAGACTCTGGATAAATGGTTGTGAAGTCATAGTACCGATTCTTACTTGCTGGCTTCAAAGTTCTAGGTAGGAGCAGAACCATTTTTTTGCATTGTCTTGTAGCCCAATGTCGTCGAGCCTTTGCAAGAGTTGGTGATGTAGGAGTGAATCGAAGGCATCAAAAATATTGAGACATTTATTTATTTCATTTCTTTTCTATACCGTGCTATTCAATATCAGTGCAGTGTACATTTAACTGTAGCTTATACAATGCAGACGTGAATGTATTGTATTTACAATAAAATAGGAAATATAACTTGGCTAGAAACTGGGGTAACTGTTTATAACTTACTTACATTATATACATTAGTTGTGAGGTGTTTTGGGTGCATGTTAGGATTGTGTTTAACAGGGATGTAATAAGAGTTTCAATGTCAGAAACCATGTTGGTGAGGGTCTAGAGGAGTATGGTCTGAGATAATAGTCGTGTAGTTGAATTTGCACCATTTTCTCAATAATCGTTATGATAAAGGAATGCTGGAAATTGGTCTATATGAATTCAGGTTGTTACAGTTGCGTTTTGTGCTTTTTAAGAGTAGTGGGACTGAGTTCTGTTTCAGAGAGGTAGGCATAAGGCCCTGTGATAGGGATGTATGTATTCTGCTCAATAGGTAAGGGCTGAGTTGTGATCTGGTGATTTTGATCCAGGACACAGGACACGGGTCAAGTGCAGAGGGGGTTGTATTGAGATTCTTGATTGTATCCTTTCAAATGATGGTAGTTTGAATTGTGACTGTGTTCAGAGGCAGGTTTGGGAGATATGGAGTAGTTGGGAGATGGTCTATGGGGGGGCCGCTTTTGTTTAGAGTGAAGGTAGTTTACCATATCCTTTGGGCATATTCTGTCTTGAGGTGCACCTCTCTTTTGTTCCTTTAGAAGATACTTTGGAATAGAGAAGAGTTTTCTTGGCTTATTTATTGCATAACTGATGGCATTGGTGTGATATTCTTTCTTGCAACTTAGATTTTCCTTGCAGTACAATCTAAGCTTCTCCATATACATGGCATGGGTGAGTGGATCTTTGGAGTGTCACCATTTCCGCTCAAGTCATCATAGCTCCCTCTTCTGCTTCTGTGGTGTGGCTGAGTACCATGGGACTCGGTCAAGGTACTTTGGGGGAATAGATTAGGCTGTGTGATTGCAACAGCAGTCATGATGTTATTCCATCCTGTGATCTTGGTTTCAAGATCTGCTTCTTCACTTTTGATGAGGTCCAGTTGTGGGATTACTATTTTGAGGAGGTAGTCATTGTTAAACTGATGAAATCTATGGTTCATGGATGGGTTAATGAGTATTGCAGTTTGATGGGGGATGGTGAAGAGTATGGATGCATTGTCCAACCAGGGTACTGGAAGAAATATATAAGTAGTTTGAGTGGGATCTGTTAGGACAATCAGGCATGAATATTAGATCCAGGATGTTTCCTTTATTGTGGGTTGGTTTGGTGAGAATTTGAGTATATCGAAGAGATTCCATAGCTTTGAGGAAAGAAGTTGATTAACTTTTTGGGTGGATGATAGGTTCAGGTCGCTTAGAAGGATGAGTGGCTGATGCTTTGTTGGGAGTGAACAGGCTGCCTCCAATAGTATGGATAGTTCAGAGGGATTGCCATGTGGTGCTCTATATGCTAGGTACAGCAAGAGTGCAGTATTTGAGACTATTAAAATATCAGTGTCAGGAGTGGAGTTAGATTCAATGATGTTGAGTTCTAGATTGCATCTACATTTGCTCTATTACAGGTGGGGGACAGTTGATTTAAGAGAACAAAGTCTGTTTCCGTGAACCAAGATTCTGTGATGCCTAGGATATCTAGATCATGGTCCAGGATGAAATTTACTAAGGTCTGAATCTTATTCAGGCAGAGCGTGCGTTGATGAGTGCATATCTTAGTGGTGATTTTGTTGGTTATCTGGTACATAGCTAGAGCTGTTGACTTGACTTGACTAATCCTAACTAAAGAGCAGATTCTTCTGTGTTGCTTCAAGTGTGTCTGGAGTGCTTAGGAGTTATATTATGGGGTCTGTAATGCTACTCTGTGAGGAGTACTATTTAGGGATGATAAGAGCTCCTAGGATGTTAGCTATTGATGAGCTGTTTCTATCTAATACTACCAGGCTTCCACTGAGCTCTAACGGCCACTCTAAAGGACATGCCTAAGGGCCCTTTGGCGTGGCCCTTAGACACGGGTGCACCTGAAGTGCAGAGATTTAAATGCAGGAAAATGCTGGTGCTGATGTCAGTAATGGGTTGGCTTAAGGTGCCACGAGGAGCAGACCTTCCTTGCTTGCTGAGTCCCGATTCTCCTTTTCAATTGCTGCCGATGTGTTCCCAGGTTTCCATGCAGGTAAGAGAGCCGGAGGGAGTCTCTGTGGTCAAGCGCCTGATGTTCAGAGATCTAAATGCAGGAAGATGCCGGTGCTGATGTCAGTAGTGGGTGGGGATAAAGTGCCGGGTGGGACAGGCCTATCTTGCTTGCTGAGTCCCATTTCTCCCAAAAATAGGCCAATTCAGTTAGTTCTGGATCCAAATAATCAAGTGTGCATGTTTGGAACATTTTGACTAATAGCTATATGTGAACTTCATTTCTGGAACCAATCAGAGGGGGGAAAGTCAGTTAAGGGTGATTAGCAAGCAGCACAATGCACTTTACCCATTAGGCACTTCTGCCAGTTATGCTGGAAAAATCCTTGACAAGTAGCCAAAGAAATGTATCCCTGCATGAGTTGTGCAAATCCTATGGGGACTGATGTCACAGCGGGGCTGCAAGACACAGACCAGCACAAGCTCTAAAGAACCATATTGATAGAGAGCTGCCTTTTTTAATGGCTGGTGTTCATTGCATGCAGTGGTTCTCAAGCCAGTCCTCAGGAGCACCCTAGCTGGTCCAGTTTTCTGGCTATTGATGATAAATATGCTTGAGAGATTGCATACATTGCCAAAATTCAGATGTTCCATGCATATTCATAAAAACCAGAGAAGGGATGTACACCCAAGAACTGGATTAGAACATTGAGCTATGAGACAGCAGAACTCTTGGCAAAGGAGGTCAGGTCCCCAATACCAATGGTTCCCAAGCCCCATTCTGGCTATTCACAATAGAATTTCATGAACTTATTGGCATGCGTTGAATTAAGAACAGGTTAATTTGTATATTCTAGTTAATCCTAAAACTAGACCTGTTGGAGATTCTCTTGGACTGTCAATGTAGAAGCTATTGTCTTGCACCATTCCATCTGTGTGACTTAAGAGCAAGTCATTTGATTTCAGTGTATCATTTTTACCTAAGTGTGATGGGAATTTTAGAGACTTTGAAAGAGACCAGAAATGTGTTGTGAATGCCCAAACAGCACATTTCTGGCAAGCTGCTAGAATATTTCTAAGATATAGAATTGTCAAGATGTAAGGCCCAGTAACAGCATACCAAAATGACTGTCGGGGGACTCCAGGGGCATATGGATCTGACATTTTTCCCATAGGCACAAAATTGGAAAAACAGTCCAATACATCTGGCCTAAGAAATGAGATAAATTATGAATAAGCACGTCTTCTCTAATTAGGTCTGGATACAAACAGATTGAATTTTTAAAAATTCTAAAATGGCATTGTCTTTCTCAGCTTAGAATTTTCAAATAAAATAATTCCCAGGCCTGGTATTTGAACAATTCTCTCCTTGTATACTGGGTTACATAAGGTTGTTCTGATAGGCAGCAGTTGATGTGTTTTGGGAAAATTTATAATGGAGTGGGGCTCGTGAGAATTAACCTCTTTATTGGTCTACTACTTCCATGGGGTCTTTCCTGAATGCATATTGTTAAGGCCTCCTTCATATTCTAGCACAGCAAATGGATGGTTGGTTTCCAGAAATCCTGCACATGCCATTTTCCCTGTAAGACCAAAATGGGGAAAAGACCTTCTTTAGCAATAGTTTAGGGTTCAGTGTTTAGGGTTTTTATTACCTCACCTAGGGGTGAATGAAGCATTTAGGGGTAAAAGAGGCACTAAGAGGAGACAAGGCTGTAGCGGAGAGACTAAATGAATTCTTTGCTTCGGCCTTTATTGAGGAAGATGTAGGGATGTTACCCATGACTAAAGTGGTATTTAAAGGTGATACTTTGGAAGAATTGAAAGAAATATCGATACACAGGGAAGATGCATTACAACTATTTGATAAACTGAAGAGTAGCAAATCACCTGGACTGGATGGTATACATCCAAGGGTGTTGAAAGAACTGAAATATGAGATTGCAAACCTGCTATTAGTAATCTGTGAACTATCATTAAAATCATCTGTAATACCTGATGAATGGAGGATCACCAAAGTAACGCCAATTTTTCAAAAAGGTTCCAGGGGTGATCCAGGAAACTACAGACCGGTGAGCCTGACATCAGTACCGGGAAAAATTGTAGAAACCAATATAAAGAACAAAATCACTCAACATGTAGACAGTCGTGGCTTAATGGGAGACAGCCAACATGGCTTTAGACAAGGAAGATCTTCTCTTAATAATCTGTTATGTTTTTTTGAAGGTGTGAATAAACAGTTAGACAAAGGTGAGTTGTTTGATATAGTGTATCTGGACTTTCAGAAAGCCTTTGACAAGGTCCCTCATCAGAAACCTTTGAAAAAACTAAAAAAGTCATGGGATAGGAGGCAGTGTACTATTGTGGATAAGGAACTGGTTAAAAGATAGAAAGCAGAGGGTAGGGCTAAATGGCCAATTTTCCCAATGGATAAAGATGAATTGTGGAGTACCCCAGGGACCTGTGCTGGGTCCACTGCTTTTTGACATATTCATAAATGACCTGGAAAAGGGAATAACGAGTGAGGTTATCATATTTACAGATGACACAAAACTAAAGTTGTTAAAACCCAAGAGGATTGTGGAAAACTGCAAGAGGATCTTGATAAATTGGAAGACTAGGCATCCAAATGGCAAATGAAATTTAATGTGGACAAGTGCAAAGTTATACACCTAGGAAAGAACAACCCAAACTATGGCTGCACGATGCAGGGTTCCACATTGGGAACCACCACCCAGGAAAAAGATTTAGGCATCATCGCGGATAACATGTTTAAACCCTCCAACCAGTGTGCAGCGGCAGCCAAGAGAGCAAATAGAATGCCAGGTATCATAAGGAAAGGATTGGAAAATAAAACAAAGGATATTATAATGCCTCTGTATCGTTCCATGGTGCAACCGCACCTTGAATATTGTGTGCAATTCTGGTCGCCGTATCTTAAAAAGAATATAATATTATTAGAAAAGGTACAGAGAAGAGCCACCAAAATGGTAAAGGGGATGGAAGGATACTCCTAGGAAGAGAGGCTAAAAAGGTTAGGGCTATTCAACCTGGAAAAGAGACGGCTGAGGGGAGATATGATAGAAGTCTATAAATTAATGAATGGATTGGAACGGGAAAACATAGATCGATTGTTTACGTTATCAGAATTTAGAAAGACTAAGGGACATGCAATGAAGCTACAGGGTAACCTATTTAAGACTAATAAGAGAAAATATTTTTTCACTCAACATGCAATCAAACTCTGGAATTTCTTACTGGAGGATGTAGCAAAATCTGTTAGTGTAGCTGGGTTTAAAAAAGGTTTGGACAAGTTCCTGGAGGACAGGTCCATAAACCATTATTAAAAGGGACCTAGGATATCACAGCTTGATCCAATATAAGCATTGAAGAACCTGGTGAAGAATTATCTCTGTTTTGCATTCTGGAACTTGTGGACTTTTTTGGGAACCTGCCAGGTATTTTTGACCTAGATTGACCACTGTTGGAAACAGGATACTGGGCTTGATGGACCTTGATATGACCCAGTATGGCATATATTATGTTCTTATGTTCTGACTTTGAGGGGGTGAGGAAGTGATGCTAGGCCTTAGGAGTTGAAAAGAGGAATTCCTGCCTCCCTGTTTTAAGCTAAGGAGTCTGTCTGTTTTTAGCACTAGGAACTAGAGTGTTTAGCAGGGTCTCCTACCTGTTCCTGAAGGAAGGGTCTCTCTTGGGGAGGGGGGAGGGGGAGAGATGAGGAAAGTCAGAGGCAGGCTAGGAAGATTCTGCTTTTCAAATTTACTAATTGCTTACTTTCCTAATTGACAGCATTGATCGAAGGTGTGCACGGTGTACCAGGGTAGACAGACTATTTATTTTGGGCCCAATTTTCAAAGGCAGTTAAATGGGTAACAGCCCATGTTACCCATGTAAATGCTTTAACTGGGATTTTCCAAAGGCATCTACATGGGTAGTGCCTTTGGAAAATCCCGGTTAGTCTCTAACGTGCCCAGATGCTATTCTCTCAGCATCGGGGCATGTTGGGGGTGTTCTAGGGCAGAGCAGATATGGGGAATGGCACTAAATGGGTAGCAGCGATTTTCGATGCTGCCCGCTTAGCGTTCTTCACCTTAAATATAGGCAGGGAAAATCCTCTCCTATCTTTAAGGCACTGGGACTAAACAGGCAACATCAAAAATTACTGCTTAGCCTCAACAGCTGCCGGCCTGGGCGGTGTGACCTAGATTTTCATTTATGTCACTGCAGAAATGAAAATCTGGGTTAAGGAGGTTGGCAGGCAGACTATGCGCCGACGCGGTGCATAGTCTGCCTACATGAAAATTGGGCTCTTTATTTATTGTATTTAAACTTATTTTTATACCACCTCTCTAGCATTCAAAGCAGTTTACAGAGAACAACAAACCTAACAGGGCATCAAGATGCACTCTGTTGTACAGTGAAACAGAACATAATAAAAGGTAACAGTAAGTTATTTGTACTTAAGAATATAAGTACATAAGAAATGTTATACTGGGTCAGACCAAGGTCCATCAAGTCCAGTATCCTGTTTCCAACAGTGGTCAATCCAGGTCACAAGTATCTGGCAGGTTCCCAAAAATGTCCACAAGTTCCACGATGCAAAACAGAGATAGATCTTCACCAACTCGTATATTAATACAAACTAAAACCAGACATATGTATACAAAACATTCTTTTACCCCATTAATCTTAGGTTTACACCTCTTTGCTGCCACTTTCAGATCTTGGCTCACCTGATCTCCTTTGTGTTTCCTTACCATCCCCCCATATCTACCATTACTGTGTTGTCTGTTTGACTAGATTGTAAGCTCTGATGAGCAGGGACCATCTTTTACATGTGTCTGTGCAGCGCTGCATACGTCTTGTAGTGCTATATAAATGTTCAGTAGTAGTAATAGTAGTAGTATAGGATTCTGTCCCAAAATTATACTTTACTCCAGAGTGAGGTGAGAAAGAACTCTCACACATAGGCATCTGTATTGTTGGCAGGAACTAGCAAAATGGCTCAGCGCAAGTAACGTGTGTGCAACTAATCCCACCTCAGTATGTGGTCTTAGTTGTACCGGCAGCCATTTTGCCATGTTGAAATGCGCTAGCTGCAGGGGGATGTAACTGCTTCCCTGCAGTTAGTCTACAGCCCCACGTATTCAAACTCTGAAACCCATGTCTGTTATGCCCCTGATGTGGTCTGTGATCTGTTGACAAGCGAGAAGGAAAAATTACAGGTTACCATCACAGGGAAATTTACTTGAAGCCCAGTGACTGTGCTGCCTCATGCAAATCGATGCAGATGCCAGTGGAAGAACATAAGAACATAAGATATGCCATACTGGGTCAGACCAAGGTCCATCAAGCCCAGTATCCTGTTTCCAACAGTGGCCAATCTAGGTCATACGTACCTAGCAGTATCCCCAAGAGACACAGGTTCCACAGTGCTTGTATTGGGTCAAGCATTGATATCCTGGGTCCCTTTTTAATAATGGTTTATGGACCTTTCCTCCAGGAACTTGTCCAAACCCTTTTTAAACCCAGCTACACTAACAGCCTTTACTACATCCTCCGGTAACAAATTCCAGAGTTTGATTACACGTTGAATGAAAAAATATTTTCTCTTATTTGTCTTAAATAGTTTACCCTGTAGCTTCATTACATGTCCCCTAATCTTTCTATATTCTGACAGTGTAAACAATCGATCTATGTGTCATGCCCTAGCCCTCCGCCTAAGGCTTAGAGGGATAGGGATGCCATTAACTTCCCTTGTAAAAGCTTAAACAGAATACTTTGTTCTCCAGTGAAGGATGCTGGGAATAGTAGTTCTAGTCTTCTAATAGGAAGTGTAGTTATGCACCAAGAGTGTAGGCAAAAATGACAAAGTTTATTTCCCCAAACCGCAAACAAAGTTCAAGCAAGTTGTAATAGGATACTTTTCCAGGTATTCGCTCCAGATCATTTACAAACTGGGCTGTATTAGCTTCACAGTCCTTTCTTTTATGCAAGTGCTTCAAAATAACAGATAGAAAAAAAACATAGCTTCTTCATTCAGCCAAAGTAAAATACCTTCTTTTACCTTTGTCTTCATTCTGCACTCAAATACAGAAGCAATAAATATTCTCCTCTTAACAAGAGCAGGCTGCTACCTTCTGCTTGTGGCTAGGCTTCCTTACTCAGTTTTTCAGGAAACTTTTATCTTCTTAGCTATTTCTTAGCTGAGAGACTCAACACTATCAGCTTTCCACAGTGTACAGTCCATGAGCTCCTCTGGCTGCATAGAATCTTGCTCAATGAGGTCCACCTGCATTCCCTCTAGCTCCGGTAATGCAATGCCCTGCTCTGAAGCTTCAATGGACATCCCAGGGTAAACCCTCTCTAAGGAACCCTGCATTTGTCTGGAGTACAGCTCTCCCCAGTAAGGCAACGTTATCTGTGAGGCTGTGGACACTTCCCCTTGGCTGTGCTCACCCGTCTCCCTCCAGCATCTGGGAAATAATCCCTGGCTTACTTGCCTGCATTCCTCTCTGGAGCTCTGCTACAGATTCCTGTTCCACACTGGGCTCTGTGAACTCTTGGGCTGAGTCCTGGGCTTCCAGCTCTGAACTCTCTGAATCCTTTCAACAGGAACTGGGGTTTGAAGCTTTCCCTGTGCACGCTCTCTGAGCACTCCTCTCCTGGTCTCTCTCCTCCCAGGCTCTCTCCACGGCCTTCTCGTCTCCTCCCTGGCTGTCTCCTCAGCTCTGGGTGTGATCCTCCTTCTTGCTGTGGGTGTGGCTCTTCTCTCCACTGTGGATGTGACTCTCCTCTCCACTGTGGATCTGACTCCTCTCTCCACTGTGGATCTGACTCCTCCTTTCACTCTCTCTAACCTTGGTTTATATCTCCGCTTCTCTGGCCGTGTCTCTCTCTCTCTAGACAGGTGCATATAATCATCTTCCAAGCCTTCAACTACGTCAGCAAAGCTTGGTTGTGGCAGTCTAAGTTCAGATTCCCTGTACTTGCTCTCTCTAGGGAAACGCTGAAACCTGTGCACTTCAGGGATGCCACTTTTCTTAAAGGTAAAATCCTTAGTTTCTCCTATTTCCATAGGCTCACTATGGCCTTCCTTATCACACTATGTTTACCCGTTCCACTCCATTCATTAATTTATACACCTCTATCATATCTCCCCTCAGCCGTCTCTTATCCAGGTTGAAGTGCCCTAACCTTTGTAGCATCTCTTCATAGGAGTAGCCTTCCATCCCCTTTACCATTTTGGTGGCTCTTCTTTGTACCTTTTCTAATAACGCTATATCCTTTTTAAGATACGGCGACCAGAATTGCACACAATATTCAAGGTGTGGTCGTACAATGGAACGATACAGAGGCATTATAATATCCTTTGTTTTAATTTCCATTCCTTTCCTTATGATACCTAGCATTCTATTTGCTTTCTTGGCCATCGCTGCACACTGGGCGGACGGTTTTAACATGTTATCCACGATGACGCCTAAATCTTTTTCCTGGGTGGTGGTTCCTAATGTGGAAACTTGCATCGTGAAACCATAGTGTGGGTTGTTCTTTCCTAGGTGCATAACTTTGCACTTGTCCACATTAAATTTCATCTGCCATTTGGATGCTCAGTCTTCCAATTTATCCAGATCCTCCTGCAGTTTTCCACAATCCCCTTGGGTTTTAACAACTTTAAACAGTTTTGTGTCATCTGCAAATTTGATAACCTCACTAGTTATTCCCTTTTCCAGGGCATTTATGAATATGTCAAAAAGCAGAGGACCCAGTTCAGATCCCTGGGGTACTCCACTATTCACCTTTTTCCATTGGGAAAATTGGCCATTTAGCCCTACCCTCTACTTTCTATCTTTTAACCAGATCCCGATCCACAATAGTACACTGCCTCCTATCCCATGACTTTTTTAGTTTTGCCAAAAGTTTCTGATGAAAGACCTTGCCAAAGGCTTTCTGAAAGTCCAGATACACTATATCAACTGACTCACCTTTGTCTACCTGTTTATTCACACCTTCAAAAAGAAATAACATATTAGTAAGACAAGATCTTCCTTCTCTAAAGCCATGTTGGCTGTCTCCCATTAGGCCATGACTATCTACATGCTGAGTAATTTTGTTCTTTATGATGGTTTCTACCATTTTTCCCGGTACTGACTTCAGGCTCACTGGTCTGTAGTTTCCCGGATCATCCCTGGAACCCTTTTTAAAAACTGGCGTTACACTGGCGATCCTCCAATCTTCAGGTATTACAGATGATTTTAATGAAAGTTCACAGATTACTAATAGAAGGTCTGCAATCTCATATTTCAGTTCTTTCAACACTCTTGGATGTATACCATCTGGTCCAGGTGATTTGCTACTATTCAGTTTATCAAATAGTTGTAATACATCGTTTCAGTAAGAATGCTGGCTGCTTCTAAGGAGGGTGCACAGAATTTATTTTTTACAAAATGAGCAGAAGCCCCCAAATCAGCATCATTGCTTTTGGTAGTGAGAAGAGAAATAAGGTTATCAGTTGAGGATGACTGGTTTGCTGTAGTTGAAGAGGTAGTGGCAAGTCTTCCAGATTGCAGGCTTGGAACCATCTCCTTTTTGTATGTAATGTTTTGGCTGTTAAGCCACTTCTAGTTAAAACAGTTGTTATTACTTTGTACACTTTTTAGAACTGTATATGTTCAATGGAAAACTCAATTGGTTCTTTAGTGGTTTTGATTATGGAAATACATTCTTGAACATGGACTCAGGAATAAAATGTGAGGTTTCAATAGGAGAGAGATGCAGGACTGCTTTAACTACTTATTGGGCACTGAGAAAACTTTAGAGTAGGGGTCCCCTTTAATTTTTACTTTGCCAGCTGGACTCCTTTAACACCCGATGCAGCCTTGCCCAGTGCACCATGCACTGTACTCTACATGTGCCTTGCTGGCCCCACACATGTGTGCCTCTATGGTACTCGTGTCAAGCCAAGTCAGCATAGACTGATGTGCAGCATGGAGGTGGAGTGATGGGGAAGCACTGAGCAATCAGGTAGCTACTCACTGACTGTGAATCTGCAACTGCCGTCTTGCTTTTTTGTAGCTGAGCAGACACGGGGAATGGACAGCTGGCACTAACTCTGAGGGGCAAGCAGCATCCAGCACAAAATCTTGCAGCATGCAACATGAAGGAGTGGACTTCTGGACTGGTAACTTCAATTCTACATTTACCACACAGCAGCTGATCCTTTGGCTAATAGGTAAAAGCAGTCCTGGAGAGATGGGAAAGTTGAACAGACTGCTGCATTACAGTTAACTGGTGTTCAGTCAAGTCTTATTCAAGGCAAAATTAGACAATCAGAGAGTGGAAAATCTGGACAACTCTGTGAAATCTCTGAATTTAAAAGGTTTGATATTTTTTTAGAAACATGACGGCAGATAAAGACCATATGGCCTATCTAGTCTGCCCATCCATATCATCTGCAATAGTCCCCTTTTTTCCTTTAGAGATTGTCAGTGTATGTCCAATGTTTTCTTGATTTCAGATACTGCCTTTGTCTCTACTAAATCCATTAGGAGACTATTCCATGCATCTACCACTCTTTCCATAAAAAAAATGTTTCTGCATATTACTCCTGACTCTATACCCTTTCACCCTCATCCTATGCCCCCTCATAGCAGAGCTTGCTTTCAATCGAAAGAGGCTCTTTTGTGCATTTATGCCATTGAAGCATTTAAATATCTCTATTATGTATCCTCGTTTCCACATTTCCTCTAACATATGCATATCAAGAACATTAAGACTGACCCCATTTGCTTTATAATGAATACCATTAACCATTTTAGTAGTCACCCTCTGTATCGGCTCCATATCTTTTTCAAGGTGTGGTCTCCAGAATTGCACACAATACTCCAAATGAGGTCGCACCAGAGATTTCCTGAGGCACTATCACCTCTTTTTTTCTGCTGGCCATTCCTCTCCCTATGCATCCAAGCATCCTTCTGGCTTTTGCCATTGCCTTTTCTACCTGTTTAGCTGCTTTAAGATCATCAGAAACAATCACGCCTATGTCCCGCTATTTTGTCATGGGCAAAAGTACTTCAACCCATACACTATACCACTCCCTTGGATTTTTGCAGCCCAAATGCATGACCCTGCATTTTTTAGTATTGAATCTCAGCTGCCAAATTCTCAACCATTATTCAAGCTTAGTTAGATTCCTCCTTCTGTTATCTATTCCTTCCTGGGTGTTGTCAGACGGCTGCCTGGGTGAGAATCTTCACAGTCTTGTCAAGTGCATGTATCTATATGATTTGCAAGGTATTGTGGGCAATGTAGTTCATTCACACCAGACACAGCTGCTGACAATAATTTAGTTGTGCTCTTGGGTAAAGCCAATAAGATATTTATTTATGGGGTTATTTCTCCCAACACAGATATGCTTGGTAGCACATAAATTAGGTTACTTGCTTTCAGTGTTAACTTGGAAAAACAAAGTTAAAATCAGGAAAACAACAAATGAAAAGTCACAAAGCAAGAAACAAACTGTTCTTTTCAGGTTAACTTCTGATTACTTCCCACATAGATACAGAAGTGATTCTCTCCTAGCTCACAAGCAATTAGGTAAGGCTTAATTGCTAGCAGTTACCAGCTGAAACCCCTTAGCTGGCTTGCTTTCTACTGTGTGGGTCAAATCCTGCTTCAGGAGCTTTTCTGAGTAGATTAAAGAACAAATTTGTATTTCTTTGTGATGGTTGCTGTACTTTATAACAGAAAGTTACCAACGGAGTTTAGATAGAGAGCAGTCCATATAAACAGGATCCTCATCTGCTATTATTCCCCCTTGTTCAACAAGCATGGGTTCAATATCATGGATTGGCACAGATGAATCTCTCAATGGAGCATTTTCAGGAGAATACTTGTTTCCCTGCTGTCTTTCAAGGTTATAGCTAGGGCATAGATCAGTGTTCATACCTGAGCTTCCATTGCTGCTAGAGTTCCTCTCTATATAGCCTGGCCAGTATGTAGTCCAGTTCTTATGTCCAGCCTTCCAATCCAGATCCCTGGACACTGGATCTCTCTTCACATACCTTCTGGCACAGGTCTTAGGGTCCCTTCCACGTGCAGCCGTCTCCCTCACAGGTAGCCTCTGGTGATTCCTAGCTCTGCAGCACCATTCCTCTGGCTTTCCCCAGTCCAATGGTGTATGCTGGCCCTTGGAATACCTCCCAGTATACGTACTGCTTTGGACTCTTCTAGACCTCTCAAAGGCTTTTCTCTTCCTTCTTCCAAAGGGTCTCTTTCCCTCTCTGTCCGTCCGGTTTGGCTTCTGCTTCTGATGATCCTTCAGATGAAACTGATGATCAAACTCAAGCTGATTCTCAGGTTACTGAGGACAATTCTCTGGATATCCAAGGTGATCATGAAGATGGTCATCTGTAGAATAAACTCTACTCTTATTCTGCTTAGATGAGTGCTCCTCCTTAACACAGCGCAGCTGTGCTGAATCAGGCCCTGCCCTTTGAGATGAGTGCTTAGGGATTACCTCATAGCCCTCCTGATTGAACACACCTTTCCCCATTTCAGCTCCTCTAATGGCTGTTGGAAACCTGGTGCATTCTGGGACTGGTAGTCTTTTATGGGAAAATTCTGTTTTCTTATTTCTACCAGAACTGACAGGTTGCTTGTTCAGAGTCACTTCACCTTTTCTATAACTCCTTCCTGAGCTATGATAAGCTTCCTTATCACAGTGTCTACCCTATTGTAGATTTTGGTATCGTCTGCAAACAGGCAAACCTTACACGACAGCCCTTCTGCAATATCACTAACAAAGATGTAAGTACCGTATTTTCCAGCGTATAAGACGACTTTCTAACCCATGAAAATATGCTCAAAAGTCAGGGGTCGTCTTATACGCCGGTATACGGCGGTATACAGTAACTTTCTGACCTGGACTGGGGAAGCTGACTGTTGAACGTTCTCCGCTGAATGTCGGTGTTGCCACGAGGCCATGGAGTGCGGAGCAGTTCCGGCCCACTTGGCCCCGTCTCGTGCCCAAATGACCTCAGGCGCTCAAGCTGCCTCGGCGGAACCTCACCCCGCAGCCACGGCAGCCATCTTACGGTTTTGGCCTCCACAACCGCTCACGGGGCAGACCGAATCGCCGCCTTGTCACCGCTCCACTGCTCGGCCACATTGCGAGCAGTGTGCGTGGTGCAGGCCGGGCACTGGAATCCTTCATCTCCTTTCCATTGCCTCGTGGACCGCTTGCCCCGTCCTCCATCGGTCTCCTCTCCGATTTGTCCGGGAGAGGAGATCCGACCAACAGAATGCACTGAGAAAGCCCTGGGGCAATAAAAAGGTACAACGGCTCGAGGCGAAAGGCCAAAATAGCAGCGCACACCACCCTCCAAAACTAGGTATCTTAAACGGGCATTTTTGGTGTGCGCTGGAAGAGGGGTAGTCTTAAACGGCGAGTATAGGCCAAACCCTATATTTTAACAGGAAAAGTAGGGGGTCGTCTTATAGCCCAGTCGTCTTATACGCCGGAAAATACGGTAACTTCTTTCTCCTCGGAGTGACCTCCATTTTCCTGTATCCTTTGTTGCCTCTCACTCAACCAATTTCTAACCCAGCCAATCACTTTATGGTCCATCCCTAGGGTGCTCAATTTGTTCAAGTCATCTATGTGGAATGATGGGAGCCTACAGAATGATAAAGGTTGGAATCTAGTCACCAGGGCCTGCAGAATCACTAATCCAACTCCTCAAACCTTTGAATTGAAGAAGCATTACGCAGCCCTGGAAGTGGAAGAGATGGAGGCATCCCAGGAAAGGGAAGAACCAGAACTCAAGCACCCTACAGTTGCTGAATCAGTGAACACTAGGAAGTTAAGGGCAGTGGTTGTTAGTTACTTTCTTCTTATGGGTACTGAGGCATCCATCTGTCAACCATACTTGATGTGTAGAGAGGTATGCTGTCTGTCAGGTGCCAAAATCCAAGATGTTATGGAGAGTTTGCCAAGACTCATAGTAACAGTAAATGACAGCAGATAAAGACCAGTATGGTCCATCTAGTCTTCCCATTAGATAGTTAAGGTTATTTAGATTTTACCCTGTTCCTGTAAAGGGATCCACTGTGTCTGTCCCATGCCATTTTGAATTCTGTCACTGTATTTGCCCCCACCATTTCCATCGGGAGGGCGTTCCAAGCATTTGCCACCCTTTCAGTAAAAAAGTATTTCCTGACATTGCCTTTCAATTTACACCCTTGCAGCTTCATGTTATGCCCTCTAGTTTTATAGCTTCCTCATAACTCATCAAGAATACTAACTATTACCCAATGTTGCTCATCCATGGCAGCACAAATGATACTGCCAGGTATCCCTCTGAGCATATCAAGAGTGACTTCATGGCTCTGGGACAGAGGGTGAAGCAGATAGGGGCCCAGGTGATGTTCTCTTCAATCCTCCCTGTTGAGGGTAAAGGCCAAGGCAGATAAGCTTGCATCCTGGAGATAAATGTATGGCAGCATGGATGGTGTCATTGAGAGTGTTTTGGTTTTCTGGACCATGGGATTATGTTCCAAAGGTTGCAGAGCAGAGATGGTGTCCATCTGTCCAAGAAGGGTCGACATGTCTTCAGTAGAAGACTCAAGTAAATAAGTCTTGAAAAATGACAGCAAACAATTAAACTTTTTTGTCGGAGCTGTGAAAACAAAAGGAAATGGAAAACTTGCCACCTCCTCGCTGTGACCGCTCCTTTTACTCGTGATTATAAAATGTTTAAAGTGAGAAAAACAACATCACTTATCTGAAAATATTCCGAAAGCCATCCATGGCTCTTCTCAGTAACAAACGCTTCCTTCAGTGCTGTGTAGAAGAACAACACCACAACATGCTGTGTTTCGGGTTGAACATTTCAAACCCTGCATCAGGTAGATTAAGTTCTTACATTCGCTTCTCAGACGAAATATGTGCATGCATTCTTTTCAACATGATCTGACAGAAGAACAGAGCTGTCGGTACAACGCTTAAAAAATGGCGTCTGGTGTCATGACTGAAGGGCTGAGCCAGCCAATCAAAAGCAATGCAGCGCTGGAATAGCATACTTTGTTCTGATAGGCCCTTATTTTCTTTTGCCATTAACCTGTGTAACCAATGGGAGTTCCCTTTTCAGTGGAGATTGCCTGATCTTATTGGCTTTAAAGTGTATCATTGTTTTTGATTGGCTGGCTCAGCCCTTCAATCATGACATCAGATGCCATGTTTTAAGCATTGTACTGACAGCTCTGTTCTTGTGTCAGATCATAATGAAGAGAATGCATGCACAGAATTCATCTGAGAAGTGAATGTAAGAGCTTATTCTACCTGATGCAGGGTTTGAAATGTTCATCCCGAAACGTGGCACGTTGTGATGTTGTTCTTCTACATAGCATTGAAGGAAGCGTATATTACTGAGAAAAGCCATGGGTGGCTTTCGGAAAACTTTCAGATAAGTGATGTTGTTTTTCGCACTTTAAACACTTTATAATCATGAGTAAAAGGTGAGCAACTCAAATAGTGAGCAACTCAATATTAGTAGTAGTCAACTAGACAAGCCCTTACAACAGGCGTTCCCAACAATGTAAAACACCAAACAGTATCCACTCTCATTACACCTCCTATGTACATAGTTTACCCTGTTCTCCAAGTTCCATTTCCTGTTAAATGTAATGACCAGACATATGTAAACTGTCGGATGTTTCTGTTCTATGTAAACCGCGCTGATGGCAAATAGTGCGGTATATAAGAAATGTTAATAAATAAATAAAATAAAAAATGAGTGGCCACAGCGAGGAGGTGGCAGGTTTTCCATCTCCTTTTGTGTTCACAGCTCCGACAAAAAAGATTAATTGTTTGCAGTCATTTTTCAGGACTTATTTACTTGAATCTATATTTTTGTCTCTGATTTTTGGGATATTTTGAGTTCAGTAGCAGACTGGCTAACCTACTGAAGAGGGCTTTAAATTAGATTCATTGGAGATGGGTGAAAAAAGTCCCCAGGTAAGTGAAATATCAAATACCTTTATAGAAATAGATAAAAGGGGCAACATCTGGAAAACAACCTCTATAAATGTTCGTAGCATGGGAAATAAGATCCCAAATGTTAAGGCTTGAATGAGAGAGGCTGATTTGGATTTAGTGGCAGTTATGGAGACATGTTTCATGGACAACCATGAATGGGATGTAATTATGCCAGGCTATAGTTTATTCAGAAAGGACAAAGTAAGAAGAAGGGGAAGAGGAGTGGCACTACATGTAAAAAATATTATTAAAGCTCTGGAAATACAAGGCATAAAAGAAAGAGAGGAGGCACTGTGGGTTATAGAATGAGGGAAGGAGAAATCCATTTCCATTGGTTTGATATACAGACCTCCATCACACGGAGAAGAAGTGAATGGAGATTTAATAGAAGACATACGCAGCATTGCCAGGAAAGGGGAAGTGCTAATGATAGGTGATTTCAATATGCCAGATGTTGATTGGTGCATCTCTTCTGTAAGGAGATCCTGGATTCTTTACAGGAAGAAGTATTCAGGCAATTGATAACAGAACCCACACATGAAGGGGCCATACTGGACTTAGTGCTTACCAATGGGGAAAGTGTTTCTGATGTTTTAGTGGAAGATCATCTCGCATCCAGTGATCATCAGATGGTGTGTTTCAGTATTAGGACTAGGGCTGATAAAATCCATTCAAAAGATGGGCCAATACCTCAAGGAGTTATTAGCTGGATGGGAACAGCTAGGGGATGTAGAAAAACAGTGGGAAAAACTGAAAGGGGATATTTTAAGGGCAACCAACCTTTTTGTTAGAATAGTAAATAAAGATAAAAGGAAAAGGAGGCTGCTATGGTTCTCAAAAGAAGTAGCTGAAAAGGTGAAGAACAAGAGAGGCCTTCATGAAATACAAGAGATCACAGAGAGGGGAAGACAGGCATCAATATTTGGAAAAATTTAGAGAGGCTGACAAAGAAAGCAAAGACACAAAAAGAAGAGGAAATTCTAACTAATACTCTAACTGTTTCAGTTGATTTATATTTTTCTGCATTTTTTGAAGTTCTATCTCATGGTTCTGCAATTTTGCATCTAAGGCATCGAGCCGCAGAGTTATGGAGCCCGGCTGTTCTTTTATTTCGGTGAACTCAGCATGCATGGTTGTCAGTGACTCATTGTTCACTGTAATCAGTTCTTTAACCTGTCTGATTTCTCACAAAAGTTCTTTCAGATTGCCATCGGGGTCCTTGCTAACTGCCATTTTGTTTGTGGATGGCGGTTCTTGTTTGGATCATTTGATCCCTTGAGATTGCATCTGTGGGTACTCCAAATGTGCTGGCTTGATTGTGGTCATCACTGGGGCACAAAGGGGAGGTGAAGGGGGCTGCAATTTAGAGTGGGAGAGAGAGGAGGAAGACTAAGATTAGTGCCGAGGAGCTCACCCATTAAGCATCCTTCTTACTCGTGGCTGGCTCTTCCCCCCCTCCCCCCAACATTTACCTTTCTAACAAAAACATTTGTTACCCTTAAAATATGTCCTTTCATTTTTGCTCATTGCTTTTCTACATCCCCCAGCTGTTCCCATTCTGCTAACAACTCATTGAGGTCCCATCTTGTCAAAGTTAATTTTAAACCTTCTCTTTCCTCGCCTTTGAAAATGTTAGGAAATACATGATGGAAGTTCTGAAAATTCAAGAGAGAAGTGTTGAAGATGGAGCAAGAGATTAAGGGAAAGCTCTTTCAGTGATATTCTGGATATATCAACACTCTTTGAAGGACCAAGATATGGAGAAATAAGCAGGACAACATAGGTAGTATTTCTACAAGATCACAACTCTGTCCTATTCTTAAATTTTTAGGAAATGGCAAGCTCTCTTTTTGGGCTGAAATATGTAGATCTACCTGGCTTATGTCATGAGACAAGAAAGAAGAAAGAAATTAATTGGCATGCATCCAAAGGATTCAGACCTCTTGCAGAAATCAGTTTTCTTGTAAATGTATACATATTTTTGATGGCACTAAATATGTTTTTTTATATAGTTTTGGTGGCTAGAGTATTGTTTAATTTTTGGGATCATCTGGTGTCCTCGCTTTAGAAAGATTGGGGCCAATTTTCAGCCAGGATGGTGATTGGCATTTTGGATCATGTGGTCATTTAGTTAGTTTGAAGAAGCTGACCTGAAAATGGCCTCATTTGTCGCATTTTACTGTTGGTTTTAAAACAAACATAAGTGCTCATTTTCTAGCCGTGCTGTATCCTTTCTGAAATGGAGTGACCAGAATTACATGCAATACTCATGATATAGTAACCCCATTCTTTTTTGAAGGCTTCCTAACATTCTGTTTGCTTTTTGGCAGCCACAGAACACTGGGCTGAAAATGTCAACATATCATCTGCAGTAGACTCGATATTTAAAAGCTTCAGTTTGCATGTTTTTAAACACTAGTCATGGCATTTCAATAAATGTATACAGTATATTTGGGGACCAAAATAAGTGGGTACAAAGGACTGGCAGATATCAAATTTCAGGTCTCAAAGACCCCTTTTATTGATCCCTACGCGTTTCGGCCAACAGGCCTTCTTTGGGGGGATTTGAGGAGACAAACCTCAAAGAGTGAACAATAATAATAACAATCATAAAACATAAAACATACAAAAACATATTAAAATATTAAAAACCATATATAGGTAATTAATAAACACATGAACAAACAACATTTAAATAAGCCATCAAAGCAATGTGCCTGGAGAAATAATAAATCACTCACATGCATATTATACTTGATGATATAATGTATCATGTAAATAAATAATGAATAAAAATGTAATAATTAAATATTTCCAGCACTGACTGCATTATATGTATATTCTGAAATATGACAGCAATCAATTAATCTTTTTTGTTGGAGCTGTAAACATAAAAGGAGGTGGAAAACCTGCCACCACCTCGCTGTGATCGCTCCTTTTACTCGTATTTGAAAAGTGTTTAAAGTGAAGAAACCAATATCATTTATCTGAAAACGTCCCAAAAGTCATCCATGGCTCTTCCTGGCTTGTTTCAGCAACAAACACTTCCTTCAGCACTGTACAGAATAGCGACACCAGTGCTGAAGGAGGCGTTTGTTGCTGAAACAAGCCGGGAAGAGCCGTGGATGGCTTTCGAGATGTTTTCAGATAAGTGAAGTTGTTTTCTTCACTTTAAACACTTTTCAAATATGAGTAAAAGGAGCGGCCACAGTGAGGAGGCGGCAGGTTTTCCACCTCTTTTTGTGTTTACAGATCCGACAAAAAATATTAATTGATTGCTGTCATATTTCAGAATATACATATTATGTAGTCAGTGCTGGAAATATTTATACGGTGGCAATATTCATTCCCTTATCCAGATAAGTAGACCTAGAATAGTCTTTTTCTGTTCTAGAGTATCCCGATAGTAGGGATTTGCTTTCATTTTAAAATAAAAGCAGCAATAGTGCACCCTATTGCATAATACGGTGTACTATTAAAAAAACATACAAAGGCAAAAAAAAAGAAAAAAACCCCAAACAAACAAATGAAATCATTTTGCCTGTACACTCCTACTAAATAGTCATCTCTAAAGTAGACTGAAATTTGCCATAAACTGGATAATATTTGGGACCGCCCTTACACCACCCTGGCACTATATGGATAGAGGCCAATTCCATTCAGGCCATGCAGCTCCTATGTGGCTGATCAGAAGTGGGGCACACAGAGGTAGACCTAATTCTGATCCCATGTGGGCTAGATGTGCCCACAGGATCAAACTCAGATCTAGGGCCTGGACGTGCAGGCTGGGCCCTGATTCTGATCAGCCTGCATGCCCAGTCACATAACTGGCTACCTCGGCCAGGCTCCTGAATGGAGCCGTAGTGCCATGGCATCCCATCACCATTGCACCGTGGCTCCATTGAGGATCCATGATCCCCAGCCACCAACCAAGCTCTGTTTTCCCTGCAATGTGACCCCCAATCTGGCCTTCCAAGGCTTGGGTCAGAATTTGGGGAACCCCCTGCACCCCTTCACCTTCATCCCTGGGTCCCATGCCACAATCTCCCTGCATCCAGGGGGACTTATTCTACCTTAAAGATGGAATAAGTCCCTTGTCTAGATTTGAGGTCCCAGACGCACAGGGCTGACCTCTGAATCAGCCCTGTAAATCCAGGATCGCGGCCCATCCATGTCCCACCCTCGCTCCTCCTCTGGAATGTTTATACAGTGAGGCTTTTGCCAGGACCGGCAGGGGAACAAATTGTGCAGATGGACAGAATGACCCCAATAGCCTCAAACACTCATTCAAAACCAGACATAAACATCTATAAAATGGTTGTTGTTTAAAGAGGAAAAGACCTGAGTAACCCCAAAGTCAAAGACAAGATTCAAAAGGTGCCGATACGCTTCTTGAAAATAGCTGCTCTTGGCCATAATGACAATTGCACCACCTTTGTCCGCCCGTCTAACCACCAGATCAGACGGGCGGACAAAGGTGGTGCAATTGTCATTATGGCCAAGAGCAGCTATTTTCAAGAAGCGTATCGGCAGCTAAGTGATGCACACACCTATGAAGTTATGCCTAAAGACCCTACGAAATTGCTTCAGGGACAAATTAAATCAGTCACGTCAGAAGCACTGAATACGAAATTACTAACCATAAGAGAATGGCGATTTTTTAATTCAACGGATCCAGTGCTGGCACGATTTTATTTGGTACCAAAGGTACATAAGGATCTGTATAATCCACCAGGGTGACCCATAGTTTCGACAAGAGGGTCTCTTCTGGAACCATTGTCTATGTATTTAGATTCTTTTTTGCGACCTTTGGTTCCCCGTATCCCTTCATATGTAAGAGACACCATGCATTTTTTACAGCTACTGGAAACACACGCTCATTGTAGTTCTGAGCCTGACATCTGGTTAGTTACTCTTGATGTGAATGCCCTGTACACCAATATACCCCAAGGGCAAGCTCACAGTGAAGTGTTGTCCATTTTGAAGGCTCGACCTGATATGTCTGTACAACAGTTGCTACTTCTGGATAAAATTACGGAACTGGTTTTGTTTCACAACCATTTCCAGTTTGATGACCGAATTTACCATCAAAAAATTGGGGTGGCTACATGGGGTGGCTACATGCGCTCCATCTGTGGCTAATATCTACATGGCTGCCTTTGAAGCTGAATGGCTGCCACAATCTGCTTTATATCAACATGTTCGGCTTTGGTGCCGTTATATAGATGATATTTTTGTCATTTGGTCGGGCACATCACAATTATTAGATTTTGTGAGCTGGCTTAACGAACGGGAAGGCACCATTCAATTCACCAGTACCTACAGTCAAGAAAAGATTGCTTTTTTGGATGTGGAGGTCACCAAGGGAAGCATGGGCTGGGTGACAAATGTTTTCCGAAAACCTACAGATCGCAATGCATTGCTACATTACGACAGTTTACATCCTCAAAGATTAAAAGACGGCCTTCCCTTCTCTCAATTCCTCAGATATCGGAGAAATTGCACTGATTTACGGGAATTTAAAGCCCAAGCCCATATCTTGAAAGTGAAACTATCCGAAAGGGGATATCCAAAACGCACAGTTGAAGTGGCTTATAAACGTGCTTTATATAACCACCGGGAGTCACTATTGGTTTCAAAACCGTTTGTTCCAACTGATTCTTCTATTCATTTAGTGACCCCATATTCACCATATAGTAAGGACATTGCAACAATTATTAAACATCATTTGAACGTGATCCATAGCATCCCTGCGTTGTGTAATAAACATATTAGGTGTGTATGGACACGTAATCGTAATCTAAAGGAAATTCTTTGTCCTGCGATTGTGCCCTCCCAAAATAGTATCACTTTGGATGAACCTATGGGTCATACCCGTTGCGGTCAGTGTTCCCTATGTGAAGTGAATTGGGAAACTTCCTCTTTCAACTATCATGGAAAAAATTACTATCTACGGCACTCGACTAATTGTTCTTCCACACAAGTAATATATGCCATTCAGTGTCCTTGTCGATTATTGTATATCGGCAAAACGTTATGTTCTTTCAAAGTAAGACTGGCGGAACATCGTAGCAGACTACGTTGCAAAACCATGACAGCACCAATTGTAGAGCATTGTCTCACTCATAACCACGCGTTCAAGGATCTCCGCTGTTTTTGTGTAGATCGTGTTTTGAGAGGTAGTGGTGGAAAATCTTTAGATCAAACTCTGATTTACAAAGAACAACGCTGGATTTTTACTTTACAGACCATCCATCCGGGGGGCCTTAATTCACAAATAGATTGGAATCTTTGCATGTAGTTTAATAAGATCGACTGGGATTCTTAATTCACTGTTGAATAAATTAGGGTCACCTTAGTGCTTAAGCCGCATGCGCGGCGTTTTTTCACATAGCACGAAAAACCGGCGGTGGGGATCGTATGTGGTAAGCAGCTCCAGACCTGTTTTTAACCTTTTTAACCTTTCTGATGCGGTTGATATTTTATTTCTTCAAAAAAACATCCATTTGAAGTATATTATTAATCTGAGAATGTTTTGTCTGCTTTCCTAGTTTAAGTTGATAACTTTGGAAGTCAGAGCACAAACCCCTGAAGAAACGATATACTCGTGAAACGCAGCAGCGCTGAAATTGGCGTTGGGATTCTACAATTAAGATAAGCCTGACTTGCTTGTTCTTTCAAAGATTTTTACCTTAAACTAAATTAATAAAAATGACAACAATATAACAAAAAAAAGGGTCATTGATGCAAATTGGAGCACCTGGTCAAAAAGTTAATACCATAGCTCCTGGAAGTCTGAGACCTGGTTTCTATATATACACATATGACATGCATTTTAAATGCAATGTGGGAAGTTAGAGACTAATTGTGAGGAATTCTCATACTAATTACTTTTTTGGCTTGATATTCCAGCATGACATAAAATATATAATAAAGAATGGAATAAGAAACAAAAACATATGAGGTTTTTAGACCACTGATGTTAGAGTTAACCTCATGTTTGTTTGACTGGTTAAGTCCCCCACTTTTGAGACTTGTCTGACTTTTGGTGTTACTCAGGTCTTTTCCTCTTCAAACAACAGCCACTTTATAGATTTTGATTTCTGGTTTTGAATGAGTTTGAGACATGCCTAAGTTATCTTGCTCCTTGTGAGGATACATTTTTGGAATATTCTGCATTATGCGGATAGTGCTAGGGCTATTTGTAATAATTTTCAGTTGCACTATCCAGATAGTGCTGCTAAAAATCAGTTAAGAGACCCAGCCAGCAGTACTTATCCAGATAGCAGGTGCTGCTTTTGAATAAAAAGACAAATGACCCCACATTTTTTTCCTTGATTGTGACTCCCAAGTCTGAACCCAGCATTTTGTACCAATACTGTAGTTATGATTATTTTTTTGTGTGTGCGTCACTTTGTACTTAAGGCACATTACATTTCTTCTGCCACTTAGATGCCTAGTTCCCTAGTACCTCATGAAGGTCTTATGAAGTGGTACGTAGGGTAGCCTAATGATTAGAGAAAGGAGTTAAAAAGCCAGGAGTCAAATCCTACCACTGCTCCTTGCAATCTTTAGCAAATCAACTCTCAAGTAACTCAGGTACAAACTTAGATTATAAGTCTACTGGATAGTGGATGATGGCAGATTAAGATCAATATGGTCCATTCAGTCTGCCCAGTAAGGTTGCTAGGGCGGAACCTGCAGTGCAGTTTACTCTCTCCATGGCTTTGTATTTTTGAGAGGGGAGGGAAAGGATTGTACCTGCTGTGCAATGTAGGCAACTTTCCACAGGCTTTTGGTTTTCAACAATCCCCAAACATATTGTAGTTGATTAAGTCCCTAACCTGCTGTGAGACCAGCTGTCACTCTTTAAGCAATTTTTAGCTACTCCTGAAAAATATGTGAGCTAAATCCAAAATCCTTTCCCCTTCCTTCCCTCGATTTCTGCAATTCCTCACAATCCTCTGCTGTTTTAAGGACTGAATAATTATGTACGATCTGCAGAGTTCTTCACCTCACTCGCTGCTCCTTTCTCCAGATCTTTATGTTTATCTAATATATGGATGCAACCTGTACTGAACCAATTTCACCTCTGCCATGCTATTAATTCTTTGAAATAAATTTAAAAAAAATAAATATACCATCATAGCAAGCATCATAAATCCAGGCAAAATGGTATTTTTTTGTAAATAAGAAACTAATAAAAAGGGAGACTATTTTATTATAAAGCCAAAAGTATGACATGAATAAGGACTCAAGGACCATGCGGTATTCACTAGATCTAAAGCAGTAATAGTGCCTATTTAGAAGCCAAGCAACAGAGCTAATAAGTAAGAGGTTACTTATACTGTAGGTCTTCTAGGGATGGTGATCTTTACTTTTGTTTACAGCAATCGGGGAGTTTAAATAGCAATTTTCATTTGCTTTGCCTACAGTATGTTTGATTCAGGAATAGAGACGTAGCCTAGTGGTTAGAACAATGATCTAATGATCAATAGACCAAGGTTTGAGTCACACTGCCAAGCCTTGGGCATGTCACTTTACTCTCCATTGCCTCAGAAGAAAGGCCTGACAATTTACTTCTGGTCACACCTTGATAAGAAAATCTAAGGGCTGCCTGGTTGCCAGGAGTCAGAATTGACTAGATGGCACATACACACGCAGTATGAAGGTAATTCATATAGAGATATGTTCAGGGCCGTACAGAGCGTAAATCACGCCCTGTGCAACTTGCACATCAGGCACATGCCACCCTTGCACCTCCATCTAGCCACTTTCTGGAGGCCAATGTGAGAGAAGAGGCACGCTCGATGTGGAAGTCGCCAGTGCGCTAAGCAGATCTGTCCCTCCCTCCTCCGACGCCACATCAGAGGAGGGAGGGACCAGACCTGCTTAGCATGCTGCGAGAAGGATTAAGGGGGACATTTCAGCAGTCTGCCATTGCCTGCCACCGCTGAAAAAAGAAAAAGTGGCGGCGGCAAGCAACAGCAGACAGCTGAAATGCACCCCTTAAGCCTGTGTGACCGCACCTCTTGCACAGGGCTAGATACGGTCCTGAGTATGTTTATTAGAAGGTGTTAGTTTACCACAGGTGCAGCCCAAAAATATTAGTGTGGGGGTGGTGCCAGACTCACTCTACCAAAAGGCGGTTGTACACATCATGGCCCCCATGCAGTAAACATGTGTCCAGATCCACTCCTATGCTAATCTGATTGCCATATATACTACAGGTGCAATAATGGCCATCTACTGAGATAGCAGGCAGTACACTGGTGCTTCTACGATACTGATGGTGAGCACATGCTAATGACATCCATGCTAACAGCAATGGCATTCAATACCCATACTCTGCCCCTAATTCTCCCACTTTCTACTCCAACTTGTAGTTCACATGGGATTTTTATTGCATGCTATGTTACGAAATGTTCAGTAAGCCCAAGGTTAACTGTTAGTGTGTATTAGTAAACATGGCCCATACTGTATATATCCAGGTTTGGGAATATTTACTTATTTCAAAAAATTTCTACCTGGCTTATATAGGGAATCTAAGTGGGTTAAAACAGTACTATCATAATAAAATGCAATTAGCATAATCATAAAATATTAAAAAAAATATAGCTAATAATATCTCTGCTAGCTCCTGAACAGATCCCCGTCCCACTACAGAGCAAGGAATTAGTATACCACTGGGAAAGTCTGTCCAAATAAATAGTATTTCAACTTCTTCCTAAACTGTTCTAGCGTGTATATAGTATAGGCCAGTAAATAGTTTTGTTGCAGCTATATTAATGGAATAAAATATTAAGGGGCATGTTTACTAAATCATGGTAATGTAGCACCAGTAACGTTAACGCGCGGCAATGTTACCTAATGTAACAATAATGCATGGTAATGTTACCAGCAGCGGTAAATGTCCTAGAGGGTGGAGAGAAGGTGAAGAGTAGGGGGTCAACGAGCGGGGAGTGGGTGGGGAGAAGCCCCTGCTACACTAACGCTGGAACAGTAACACCAGGACTTTACCTCCAGTGAAAACCTGTCGGTAAATGCAGTTTTGCAGGAAAGTGAGACAATTTCATTGTCTCCAATGTACAACACAGTCATGGAGCCCAAGATTAGTGATAGTAGTGCTCCATCTGCAGCAACAGCATAGTACCCAGGTATGAAAGGGCACTATGGTGATGGTGCAAATGGGGCAAAGGCGGTTGGAGGTGGGACATGCAGTGGGGGCAGCTGGTGCACAGGGCGGACTAGGCTGTTACCTAGGTGTTATATAGGAACACAGAAACTGGAAATCAACAAGACAGCATCTGACCAAGGTCAAACATGCCCAGTATTCTGTGTTCCACAGTGTCCCATCCAGGGGACACGTACCCAGCAGGTACCCCAAACATCAAACAGGAACCACTATGCCTGTAATGGGGCAAGCAGTGCACATCGGGGGACCACTCTAACAAGGGTCTACAGACCTTCACCAGGATACGTCCCAAACTATTCGTAAACCCAGCTAAACGAACACCATTTACTACAGCCCCTGATAAGGCAGTGCAGGGTGTGACCACGCATCGTCTAAAACATATATACATCCATTAGTCCAAACTGGGTACACTGTATCCACATTTCATGCCCTAGCCTGTCCACAGTCTGCTGGCATAACACAATCTACCTATGTTTACCTGGCCCACCCTAGCCAATAGTTGCTGGATCACCAACATGACACCCCCAGCTGTCTCTCCCCCAGGTGGAAGGGACATAACATTGGCAGGCAGTGATGGGGGGGAATGTGTGGATGTCCATGTATGCCTCCAAACCCCAGACCCCACACCCTAGGCACCTGCCTACCTGCACATTGGATGACCTGGAACTGTGCTCTACCAGCAAAGCATATGGGCATGTCAGCATGGCGGGGGGTGTTGGTGGCGGAGGGGGCAGTGGCACGCACCTGCAGTGGACCAAGGCCATGCCCTGTTCCAGTGCTTGGTGTGCAAGGTCTGTCTGATGAATTTAAAAGGTAGCCCCAAGGACTGCTGTATCTATGTGGCAAAAGTGTGGTGCAGTACACACAGTCAGTGTGGCTTGGAGCAGAGGCTCACATGTTCAGGTCCCAGCTGTGGATCTTGCAGAGTATGACCCTACATTGCAGATATAACACCAACATGTGCAATCCCCAAAGCATTGGCCAACAGGGGTACACACACAGGCTCCACTATCCAATGCTTCATGGAGAGTCAGACTGTTGGCTCTGGCACACAGAGCAGAAGTTATACCCAGAGCACTCCTGCAATTCCTGCACTGTGATTGGGACCAGTGTGACAAGCAGGGTTGCCAACCATCCCCATCTTTGCGCTATGTTTATCTATTGTTTTGTGGCTTCATACTCCTCACTGGGCCTCACAATGTTTACACTGTTTCCAGCGTTAACCTGTAAATATGCATACTGAGGAGCAAGATATTGTGGGTATGGCCCAGACAGGGCAGATTGGGCAGAATATGTCTGCATCGGAGGTAAGGCAATGGCTGGGACATCGTAGTGCCCGACCACCACCTGCATGGACAGGGTGGCCACAGCATGGCATGGCCCTTAGGCATCGGACAGTGGCATCTGACTCTGGAGTATACACTGATATCACGGACTGGATTGAGATGCCTGCATTCGTGGTAACTTGCTGTTCTTGTTCACCTCCTCTTCTTATCTGTTTGACTGTTTCTGTCCTCTATTCTGTCCTATCTTATAAATGGTGTTCTTTTCTATTTTCTCAAATCATATTGTATTGTAAACTGCTCTAATGCCTTTTGGCCTGAGCGGTATATCAAATAATAAATAAACATAAACATAAACATAAACTCTCACTCTGAGCAGTGACCATGGCACGGCTATGTTCCCACATAGTACTATATTGTATCTGTGCGCTTTCTGTTCTAGCACCATTATTGCACTGTTACCACTCACTCCTTTGTATAGTAACAAGAATACTACACATGTAAATAGTTACATTATTTATTGTTAATTAGAGTTGTTATATGTAAATGTTTCTCAGTAAACTGCATTGCGCAGGAGTTCTCAAGTTCCATGTAAACCGCTCTGATGTCTATGATAAAGCGGTATATAAAAACAAACAAACAAAAAAATAAATAAATAAATCACTGAGGCAACTGCTGGGTATCTGTGCTGTATATCCCAACTCTGGGTGCACATAATTCCTCTGTGAACATTCAATATGGATTGGCTAGCGGACTGTCCGCAGTTAGTATGTGCTTGGCTGGAACACCTGGTGGGATGCAGTCTGACTGTGCCTTTTGCTGGTGAATGTCAGACCTAGGTGGTTGGCAGCTGAGGTCTTCCAGGCCTACTCCCAGCATTACTGGTGGCCTGCCAGTGTCCTAGTAACAGGTAAAGATGTGACCTATTGGTCCAACCTCCCTGTAGGACAGCCTTAGGCCAGAGGGACTGAGGTTGCTGGTCCCACAGCCACTCTTCATGGCTATGCCACATCTCCCTCCACTGCCTGAGTTACAAAACATAGATTGCAGGCCCTTTGGGGACAATGGGCATATACCTTACACCACTTTGACCCAGAGAAGGTGGCATATAGGCATTGCTACATAAACCTCATGCAAGTCTAGACACCTCTCTGCCCTAGTAATAGGTGGCCATGGCAGCCACATTGTAACACTTGATATGCACTATTCTGGGTGGGTCCCACTCCACCAGGGCTAGATGTGATTGGGGCACATAGATAGACACAGTGTGACTTTAGGTTCTCTTGTAGGGCACACTTATCACACACTGGTAGTGATGGGGATCTACAAGCAGGACCCAATTATAGCACCACAGGTACTAAGGATCTGATGCTGGGTGCCCATCATCACCCTCAGGGTGACCACAGAACCTGTGCAGTAGCATGGTCTATAGCTGCTCTGTGCCAGTATCACACACTGTCAGTTCTTCCTACCAAGCTGATGTGCTAGAGAGGTGCATTCTCCATTTGGTGATCAACTGATAGACTGCTGTTCTGCATGCGCATTGCATCATGGGTACTGGTGGGGCTACCATATCCTGGCACACACAGCAGACATTTTGTGCAGTGACCTGCAGTCTTTCTGTATCCAGCCATTGCTGTGCAAAGAACTGTGAAGGTGTAGCCTACTGGTTAGTACAATGACTACCTAGGCAGGGGTCAGGTGTTCAATTCCTCTTTGTTCTCATTTTTATGCCTATCCTACTCAAATCATTTTCATGCCTGTAACAGTCATATCTCTGCAGATCTGTGCTGCCACCCTCACCTCAGTTGCCAAGCATCCTTCAGCCCATCTATCTGCCTCTGTCAGATGTGTACAGTCCTGTCTTCTTGTGCAGGCTGCTACCCCATGTCCTGCACTGGTACCCGTTCCTGCATTGCGGCTCTTCGTGCTTGCCTCTCCTCTGCCTGATCTGCATGGCACCACTACTCCTCTGTCCTCCTATCGCTACAAATATCCTGCCACCTCTACCTCCACTGGCGGACATATATTACCATCCTCTGCCACCCACTCTCATTTGCAGTACTTTACATTGGCAACACCCTGTGCATCAGTACTGTGATGCAGCGGGCCCTCTGCTGGAGAGAAAAAAAGTTTTAAACTCTGAAAGAAAAAGAAATTGCCTGCAATTTCCAGAGAACTTACCTAGAGGGAGCAGGAGAGCTAGGACAGAGACCACAGAACCACACCCTAGGGGGCAGGACTCTTATTCCAAAAGCTCACATTTAAGAGCAGGCAAGCCAGAGTTTGGAGGCAAGCCAGAGTTTGGAAACAAGCAAGAGTCAAGAGGCAAGCAAGAGTCAAGGGACTTGCCTGCAAGGAGCTCAGCTGCCAAAGCCTCATCCGTTGAGAGGAAAAGGACAGGCTGGGAGAAGAGAACCAGTCCTGAGAGAGAGAGGACAGGCCGAGAAGGCCGAAGCCAAGCCAGACCGGGCCCAGAAGCCCACAAGAGAACAGGCCTTAAGGGCCAGAGAAGGAAAGACTGGGAAAGCAGGAGGTATATTCCAGAGAGCACCGATACTGAAGGCAGCAGTCACGGTACGCCTCCAGCCTCACCCCAGAGAATCAAACACAAAGCAAAAGGTAAAACTTTTAACCTTTGTCATTGTATACCTGAACTTAAGCTAAGAGAAGAATCCTGGGAAGGAGATTCTCCATATAGAAGACAAGAGCAGAAACAAAAGTTAAAGGATAGCTTGTGCAACAAAAGGACTGTTAGAGGAAAACATAGAGATAATGTTTTTAAACCTCTTGAGCAAGCAATGCCTTTCTGGTATGCCACTAAGCTGAATCATGGGCCTAGACAAACTGCTAAGCCATGGGAAACAGTAAGACTAAATCCCATGAAGGACACTTGCCCTGATACCTCAGAGCAGTCAGAGGAGGCCATGCAAGTGGAATCTGTGTATGAAGACAGTGATAGTCTCATGGAATGCACATACTGTGCTGGAAGCGAAATAGAGGCCTTCCAGAGTCATTGAGCGAAGGAAGCCTTGTTGCTGTTACATATTTGAATACTGTGAAGTTAACAGTGTTTGGTTATTTTAGTTCTCACCTTTAAAAATCTGCTGTAAAGACTTATTTTGCCACATACCGGAGTGTATATCCTTTGTTTTTGAACCCTTAGTGCTTAAAGGGGAAAATAAAGCCTGTTTTTTTTCCCACCACTTTTGTGCAAGTCTGAACCTCTTCAGGAGTTGGTAACGAAGCTGACACAAGGCTCTGACCCACGACCCTCGCACCTGGCCAACCCTGATTACCATCATCTTAGTGACCCCCCCCCCCCCGGCTCCGGCCCTCCGGTGGAACTACTACGCCGCCACCAGGGGGTGCTGTGCGGCCGGGGGCGCACGCGCCGTCACAAGTGGTGTAGTTGGCAGGATATACGCCAATGCAACGGACGTGCCAAGTTAACCCACAGCAGTAAATTTGGAAAGGCAAATTTTTTTTTTCTGAGGAAAAAAGGAAAAAAAAAAAAAAAAAAAGGACGTGGAAAATCCGGAACGGAACCGACAATTTTGCTGGATTGGACTCGCGAAAACCTGGAACGGAGTTGCTGGAAAGTGCGGATCGGATTCGAAGGAAAGTCCTGTGCGCTGACCATCCTGAGACCGTCCGGGAGAAGCAGCAAGGTCGTGAACAGCAGCGTACCTTCCTCTAAGCTGACTCAACACTTAAACCAGGTAATAAGTAATTAAACCTGTTTGTGTTGGATACTGGGGAAGTATGCTGAATAGAGGTTAAGCGAGGTTAAGTGAAAAAAAAAAAAAGTAGCATATTTTTTTTTTGAGGGAAGTGCCGCACTTGGGTTTCCTTTCTCTTCTGTTTATTGTGTTTCAGGGATCATGGAACCCAAGGAGCTATGTGCTTGGATGGCACAACAGTTTAACAAACATGCGGAGTTGGCGCAGTTAAGCCAAACGCAGGCACTACAAGCAATGCAGAAGCAGCAGCAGCCGGTCATAGAGACCATGGATAAGTGGCTTGCACAGCAGCAAGAAGCATTGGCAAGGAACAAAGCTGAGAGTCAGGCAACAGCTGGACCCTTGAACATGGACCATGGACAATGGGCATGTAATGACTTGGTGATGGGAAAATTGTGTGCAAACGATGATTTAGATGATTTCCTAGATACCTTTGCTCGAATAGCTACTTCGGCTAAATGGCCGAGCGAACAGTGGGCAATTCGCCTAGCTGCGTCCCTTACGGGCGAGGCGCTAGCCGCCTATAGGGCAATGCCTCCAAGATTAGCAGGTTCATATGAGGATGTAGTGTTAGCTATAAGAGATCGTCTAGGCCTCTCATCTTTTACATATAACAAAATGTTTAGGGCTACTTGTTTAAGAGATAATGAAACACCTAAGGCCCTAGGTCATCGTGTTCGTAGTTTAGCTCAGAAATGGCTACAGCCTGAGAGGAGAGATATAGACACCCTAATGGATGTTATAATCCTTGAACAGTATATGGCTGCTCTGCCCAATCGAGTGCAGAACTTTTTAATACTGCAAAATTGCTGCACTACGTCTGATGCTATAACCCTCACTGAAAGGTATTTAGAAGCCGAAAAAGTTGCCCAACCTAGGGTGAGTTCCAAGATAGCGATAGGAGCTGAGGTAAAGAAGCTGGAGAACCCTTCTCGTCCTCCAATTGCTGGTGGGAAAAGTGTGAAACCCCAGGCAAGGGGGAAGGTAAAAGAATGTTTTAAATGTGGTAAGAGAGGACACCTCCAGTATGAATGTTTTTCATGAACTGCTTTGGTGGGAGAGTCCCCCAGTGCAATACGTGAAGGGTTGGTCCTGGATGTAAAAATACAGGGCATAAAGGTGAAAGCATTGTTGGATACTGGAGCCGATCAGACCATGGTCTCTAAAAAATTATGGTCGCTGATCCAAGCTCAGGGTCTACCGGTTCCAGAATCTCCCATAGGACAAGTAAAAATTAAATGTGTGCATGGGGCAACCACTAGATATCCGGTGTACAGATTACAGGTAAAATACGTGGGCATTGAAAGGGAAATGCCAATTGCCGTGGTACCTAGGCTACCAAAGGAATTGGTTCTGGGCCGTGACTGGCCACAGTTTAAGAGGATCCTAAAGAAAGGTTTATTGCCAGTGGCAAAATCAGATTCCACGCGCATGTCCTCTAAGTCTGCTATTAATCCCACTGGACAGCGGGAAAGCTTAGCTACCGCTGCAGATACTGTGATACCAAGCCCACTTTGGGAAAAACCCAAGAAGACTGCCATAAAGGAACGCTCGCAGCCAAAACAAAAATTTGTACTGAAGTATTGTAAGACCTCTGAGAAAGCGCATGGTCCTCAAAGGGCAACAACCCAAGCTGCCGGCTATGACCTCCACAGTGCGGAGGATACGGTTATCCCAAAGCAGGGGCAGAAATTGGTCACCACGGACTTACAAATTGAGATACCTCCCGGGTGCTATGGTAGAATAGCACCACGATCGGGGCTTGCCGCCATGCACAGCATTGATGTAGCCGCCGGGGTAGTGGACCCCGACTACAGGGGTATATTAAAGGTACTTCTATGTAATTTCTCGCAGGAAGATTTTAAAGTGCAGATAGGGGACAGAATAGCACAAATAATCTGCGAACGTGTTGGTTTTCCCGACCTCGAAGAAGTTGACATGCTGACTCCTACAAGCCGGGGAACAGGGGGTTTCGGCTCTACTGGAAGGGCGGAACTTGAAGGTTTGATGGCCATAGGAAGTGAACCCCCGGAGGAGGATCTAGGGCCTCGTGTGGAAGATTGTAGAGAAATCTCCACTCCCAAGATAGGAGAGGAACTCTCCCTGAGACAAAAGGAAGAATTAGCTAAGTTGTTAAGCAACTATCAAGATGTGTTGACTCCGCTACCTGGAGAAACTTCATTGGTAGCACATGAAATACGTACTCCTCCAGGTAAAATTATACGACAGCGACCGTATCGGTTACCGGAGGCGAAGAAACAAGAGGTGGTCAACCAAGTGCAAGAGATGCTGCAAATGAATATCATAGAAGAGTCGCATAGCCCGTGGTGCAGCCCGGTGGTACTGGTTCCGAAACCTGATGGGTCTATGTGTTTCTGCATAGACTTCCGGCAACTTAATGCGGTGTCCACGTTTGACGCTTACCCGATGCCACGGATAGAAGAATTATTAGACCGGCTCGGGCAAGCCAAGTACCTGACGACGCTGGACATGACCAAAGGCTACTGGCAGGTCCCTTTGACGCGGGATGCCAGACCTAAGACAGCCTTTAGTACACCTTTGGGGCTCTTCCAATTTCGGAGAAGTCCATTTGGCCTACATGGGGCAGCGGCCACATGCCAGCGTCTGATGGATGTCGTTCTGCGGCCGTATCAGGCCTTTGCTACGGCCTATATGGACGACGTAGTAATTCACAGCGCCACATGGCCGGAGCATCTCCAGCAAGTGGGCACTATATTGGAAGCCATGAAGAGAGCCGGACTCACACTGAATCCCAAGAAGTGTACTTTCGCCGCCAAGGAGGTTAAATATCTCGGTCATCTGGTGGGCCGTGGAACAGTACGACCCTTGCTAGACAAAATAGAAAGCGTCAGAAAATTTCCTGTTCCCCAGAACAAGAAGCAATTGAGAAGCTTCCTTGGGCTTATTGGCTACTATCGGCGTTTCATACCCCACTTTGCAGAAGAAAGCAATGTGTTTACAGAAATGCTACGGAAAAATGCTCCGACTGTAATACACTGGACACCCGAAGCGGAGACAGCCTTCCAGAAGTTAAAGGGGAAGTTATGTCAGGCCCCCGTATTGCGTGGGGTAGACTTTCGCCAAACATTCCTGTTGCAAACGGATGCCTCGGAGACGGGTCTGGGAGCGGTCCTGTCCCAGATACAGGAAGGAGCGGAACACCCCATCATGTTTCTTAGTCGGAAACTGTCTCTGGCCGAGCGAAAATATGCTACCATTGAACGAGAATGTCTCGCAATCAAATGGGCTGTGGAGGCCTTAAAATTCTATCTCACTGGGAGGAAGTTTGTCCTCATAACTGACCACGCCCCTCTGAAGTGGTTGCACTCTATGAGAAATGAGAATAACAGGCTAACACGATGGTATATGGCTTTGCAGCCATACGACTTTAGGGTGGAACATCGTGCCGGGAAGCTGCATTTCAACGCAGATGCCATGTCCCGTATTACATGCTGTGGAGAAGAGGCTGTCCCAGCATGTAATATTTTGAGAAGGGGGATATGTGATGCAGCGGGCCCTCTGCTGGAGAGAAAAAAAGTTTTAAACTCTGAAAGAAAAAGAAATTGCCTGCAATTTCCAGAGAACTTACCTAGAGGGAGCAGGAGAGCTAGGACAGAGACCACAGAACCACGCCCTAGGGGGCAGGACTCTTATTCCAAAAGCTTACATTTAAGAGCAGGCAAGCCAGAGTTTGGAGGCAAGCCAGAGTTTGGAAACAAGCAAGAGTCAAGAGGCAAGCAAGAGTCAAGGGACTTGCCTGCAAGGAGCTCAGCTGCCAAAGCCTCATCCGTTGAGAGGAAAAGGACAGGCTGGGAGAAGAGAACCAGTCCTGAGAGAGAGAGGACAGGCCGAGAAGGCCGAAGCCAAGCCAGACCGGGCCCAGAAACCCACAAGAGAACAGGCCTTAAGGGCCAGAGAAGGAAAGACTGGGAAAGCAGGAGGTATATTCCAGAGAGCACCGATACTGAAGGCAGCAGTCACGGTACGCCTCCAGCCTCACCCCAGAGAATCAAACACAAAGCAAAAGGTAAAACTTTTAACCTTTGTCATTGTATACCTGAACTTAAGCTAAGAGAAGAATCCTGGGAAGGAGATTCTCCATATAGAAGACAAGAGCAGAAACAAAAGTTAACGGATAGCTTGTGCAACAAAAGGACTGTTAGAGGAAAACATAGAGATAATGTTTTTAAACCTCTTGAGCAAGCAATGCCTTTCTGGTATGCCACTAAGCTGAATCATGGGCCTAGACAAACTGCTAAGTCGTGGGAAACAGTAAGACTAAATCCCATGAAGGACACTTGCCCTGATACCTCAGAGCAGTCAGAGGAGGCCATGCAAGTGGAATCTGTATATGAAGACAGTGATAGTCCCATGGAATGCACATACTGTGCTGGAAGTGAAATAGAGGCCTTCCAGAGTCATTGAGCGAAGGAAGCCTTGTTGCTGTTACATATTTGAATACTGTGAAGTTAACAGTGTTTGGTTATTTTAGTTCTCACCTTTAAAAATCTGCTGTAAAGACTTATTTTGCCACGTACCAGAGTGTATATCCTTTGTTTTTGAACCCTTAGTGCTTAAAGGGGAAAATAAAGCCTGTTTTTTTTCCCACCACTTTTGTGCAAGTCTGAATCTCTTCAGGAGTTGGTAACGAGGCTGACACAAGGCTCTGACCCACGACCCTCGCACCTGGCCAACCCTGATTACCATCATCTTAGTGACCCCCCCCCCCCCCCGGCTCCAGCCCTCTGGTGGAACTACTACGCCGCCACCAGGGGGTGCTGTGCGGCCGGGGGCGCGCCGTCACAGTACAGCTGCCTCCGACATTTTTGTCCACTTTACGGCTGCCACTTAGGATGCCCGCAGATATGGTAGGTCCATCAACTCCTACCTCTCCTTCCTTCCATCACTTGTTCATTGCCTTTCCTTGGTGCTCTATCCAGTGTTAGGGCCATAGCTGTTTTTATGCCTTACAGTTCATGCTTGTCAACTTAAGGCACCTTACAGCCCTTAGGGCACCTTAAATTAAGGCACCTTAGGTTAAGGTTCTTTAGGTTAAGGCACCTTAACATCCTAAAGGCATCTTAACCTAAGGTGCCTTAAGTTAAGGTGCCCTAAGGGCTTTAAGGTGCCTTAATCTAAGGTGCCTTAACCTAAGGCACCTTAAAGCTCTTAGGGCACTTTAACCTAAGGTGCCTTAAGTCAAGGCCCCCTAGGGGCTTTAAGGCACCTTAGGTTATGGCACATTGAAGCTCTTAGGGTGCCTTGACTTAAGGCGCCTTATGTTAGGGTGCCTTACAGCCCTTAGGGCACCTTAAGAACATAAGAACATAAGACATGCCATACTGGGTCAGACCGAGGTCCATCAAGCCCAGTATCCTGTTTCCAACAGTGGCCAATCTAGGTTATACGTACCTAGCAATATCCCCAAAAGACAGGTTCCACAATGCTTGTACTGGGTCAAGCATTGATATCCTGGGTCCCTTTTTAATAGTGGTTTATGGACCTTTCCTCCAGGAACTTGTCCAAACCTTTTTTAAACCCAGCTATACTAACAGCCCTTACTACATCCTCCGGTAACAGATTCCAGAGTTTGATTACACGTTGAGTGAAAAAATATTTTCTCTTATTTGTCTTAAATAGTTTACCCTGTAGCTTCATTACATGTCCCCTAGTCTTTCTATACTCTGATAGCGTAAACAATTGATCCACGTTTATCCGTTCCACTCCATTCATTAATTTATAGACCTCTATCATATCTCCCCTCAGCCGTCTCTTCTCCAAGCTAAAGAGCCCTAACCTTCTTAGCCTCTCTTCATAGGAGTAGCCTTCCATCCCCTTCACCAATTTGGTGGCTCTTCTCTGTACTTTTTCTAATAACGCTATGTCCTTTTTAAGATACGGTGACCAGAATTGCACACAATATTCAAGGTGCGGTCGTACCATGGAGCGATACAGAGGCATTATAATATCCTTTGTTTTGTTCTCCATCCCTTTCCTTATGATACCTAGTATTCTATTTGCTTTCTTGGCTGCCGCTGCACACTGGGCGGAGGGTTTTAACATGTTATCCACAATGACTCCTAAATCTTTTTCCTGGGTGGTGGTTTCTAATGTGGAGCCTTGCATTGTGTAACTATAGTGTGGGTTGCTCTTTCCTAGGTGCATAACTTTGCACTTGTCCACATTAAATCTGCCATTTGGATGCCCAGTCTTCCAATTTATCCAGATCCTCCTGCAGTTTTCCACAATCCTCTTGGGTTTTAACAACTTTAAACAGTTTTGTGTCATCTGCAAATTTGATAACCTCACTAGTTATTCCCTTTTCCAGGTCATTTATGAATATGTCAAAAAGCAGCGGACCCAGTACAGATCCCTGGGGTACTCCACTATTCACCTTTTTCCATTGGGAATATTGGCCATTTAGCCCTACCCTCTGCTTTCTATCTTTTAACCAGTTCCCTATCCACAATAGTACACTGCCTCCTATCCCATGACTTTTTAGCTTCGCCAAAAGTCTCTGATGGGGGACTTTGTCAAAAGCTTTCTGAAAGTCCAGATACACTATATCAACCGACTCACCTTTGTCTACCTGTTTATGCACACCTTCAAAAAAAATATCAGATTAGTAAGACAAGATCTTCCTTGTCTAAAGCCATGTTGGCTGTCTCCCATTAGGCCATGACTATCTACATGCTGCGTAATTTTGTTCTTTATGATGGTTTCTACCATTTTCCCTGGTACTGACGTCAGGCTCACCGGTCTGTAATTTCCTGGGTCACCCCTGGTACCCTTTTTAAAAATTGGTGTTACGTTGGCAACCCTCCAATCTTCAGGTATTACAGATGATTTTAATGAAAGTTCACAGATTACCAATAGCAGGTCTGCAATCTCATATTTCAGTTCTTTCAACACTCTGGGATGTATACCATCCGGTCCAGGTGATTTGCTACTATTCAGTTTATCAAATAGTTGTAATATATCTTCCCGGTGTAGCGATATTTCTCTCAATTCCTCTGCAGTATCACCTTTAAATGCCACTTCAGTCTTGGGTAACATCCCTACATCTTCCTCAGTAAAGACCGAAGCAAAGAATTCATTCAGTCTCTCTGCTATAGCCTTGTTTCCTCTTACTGCCCCTTTTAGCCCTCTATCATCTAATGGTCCAATTGACTCTCTCACAGGCCTTTTGCTACGAATGTACTTGAAAAAGTCTTTATTTCGTGTTTTTGCTTCCGTAGCAAGTTTCTTCTCAAAATCCCGTTTTGCCTGCCTTATCAATACTTTGCATTTAACTTGCCAGTGCTTGTGCTGTTTCCAGTTTTCATCATTTGGCTCTTTTTTCCATTTCCTGAAGGTTGCTTTTTTGGCAGCAACAGCCTCTCTGACCTCACCTTTAAACCATGCTGGCAGTTTTTTGGACTTTCTTCCACTTTTCTTAATGCGTGGAATACAGCTGGTCAGGGCTTCGAGGATAGTATTTTTAAATAACACCCAAGCTTGCTGTAAGTCTTTAACCTTTGGAACCGCTCCTTTTAGTTTTTTCCTAACTATATTCCTCATTCTATCATAGTCTCCCTTTTGAAAGTTAAAAGGTAGTACTGTGGATGCCTTTACTATCTGTCCTCCACTAATTAAATCAAGCATGATCATACTATGATCACTATTGCCAAGTGGTCCCAACACCCTTATTTCTTGCACCAGATCTGGCGTTCCACTAAGGACTAGGTCCAGTATGGCTTCCCCTCTGGTCGGTTCATGAACCAGCTGCTCCAAGAAGCAGTCATTTATTCCATCTAGAAACTTTATCTCTTTAGCTTGTCCTGCTGTGACACTGACCCAGTCGATATCGGGGTAATTGAAATCACCCATTATAACTACTCTGTTGTGACTTTTGTTAGCTTCCTTGATTTCTTTGAGCATTTCATCATCCATTTGTTCATTCTGGCCAGGTGGTCGATAGTATACTCCCACTGCCATCACCTTCCCCTTCATAAATGGAATTTCAATCCATAGAGATTTTGTTCCCTGCAAAACTTTAATCCTTTCTGACTCAATGCCCTCTCTAACATAGAGCTCAACCCCTCCACCAATTTGATCAGCTCTATCATTACGATATAGTTTGTATCCAGGTATCACAGTGTCCCACTGGTTATCCTCCTTCCACCATGTCTCTGAGAGTGCAATCATATCTAACCTCTCATTTAGTGCTATATATTCTAACTCTCTCATCTTATTGTTTAGACTTCTAGCATTGGCATACAAGCATTTTAGAGACTGTATTTTATTCATATTAATCTGGCTATTGGTAGGCAGGGGTAATTTGGAATCTTTATGCTCTGTCTGCTCCTTACTCAAGGGCATTTGGGCTACTATACTCCCTTTTGGAACCTCACTGCTTTTGGTAGTATCCTTCAAGGATACCTTCGTCCGAACCATGCACTCCTGGGTGACTGTCGGCTTTCCCCTATTTTCTAGTTTAAAAGCTTCTCTATCTCTTTTTTAAAGGTTAATGCCAGCAGTCTGGTCCCATCCTGATTAAGGTGAAGCCCATCCCTTCGGAAGAGCCCCCCTTTCCCCAGAACGTTCCCCAGTTCCTAACAAATCCAAAACCCTCATCCTTGCACCATTGTCTCATCCACACATTGAGACTCCGGAGCTCTGCCTGTCTTTTGGGTCCTGCACGTGGATCAGGAAGCATTTCGGAGAACGCTATCCTGGAAGTTCTGGATTTCAACTTCCTACCTAAAAGCTTAAATTTAGCCTCCAGAACTTCCCTACCACATTTTCCTATGTCATTGGTACCAACATGTACCAAGACAGCAGACTCCTCCCCAGCACTATCTGTGATCCTATCTAGGCGGTGCGTGAGGTCTGCTACCTTCGCACCAGGCAGGCATGTTACCAGGCGATCCTCACGTCCACCAGCCACCCAGCTATCTACATTCCTAATGATTGAATCACCAACTATAACAGCTGTCCTGACCCTCCCCTCGTGGGGACATGGCACTGGAGAAACGTCCTCGGTGTGAGAGGGTTTTACATCACTTGGAGGACAGGTCCTAGTTACAGGATCACTTCCTGCCACACCAGGGTGATGCTCTCCTGTCACGTGACCTCTCTCCTCCATGGCAACAGGGATGCTGCCAGACTGGAGGTGGGACTTCAGGACTGTATCCCTGTAGGTCTCGTCCATGTACTTCTCTGTCTTTCTTACGTCTTCCAGGTCTGCTACTCTAGCCTCTAGAGAACGGACTCGTTCCCTGAGAGCAAAGAGTTCTTTGCACTTAGTGCATATGTAAGACCTCTCACCAACTGGGAGAAAATCATACATGTGACACTCAATGCAAAAGACCGGAGAACCCCCATCTCGTTGCTGGACTTCTGTCTGCATCTTAGTTTAAAGCTTGTGTTTGTTGTTGTTGTTAAGTGCCGTCGAGTCGGAGTCGACTCATGGCGACCCTCTGGATAGCTATCCTAAATTGTGTTTGGTCTTCAGTCAGGTGGCTTATTGTTGACAGACTGGTACCCGTAGCTGCTGTTATTGTATCGATCCATCTCATTGCTGGCCTTCCTCTTTTGCGTTGACCTTCTATCTTGCCAAGCATGATGTCTTTCTCTAATGATCTCTCTCTCCGCATGATGTGTCCAAAGTATGAAAGTCGAAGTCTTGTCATCTGAGCTTCTAAAGAAAGCTTAGGTTTGATCTCCTCTAGTACAGACTGGTTTGTTCTTCGGGCAGTCCATGGTATACACAGTATTCGCCGCCAGCACCATAATTCAAATGCATCAATTTTCTTCCTGTCTATCTTTTTCACTGTCCAGCTTTCACATCCATATGATGTTATTGAAAATACCATGGCTTGAACAAGTTGAATCTTTGTATGGAGAGAGACATCTCTGCTCTTGAGAATCTTATCTAGGTCTTTCATAGCCATTCTGCCAAGAGCAATGCGTCGTCTGATTTCTTGACTGCTTGTTGCTTCTTTATTGACAGTTGATCCAAGTAGGTTAAAGTTATACACGATTTCAATTTCTTCTCCTTCGACGATGAACCTGTTGATTATGCCAGTTGTCATGATCTTTGTCTTCTTTACATTAAGGTGCAGGCCCATTTTGAGACTATGTTCTTTGATTGTGAGAAGCAAATGTTTCAGATCATCTTCACTTTCCGCCAGTGATGTGGTATCATCAGCATAGCGAAGGTTGTTGATGAGTCTTCCACCAATCTTCACACCTCTGTTGTCTTCATACAATCCTGCTTCTCTGATGATTTGTTCTGCATATAAATTAAACAGGTAGGGGGAAAGTATGCAGCCTTGTCTTACACCTTTGCTTATTTTAAACCATTCTGTTTCTCCTTGTTCTGTTCGAACTGTTGCTTCTTGTGCAAGAGAACAATCAGGTGTTCTGGTATACCCATGCTTCTTAATGTGGCCCAGAGTTTCTCATGGTTTACACAGTCAAAAGCTTTGCTATAGTCAATAAAGCACAAATAGATATCCTTTTGGTATTCTTTAGTCTTTTCAAGGATCCATCTCACATCTGCAATGATGTCTCTCATTCCTCGCCCTTTTCTGAACCCTGCTTGCACTTCAGGTAGTTCTTGTTCCAGGTATGATTGTAGTCTCTTTTGAATAATCTTCAGTAGAATCTTGCTGGCATGTGGGATCAGAGCGATTGTGCGATAATTTCCACAGTCAGTTGGATCACCTTTCTTCAGTACTGGTATAAACACAGATCTTTTCCAGTCAGCTGGCCATGATGCTGTCTTCCATATTTCTTGGCAGAGCCTTGTAACTATGGTAACAGCTGCATCAGATTGCTGTAATACTTTTATGGGAATGCAATCAATGCCTGGTGCTTTGTTCTTTGATAAGGCTTTCAATGCTGCTTCAACTTCTTCTTTCATCACCAACGGTTCCAGATCATAAGGTACAGGTTGAAACGGCTGTTGGTCCACTTGATCTTTATCATATAAAAACTCTGTATATTCCTTCCATCTTTTCTTGATCTTCTCAGCATCATTCAACATAGAACCTTGAACATCTTGTAACATTCCAATTCGAGGCTGGAACTTTTTCTTTAACTCTCGTAGCTTTAGGAAAGCTGATCTTGTTCTTCCTCTAATAGTTTCTGCTTCTATTTCCTTGCATGCGTCATTGTAGTACTTTTCCTTGTCCTGTCTTGCTGCACATTGGAAATCTCTGTTGAGTTCTGTGATTGTCTTTCTTTCTCCTCTGGCTTTAGCTTCTCTGCGTTTCTGGGCAATTTTCAGAGTTTCTTCCTTCCGTCATCCATTTTGGCTGTTTTTTCTTTTTTACCTTTTGTAGAGACTTCTCGCTTTCTTCCAACACAACCTTCTTGATGTCATTCCATAACCCTTCTGGAACTCTATCATTTGTATCTAAAGCAGCAAATCGATTTTGCAGGCAGTCTTTAAATTCCAGTGGTATATTCTCAAGGTCATATTTTGCTGCATTCATGAGTGGTTTGCTCTTTTTCAGCTGTAGCTTGAGTTTGCATACTAGTAGTTGATGATCTGTACCACAGTCAGCTCCAGGTTTTGTCTTTGTTGATGTTATAGAGCTTTTCCATCGTTGACTTCCACAGATGTAGTCAATTTGATTTTTATACAATCCATTGGGCGAAGTCCATGTGTACAGTCGCCGCTTGTGTTGCTGGAAGAAGGTGTTTGAGATGAATAGATTGTTGGTCTTGCAGAATTCCATCAGTCTTTCTCCAGCTTCATTTCTGTTGCCAAGTCCATATTTTCCAACTACTTTGTCTTCTTCTTTGTTGCCAACCTTTGCGTTCCAATCACCCATGACTATCAGGATATCCTGTTTGCATGTTCTATCAATTTCAGCTTGTACTTGTTCATAGAACTCTTCAATTTCATTCTCTTCTGCAGCTGTTGTTGGGGCATATACTTGAATTATAGTTGTGTTGATATGCATTTCTCGTAGACGAATAGAGATTAAGCGTTCGCTGACTGCACTGTATTTCATTACAGTTCTTGAAAGTTTCTTCTTTATTATAAATGCAACACCATTTCTTCTTTGTCTTTCATTTCCAGCATAGTAGACCATGTGATCATCTGATGCAAAGTGCCCGATGCCAGTCCATTTCAGTTCACTGACACCCAACACATCAAGTTGTACTCGTTCCATTTCATTCTTGACCACCTCCAACTTCCCTTGGTTCATGCTTCGTACGTTCCATGTTCCAATGTGTAAGACATCTTTACAGCTTCTGACTCTCATTTCATGCGCAGCTACATCAGCAGTCAGACGTCCCGAGGGCTTTGATCCAACCACATCATAAATGCTGGCTTTACTCTGAAAAGTCTTCAGCTCTTCCCCAGTAGCTAGTTGAGTGCCTTCCAACCTGGGGGTCTCATCTTCCAGCACTACAGCACAATTTGTTTTGTTGTAACTATCCATTGGGTTTTCATGGCAAGATACAGAAGTAGATTGCCGGGCCTTTCTTCCGCGCAGTTTAAGTTTGGTGTTGTTGCCGTTGTCAAAGAAATGTGATCCTCCGCCGTCAACACTATCCCATTCTGCTGCTGCCCAGATGGGTGGTTTGTCTTGGTCTGGCATCTCAGCTGAGACCTGTCCATCTTGGGAGACCCTGCCAGTAGTTAAACTACTGATAGTTTAGCTCTCAGCATCACTGATGCACACAAGCCCTCACAGCACGACAAGCTGCAAACCAAGTGAGGGAAAGCTTGTGTTTAGGTCTTTTAAATTCTGTATATAATAAGGATTGGTGTAGATGCTTATACCAATAAAAGTGTATCTAATACCCCTAATACACCTTGTGTACCTGAAGCTTAAGTAATTAATCTCAGGTCCTCTGTGTATGACTGATTTGGATAACGAGCTGCACCTGAGAGCAGCCCCTTTCCTCAATGATGTGCAAGTACCTATAAAACTACAATTACCCCAGGGGTGGGTGGGTGCTGGGGAGGGAAGGAGGGAGATAAGTCCTATTAAAGAGGGCAGTTACAAGGTACCCTGTCCTGAACCCTCAGCAGGGGGGAGGGGGGTACCACACAAAGCCCAGTTAGTTGAGAGAAGCAAGGTAAGTTATAACTGAGAAGGCTGAACTAGCACACCACTAAGACAAACAATAAATAATTAAATAAACAGTTAGACAAACAATCAATAATTAATAAACAGCTAGAACTCACAGCAAGGTGTCACAGGAGGCAATATCCACTTCTTTAGCAGAGCACTGTAAAAAGCACTGCTCTTCTCTGATTGGAGAAAAGCAGACTAAAACAGACTATGCACACGTGGGGGAAACAGGAAGAAGGCTACACAATACCTCAGCAGGGGGGGGGGGGAGGGGGAGGATTCACTCAGGCAGGCTAGGACAGGAAAAAAAGTTTAACACAGAGCAGGCTCCGGGGAGAGAGATTTAATGTAAAAAGGACAGTTAACCTGGCTACCACACAAAGCCCAGTTAGTTGAGAGAGGCAAGGTAAGTTATAACTGAGAAGGCTGAACTAGCACACCACTAAGACAACAGTTAGACAAACAATCAATAATTTAAACAGCTAGAACTCACAGCAAGGTGTCACAGGAGGCAATATCCACTTCTTTAGCATGTTTGTCAGCCTTAACGTGCCCTAAGGTGCATGCTTATCACCTTAATGTGTGATGTCCCATTAACGTGCGTTAAATGGCCAAGGCGCCCTTTTAACATGTGTTAAACGGCCCATTGCTCCCTTTACACCAGAATGCACCCTACCTGCCCACTGCCTTATATAGCTTCAGGTACCTTAATGCTGCCCTTACCGCTGGTAACTTTACTGCAGTTTAGTAAACATACCCCTAAGTTTCTATAGACTGATACCTTTAAAAAGGACCAGAAAAAAAGGAGATTTTATTTTGCATGAGCTTCACAGACCAATTCCCTAAATATAGTAGTAGTTGGAGCCTCATCTGTCACATACAAGAGCACCATAACTATATCTTCTATCTGCATTGTCAGCAATCATGCCATAATAGAAGCAGATCTGTCATCTGTATCTTCTATCACATAGTCATCCAAACCATTTACTGCATATATCCATGTCTCAACAGTGGGGCCTGTGTTTCTCCATAGTGGTTTGCTTGTGCCGAGACAGAAACATCTATATCCTCAATTCCGAAACACTGGATGCGTCTATACCTGCAGCTGCAGAATCAGGGTGAAATTGGACCAGTTTTTTCTCCCTTCACCTTGACTTTTTATCATCAACTTTAGAAGTTTTTACCTGTTCTTTCTACTATTACACAGGTACACTAAAAATATTTTTTTTAAACTGCCTCTAATGTTTCGATTGATTTTTACGTTTTTTGGTGCGCTGAATCCAAATCTGGAAACCAATTTCCTCCATCACGTACAGATGTTTTGCTACATTGGGTTAGCAGTTTGAGGTGAACGTTTCAGATTGAGTGCGATTGAGATAAAAGTTTCTTGGATGAATTCTTTATACTAATTGTTTAGTAGTTATTCAAATAAGAATAAAGAAAATTGTAACAAGGCAGCACATATGAATAGAGTAATGTCAACAAAACACACTGTGATGGTAGCAAAATTGTCTGCACTTAAAACAGCCACATACATGTGCACAAACATTGTGCATATAAGAGCGAGGTTAGACACAAAGCAAAGCAAAGAAATGTGCAAAAAATGTTGTACAGGTATGTATGTAAGAATAAAAAACGCAAACCGCACCATTGCAATACATGAAGACAAACACCCAATGGTGTGAAAATAAAATTCTAATAAATGAGATCCGACACTGTGGTAATAACTAGCAAATTTTTATTTCAAAGTTTAGTAAAAACACGATATTTGTCAACACAGTTTAGATTTTAAAGTCATTCTTGGGTCAATCAATCTCCTGGTGGGCCCGTTTCTTCTTCCCCCGAATGCTTCTCTTGGTGCGCTGCTTGGCGTATTTTTCATCTGGGGTTTCCCGCAGCAGCAACCAGCAGAAATCAGCCATCATAGTGGTGTTCCATCTTCCTTGGTACCTTCTCTCTGCGTCCTTGATGTCCTGGTGAAACCTTTCACCTTGTTCTTCACTGTACGCCCCCCAAGTTTTCTGGAAAGTAGTTCACATGGGAGTGCAAGAAATGGACTTTCAGGCTCATGTTACAGCCTTGTTCTTTGAAGGCATTGAGCATCCTGGCAACAATATCCTTATAGTTCTCATCCCGCCTGTTCCCCAAGAATTTGAGAACAACATCCTTGAAGGAATCCCAGGCTTCTTTTTCCTTCTCAGACATCGTTTCAGCGAATGCTCCATCTGAAATGAGTTTCCTTATATCAGGGCCAACAAACACTCCTTCCTTTAGCTTTGCTTCAGAAAGTCGGGGGAACTTTGAGCAAAGGTACCGAAAGCACTCACCATCTTTTGGAAGGGACTTGATGAATTGCTTAATGAGACCCAACTTAATGTGGAGAAGTGGTAATAGAATTTTATCACGAGGTACCAAGCTCTCATGAAGAACATTTTTCTCACCGGGTCTCAAATACTCCCGAATTGGCAAGTCTATTTTCCCCCAGTGTAGGTCGCGGGCCTGGCTATCCCACAAGCAAAGGAAGCAGGGATATTTGGTGAAACCGGATTGCTGCCCTAATAGCATGGATACAATTTTAAAGTCTCCACAAATCATCCACTTATGCTCATCATAACGAATCTTCTGAAGAATCAGGGCCAAATTCTCGTATTTTTCTTGGAGAATAACAGAGTGAGCAATAGGAACTGAAGCGAATGTGTTGCCATTATGAAGAAGAACACCTTTTATGCTGTCTTTTGACGAATCAATGAACAGCCGACATTCAGCAGGATCATACTTGAGTTTAAAGTTTTCCATCACTCCGTATATATCGTTGCAAAATACCAAATCTTCCTCTTTGCTGAAATACTTCAAAAATTGTGTCTCGCGGTTGCGGTACCAATAAAAAGTTGTTCCTGGTGACAATAGATTTTTCTGTTTAAGCCGAGAACCTAGCAGTTGGGCAGCATCTTTTGGGAGTCCTAAATCCCGGACTAAATCATTCAATTCAGCTTGAGAGAAAAGTTCAGGTTTCGGATCTGGTTCAGTTTCAAACTCGGAAGTACATAAGAACATAAGAACATAAGATATGCCATACTGGGTCAGACCAAGGTCCATCAAGCCCAGCATTCTGTTCCCAACAGTGGCCAATCTAGGTCATACGTACCTAGCAGTTTCCCCAAGGGACACAGGTTCCACAATGCTTGTACTGGTTCAAGCATTGATATCCTGGGTCCCTTCTTAATAATGGTTTATAGACCTTTCCTCCAGGAACTTGTCCAAACCTTTTTTAAACCCAGCTACACTAACAGCCTTTACTACATCCTCCGGTAACAAATTCCAGAGTTTGATTACACGTTGAGTGAAAAAATATTTTCTTTTATTAGTCTTAAATAGTTTACCCTGTAGCTTCATTGCATGTCCCCTAGTCTTTCCATATTCTGATAAGGTAAACAATCGATCTACGTTTACCCGTTCCACTCCATTCATTAATTTATAGACTTCTATCATATCTCCCCTCAGCCGTCTCTTCTCCAGGCTAAAGAGCCCCAACCTTTTTAGCCTTTCTTCATAGGAGTAGCCTTCCATCCCCTTTACCATTTTGGTGGCTCTTCTCTGAACCTTTTCTAAAATCGCTATATCCTTTTTAAGATACGGCGACCAGAATTGCACACAATATTCAAGGTGCGGTCTCACCATGGAACGATATAGAGGCATTATAATATCTTTTGTTTTATTTTCCATTCTTTTCCTTATCATACCTAGCATTCTATTTGCTCTCTTGGCCGCCGCTGCACACTGGGCCGAGGGTTTTAACAAGGTATCCACAATGACGCCTAAATCTTTTTCCTGGGTGGTGGTTCCTAATGTGGAACCTTGCATCGTGTAACCATAGTTTGGGTTGTTCTTCCCTAGGTGCATAACCTTGCACTTCTCCACATTAAATTTCATCTGCCATTTTGATGCCCAGTCTTCCAATTTATCAAGATCCTCTTGCAATTTTCCACAATCCTCCTGGGTTTTAACAACTTTAAATAGTTTTGTGTCATCTGCAAATTTGATAACGTCACTTGTTATTCCACTTTCCAGGTCATTTATGAATATGTCAAAAAGCAGCGGACCCAGCACAGATCCCTGGGGTACACCACTATTCACCTTTCTCCATTGGGAAAATTGGCCATTTAGCCCTACCCTCTGCTTTCTATCTTTTAACCAGTTCCTGATCCACAGTAGTACACTGCCTCCTATCCCATGACTCTTTAGTTTTGCCAAAAGTCTCTCATGAGGGATTTTGTCAAAGGCTTTCTGAAAGTCCAGATACACAATATCAACCAACTCACCTTTGTCCACCTGTTTATTCACTCCTTCAAAAAAACATAACAGATTAGTAAGACAAGATCTTCCTTGTCTAAAGCCATGTTGGCTGTCTCCCATTAGGTCGTGACTATCTACATGCTGAGTAATTTTATTCTTTATGATGGTTTCTACCATTTTTCCCGGTACTGATGTCAGGCTCACTGGTCTGTAGTTTCCCGGATCACCCCTCGAACCCTTTTTAAAAATTGGTGTTACATTGGCGATCCTCCAATCCTCAGGTATTAGAGATGATTTTAATGATAGTTCATAGATTACTGATAGCAGGTCTGCAATCTCAAATTTCAGTTCTTTCAACACCCTTGGATGTATACCATCCGGCCCAGGTGATTTGCTACTCTTCAGTTTATCTAATAGTTATAAGACATCTTCCCGATGTATCGATATTTCCTTCAATTCTTCCACACCTTTAAATACCACTTCAGTCATGGGTAACATCCCTACATCTTCCTCAGTAAAGACCGAAGCAAAGAATTCATTCAGTCTTTCCGCTATCGCCTTGTCGCCTCTTAGTGCTCCTTTAACCCCTTTATCATCTAATGGACCAACTGACTCTCTCACAGGTTTTTTGCTACGAATGTACTTGAAAAGGTCTTTATTTCGCGTTTTTGCTTCCGCAGCAAGCTTCTTCTCAAATTCTCTCTTTGCCTGCCTTATCAATGCCTTGCATTTGACTTGCCAGTGCTTGTGCTGTTTCCAGGTTTCATCGTTTGGCTATTTTTTCCATTTCCTGAAAGATGCTTTTTTGGCAACAACAGCCTCTCTGACCTCACCTTTAAACCATGCTGGCAGTTTTTTGGACTTCCTTCCACTTTTCTTAAAGCATGGAATACAGCTGGTCTGGGCTTCCAAGATAGTATTTTTCAACAACACCCAAGCTTGATGTACGTCTTTAACCTTTGTAACTGCTCCTTTTAGTTTTTTCTTAACTGTTTTCCTCATTTTATCATAGTCTCCCTTTCGAAAGTTAAAGGATAGTGCTGTGGATTTCCTTACTATCCCTCCTCCACTAATTAAATCAAAGGTGATCATGCTATGATCACTATTGCCAAGTGGCCCCAACACCCTTATCTCTTGCACTACATCTGGTGTTCCACTAAGGACTAGGTCTAATATTGCTTCCCCTCTGGTTGGTTCATGAACCAGCTGCTCCAAGAAGCAGTCATTTATTTCATCTAGGAACTTTATCTCCCTAGCATGTCCTGTTGTGACACTGACCCAGTCGATGCCGGGGTAATTGAAATCACCCATTATTATTACTGCACTGTAACTTTTGCTAGCTTCCTTGATTTCTTTGAGCATTTCATCCATTTGTTCATTCTGGCCAGGCGGACGATAGTACACCCCCACAGCCATCGCCTTCCCCTTTTTACATGGAATTTCAATCCATAGAGATTCTACAGCAAATTTTGTTTCTTGCAAAACTTTAATCCTTTCTGACTCAATGCCCTCTCTAACATAGAGCGCAACCCCTCCACCAATTTGGTCAACTCTATCATTACGATATAGTTTGTACCCAGGTATCACAGTGTCCCACTGGTTGTCCTCCTTCCACCATGTCTCTGATATTCCAATCATATCTAACCTCTCATTTAGTGCTATATATTCTAACTCTCCCATCTTGTTTTGTAGACTTCTAGCATTTGCATACAAGCATTTTAGAGACTGTATTTTATTCATATTAATTTGGCTATTGGTAGACATGGGTAATTTGGGATCTTTAAGTTCTGTCTGCTCCATACTCGAGGGCATTTGGGCTACTTTACTCTTTTTTGGAACCTCTCTGCTTTTTGTAGTATCCTTCAAGGATACATTCTTCCGAACCATGCGCTCTTGGGCGACTGTCGGCTTTCCCCTATTATCTAGTTTAAAAGCTGCTCTATCTCCTTTTTAAAGGTTAATGCCAGCAGCCTGGTTCCATCCCGGTTAAGGTGAAGCCCATCCCTTCGGAAGAGCCCCTCCTTTCCCCAGAATGTTCCCCAGTTCCTAACAAATCCGAACCCCTCATCTCTGCACCATTGTCTCATCCACGCATTGAGACTCCGGAGCTCTGCCTGCCTTTTGGGTCCTGCGCGTGGAACGGGAAGCATTTCGGAGAACGCTACCCTGGAAGTTCTGGATTTCAACTTCCTACCTAAAAGCCTAAATTTAGCTTCCAGAACCTCCCTACCACATTTTCCTATGTCATTGGTACCGACATGTACCAAGACAGCAGACTCCTCCCCAGCACTATGTACCAAGACAGCAGACTCCTCCCCAGCACTATCTAAGACCTTATCTAGGTGGCGTGTGAGGTCCGCTACCTTCGCACCAGGCAGGCATGTTACCAGGCGATCCTCACGTCCTCCAGCCACCCAGCTATCTACATGCCTAATGATCGAATCACCAACTATAACTGCTGTCCTAACCCTTCCCTCATGGGCACTTGGCCCTGGAGAAACCTCCTCGGTGCGAGAGGGGTTTACATCACCTGGAGGACAGGTCCTAGTTACAGGATCACTTCCTGCCACACCAGGGTGATGCTCTCCTGTCACGTGACCTCTCTCCTCCCTGGCAACAGGGATGCTGCCAGACTGGAGGTGGGACTTCAGGACTATATCCCTGTAGGTCTCGTCTATGTACCTCTCTGTCTGTCTTATGTTTTCCAAGTCTGCTACTCTAGCCTCTAGAGAACGGACTCGTTCCCTGAGAGCAGAGAGCTCCTTGCACCTAGTGCACACGTAAGACCTCTCACCAGCTGGGAGAAAATCATACATGTGACACTCAATGCAAAAGACTGGAAAGCCCACATCCCGCTGTTGGACTGCTGTCTGCATCTTAGTTTTAAGTTTGTGTTTAGATCTTTAAGTTCTTTATGTACTAAAGGGTGCTATGGATATTTATACCACTAAAACTGTACCTAAGAAGTTTAATATACCTTGTTCACCTGAAGCTTAATTAATCTCAGGTCCTTAGTGTATGACTGATTTGGGTAATGAGCTTCACCTGAGAGTACCTCCTGTCTTTTAAGTTGTGCAAGTACCTATAAAGCTGTGATTATCCCAGGGGAGGGTGGGTGTGGGGAGGGAGGGAGGGATATAACACTTATTAAAAAAGGGCTGCTACACAGTACCTTGTCCTGTGCCGCTGAGGTAAGCTATATTCTGATTTGATTTAAATTATAGCTCTTTGCTGCTACTAGGCTCTAACCTATTAAGAAATTTAAACTACAAGCTCTCTGCTGGATTCTAAATTTAACCAGAAAGCTTTCTTCTGTGTTTTAATTTGAAACTAAAAGTACTTTGCTGATGCTAGGCCCTGAGTGACTATGAAATTTAAACTACAGCTGTCTACTGGGTATGAAAGCTAACCAGAAAGTTCTCTTTTGTGTTTTAAATTGAATCTTAAACTGTTGCTACTAGGCCCTGACTGATTTAACAAAAAAATAGTGGGTTCACAGATTAATTAGCTTTAAAAGAAAAAAAATTCCTTTCAGAAAAATTCCCAGAAGTATATACTCACAATTTCAGATTTCTCTCCAGAAGTAACAGCCCCCCTTTCTAGTCCTTCAAGTACTGGACTCATCGGGAAAAGCCATCTGATGAGTCTCATCATGATCAGAACCGTCCACACAAATATGATCCAAAGATTTTGGTGGTTCAGGCACAGGTACTTCGTTGCTATGAGGCATAGGCCTAATTGCTGAGGGAAGGTTGGGGTAACTTATTACATTCTTATTTTTTAAGTTGTATCCCTTCACAATGCAAGAGCAAAAATAGCAGTCACTGCTGTGGTCTCTTTGTTCACGCCACATCATAGGTATTCCGAAACGAAATGCTTGTTTTTTACCTTTCATCCATAAGCGTAGATCTTCCTCACATGTCTTGCACACTTTGTGAGGAGCCCACGGTTTGTCTTGATCGCCTAACTTCAAACCGAAATAGGCGAAATATACTTTTTTAATAAATGCAGAAATGTTCCTCTGCCGCTTTTTCACGGTATATTCCCCACAAATAAAACAAAAACTGTCCGGAGAGTTGACGCAACCTCTGGCTCTGTAAGCCATCACAAATACACAGCACTGCAAACTACAACTGTAGTGAAGCACTTCGGAATAAAGCTGGATTACGACTGAGCAAACAAAAGGTAATAATGAACTTGCAAGAAACTGAAATTTGACAGGAACGTTCATGTCGCAACCACCGTGTTTGAGCGAGCGAATGAGGCGAGGCGAACAGGAAAGAACATGCGCCAGCGCGAGTACTGGATTTAGCCCCCCGCCTCCCAATTGTCCTGTTAATGTATAAAATGAATACAAAACATTCTAAAATATCATGAGGGAGTGTTTCTAGTTAGTTAACCATTACAACCTCTATTTTGGGCCAAGAAAATAAACTGCAGTCGGCTAAAAAGAAATTATGTGAACATTCCTTATATGGGTAAGAAATCTAATTTTGCAAGAAAACGTGACGTGATGGAACATTTTGGCTATTTTTCCTGGATTCAGCACCCCAAAATCTATAGGAATCAGTTGCAAAACTGGAGGCAGTTTTTTGGTAGTATACCTGTGTTATTAATCACTCTCAACTCAGATCATCTGACTCCTGCTCTAAAACAGGCCATAATCTGTCCCATCCTGAAGAAGAGCTCTTCAGATGCCTCCATCTACTGTTTTGTATTGAATTTACCCTTTCTGTCAAAGATCATTGAAAAAGTAGTTTTCATTCAGCTTAAGATTTCATTCTTAAGGCTAATGTTTTCTGTCTCAAACAATCAGGCTTTTGGTATGGTTACAGTATTGAAATGGTAATTACTGCCCTGATCAGAAAATTACCTGTTCTTGTTGCTGTTAACTGCTGTGGAGTCGGTGTCAACTTATGGCGACCCTCTGGATAGTTGTCCTAAACTGTGTTTGGTCTTCAGTCAGGCAGCTCATTGTTGACAGAGTGTCATCCATAGCTGCTGTTATTGTATCGATCCATCTCATTGCTGGCCTTCCTGTTTTTTTTTTTTTAAATAATTTATTTTCGTTTTATAACAACAGAGGAAAGGAAGACATACAGCTAAAAGACAAATACATAAGTGAGATACATACAGCAAAGCAAACCCCAACCACCCCCCTCCCCCCTGCTTCTTCTCTAGAAAACTAATCATTCCCAAAGCGGGCGTGTACTGACATAATCGTATTACAAAACCTAACGGTGATCTTAAACATGATGAGTGCACCTTAAACAGACATGTCAAAGCAATGAACAGATTGTACATAATCATTGAGCATCAGCCAGTTAGACAAACAAAATGAGTTTGGGTATGGGGGATAGCTCTCCGAAACGTCTGCTCACATTCACTATATAAGCAGACAAAGTTCCACCATGCATTGACAGTAAGTCGAGAGCTATCCTTCCAATTCTTCGTGATTAAGCATATGACTATGCCCAGAAGGAAATCAAAGAGAAAGCGACCCTTCTAGGAAGAGAGGGGACCTCCGCCACAGAGCGGAGTCCCACAATCTGCCAAGGGAGAAACTCGCAAAGATGTAAGATAGAGTGAATACCTAGCAGCATGATCTGAAAGATGTTGAGAGGGAATCTTTGCAGTGGCCACCTGAGGGACTATCAGTATTGATATCAGAGAGAAATCTGTGCGAGACTAGGATTAGTGAGAGGAAGAGAGGAGTGTAGAGTCAAGCTCAATGAGATGTAGTAACCTCCAGAGATCTACCAAAGCAAGATCTTTGATCAAAGAAATAAACGAGATGGGACTCTTGGGGGGACCACTTATCTTAGGCGGCTGTTGGTCAATCTGGGGATCAAGAACTAAATTGAAATCCCCCCCTATGATCAATGCAGTGTGAGCAGAGGCCTGCGCAACCGGAGCAATGGCAACGGAAAAGGCAGGGTCATCCACATTAGGAGCGTAAAGGCATATACATGATACTTCAATGCTACCTGTCTTAAGGTGAACTTTGGACCATCCACCTACTATATCAAAACTATTCGCAAGAAAAGTAGCATGCAAAGATTTCCTAACAAGTATGGCAGCCCCACATTTCTTAGAAACGGCTGGGGAATAGGCGACCACCATGTAAGGTTTAATAGTGAGTTTAAGAGTTGCCTGCGAATTTAAATGCAATTGTGAAGGAAAATCAAGCCCACGGCTGCATGACATAATAGTTTAAATTTGTCTTCCGTTTTATCGGATTATTGATTCCGTAGACATTCGGGAGAAAATCTTACATGGTACCATTGATCAGTAAGAAACATTTTAGGTAAGGACGCTTGAAACATACAACATAATCAAAACTGTGCAACAATGACATAATCACCGAGTCTGCTGGCAAATACACCCTATATTGAAAAGTATGTACCAAAATATCTTAGAGAAGAAGCAAACCCCCAATGAATATGGCGACCAGATGTCTGCGGGAGGAGGCCCCAGAGAGGAAAATGAAGGCATGAACAGAAAAGAACACCAAAGTCCATGAGTAACACTGTCTCTGAAACTCATCGAGGCTACAATGGGTAGATGGAGTCGGGTCACGGATGGCATCGAAATAAGGCAACAAACCGCCCTCATCAGACTCTTTGCTGAGCCGCGACTAATCCAATATGGCAGGCACAGCGGACATGAGGATACTTGCAGGAACATTCTGGAAGTCAGCGCATCAAGTCGGCCTCTTTAGAATCCAAGAACTCCGCTAGTAGATCAGGGTCCTCAAATGTTCTTGTCTGATTGTGAAGGGTGACTCGGAGCTTAGCCGGATACATCAGGCCATAGCGTGCTTGTAAATGTTGAAGCCTCGGCCGAAATTCCAGAAGGCGCTTTCGGCGGTCGACCATGGGTTTAGCCAAGTCAGGATAGAAGGAGATCTTGTGGCCCTTGAACTCCATATGGCCCTTGGCCCGAGAAGCATTGAGAATTTGCTCCACATGTTGAAATCGCAAAAGTCGAAAGATGATAGGCCGCGGGGTCTTCCTGTTGAGCATTATGTTTGTGGGTACCCGATGAGCACGATCGATCTCCAAATCTTTGGTAAAGGCAATTTGAAGCAGGGAAGGGAGGATTTGACATAAAAACTCTTTCATGTCTCCCGATTCCGCTCCCTCCGGTATGCCCACGATTCGTAGGTTATTACGGCGCGCTCTATTATTGCCATCTTCCACTTCTTTCTGCAAGGCCCGTACCTGGCGTTCAACTTTGTCGAGTTGGGACAACCGGGCCACATGGGAGTCCAAGATGCTCTCCATTTTGTCTTGACGCGAAGAGAGCCCCTCTAGCCTGCCCTGCAGAATGCCAAGATCTTCCCGCAGCGCTCGGAGTGCTTCACCATTTGACTGCACGAGGTCCTTAACCCCTCTAATCTCTGCAAGAATTTCCTGCTGCATTTCGGGGCCCACGCGCGAAGCCAGCCCCTTCTGCGGGGACGGGGGTTCAATTTTGGAGCGTTTGCCATGAGAAGCCGCTGGAGATCCAAATTCCAGGCGCATAGGTTTAGTCCCGGCCATCTCACCAATGTGCCCCGGCAAGATTCGGACAGAAGTCTAAGTATATACGGTGTTAATTCAGGATTCTGAGTAGGCCTCTCGGGAGCCTCAGCGTTATGCGACCATCCCGCTGGACACCGGGCTCCGCCTCCCTGGCCTTCCTGTTTTGCATTGACCTTCAATCTTACCAAGCATGTTGTATTTCTCTAATGATCTCTCTCTTCGCTTGATGTGTCCAAAGTATAAAAGTCAAAGTCTTGTCATCTGAGCTTCTAAAGAAAGCTTAAGTTTGATTTCCTCTAGTACTGACTGGTTTGATCTTCGGCAGTCTGTGGTATACACAGTATTCATTGCCAGCACCATAATTCAAAGGCATCTATTTTCTTCCTATTTTTTTCACTGTCCAACTTTCACATCCATATGACGTTATTGAAAATACAATTTATTTTTATTTATTTATTTATTTAACAATTTTTCTATACCACTTTTCTTTTATTCAAAGTGGTTTACATGGAACAGTAACATTGAACATTACATGGAACAGGTCATTAAACTTGGGGAGAAGACTTTAAACAATAACTAGGTACATTACATAGAACAGGTCATTAAACTAGAGGAGAAGGGGTTTAACGTCTTATTTACATGATTGCTTGTTACAAGTTATGGGGTGTTATTAATTGGTAGGGTTTGAGCTGGGTTGTAACTCTTAGGGGTATGTTTACTAAACTGCGGTAATGTTACCCGCGTTAGGTTCCGCGGTAATGGTACAGATACCCATATAAAGGAGTGGGCAGTGCATCGTTAAAACAAGATGTGTGAGGTAACACACGTTACAAGGCGCCTTATAAGGAACCTTACAAGGCACATTACAAGGTGCCTTGTAAGGCGCCTTATAAGTAAGGTGCCTTATAAGGTGCCTTGTAATGTGCCTTATAAGGTGCCTTGTTAGGTGCCTTATAATGTGCCTTATAAGGTGCCCTGTAATGTGCCTTGTTAGGTACCTCATAAGGCGCTATGTAAGGCACCCTATAGGGCTCCTTAGGCTAAGCGCCGTATTAGGCACCCCTGGAGAAGGCACCTTAGAAGACACCCTGGGTTATGGAGCCATAGGTTAAGGTGGCCTAAGAAGGTTACGGTGCCCTAGGTTAGTGTGTTCTAAGGGCTGCAAGGTGCTTCAGGATGACATGCATGACTTGTGAGTCAATTTCCATCCTGCTGGTATAAGATGGCCCTCCAGTGTTGGTGGGCTAGAGCCATACCTCTGACTGGGGCAGTGGTAGACCAGCAGTAATGCTGGGGTTAAGTCTGGAAAACCTCAACTACACCTGCAGCACCCTACAAGGTGTTACAACCATGCACAGACTAACTGCAAACAGTCCAGAAGCCAGTCCATAGTGCATGCGTACAGAAGAGCTATGTGCACCAAGCAAGTATCTCAGTTATTGTGCCCCAGCTGCCCCCCACTGCATGTCCTACCTGCAGCCCCCATGCCCCATTTGCACCATCGCCATAGTGGCCTTTCATAGTTGGGCACTATGCAGTTGCTTCAAATGGAGCACTACTATAACCTTTTTCAAGCTCCCTGCCTATGCTGTACATTGCTGACACCAAGATGGTTTCTCTCTCTTGCAAATGTGTGCTAACGCCAGGTTTTCAGTCGCGGTAAGATTCAGCCCTTCAGTTCCCCACATTAGTGTAGAAGGAGTCTCTCCCCACCCACTCCCCGCCCATTGACCCCTTCCCTCTGCCTTCTCTCCACCCTCTGCGGGACATAACGCGGCCGGTGATGTTCCCGCATGTTAAGTAATGTTAACGCGCGTTAAGTAACGTTACTTAACGCGCATTAACGTAGCCACTGCTACGTTACCGCAGTTTAGTAAAAATACCCCTTAGCTTTGTTAGTGGGGTCAGATCTATTGTAGTGGTTCTTCAGTTGCTTGAAGAAGTCAAATCTTTGTATGGAGAGAGACATCTCTGCTCTGAAGAATCTTGTCTAGGTCCTTTATAGCCATTCTGCCAAGAGCAATGCATAGTTGGATTTTTGGACTGCTTGTTGTTTCTTTATTGATAGCGATCCAAATAGGTTAAAGTTGTCCACTATTTCAATATTTTCTCCATCAACTATGAACTTATTGATTTTGCCAATTATCAGGATCTTTGTCTACTTTACATTAAGGTGTAGGCCCATTTTAAGACTATGTTCCTTGATCTTGAGAAGCAAATGTTTCAGATCATCTTCACTTTCAGCTAGTAATGTGGTATCATCAGCAAAGCAAAGGTTGTTGATGAGTCTTCCGCCAATCTTCACACCTTGGTTGTAAGTTACATAGCAATTTGCATTCTCATAAAGCCACATTGCTCATATTCCTAGTCTTGTCAGCACCCTTTGACATAGTCAGTCATTCACTCCAACTCAGACAATTCTCAGATATTGATATAAAAAGGTAGGTTTTCAATTGGTTTGTTTCTTTTCTTCAGGAGCACTCCTTTGGGGTCAAACCACTATTACAGGAGCATCATTGGCTGTCTTTTTCTTTCCATTTACATTTTCAGGCTCTTGCTATTAGCTCACATAGAGCCTGATGCCATAACATGCACGTCCGGCCTGTGGACATGTCTAAATTAAAAATGTACCCCCTTTGAATCTAATTCTGCATTCATAGGTCTGGACATGCGCACGGGTCCGGAATCAAGGAGATAGAAGTGTTTGGCGTGGCACGTGCAAGTGCTATTCAGCTGGCACGTGCACATATCCAGGGCAGAGCCCACACATGGGTGCAGGCACAGCCCATTCAGTCTAATGGAGAAACATGCCCCCATTAATATAATTGGACACAGGTAAATGTTTTGGACGTCTTCACACCCACCATATTCTGAAACTTTACATGTTTCAGATCCTGTTCATCCCCGCGATGTGCCCGAAGATGCCACATCCCTGGGAAAAACATCCATTTCCTAAATTGCTCATAAACAGACAGTAGTTTGCTGATGCACACTAGACATAAATACCAATGAAAAATGACAGCTGCTGCAACCTAGACCATATACCAGTTCTCCTCGTGCTCTGAAAAGTGCTAGGTAATCCTAGTGCATCCCAATATGGTATACAAGAATGTAAATTATAAACATGTATGTCAGAACATACCTTGCATCAATTGGTTGCATGAGGAACTGGCCCCAGTAATTCCTGTTCTGGTCATCTCTACAAATACACTTTAAATTGCTAGGGATGGACTCTTACCAAGTGCATAAACCCGGAACTAACTTTGCAGTCCCCCAAAGGATGCACAATATTGCTGAGCAACAAATGTATGCCCTTTTCGTGCCTATGGTCTGTAAGCAGAGCCATACTGAGCATGAATTGTGCCCTGTGAGACTTGCACATCGGGCGCGTGCCCCCCCCCCCCCCGTCACTTTCTGGATGGCAGCAGGAGAGAAGAGGTGCCGCCGATGTGCAAGTCACCGGCGTGCTAAGCAAATCTGTCCCTCCTTGTTCTGCCGCCGCGTTAGAGGAGGGAGGGACCAGACCTGCTTAGCATGCACTAGAAGGCTTAAGGGGTGCATTTCAGCTGTCTGCCGTTGCCTGCCACCACTGAGAGAAGAAAAAGTGGCGGAGGCAATGGTAGACAGCTGAGATGCGCCCTTTAAGCCTTTGTGCCCTGTGCAGCTGCACCACTTTCACAGGGCTAGGCATGGTCCTGCCTATACGTACACTCATTCAGCTGCTCAATACTACAATTCCCCTCTTATTTTTCCCTGCACCCCACCCTGGGAACTCCGCTCTTTGGTCAGATTGCTCCAATTTGGGTCCTTCTCTTCTACTGTCAAATCCAGACATAGCTCCTTTCACCTTGCTGCTCCTTATGCCTGTAACAAACTACCTGAGTTTGTATGTCAGGTTTCATCTATGGCCCCTCTCAAATCTAGGCTGTTATGCTCACCTCTTCATTGCTGCTGTTGGATCTGAACTGCCTAAGCTCCCTTGTGTTTCCTGACCATTCCCCCTGGATGTAACCTGTACACAGCTACTGTGTTCTCTGTCTTGACTAGATTGTAAGCTCCGCTTTTATGGGTGTGTATGCCTTTTAGCGCTATACAAATCATCAGTAGTAGTAGTAGTAGTAGCAATGGTAGTAGTAGTAGTAGTAGTAGTAGTAGTAGTAGTGTGGCCTTATGGCTATGGCATTTGAGGCCCACCTGAGTACCAGCATTTCTCACAGCAGCTACACCCATGGCATATGTCAGTCTGTATACATCCGTTATCTGGCATGGCAACCCTGTCTACCTGCCCACAGTCTGCTTTGTCGCATTGCTCTCCAGGTCAGACCTGTGTGGGCATGGGAGGATAAATCCCTGTGCCATCACACCAAGTAGCCAGACTCCAGAAATGTCACCACTCTTGCAGCTCTCAATAATCCAGGCCTGGGTAGGGATGTAGACTGCATGGTACAATCTTGGGAATGTTGACACAACATGATCTTATTAGAGTACCTTATAAAAATAGTCTAGAAGGAATCAGCATAGGTTCCCTATGGCTAAATATCAAAATATATCCCTGTCAATAATAAGGGATCCCCAGAAATAGAACATTCAGCAGTGCAAACAGCACTAATGCATGCTCAAAAGCAACACCATTGGCCCCACAAGATTTGCATTATGGGCATGCATTAGTGCTGAATTTACTGCTGAATGCCCTTATTCTGAGGATCCCTTATTATTGACAGGGGTATATTCTGACACTTAGCATTAGTGATACCTCTCTGATTTTGACTGTCCGATCACACTGGTACCTGATGACACTAGTTATCCATATAGTCCAGATACTGTCAAGGCTTTCATGTCCCCCCTAAATTGCAAATAAGATTCCCCTAGGCACCCCTCAAACCACAAACACACACACACACACACATACTCACTCACTCTCACTTTCTGTCACAAAAACATAATTCTACCAAAAAGATGTCCTGAACCTATAAATAACAGCTATGACATAACATAATAGCATGGGGTACCACGACTAAATGTATGATCTCCGTTTCTCACCCAAACAGGATTCCTTTCCCTGCTCACACCCATACTATCCCAATATCAACAGTCCCAGTTTTCAGATCACGTGAATTATTAGACTCTGCTAGATTGGCTCCTTTAGCACAAACAGCACATTTAAGCATAGCCAGAATAAACATTATTGCTCTTCTTAATATTTCTGCAGGGGTGTTTATTAACATCCACTCACCTCTGCTCTCTGTACCTTCAAACTGCATATTCTGTTTTTCCAGACTGCAGTCATACCTGTTCAACACATACTTTTGCAACCACTTAGAAAAAATTCTGCTCTTTTCTGAAATGCATCACATATTGAAAAATGGTTGTGAAAGTATGTGTTGAACAGGTATGACTGTAGTCTGGAAAAACAGAATATAAGCCACTTAACCCTCCATAGCCCATGTTCCCTGTAAAATAGTTATCTCCAAGTTATAATGCCCTGTTCAATGTAATTTCAGTTTGTTCAATGTAAACCGCACTGATGCAGAATAGCGCGGTATATAAGAGAATGTAATAAATAATAATAAAAATAATAAATAATAAATAAATATGCAGTTTGAAGGTACAGAGAGCAGAGGTGAGTGGATGTTAATAAACACCCCTGCAGAAATATTAAGAAGAACAAGAATGTATGGACTTATTTCAGCAGGAATAAGGTCTACATTTCCAGGAAACACTTCATACGTACACGGGCCTTTCCTAAATACGTTTTATACGTCTCTGTGGCTGATCACGCCTCCATTCTGCCCCTTCTGGACACATTTTGAGATCCCCATGCTAGTGCCATGAATGTGCATGTCAGTAGTGTTTCAGAATACAGACGGGGACATTTTTGATTCCTTAAAGCTCCGCTGCACATACAAACCTCTTATTTGTATTCTGGAATGACCTCCAAAGCATTTTACACAGGTGTTCCAATCTATCTTTCAACATTACTATTACCGTATTCCCCAGGTCATTTTCTTCGATCCCAAAACTCTAATCTCATGTTTATACCTCCTGCCTCCCATGCTAGACTAGAGTCTAGTTGCAAAACTGCCTTCTATTTTTTAGTCCCTTCCTTTTAGAACTCCCTACTTTTCCACGTTCATATTGATTGGTTAGTGGAGGAGTAGCCTAGTGGTTTGAACAACTACTTGCTATCCAGATATTCAATTCCTACTGGTACTCCTTGTGACCTTGGCAAGACACATTACCCTCTAATGCCTTGGAAGAAAAAGCCTGGCAATCTGCTTCCATTTATATATTGCCCAAAAAACCAGAGACAGCTGGGTTTCCAGGAATCAGCACTGACTTGACAGCACTAAAAAATAAATTGATCGTTACAGAAAATTTTAAATTTTATTGGAAACTCCATACTTTGAGACATCTTTCTCTTAGGTTGAGTTGGGATGAGTTGGCCATGCAGCTGTTTGTGGTGCTTTGTTTTGTTGTGTTTGATAATTACCTGTTTTCTTTTATAATATTGTATTTTGTTCTTTGTTTTATTGTTTATTATGCCTTGGCTATCCCATTATATCTTTTATTGGTGTTCTTTTCTACTTGATTATTATTATTTTAATTGTAAAGTGCTCTGAAACTCATGGTTTAGTATGGTAAAGAAAGTTTTAATAAACATAATCATAAATTCTTTATTAGAGGTGCTGGACAGAGCAGAAAAGGGCATCAAGAGGGTAATTTTATAAACCAGTTTCTGTTTTACATGTGCAAATGAGCTCTTATACAATAAAAGTACATGCAGTGCAAGCCTGTGTGTATTTCTACAACAGGGATGCATGGAGCAAAGTTCGGGAAGTGAGTGGGTGGAACTGTGATTTACATGTGTATTTTATCAAATACTGTTTGTGCACATGCACACACAGTATGTGCTAACATTTATACCTGCTCTCGAGCAGATGTCATGTGCACACCTTCATTGTAAGCACAATGGGGTATGTTTACTAAAGGGCGCTATTTCCACTGCTGAGAAGTTATCATGCGATAAGGTACGTTATCATGCAATAATGGCGCTTTACCGGGCGATAAGGTACCTTAGCACGCGATAACGCGCGCAGCGGCACAAACGAGCGCTGAAGGCGGAGAAAGGCTCTCGGAGGGCAGAAGAAGGCTCCCCAGGGGCGGAGAGAGAGGGTCAATGGGTGGAGAGTGGGAGGGGAGAGGCTCCCTGCACACTAACGCTGTGGAAGCCGGGTCTGAAAACTAACGCCAGTGAAACCCTGGCGTTAGGGCAGATTTGAAGGAAAGAGAAACCATTTCCGTCAGCAATGTACAGCAAAGCCAGGGAAACCTACAAAAAGTGATAAGTGTGATACATGTGCACGGAACAAAAGGGCAAATAAACATTGAAAATTACCTGAACAAAATGTAAAAACAACATAACCAAGCTGAGCAATAGTGATATTAATGGGAAACATCAAAAAACACTACCAAGAAAGCTCCAAAAAAAAGATATTAATTTTGGAAGAGTCTATGCTCTGTCCCCCTACAAGGTGAATGATCCCACAGTGCAATAGCGCTGATCAGGGTTTTCTCTTTTTATTGGAAAGGTGTCCTATGGTATGCACATGTTATGCAACAGCAGGGTGGGCATGTCAGAACGGGCAACTGGACAGATGCCGGAAAATGGGATACAGAGGGCTGCAGGTGGCACATGCTGTGGTGCAGCTGGGCCACAGTGCGGACTAGTGTGATGCCTAGGTGGCCCATAGGAATGCTGAAACTGTACAGCAGCCAGACAGCAACTGATGAGGGCCCAACATGGGCATGAGTGTGTTTCCCACAGTGTCACACGGGATAGTACCCAGCAGGTACCCCCAAGGGCACAGAACATTGGCAGGCGGTGGTGGGGGCAAGTGTGGACGTCTATGCAGGCACCCCTACCCCAGAATCCGCAACATAGGCAGCCACCTACCAGCACACTGAATGGCCTGAGACTGCGCACCACCAGCATAACCAGAATAAGGGCATGTCAGCATGGTGGCAGAGGGGTGGAGGGGGCAGTCGCAGCTGCCCATAGCAGACCATGGCCTAGCCCTGTTTAGGTGGGTGCCATGCACTGCAACAGACAGGCCCTATCTGACGAACAGTCATGGTATCTCCAGGGAATGAACTGCCCCTGTGGCAACACGGTGGTGCAGTACACACAGCCAGTGTGTTCAGGAGCAGAAAGTTATAGGTTCAAGTCCCAGTTGTGGCTCCCACCAACCCAGTCCCCATATTTTACCCACTACCAAACCGTGGTAATTGCAGATAACATAAACACGCCTGAAAAGCCTATATTTTACCCTACAGAGCACAGACACCATAGACATGTGCAATACCTAGAGCAGAGTTTCCCAAATGCAGTCCTGGAGGGCCAAAAACCATTCAGTTTCATGCTGTCTCTAAGAAAGATGCCTGTGCTGCATTTCTATGCGCCACCCCCATGGTATGCAAATGTATCTCATGCATATTCATTAGGGGCAGCATGAAAACCCGAACAGTGTTTGGCCCACCAGGACCGGAGTTGGGAACCTCTGCCCTAGAGCAGCGGCCAACAGGAGCAGAAACACCAGCACCCACAGGCTCCATTATCCAAAGCCTCATGGAGAGGCAGGATGTTGGGCCCTGCGCGCAGCAACATCTCCCAATACTAGCACTTGCATACCTTAGCAATGCCACCCTAAACCTGGGAATACGTTACACATATATCAAAAGGTTGCTATGATTAATGGCAGATAGCAATTCCTAAGTTCAGCACAATTTGCTGATTGAGCTGCATCATAGCAACCTTTCTGATGTCTGTGGAGTGCGTTTCAGTTATGGTTTCTGACAGTGTTTACCACCCCGGGGAGTGACCACAACAGTATTGCGTACCATAGCCATGCCTGCACTGTGCCCAGGACTGGGGCGGTGGCCAGGGCTGCCAAAAGCCTCTATATTTGCACAAGGCTGGCATAGGTGTGGGAGTGTGTGTCTGTCTATCCAGTGTGTGGTGGCTGCCAACATCTTACTCAGCCCACACTGCTTGCACTGTTTCCAGTGTTAGCCTGCCAATGTGCATAATGAGGAGCAAGGTACTGTGGGTATAGCTCGGACAGGGCGGCCTGGGCAGAATGCATCTGCACAGGGCATAGGGCAATGGCTGGGACATTGTAGTGACTGGCCACCACCCGTACAGACAGGGAGGCCACAGCATGTCCTGCTGGGAGGTCACTCTCATCCTGACTGAGCAGTGACCACGGCATGGCTAGGTTCCCCCATAGTGCTATATAGTATTTCTCTCAAGTGATATTTATGGGTTTTCTTTTCTGGGGCCTAATCACTGATTTATCTGCTTGGTGTGTGTGTTCACATCTCCTCCAGGAACATGCACTATGAACTAGCTAGCAGACTGTCTGCAGTTATATGTGTATGGCTGGAACACCTTGCAGGGTACAGTGGCTGGAGTCTTGCTGCTGGAGAATGTCAGATGGTGGTGGGGGCAGCTGAGCATTTCCAGGCCTACTGTCTGTGTGCCATTGCCTTATGGATGTGTACAGATCTTAATTAACTGCCCTGTAGGATACCTGTTCCCCAGCAGGACTGGGGTTGATGGTCCCCTCTACTGCCACCATTGCAGGGAGATCCTGTTTCCCACCCTGAGCCACAGAGGGTGGGTTGGGTGGTGGTGGTACCTAATCTGCCTATGGGTCCAAACACCCCCCTCAGCCCCCACCCCTCCCACTCACCCCACCCCCACCCCTTCACCCCACCCCACCCCCCCACCCCTACCATTATCCACATAAGTGCCATTGGATAGGTGTATCTGGCAATTCTCAGTGGCACTATCCAGATTGTGATCCTGAAAATCATTGCTGACTGGTGCCCAGGAATTATACGGATAATGGCATGGAAGTCTGTTCTGTTATCTGAATAGTTTACCCAGATAGCAGACTGAATATTACTGCTATCTAAATAACTCCAGCAGTGACCATGTTTCAGGGTATACATCCTGTCACCATGGCTTCAGAGAGAAGAAAAGGAAAAAGCAAGGGAGGTAACCACAAAATTAAAACCCCCAGAGCGAAAAGCCAAGGGAAAAATCCGCAGACAGATAACACTGCTCTATAGCCAAAATGCTTCTGAAATAAATTCAGTCACACTTTACCAAGTCTGGGTTGCTGAGAGCAAAAATGTTGTCTAAAATTATGTATTGGTTCTAGTTTTCAATTTACACTACTGGGTAGGTGCATACAACCTCGACTTTGGAAGTGCTAAGGATATGCGATTTATAATGGTTAGGGATCTCAATTTAAACCATAAATAAATAAAATACATGCACATCTTTGACTGGATTTGTGATAAAACTATGTTTTTGTTTGGACAGTACTTGCTTCTCAGGCAAAACAATTAATGAATGATACAATTTGAAGGTGCTATTGCATCATACATGATATGAATTGCATCATGTTATTCCTAGAAGTCATAGATAATGCAATCTTAACTCAGCTTTTTTACATCACTCTGCAGAACAAATTTCACAACAATTTTTTTAATGAACATGACATGTCAGTAGTATTTTAGCTGTAAACCAGTCTTCTCAGTGTTTGATTTTGTCCGTTTAGCCAAAATGAGAGATGCCTTGTAATTGTTTGAACAATGCAGATCATTTCTGCTACGTTTGTGGTGAAGTGACTTCTGCATCACAAACACATGGGGCTATGTTTACTAAACTGCAATAACGTAGCAGTGGCTACGTTAACGTGCGTTAAGTAATGTTAAAGCGCGTTGACGGTACCTAATGTGCGTTAACGTCACTGTCCGTGGTAAATCCCGCAGAGGGCGGAGAGAAGGGGTCAATGGGCAGGGAGTGGGCAGGGAGAAGCTCCTGTGGCACTAATGTGGGGTACTGAAGGGCTGAACATTACTGGGAATGAAAACCTGTCGTTAGCTGCAGATATGCAGGAGGGTGAAACCATTTTAGCATCAGTAATGTACAGCATAGGCAGGGAGCCCAAGAAATGTGATAGTAGTGCTCCATATGCAGCAACAGCATAGTGACCAAGTATGAACGGCCACTATAGCGATGGTACAAATGGGGCATAGGGGGCTGAAGGCGGGACATGTAGTGGGGGCAGCTGGGGCACAGGGCGAACTAGGCTGTCGCCTAGGTGGCACATAGGAACATAGAAACTGGAAATTAGCAGGACAGCAGCTGACCAAGGCCAAACACAATCCACCTACATCTACCTGGTCCACCCTAGCCAATAGTTGCTAGGGCACTGACCTGACATCCCTCCAGCCATCCCTCCCCCATGTGGAAGGGACATAGTATTGGTAGGCGGTGATGGGGGGGGATGTGAGGATGTCCATGCATGCCTCCCCACCCCAGACCCTTCTCCATAGGTGACCGCCTACCTGCACAGTGGATGTCCTGGGACTGCGCACTACCAGCACCGACAGCATATGCCCAGGTGGCATGGCAGGGGGGCATGTGCTGGTGCTGGAGGGGGCAGTGACACCTGCCTGCAGTGCACCCAGGCAATGCCCTATACCAGTACGTGGTGTGCAGTACAACAGAAAAGGTCTGGCTGAGGAGACATAAAGGTAGCCCCAGGGACTGCTGTGCTTCTAGGGCAACAGTGTGGTGCAGTACACACAACCAGCATGTCCTAAAGCAGAGGGTCACAGGTTCAGGTCCCAGATGTGGATCCTGCAAAGCACATCCTTATATTTTACCCTACAATGCAGATACAACAGCAACATGTGCAATCCCCAAAGCAGCGGCCAACAAGGGTAGAAACACACACTCACACAGGCTCCACTATCCAAAGCTCCATGGAGAGTCAGGCTGTTGGTCCCAGCACGGAGCAGCAGTTATCACCAGAGCATTATTTCTACCTCCTGCACAGTTTGGCAATATCGGCACTATGATCATGACAAGTGTGGCGGGCAGGGTTGCCAACCACCCCTATCTTTGCACAATGCTGCAACTCTGGGCCCACAATGTCCCACTATTACCAGTGCTAGCCTGTGAATGTGCATAATGAGGAGCAAGGTATTGTGGGTATGGCCCAGGCAGGGCGGACTGGCAGGATGCATCTGCAGAGAGCTTAGGGCAATGCCTGGGACATTGTAGTGCCCAACTATCACCTGCATGGACAAGGTGGCCACAGCACGTCTTGCTGTTAGGGCATGCTCACACTGACCAAACAGTGCTACATAGTGCTACATAGTATCTGTCCCAAGTGATATATATATATATACCTTCTGCTCTGGTGGGCCAGTCACTGGGGTACCTGCTGGGTGCGCACAGTTCCACTGTGAACATGCAGGATAGACTGGCTAGCGGAGTGCCCACGGTTAGTTTGCACATGGCCATGACTCTTGGTGTGGTGCAGCAGGCACAGTCTGCCTGTGCCTGCTGCTGGTGAATGTCAGGCTATAGTTGGGTGCTGGGGTACAGCTGTAGTCCTTGAACTGGTGGGGGCACAGAGGAAGGGCAATGGACAGGAAGTCTACTGTAGTGTGCAGTATTGCAATGTATGCGTGTTGCAGTGTGCACAATAGCGTGCATTGTTACGTGCTATGATCTCACCACAAGCAACCAGGGTTTGATTCCCACTAGCACTCCTTGTGGCCTTGGGCAAGTCACTTAACCCTCCACTGCCTCAGAAGAAAGGCCTGGCAATCTACTTCCGGTGACACTGCCAAGAAAACCCAGGAGCTTCTGGGTCGCCAGGATTCAGGACTGACTCAAAGGCACACAATGCAATGCATGATCTCACCACATATGCTAAGATGCATAGTCTTATCTTTTTTTTTTTTTAAACACTTTATTTATACTTTCAATAAACAGGATACAAACAAAACCAGAGGATTACACGCACATAGTCTGTAGTGGTTTCGCTATGTTACAGCATTGGCATGCATTCCTATTATACAACAATCATTCCAACAGTTGCTAGTATCAGATATGAGTATGAAGTGATGCATTCCACAGAAAATAAGTTAACATTAAACAATCTATCCTGCAGTGACGAGTACCATCCCCAACATGCCAGCCAACTAATTTCATCAGGATACTTATAGGCCGAGGGTATCCCATTTTTTCAACATGGAGAGGAAAGTGGGTTTCTGCATTGCGTAGGCTCTCTCACATGTACTATGATAGCAGACAAGGTTCCACCAGTACACAACTGACAGACTCTCTGAGTTTTTCCAATGGTTCAGTATGGCTTTTAGGGCGAGACTTAGGAGCAAGTCAAAGATTATTGTCTTGTGTGCGTGCAGTGTTGGTACTCCAGTAAGCGATTTGTATATAACTATGCGATATGTTAGTTCCGTGTTCAGCCCCAGTAGCAGGGATATGTGGTCCCAGACTGCTCGCCAGTAGTCTCGTAGTATGGGACAGTAATATAGCATGTGAGCCAGGGTACCAGCATCCAATCCGCAGTTCCAACAACGTGTGTCCGGTGGTACGCTCCATTTGGCTACACGTACTGGCGTGAGATAAGCACGGTGGGCCAGGAAATAGAGCATTTGTGTAAGCGAGGCCGATCTTGTTAGGCTTCTTTGCCGTTGCCATATCTCTGCCCATATTGTAGAATCCTCCATCTGTCCTGTTTCCGCTTGCCATACCATTTGCAGTCCGGAGCAGCGCTTCTTCCCTCCTTCTCTGAGAATACCAACAAATGTAGAAATAAGCTTTGATCCTGCCTTAATTTCTTGTACTTCTTGGTGAAAGGGGCGGTCTGTACCCAATGCTATTGGTAAGACTCCCGCCTTGCTCAAGCAGTGTCTCAACTGGCACCACTGGTAAAGACATCGAGTGGGCAGATTATACTATTGCTGCAGAGTTTGGAAGGGCTTGTAGGCCTTGTTAGCGATCAAGTGTTCGAGCCGATAGATCCCAGTCCGCAACCAGGGCAGCCATAGAAAGCTGCGGCCCGCTATCTTGAACTTCTCATTATGCCATATCACTGTGGATCCTGAAAATTCCAGATCTACATCTAGATGCTGTTTTAGCATTTGATAGGCCATTTGGGTATCTCGCATGATCTCACTGTCCGCTCCAACCTTCTGATATTCCATTCCCAGGCGCAGCCACAGTGGGACTGGGTGGCTCAGAGTATCTTCTATCTTCACCCAAACGGGGGCCGTTGTACTGATAGCTTCTTCGCTCCACTGGGCTCCCTGTTTTAAGAGGGATGCTATGTGGTACCAGTAGAAATCGGGAAAGTGTATTCCTCCTCTGGTCTTTGGGGCTTTAAGCTTCCATGTCGCAATACGCCAAAGGAAAGATATTAATTTTTTCTCGATGCTAATGTAGGATTTCCTATCAAACAGGGTCGGAACCATATTGAGGATGTAGCAGACTTTAGGAACTATTATCATTTTAATGGTTTCTCCCCTGCCCCACCAAGTTAGGTTCAACGGGGACCATTTGGTTATATATTCTTCAACTATGTTCTCACACTGAACTATAGATCTACGGACGGTGTCCAGAAGAGTGGTCCCATACGTAACCCCGAGATATTTAAAGGACGTGTCCTCAACTTTAAACGGGTAACTATGTAGCAAGGTCTTAGAGACATGTTCATTCAGCGGTATGATTGTGGTTTTGGACAAGTTCAGCTTGTAGCCAGATATGTTGGAATATTCAGAGATAATTGACAGGGTCGCTTCCAGGGATCCTGAGTGCAGGAGAAGCAGTAGGTCGTCCGCATATGCCGACAATTTAATCTGGGACGTTCCAAAGCGTATCCCCTCAATATTTGGAGATTGCCGGATTTTCAGTAGTAGCGGCTCCATCGCCAGGTTAAAGAGCAAGGGGGATAGGGGGCAGCCTTGTCGTGTGCCCCTCGACAGTTGAAATTCAGAAGAGAGCCCGTTGTTAGCTGCTATTCTCGCCGTGGGCCAAGAGTAAAGCACCTGGACACTAGTCAGAAATTCTTCCGGTATTCCGAACCATTGCATGATTCGAAACAGATAGGGGAGCTCTACCCGGTCGAAGGCTTTCTCGGCATCTAGTGCAAGCCCCACCACTGGCTCTTTTAGCTGGGAAGCTTTCTCTAGTATGTGCGCTAGCAGACGGCCGTTATCAGTGGTAGATCTGCCCGGCATGAAACCACATTGGTCAGGTTGAACTAGAGTGTCCATTACTGTACTGAGGCGGTTAGTCAGGACTTTGGCATAAATCTTGTAGTCTGCATTGAGAAGTGATATAGGCCGATAGTTTTCTATCTGCTGGTCATCACGTCCTGGTTTAGGATGGATCACTATGGTGGCGGCCGCTATCGATCCAACCATGGGACATTCTTCTGTTAACTCCGTATAGTATGTGTGCAGCTCAGGAAGCAGTTCTCTTGAGAAGGCACTATAAAACTCAACCGGCAAACCATCCGGTCCGCTCGCCTTCCCTTTGGCTAGCTGCCGCATAGCCAGTTGTATTTCGGCGCAGGTGACCTTCTCCGATAGTCGACGCTGCTGCATCGCTGTTAATTTGGGGCCGACTAGATTCGTTGTGAAGCTGTCAAACCCGGCTGGTGTGAAAATTTCATCGGTCTGGTAGAGTTTCAAATAAAATTCCTTACATATTTTCAATATGTCCGCATCTCGTCTCTGCAACTGTCCACTGGTGTCTTTCAGACCAATAATGTGGGACCGCACCTTGTTAGCTCTTAATGATCGAGCCAGTAGTGCACTTGCCCGATTGCTCTCGTGGTAGTACACCCCTCGCTGTGCCTGGATCTGCTGGCATGCTTCTGCATTGAGGATGGAGTTGTACTGGTATCTCAGTTTCTGCAGTCGGAGTAGCATGAGCGCATCGGTGCGCTTGGACAATATACGTTCTCCCGCGCGTATCTCCCGTTCCAGGTCAGACAGCTGTGTTGCGTTAAGTTTCTTCTTGCGGATACTATAGGATGTTATACTACCTCGTACCGTGGCTTTGAAGGCCTCCCACCATGCCCAGGTAGGGGTGTCATGTAGCGCATTATGCTCAAAGTAATCTACCATCAGTGGACGCAGGTAGTCACAAAATACCTTATCATTGAGCCATGCTCGGTCAAATTGCCATCTTGGTGTGGACTTCTTGTCTTGCCCAGTGCAAATTTCTATAGTGATTGCAGCATGATCTGAAACGGTCTTAGCGGCAATGTTTGCCGTCTGCAGCTGGGTTACTAGAGTCTTGGAGACTAAGAAGTAATCAATGCGTGTCTGTGTATTGTGCGGCATTGAGTAAAAGGTGTAGTCCCTCTCTACAGGATTTATTAGCCTCCAGGGGTCTATTAAACCTAGTGATTCCATCATGCTCATCAGCTGTTTACTAGAGCGCGGCTTGTGCTGTTGCTTGTATGGAGCCCGGTCTATCAGTGGGTCTTGTATAAGATTAAAGTCTCCCCCGAGTATTACATTGGTGGCACCTGCCATCATCACTTCTTGGGCTACTGTTTCAAAGAAGGTGGGATCATCATGACTTGGTCCATAGACCGTCATGAGGGTATAGTCTGTGCCCATTAGCCACACTCTAGCTCTGGCCCATCGCCCCCCTGGGTCAGTTACCATGTCTGCTACTGCGGGCTGTAGTGCTGCTCGAGCTAATATCAAGACACCCCCTTTTCTCTTGAGTGCTGGAGCCGATAGTATATTCTGGTATCCGTCCCCAGTTACCTTATGAGACTCCGACAATGTCAAGTGAGTCTCCTGGAGATAAACCACGTCGGCTTTTAATTTCTTGCAGTAGTTTAGTATTTTCTTTCACTTAGCGGGATTACTAATTCCTTGCACATTAAGGGATACCACTCGCAACTTCTCTTTACCTGCCATGATGGCTGGTCTTACCGTTGGGGATGTCTCTCGTCACTTGCATCCAAGAGAACAATATACTGGTAATAAAACTGAAGAAACTAGGACTGATCTCCATACGGTCAGCCCTCAACTGTGTTACAATAAATGGTGGAACCCGACCCGCCCTCCTTCTCTTTGCTGCCCGCGGGACCTACCCCCACCCACCCTTCCATTCTTGCACACGAACACATTCACTCCCCTAGTTCTATCTAAACAATTACAATTACAAGTGATACAGAAAACCGGTTACACTCTCCCATTGTTTGAGAGCCGCCTCTATTGTCTTCCTTTTAGTTACCAGGCTGAAGTATTAATTGCCACAGATATCTTAGTGTGTCCTCAGGTGTTGCAGGATTCGGTCTCCATTTGGGCCCAGTCCTGGAGGTAAGCCCTCAGATTCTCGCCAGAGTCAAAGGTCTTGGTCGTGTTTCCCAATGTCACTCGCATTCGTGCTGGGTAATAGAGGCCATATCGCGCTTGGAGCTTTTGCAGTAGCGGCCTGCAGCTCAACAGATCTTTCTGCCTTTCCGTCGTTCTTTTGCAGAGATCAGGGAAGAAACTTAATCTGTGTCCGTCATAGCGCAGGTCAGATAGCTGTTTAGCGGCCTGCAGTATTTGAAGGACCTGTGAATACCGCAGCACCTTAACAATAAAAGGGCGCGGGTGTTGTTTTTTTCCATCCATGTGCGTGGGGACACGGTGGGCCCGTTCTATCTCAAAAGGCTCCACAAAGACCAGGTGGAGTAACTCAGGAATCAGCTTCTGCAGGAATTTAATTGAGTCTGTGCCTTCCCGGCCCTCTGGTATGCCTGTGAGCCGTATATTGTTTCTGCGGGCTCGGTTATTTTGGTCTTCAAATTGATTTTCTAGGGCTGTGACTCGTCTCTGTAGTGGGCCAATCTGGGCTGCTAATGTCTCATGCCGCTCGATTGCGGTTTCGATCTTATGCAGGCGCTCCCTGACTTCTGCCAACCGTTCTTTCACATCGCGCATATCACCCTGCATTTGCGTTAGGGCCTCTTTACTATCGGCGACCATGCTTTTGACTGACCGCAATTCTTGCAGCACTTCTCTGATGCCTTCTGCAGTTTCTTTCTCCGACGCCATTTTATGCGGAGAGGCCGCGTCTTGTTTTGTCCGTTTTACCGCGTGTCCGGCGGTCGGGGAGAAGTCTAACTTCGCTGGCTTCAGGGAAGACATCACACCCGGCTCTCTGTACCAGAATCAGCAGTGCTGCTGGGTTCTATCGGGGAGTAAAGTCAGGATTCTTGAGTTCTGGGTGGGAGCAGCTCTATTAGGCAGCCATCTCTGTTCGCAGCAAGCTCCGCCCCTTGCATAGTCTTATCTTATAGGGCACGTAAAAAGCTCTGTACGGTCACGTGCATTATTGTGCATGCTGCGCATCCGACGCCCTGCTACGCGTGTTCTCCACAATGCGGGGAGGACACACTACTGCATGATAATCTACAGTAGCAGACACGATGGCCACTTGGTGGAACATATTTGCATTGTGCTCATTGTGGTTGTTTGGGATAGTGGTTGCAGATGTGCGTGGCGTCAATATAGGTTGTAGGTTTGGGTCCCCCAGGTTCCTTTTCCTTTCTTTTCATTTGTTCTCCTCTCCTTACCATACAATGGCTCCAGCTTTGTCCCTTCTCCACACACCCTTCCCTCTCTTCACTGTACACTGCCGTGTCCCCTCCATGCTGCCTATCCGTCACACGCTAGCTGTTACATATGTTCCCTTTCTTTGGATTATCTGGGTGGGCAGGTGGTTCAATGTTTTGGTATTGGTGTCAATGAGCTGTGTTTGGGCTCTTCAGTGTACCGGTTCAATTCCCACTTACTCCTTTTTGGATCTCTTGCCCATTTTGCCCTTGTACACACATCATCCACACAGCTGGCCCTTCAGATTGACCCCTGATGCCCTTTCCATTACCATTGTTTACTCCTCTGCATGCATGGTGTGTGTGCCTGTGTTACCTGTGGCTCACATCCCCATTACAGACTGCGATATCAGCTGCCTGTGGTCTATGGCCTTACACCTACAGCTCCATTTCTCATGTAGCACCATGTCTGCACATCCCTCAGTGCATCTTCTACTGTCAACACGCCTTAGATTGCAACCCCTTCGGATGCGCTGCTGCTTCCTGTCCACTGTGGTGTTCATGCGTGGTGGGTCCAAGGCACACTGTACCACGCACTGTACCACATGTTAGCGCCTTGTAACACGTGTTACCTGACACAGCTTGCTTTAATGATGCACCGCCCACTCCTTTATATGGGCATCCATAACATTACCAGGGAACTTAACGCGAGTAACATTACCGCGGTTTAGTAAACATACCCCATAATATAACCGCTTTGATTAACCCTGGAATTACCAAGATTTTTTGCACATACTGAATACCTTTGGGGTCATAAATGACCCCACGATGAATTTTAATTGTTAACCATGAAAAATTTAAACTAAGCAGACAAAATATTATTCCAAATTAATTATTTATTATATGAAGGTTAAATGTTTTGAAATGTAATGCTTTATCATAAAATTACATGAAGAAGAGTTGCCATGAAAGCAGTTTTTGCCTGCACCTGATGAACACAGTAAAGTACTACAGTCATTTGCATGAGACACAGACAATTTCTGAATGTTCTTTGCAAACATTGCGCTTGCAGGAGATGCAAACTATATTGCTTTTCTTGTCTTTTTCTCTGGAACAGCAGTGACACCTTGCCCTTTTCTTTGGGATCCCGACATTGCAAACAGCATCAGTGGCTTCTTCAATGCTGGAAGAAGTCTTGCTGCAATTACTCTGAAGCAGCTGCTTTCCTAATTCTAAGAGGAATAGACAACGTCTGTGCTTTGACTTGGACTGCCATTCTGGATTTAGTGACATCCAAACAATGAAGGCGTTCAAAGCACTGATGTCCAACATGTTGTAAAAGATTGTCACTGGCCAGCGTCCTGTCATTCGTTTTGTGGTATACGTGTGCAACATTTGATCTGCCGTATCTACTCCACCTTTACTAGAATTATAGTCCAAGATCATGCGTGTCTTTTTTGTCTGGACATGTGTTATCTACTTCTTCTTGATCATGCAAACTGCTCAGAAGAACAACCACTTTTCCTTTCTTCGGGCAATAGGAAACCAGAGTGGCATCATCGCGAAAGGCAAACAGTGAAGTGAATACCTCTCGGCCCTTTGCTGTTACAAATTCTGGAGGTAATTATTTTCTGTTCTTTTGAATTGTCCCCAAAAGTGTCATTTGTTTTTCTAGCAATTTCTGTGACAGGGATAAACTGCAGAAGAAATTTTCAACAGTAACATTTCTGCCAGATCACGTCAATCCTTCAGTGAGTTGCAGCACAACCCTTTCACCCTGATTCTGTTCCCTGTTTTGTCTGAGTTCCCTTCCTGTATATACTTGAAGACGCAGAACATATAACGTTGCACTGTCACACAACATCCATAGCTTTATGCCATATTTCCCAGGTTTGCTGGGAATATATTGTCTGAACGGAACATGGCCACGAAATGTAAGCAGTTGCTCATCCACGGTAACATTTTCACCAGGAACAAAGGCATCACTTAGAGTTGCTTCCCAGGTATCAAAAACATGTCTGATTGGAGCAAGCTTATCCACTCCTCATTCTTCACGTCTGTTGGTTGCATCATCAAATCTGAGAGCACAAGAAATTTGCTGAAAACAGTTACGGGCCATATTTTTGCCGAAAACAGAACGACCATCTTCAAGGTTCCACAACTGAACTATGGATTCATTTCGTGACTTGTACACACCTGAGAGGATCAGAAGTCCAAGAAAACATTGAAATTCTCTGTCTGTCAAATCTTTCCAGGTGACGTCAGAAATGTGTCTTTCCTTGTTAGCTCGTCCACATCATGATTTCATTCAATAAGTTCTTCCTCATGAACAAGTGGAATGCTGTGAGAGGGCCATCAACATTTCGTACAGCACACCTTGTAGGACCTTGTTGTACGGGCATGACATTAGCTCTGGCGTATCTTCCAGCAGCTTGCTTTATAGGTTTCCTGTTCCATGATGTGGCATCCTTAGATACATAGGCTTCAATGGCAACATTTGTGCTTATAGTTGATGACCTCTTAGCTCCTCTATGACCACAACTAAGATTCCTCACAAATGATACTGACACCGAGGACTCCTGCCTTCTTCCCCGTCCAGCACAACCTCGACCTTTGCCTCGACCTGTAACTTGACTCTTTGCTGCAGGCGATGATACCGGCTCAACATCAGTCTCACATTCACTTGGCGACCAACTGCTGTCGCCATCTGAATCATGACTGTCATCAGATTTATCGCCCGAACTTGGCTGATATGCTTCTTCACTTGCTGAATATGCTGCATCATCAGACGACTCAGAGCCGTCACTGTCAGCATCTTGTTGCAATATTTCTCTTACTTGGGCAGCTGAATACTTTCATTTTGACATCATAAACAATAACCTAAAATAAATAAAGATAAAGTTGAATAAAACGCAAAGCAGTTTTACTATAGGTGTACAATAATCATGATGAACGAGCTGAAAGCCTTTAGATTTCATCGGAAAAAATGAGACAACGTATGATATCAATTATAGAAAATGTGTAATTTTCATAAAATAAGAGTACAAAAAATAAATGATACATAATTAATGATAAATACCTTTGTCAGATCAAAAAATTAACAAAACTGCAAATTGTATCACGATCCAAACCAGACGTAAGGAACTGGGGTCAAAAATGACCCCACTGGTACTCTGTGCTGCAATTCATCACTAGCGTCACCTAGCGGATGGAAATTATTCCTCTCATGGCGCAATAGAAAGAGAATATTGACATGTGAAAAGTCATAAAAAGATTGCATTCTTGAACAACTAGTTTCCGAGATACGCATTGTGAAACTTGCAATGGGGTCACTTTTGACCCCATCGGTACTCCCAGGGTTAAGAAAATCTACCACCTTTACTTTGGCTGCAAAACTGGAGATCAGGACAAGAGCTGGGACCCACACATATGCTGCAACACTTATGCAACAAATCTTTGCCAGTGATTGAATAGAAAAAGGAAATCCAGGCCTTTTGCCGTGCCAATGATTTGGAGAGAGCTTACAGATTATATCAGCAATTGTTACTTCTGTATGGTGCCTCTTGCTAGGAAAGGTTCATCGAAGAAGAAAATGTGGACTTGCAGTATCCAAAAATTCCATCAGCTATATGCCTAAGTACCCCACAGAGAAGGACTGCTGGTTGCTGATGCTCCATAAAAATTCTCATTTGAATCAGACGAGGAAGAGGAAGGGGATGAAACATCTGGTCCCGAACTATCAATATCAAATGACCCAGATATTCTCCCATCCTCCTCCTCTGAACCACACCTCATAACACAAAGTGAACTGAATGACCTTGTCAGGGATTTGGAACTACCTATGAGTAAGGCAGAGCAGTCAGGTGATGTTAGGGTTTTCATGTTCTGTGAATGTCAAAAGGATCTTGTTACATTTATGGAAGTTGATCTTGTAGCCTGCAACAACATTGATGGTCTGACAGCAGCCGTCAACATCACTCATCATCCAGATGAGCAGAGACTGTTCATTGATTCATCGAAAATGAGTCTTAAAGCTGTTTTGCCTCATAATGACAATGTTTTGCCATCGATTCCAGTTGGTCACACTGTCTACATGAAGGAAACCTATGACAATATAAAACAGCTGTTGAGATCCATAAACTATGACTGACATCAGTGGCAGCTTTTTGGTGATTTGCAAGTCATTGCTCTGTTGCTTGATCTGCAGACTGGATGCACAAAATACTGCTGTTTTCTCTGTGAATGGGATAGTCAAGAGAAAGATTCCCATTAAATCAAGAGAGATTGGACACTCTGACAGTCATTGGAGCATGGAAAGAAAAGTGTGCAGCATCCATAACTTGTTGAATCAAGGAAGATTTTGTTACCACCCTTACACATTAAACTGGGTCTAATGAAAAAAGATGTCAAGGTCATTGACAAAACAAATCCAGCTTTCAAGTATCTCAGCGGGAAATTTCCAATACTAAGTGAAGCTAGGATGATGGGATGTGTCTTTATTGATCCTCAGATTCGTAAACTTATTTGAGATGATGCATTTAACCGTGCATTACATGGCAAAGAAAGATGACATGGAAAGCTTTCTAGTTAGTGGCAACAAGTTTTCTCAGAAACAACAAGGTAGACAACTATAGAGAGTTGGTAGAAAAACTCTGCAATTCATGCACAATTCTTGGCTGCAACATGTCACTAAAGATACATTTTTTGCACTCTCATCTTGATTTTTTCCACCAAACTGCAGAGCAGTGAGTGATGAGCAGACTATTGGTGGACAGTGACAAGAGATACTCCATTTACAGAATTCAAGAGACAAGCCAAGAAACGCCGAGTAGATACTGAATAAGGTCTGAAATGTATACTAATGCATAAATAATTCTTTCTGTTTCATACTAACTTTTTTAATAAATTCTATTTAAATAACTATTTGGCTGATTTTTAATATTTTAAACAAAGATGCAGGTGAAATATTATCAAGATCATATATATATGGCAACCGTAAATTCATGAAAACACCTAGGTTTATAATGTGTGATTAAAACTCTACTAACATGTTATATATAGGCGTAAAATGGAAAGCTTATATATCTTGGAAACAGTAGACAATCAGAGTTTTTAATTGTCTTTTCTGAATTCAGCGCATTAAAATCCATAAGAACTGGCAGATTTTGTCTCTGAAGCAGACAGCTTTTAAAAAATTGTCGACCACTCAGTGCCTGCCAAGAGGGAAGTGAGGCAAATTGGTTACCCTTGCAAATACAGAGAATGGAACTTAGGGGAGTAGAAGTGCACACGACTATAAAAATGAAACAACAGTAGAACAGGGTCTTTCTGCCTAGGGAGACAGAAGAGAGAAGAGCAGAGCTGAAACATAGGGGTATGTTTACTAAACTGCGGTAACATAGCAGCAGCTACGTTAACGTTCGTTAAGTAACATTAAGTAACATTAACACACGTTAACGTTGCGCTAACGCGTAGTTAATGTTACTTAACGCGCATTAATGTTACTTAATGCGCATTAACATCACCGGCCACGGTAAGTTCTGCAGAGGGTGGAGAGAAGGCTGGGAGAAGGGGTCAATGGGCCGGGAGTGGGCGGGGAGTGGACAGGGAGAGGCTCCTTTTACATTAATGCGGGGAAATGAAGGGTCGAACATTACCAGGACTGAAGACCTGTCATTAGATGCACATTTGCGGGAGGGTGAAACCATTTCAGCGTCAGCAATGTACAACATAGGCAGGGAGCCCAAGTAAAGTGATAGTAGTGTTTCATTTGCAGCAACAGCATAGTGCCCAAGTATGAAAGGCCACTATGGTGATGGTGCAAATGGGGCATAGGGGGCTGCAGGCGGGACATGTAGTGGGGGCAGCTGGGGCACAGGGTGGACTAGGCAGTTGCCTAAGTATCACACAGGAACATAGAAACCGAACATCAGCAAAACAGCAGCTGACAAAGGCAAAACACAATCCACCTACATCTACCTGGTCCACCCTAGCTAACAGTTGCCAGGGCACTGGCCAACATCCCCCCAGCCAACCCTCCCCCAAGCAGAAGGGACATAATATTGGTAGGCGGTGATAGGGGGGATGTGAGGACGCCCATGTATGCCTCCCCACCCCATATCCCGCTCCCTAGGCGACCACCTACCCACACTGTGGATGGCCTGGGACTGCGCACTACCAGAACTGACAGCATATGGTCATGTCAGCATGGCAGGGGGGGTGCCCGTGCTGGAAGGGGAAGTGGCACCTGCCTGCAGTGGACCTAGGCCATGCCCTGTACCGGTACGTGGTGTGCAGTGCAACATAAAAGTTCTGGCTGAGTAAAAGTAAAGGTAGCTCCAGAGACTACTGTACATGTGTGGTGCAGTATACACAGCCAGTATGTCCAGAAGCAGAGGGTCACAGGTTCAAGTCCCAGCTGTGGATCCTGCAGAGCATGTCCCTATATTTTACCCTACAATGCAGATACAACAGCAACATGTGCAAAGCCCAAAGCAGCGGCGAACAGGGGTACAAACACCCACCCACACAGGCTCCACAATCCGAAGCTGCATGGAGAGTCAGGCTGTTGGCCCCAGCACGGAGCTGCAGTTTTCACCAGAGCACTACAACTACCTCCAGCACAATTTACCAATGTCGGCACTGTGATCAGGACCAGTGTGGCGGGCAGGGTTGCACAATGCTGCAATAGGAATGTGTGTGTGTGTGTATGTCTATCCATTGTTTTGTGGCTGCCCACACCTCACTGGGCCCACAATGTCCCACTGCTACCAGTGTTAGCCTGAATATGTGCATAATGAGGAGCAAGGTATTGTGGGTATGGCTCGGACAGGGCGAATTGGCCAGGATGCATCTTCACAGGGTGTGGGGAATGGCTGGGACACTGTAGTACCCGACCACCGCCTGCATGGACAGGGTGGTCACAGCATGTCATTCGGGGGGGGGGGGACGACACTCTCACTCTGACCGAGCAGTGACCATGGCATGTCTAGGTTCCCACATAGCGCTCTTCACTAGCTGCTTCTAGTGATGCTTGTGTGTTTCCAGTGCTGGGGCCCAATTACTGAGATACCTGCCTGGTGCACATAGATCTTCTGTGGGCATGCACTAATGATTAGCTAGTAGACTGTGTGCATGGTTTGAACACCTTGTAGGGTGCTGCAAATGCAGTCTGACCATGGTGTGAGGCAGTTGAGGTTTTCTAGACCTAACCCCAGCATTACTGCTGGTGTGCTACTGCCCCACTCACAGACTCTGGCCTACCAACCCTGGAGGGCTATCTTATACCAACAGAACAGAGGCTGCTTTACTGGGGCTCAGGCACCTGTCCCTTACCTACAAAAAGGGTGATTGGGGGTCCTTTGGGGTATATAGTGTATACTACTTTGATCTGTAGAGTCACTGCTACACAAACCTCATGCAAGTCTAGAAGCCCCTCTGCCCTGATAACAGGTGCCCATGTCAGCCAGACCCTAACACTGGGTACGTACTAATTTGGGTGGTATCTGGTTCTAGAGGACCACATGTGACTGTAGAATACAGGTGGACACCAAATTACCTTTGGATGCACTGTAAGGAACATGTGTCACACACTGATAGTAATGGGGATGTACAGCAGGACCTATCTCTAGCACCACATGTACTGCGGATATAGTGCTGGGCGCCTATCCTATCTGTCAGGATGAACACAGAACCTGCACAATGGCATGGTCTGTAGCTACTCTGTGCCAGTATCATGCACTGTCAGTGCGTCTTTCCAAGCTGAGGTACCAGAGAGGTGCAGACTCCATTTGGTGATCAGCTGTAGACAGCTATTCAGCATGAGCATTGCATCATGGGTACTAGTGGGGTTATCCTATCCTGGCACTCAGAGCAATTTGTGCAGTGACCTACAGTCCTTCTATACCCAGCCATTGCTGTGAGATACAGCATGGAGGTATAGACTACTGGTTAGTACAATGCCGTTCTTGGCAGGATTTGTTACCGGAGGATGTAGTAAAGGCTGTTAGTGTAGCTGGGTTTAAAAAAGGTTTGGACAAGTTCCTGGAGGAAAGGTCCATAAACCATTATTAAGAGGGGGCCCAGGATATCAATGATTGACCTAGTACAAGCATTGTGGAACCTGTGTCTTTTGGGGAAACTGCTAGGTACGTATGACCTAGATTGGCCACTGTTGGAAACAGGATACTGGGCTTGATGGACCTTGGTCTGACCCAGTATGGCATATCTTATGTTCTTATGTTCCTCATTGTTCCCTCCTTTCATGCCTGTCCTACTCAAATAGTTTGCATGCCTGTAACAGTCATATTTTTGCAGAGCTGTGCTGCCAGCCCATAATACCCTCGCCACAGTTGCCAACATTCCCTCGGTCCTTCTATCTGCGTCTGTCAGCTGTGTAGAGTTCTGTCTGCCTGTGCAGGCTGCCACCCCATGTCATGCACTGCTACCCTTTCCTGCATTGCGCCTCTTCGTGCTTGCCTCACCTGTGTCTGATCTGCATGGCACCACCACTCCTCTGTCCACCCATCATTGTAACTATCCTACCACCTCCGCCTCCACTGGGGGACACATATGCTCATTGTCTGCCACCCAGTGTCTTTCCAGTAATTTACATTGCCAACACCCTGTGCTGTGGTACAGTTGCACCCACCATGTTTGTCAACAGTACTGGCAGCCACATGGGATGCCCGCAGAAGTGGCAGGTCCAGCAGCTCCCAGCTCTCCCTCCTTCACTCACCTGTTCATTGCCTTTCCTCGGTGCTCTATCTAGTGCTAGGGCTACATCTTTCTCTGTGCCTCACAGGTCATGCATGTCATCCTGAAGCACCTTGCAGCCCTTAGGGCAGACTGACCTAGGGCACCGTAAGCTTATTCGGCCACCTTAACCTATGGTTCCATAACCCAGGGTGCCTTGTCCAGGGGTGCCTAATACGGTGCTTTATAAAGGGACGCTTTATAAAGATAAGCCTGACTTGTTTATAATAGGGACGCTTTATAAAGATAAGCCTGACTTGTTTGTCCTTTTTAAAGAAATTTTTTTGAATACAAAGAAAAATAAGTAATGTTTAAAAAAAAGGGTCATTGATGCAAATTGGAGCATTTAGTTGAAAAGTTATTACCATAGCTCCTGTAAGTCTGAGACCCATATGACAAAGTAAAATAATTTTTGATAAAATATTTAAGCTTATTGTTATTTGGGAAGTTGGGACTAACTGTTGGTGGAGTAATTGTGTTATCTACTGGCTTAACTGCGCTATTACTCTGACGAAAAAGACCAATTTTGATTGTCTAATACGGTGCTTAGCCTAAGGAGCCCTATATGATGCCTTACAATGCACCTTATGAGGCACCTTACAAGGCACCTTATAAAGCACCTAACAAGGCACCTAACAAGGCACCTTATAAGACACTTAACAAGGCACTTTATAAACATAGAAACATGGAAACATAGAAATATGACGACAGAAAAAGACCACATGGCCTATCTAGTCTGTCCTTCCATATCCATACTTTTAAGGCACCTTACAAGGCACCTTGTAATGTGCCTTGTAAGGTGCCTTATCAATAAGGTGCCTTATAAGGCGCCTTGTGATGCGCATTAGTCTAAGGCGCCTTGTAGCGCTCATTAACTGATATGGCTTGCCGTAACGATGCACCGCCCACACCTTTATATGGGCATCTGTACCATTACCGTGGAACCCAGCACGGGTAACATTACCGCGGTTTAGTAAACATTCCCCTGAGTCTCAAGGGAGATCTTCCTGAAGATAAAACAGTGGTTCTTTACTGTGTTGTTTTGAGGTTGGTGTGAAGATTTAAAAATCGGTTTCTTTATGGAAATTGTTTGAGATTTCCTGCAGCGTTTGGAGTTTGCCTGAAGTGTTTGCCCACAGTGGATGGAGCTAGCTCTGGAAGGAAGGCTATTAACAGATGCTAGGAATGTGGTGGCAGGCAGGCAGGATACCTAATGGTCTGATCCATCTGTTGTTGTTTTTGTGATTTATCTGACAATCTACTGTACAGTCTTGAAAAAGGCAGCAGTGGGATTTCAGGGAAGATGTGTTTTTTTTTTTTTTTAAATGCTTTATTTTCGTTTTATAACAACAGAGGAAAGGAAGACATACAGCTAAAAGACAGATACATAAGTGAGATACATACAGCAAAGCAAACCCCAACCACCCCCCTCCCCCCTGCTTCTTCTCTAGAAAACTAATCATTCCCAAAGCGGGCGTGTACTGACATAATCGTATTACAAAACCTAACGGTGATCTGAAACATGATGAGTGCACCTTAAACAGACATGTCGAAGCAATGAGCAGATTGTACATAATCATTGAGCATCAGCCAGTTAGACAAACAAAATGAGTTTGGGTATGGGGGATAGCTCTCCGAGACGTCTGCTCACATTCACTATATAAGCAGACAAAGTTCCACCATGCATTGACAGTAAGTCGAGAGCTATCCTTCCAATTCTTCGTGATTAAGCATATGACTATGCCCAGAAGGAAATCAAAGAGAAAGCGACCCTTCTAGGAAGAGAGGGGACCTCCGCCACAGAGCGGAGTCCCACAATCTGCCAAGGGAGAAACTCGCAAAGATGTAAGATAGATTGAATACCTAGCAGCATGATCTGAAAGATGTTGAGAGGGAATCCTTGCAGTGGCCACCTGAGGGACTATCAGTATTGATATCAGAGAGAAATCTGTGCGAGACTAGGATTAGTGAGAAGAAGAGAGGAATGTAAAGTCAAGCTCAATGAGATGTAGTAACCTCCAGAGATCTACCAAAGCAAGATCTTTGATCAAAGAAATAAACGAGATGGGACTCTTGGGGGGACCACTTATCATAGGCGGCTGTTGGTCAATCTGGGGATCAAGAACTAAATTGAAATCCCCCCCTATGATCAATGCAGTGTGAGCAGAGGCCTGCGCAACCTGAGCAATGGCAACGGAAAAGGCAGGGTCATCCACATTAGGAGCGTAAAGGCATATGCATGATACTTCAATGCTACCTATCTTAAGGTGAACTCTGGACCATCCACCTACTATATCAGAACTATTCGCAAGAAAAGTAGCATGCAAAGATTTCCTAACAAGTATGGCAGCCCCACATTTCTTAGAAACGGCTGGGGAATAGGCGACCACCATGTAAGGTTTAATAGTGAGTTTAAGAGTTGCCTGCGAATTTAAATGCAGTTGTGAAGGAAAATCAAGCCCACGGCTGCATGACATAATAGTTTAAATTTGTCTTCCGTTTTATCGGATTATTGATTCCTTAGACATTCGAGAGAAAATCTTACATGGTACCATTGATCAGTAAGAAACATTTTAGGTAAGGACGCTTGAAACATACAACATTATCAAAAACTGTGCAACAATGACATAATCACCGAGTCTGCTGGCAAATACACCCTATATTGAAAAGTATGTACCAAAATATCTTAGAGAAGAAGCAAACCCCCAATGAATATGGCGACCAGATGTCTGCGGGAGGAGGCCCCAGAGAGGAAAATGAAGGCATGAACAGAAAAGAACACCAAAGTCCATGAGTAACACTGTCTCTGAAACTCATCGAGGCTACAATGGGTAGATGGAGTCGGGTCACGGATGGCATCGAAATAAGGCAACAAACCGCCCTCATCAGACTCTTTGCTGAGCCGCGACTAATCCAATATGGCAGGCACAGCGGACATGAGGATACTTGCAGGAACATTCTGGAAATCAGCGCATCAAGTCGGCCTCTTTAGAATCCAAGAACTCCGCTAGTAGATCAGGGTCCTCAAATGTTCTTGTCTGATTGTGAAGGGTGACTCGGAGCTTAGCCGGATACATCAGGCCATATCGTGCTTGTAGATGTTGAAGCCTCGGCCGAAATTCCAGAAGGCGCTTTCGGCGGTCGACCGTGGGTTTAGCCAAGTCAGGATAGAAGGAGATCTTGTGGCCCTTGAACTCCATATGGCCCTTGGCCCGAGAAGCACTGAGAATTTGCTCCACATGTTGAAATCGCAAAAGTCGAAAGATGATAGGCCGCGGGGTCTTCCTGTTGAGCATTATGTTTGTGGGTACCCGATGAGCACGATCGATCTCCAAATCTTTGGTAAAGGCAATTTGAAGCAGGGAAGGGAGGATTTGACATAAAAACTCTTTCATGTCTCCCGATTCCGCTCCCTCCGGTATGCCCACGAGTCGTAGGTTATTACGGCGCGCTCTATTATTGCCATCTTCCACTTCTTTCTGCAAGGCCCGTACCTGGCGTTCAACTTTGTCGAGTTGGGACAACCGGGCCACATGGGAGTCCAAGATGCTCTCCATTTTGTCTTGACGCGATGAGAGCCCCTCTAGCCTGCCCTGCAGAATGCCAAGATCTTCCCGCAGCGCTCGGAGTGCTTCACCATTTGACTGCACGAGGTCCTTAACCCCTCTAATCTCTGCAAGGATTTCCTGCTGCATTTCGGGGCCCTCGCGCGAAGCCAGCCCCTTCTGCGGGGACGGGGGTTCAGTTTTGGAGCGTTTGCCATGAAAAGCCGCTGGAGATCCAAATTCCAGGCGCATAGGTTTAGTCCCGGCCATCTCACCAATGTGCCCCGGCAAGATTCGGACAGAAGTCTAAGTATATACGGTGTTAATTCAGGATTCTGAGTAGGCCTCTCGGGAGCCTCAGCGTTGTGCGACCATCCCGCTGGACACCGGGCTCCGCCCTCGGAAGATGTGTTTTTTCCTTCTTTTGGCTGTGATGTTTGGAGGAAACTGAATGGACTGGTTTGCGATGAACTTCATGAACTAGAGGAAAGGGGGCTTGGGGCCTTGTAAGCCCATGAATATAAACTGGACTGGTATGCTCAGCCAAGGTGTTTAGGTTCCAGAGCTCAGACTAGATGCACACTAAACACAGGCCCACTCTGTTATTGAGCTCACTGTTGTTTTTGAGCTGAGACCACCTCCTTCAGCTCTATATTCTGTTGGCTCACATTGTGGGCTATGTGTATTAATAGGTCCTTCCTTTCCTCAGGAGTATCGCCATCCAGCTCCATTGTATTCTCTTCCTCCTCCTGTGGATTATTGCTGTCCTTATCTACCTCCTGATCATGGATTTCTTCTTCAGCAGCCTTCCAATTATGGGCCTCCTTTCCATCAGGCTCATCTAAACCTCTTGCTGTTGGGATGTGTCGGACACCCCCTTATGGCCAGGCGGTTGCCTAGTGGTATGGGGAGCGCCTGATCGTCCTTTGTTTGAATCAGCCCAATAGCATGTAGTTGCGTCCCCGAAAGGATTGGAGCCAAGTGCCAAAGGTCACAGGAATATTTCTTTATTTTAGAAATAAGGAGTTCCTAACCGGATTCAATTCTATGCCTTAGGGTCTGAGCGGTATATCAAATTCGATAAACATAAACATAAACACAAGAATTGATTGAAGCATACAAAATTAAAGTTCAGGATACTTCTCCATAGAATACAACACAAGCCTATTGTACAGTCCTTGGCTTGGTACAGCTTTAAATCTTTCTTTCACATAAAACTCTATTTACATCGGTATTCTGTTCCTGGTCTCCAGGAGGCGCTATAAACCCCTGTTACTTTCACAGCAGGTCTAACAAGGCTTCCTGGTCCACCCAGATACTTTTTCACAGCAATAGAATTTTCTTTAATTTATATTCCAAGCTTTTAGCTTCTGCCTAGCTTTCCTTCCAAGCAGCTTTAATCAGGCCAGCTACTTTTAAAAGCACAGCTAAAAGAAATGGGCTTTTTAAAATATCCTTGTAAAAGAACTTCTGGTTTCTTCCAGATAACAAACTTCATTCAGTTCTTTTACTCCAGCACAAGGTAACACAGACACATTCACTGATTAGGAGCAGCTGAGATTCCTTCAGCTCTTCAAACGCTATTTGGTTCCTTTACTCCTCTTTAGCACAAACTGCACAGTCTATCTCCATGTCTGAAACACTGCATGAATCCACACTGTCTCCCAAGTCCATCTCCTCCACACTAGACTCTCTCTGGTAACTGTTTTCTCTGGTATCCTTCTGAGAAGCCTTTCTGTCTTGTACAGCCTTCAAGAGCTTCTCCCAGTTACCCTTAGCATTATGTGAGCTTGTGGGGGAAGGGCAGGAAAAACCTTCTTTGTTTTGTAGCTCTTTTAAGAGTTGTAAAGGGCTCACCTTGCTTGTAGTGTTTTTCCTCCCTGTAGACTCCTTACTAGGAGAAGAGTTAAGCCAAGAACTTCGGGAGAATCTTTCCTCCTCTGAGGACTCCTCCCCTGAGCTCTCCACTGGCCTTGTCAGCTCTCTGCTCCTACTTCTCAATTGCTTCTGTGCAAGTGGCTTCCGTGTTTCCTTCCAATTCTGTTTCTCTGCCCGTGACTGTTTCTCTCTTGTGCTTCCTTGCTTGTTCCCTCGTGTCTGTTTCTGCTGCTTCTCAATCTCAATCTCGATCTGTTTCTGAATCCCAACCTGAATCTGTGAGTGCAACTTCCCTGCCTAAATGTTTGGGGCTGTCCTATGGGTCTTGACTCCGCCTCCAAACCACTCCCTTCTCCTCCCCCTATCTCCATGGGAACAGGGTGTGTTCTTAGGTCTGCACTTCTCTGCAGGGAATCTCTGTCCTTAGTTTGAGGGTTAACCCTTCCTTTGCCTGCAGTTTCTTTGTGGAAAGGAAAAAAAGTCTGTTTTTTCTTTCTCTCACTGCTTTCTGAGCCTGCTTCTCCACCACAGATGTTCTCTGATGGCTGTTATGTAGTATTGGATCATGTCTTTGGCCTTCATGAGCATGGAAGGAACATGTTTGCTCATCCATCCTGACATCTGCTTCTAACCTTCAGGTAACATGGGGAATAAAATTGAAATTCCACTATTTTATTTATTTTATTTATTTTATTTTTATTTATTTACATTCTCTTATATACCGCACTATTCGGCATCAGCGCGGTTCACATAGAACAAAAAGTCTCAGTACAATAACATGCATGAGTTTACAGATAACAAGGGAAGGAACTTGGATAACAGGGGAAACTATTTACAGTCTATTTACAGATATAATACTACAGCATGGCTACAAGTTATTAGGAACAGGTGCTAATAATATGTTCAATAAACATATTATTATTAGTGCTCCTTTCAAATACTGGCCATGGTATTTAAAGATATGCCTAAATATTCAGCACTGCTTACTCTCTGGATAATGGTGTTGAATATCCGTGTATTCTGCCAACTGCCATCACTAGCTGAATAACAGTGATTTGCATATTGTTCTGCTACTCCAGTCCAGACAAGTGGGTTGTGTTCCCCTACCAGCACATTGGTGGAGACAAATAACCAATGAAAAGCCCCAATGACATCACTCCCAAGTCTCTGTCTTCCTCAGCCACCAGAGGTCTCTTCAGTATTTCTTTGTCTCCAGCAGATGGCGGATGGATTTTCTGCTCTCTGAAGAAAATTCTAAAGATTGAGGGGAAAAGATTGATTAAACGCTTGTGAACAACTAACTTGAGGGTGACTCTCACTGGAGCTCAACGTGGGAGGCTCCACTAGACTATGGTCTTTTTGGTAGCCATAGTAGGAGGGGAAATTGGCTCAGCTCCATGTGATTATCATGATAAGAGCCTTCTGAGCAGTCAGAAATTGGAAGAATTTGAAAAGATCTGAAAGTGTGCAGCAACCATACACAATCTCGATGCCCCCTCCCTCCTCATCTGTTCTCCCATGCTCTCTCCCGAAGGTTGCCAAAGACTCTCTGAGGGATCTGCTTGCCAGCCACCTTAAACGTAATTCATATATAAACTTGTACATAGTTTGCACACGGTTTGGTATTATATTGCACTATTTACTCTATATTTAATATGATGTTCCTTGTAAATAAGTTCTGTGATATCTCAATGTTCCATGTAAAACAAACTTGCTTTGTTAATTGTTGTTAACTGTAAACCGCAACTGAACTTTGGAAGATGCGGTATAGAAATATGAAATAAATAAATAAATAAATAAATGCTGCAAAAAACAGTGAAACAGTATGAGGGAAGTAGAGCTGAGCCCAGCATGGATCCTCTGCCTGGGGTTCTCAGGAGATGAGTACCAAAGTATCTTGTCATTGTCCTTGTTGGGGCTCCCCATTCCATTTGTGTGGGACACAATTCAGGATAGACTGCTGGTGACTGTTTATGTGGTGTGGGGATTTCTCACCATTTTCAGCTTGCGCTAGCAGCATTTTCTCCTATTGTGCTCCTGGAGGATAACCGGTCTATACGCACATGTTGCACAAGCAGCTCCAATGCACATTACTACCCAAGTGCCTGTAATGTGTGTTGCAGTAAAAGCACAGTTAACGCCACAGTAAAAACACAGTTAATGCGCTTCTTCAGGTTGCCATGGCCTTAGCACACTGTTCTGATACTTGCCTTAACTCGCTTATGTCTTCTTCCAGGAATCATTATTTGGCCTGTGGCAAGTGTGGTGCCTCATCTCCAGCTTCTGGACTCTGCTCTTATGGCAGTTCCTGAGTTGTCCCTGTAGAGATTCTTCCCCCAATCTATGCTGGGGAATGCGGTTAGTCTGACCTTGCCTGCCTAAGGGCAGGAGGTAGTGGATGGCACTGTGGGTAGGGATAACCAGCCATCTGGAGGTTCCAGTGACCATGCTGTGTGCCATTCCCCAACCTCTGGAGGATCAACGGGGACTATGTCCCTGGTGTAGGGGAGTCATTTATGTGAGAAGAGCTTCCAGAGTCTAGATTGTGCTCCCTGGAATTTGTTTCCTTTTTAAAACAGGCCTGGTCATTCTGGCATAGAAATTCAGACCCTGCAGCCTTTGGGTTACCCCAAGTGCAGACTCATGATGGGCACGCTGAGCGTAGAAGCCCTGTTCAATTGCCTATTGCTAAGAGTCCTCAGCAAAGAATGTCTCCTGGAGATGGGATCTGTCTGAGATTTGGACTGTGACTTGGATTCAGAAGTCTGATATGGATGAAGAAGTACTCTCACCTTCAGAGGATTGTGAGGAGACTGATGTTATCTGCCTGTTTCAGAAGGAGGAACTGGAGGCATTGATTCCCAGGGTCTTATCCACTTTGAACTTGGCAGATGATCCAAGCATGGAGCAGGAACCAAAGATGCATCCACTCTTGCAGGGGTGTGGAAATCTACTACTGTTTTCCCATTCCCAGAGGTGTTCAATGGCCTGTTCCGGTCAGAGTGGAATTCCCCCCGACTCTCTGCCTAAGGGGCTTAGGATTTATAAGTAGATGCACGCTCTCCCAGAGAAGGAGTACATTGTGTGGTTTGATATTTCCAAGATGGATGCGCAGGTCATGGCGGTTCCCAAGTGGACCACCATTCTTTTCTTTTTTTTTAAATTATTTTACTTTTAAACTAATGATCCAAGAAATTAACAACATCTTTGCACAGAAATAGAGCAAACAGCAGTATAAAGCAAAATGAAAGGCTTATATAAAGCTATTAAGATGCAAAATTAAGCTGTTTAACTCACACCAGCCCACTAAAAAGGGAGGTACCAAAAACAGAGAAAAAAAAACTTAATCAGAATTGCAAGAAACAATGCGAGGCCAAGACATTCAGTATATAATATCAGGGCACATCCAAAGTGGTATCAATAGAAGCTTCTATACATCTTGCATTTATGAAGGCAAGCAGCTGGGAGGGCTCATAAAAAATATATGATAAAGACTGATATTTAACTAAACATTTGCATGGATGCTTAAGAAAAAAGAGTCCTCCCAGCTGCAAAACTCCTGGGCACAACAGTAAAAATTCTTGCGGCACGTTTGGGTAACTTTTGCCAAGTCAGGGAAGATATTAATTTTCAAACCATGGAATATACATGACCTTTTAGGGAAAAAATAGCTTCAATAACCACTCTTTATCAGATACAAGGGCAAACGTAACAATTAATGTAGATGGAACAACAGGCTCATCTCAAGAAGATTCCAATAAAACAGTAATATTTACTAAATCCAGTTGAGACAATACAGGGTCAATGGGAGCGAGCTCTCTCCTCCCCTTTGGAAGATGAAATACTTTAACTAAAGGGGGAAGCGTCTCCCATGAAACTGCTAACACATTCACCAAATACTCATTAAACATGTCTCTTACTGACATAGACACCACATGCGGAAAATTAATTAAACATAAATTATTAGCTCGAGAAGCATTTTCCAATTGCTCAATTTTCTTGTCCATAACTGAAAAGTTCTTAATAAAAGATTCAGTTTGACTTTCTAACAACACTGTCTTCAAATCAGAAATCTCTGTAGTGGCAACAGTTACCGATTCAGCAAATTGATCAATTTTTGCAGTGTTTTCATTGATAGCCAGAGATGATACTTGAGGTAACAAAGCTTCCCCCAAGGACACAATAGCCATCCATATAGATTCCAACATGAAACTTGCTGGTTTCATGAAAGTAAACACTGCCAAACTTCCTGCTTGAACAGATCCAGCCTCCATTCCTGAAGATGCAGCTCCTCCTCACGACCCACTGACCCTCTCTAGGGACTGGTCTCCACTTGTTGACGCCTCTGGCCGAGCGTGTTGAGGTTAATCTGTGGCAGAGAAAACACTTCCCTCTGCCACACACACATCTGTGCCTGGCCCCTGCCACACCGGGACATCACCCACTATAGGAGCAGGGCTTGGTAACAGGCTCCCATTAGATGTATGCTGCACACATGCTGCTTTCAACGCCGGCCCAAAAGGGAGAAGAGTTGATGATCCCAAGGCTACAGCCAAGCTACCCAACCCCGGTGAAGCACCAGCCAGGTGATCCTCCCCCAAATCAGAATGTTGAGGTAACCGCACCAAGAAATTGTCCAGGAATCCAACTGGCTCCACAGAAACCGGCATAGAGGCCGCAGGGGTAAGAGAGGGCTTCAAACTCCCTTTAGCCCTATGATTCTTCCCCATAGATAATCGGCATCCTTAGAATCTTCTTGTAGCCACCATTTTAGCTTGGCTCCTCCCTTGGTGGACCAGCATTCCTGTGGAAGGTGGAAATACCCTAAAGGATATTGTGGACTGAAAGGTGAATTTGTGCTGAAGAACCAGTTCACTGAGGTGGCTGCTATTCTTCAGTTGCAGTATATGCAGGCCTGACATCTTGAGACCTGGTCCAATGGATTCAGTCTCTTCCGCCGGATGATTCTACCCCTCTTTTGGAGTCTGCTATGACCTTCCTTTCTGATGCAATGTACAGCCTGGCATGTTTGTGACCAGGGATTGTGTCCTTTCGACAGTGACACAGCATTGGCTTGCCTCTGATATTGGGCAGCAGACTCATCTTCCAAAGCCGGGTTGCCCATCTGGCCTTACAATGATGCTTCTCATGGATCCGATTTGGAGAAGCTGGTGAAGGACCTGGGTTAGACGACATCTTACCACCTTCCAGAGGACAGGTTCAAGGGGCCTGTGAAGTGTTCAGGAGCCCCTTTTCCATCATCCTCCACATGTTCCTTGAAGGCACGCTGCTCAGATCAAGGGGAATCAGGACTCCAGTGTCTTCCAGGCATGAAAGCCTTCCTTCCTCCCTGCTTATGGACTTCAGGCACATTCTCAGTACTTTTGTGGAGTGTTTGGGCCCAGGAACCTTGTACCATCCAGAGTAGGACCCTCCTGGGCTGCACAATGACAGTTTGGGGACCAATTCCCTGGTTTCTCCAATTGAGGATAAGCTTCATCTCTTCCTTCAAAAATGAGCCTGGGACATCAAGGATCACTGGGTACTAGTCTCCATTCAGTACGACAATGTCCTGGAATGCAAGAGCTGATCCTGGCAACTTTTATCTTTTCCGTTGTGGGTCTGCAAACAGCAGGGCTGTTCTGTTTACAGCATGCTCCCAAACTCTGGAATTATCTTCAACTCTTCAGACTGATGGCGGCAACAATCAAGATGGTGCCATGGGCACATGCTCTTGTGCGGCCACTCCAGTAACCCTTGCTGACTCAGTAGTCAAGGATTTGAGCTCAGACTGTCACTCCCAATGATTGTGATGGCCACCCTGCAATGCTGGCAGCAGCCCAGTCTTCTGAAGAAGGGTATACCGCTGGACGATTGCTCATGGACCCTTCTGTCGATTGATGTCAGTATCTTGGGCTGAGGAGGTCATTGCCAAGGCCAAATGACCGGGGCTGTTGGAACCACAAGGAAGTGTTTTGATCCATCAACTGCCTTGAAGTGAGAGCCATTAGGTTAGCTCTTCTGCATTTCTGGCCCCTGGCAAAGAACCTCCTACTTTGTTGGCTTTTCACATTGCCGGGGTAGCTACTGTGGAAACAGATTTTCCCAGCCAGCGTTCTCTGGTTCCAAGAGAGTGGGAGTTTAGTCAGGAGGCATTTCTGTTGTATCTGCACTGCTAGAGTTGCCCCAGAAGGGATCCGATTGTGACCCACTCCAATGCCAAAGTGTGCTGATTCTTCAGTCATTGTATAGAGATGGGGTCTGAGGGTGTTGGCACCCTGGCTGAACCTTGACTAAATCAACACCTGCTGTATGTGTTTCCTCTGTGGCCCCTAGTGGGGCATGTGCTTTAGCATATGGAGCACCACCCAAGAAGGATTATTCTGGCAGCACCAGATTGGCTGATGAGAGCATGATTCAGAGATCTGATGTAGCTCCTGAAAGTGCCATCTCTTCATTACCTCCATCTTGGGGCCCTGTAAGTAAACAGCATATACAGGCTACTCTCCAGCAGTAGTTTTCTACTCTGCTCAGAGCCCAAAGGAGGTCTACTAAACTCACATAAGTGCAGATCTGGTGCCTTGAGTGCTGGTGCGACACATGACAGCTAGCTCCCGAGGCGACCAAGGTGCCGTCTCTGTTGGCCTTTTCTGCATGTTGGTCTGGAGAAGGGTCTTTTCTCTTAACTCCCTGAAGGTTCAGGTGGCATCTTTGGCCTATTTCAGAGATCTTTTGGCTGGTAAGTCTCTAGTCTTCCACCCGGATGTTTTGCACCTTCATCAGGGGGTTCAGTGTCTGTGTACTCCCCTTTGGTCAGCGATCCCTTTCTGGGATCTCTGCCTGGTGCTCAGGGCCCTGATGTTGGAGCACTTTGAGCCATTGAAGTGTGCTACTCTGAAGTATTTGGCACTCAAGATGGTCTTCTTGGTTGTGATTTATTCCGCAAGGAGGATTCTGAGCTGTTGGCTCTGTCTTGCCAAAATCCTTATTTTTTTTCTGAGGAGGCTGTTTCCATTCAGCCTGTGCATTCCTTCTTCCCTGCAATGATTTCTCTCCTTTTGTGTGAACCAGGAAGTTTGCCTTCCCTCTTTCTCTAAGGGGCAGGATTAAGGGATCTTCACCTTGTGGATGTCCAGAGGGTGTCTCTCCGGTTCTTGGAGGTTATGAATTCTTTTTGTAAGTCAGACCATTTTTTGTGCTGTTTTATGGCCTGCGCAAAGTGACGCAGTGGCTAAGTATGCACTGGGGTGCTGAATTAAAGAGGCTGTTGTCTCAGTAGATCAGTTGTGGAACTAGACAGTTCTTGAGAGTTTGTGTGCCTATTCTACTCGAGCGCTAGTGTCCCCATGGTTGGAGCGTAACTCAGTAGACCCTGCAGATATTTGTCAGGCAGTAACACGGGCATCATTTTCCCTTTTGATCAGGCATTTCCATTTGGATGTCCACGCAGAGGCAGACATGGCCTTTGGCTCTAAGATTTGCAAGCTCTGGTGTCTTCTTCCTGTCCAGTGGAATCATAGCTTTGGTATGTCCCCCTTCTCTGGACTGGTCTAGCAGGACGATATGGAAGGTAACACATTACTTACCAGATAATGTCTTTTCCTTGAGTCCTGCTAGACCAGTCCAGGGACCACCCTTGGAACTGTATTTGCTCTGTTCTTCTGCTGTGGTACCCTTGTGTCTACTATGAGTTACTGTCTATACTTGGCTCACAGGTTCATCTTCTACGGACAGCCTTCTGTTTATGCTTTCCTGTACATAGTTCACTACTGTTTGATTACTTATTGTTGCCCATGTTGAGGTTGTGTGAGGTTTGTCATGTTCTCCATATGCTTTGGGTTGGATACTGAAGAGACCTCTGGTGACTGAGGCAGATAGAGGCATGGGAGTGATGTCATTGAAACCTGGGCTTTTCATTGGTTCTTTGTCCGCACTTGTCTGGACTGATCTAGCAGGACTCACAGAGAAAGACATTATCTAGTAAGTAAAATGTCACCTTTAGTGCTATTATCCAGATAGCCATCCACACAACTTAGGGCATGAAAGTATCAAATCAATGGCTATTATGAGGCAAGGTTGTTGGTGGGGGATGGGGAAATTGTTGGTTTCCAAATGATACTTGGAGTCTGTATTACCATCAATATAAGGGCCAAAGGAGGGAGCACCCTAGACCAAGAATCACATTGGTTGAATCCTACTATAATGGCATAATCATAGGTACTGTAGACACTTCTTCGTGCTTGATGGATGTGAGTGACATTTGGTTGCCAGGGTCTTCACAGGTGGATGCTGACATTTTTTGTGTGCCTCTCCCCAAACAACTCTTCACTTTTATTTAGATCTGCAACATCCCTGTCATGTCTCAGAATTTGGGCAGGATGGCTGTCTGCACCTACTTTCCATCAATAGTAGGCATTCATTTTCCTTCCCTTTCCTAATTAGATATTTATTTATTTATTTATTTAACATCTTTTATATACCGCGCTATTTGTTTTCAGAGCGGTTTACAAGTAACAGAACTGCACAATCAGAAAACACTGGTGTGCTTACATTATAACAGGTAACTTAAACTTGGAAAACGGGTAATAAAAATATAACTATGTATACACAGTGAAACTATATACAAAAACAGTGTAAAAACTGAGCTATGTATAAACATATGCTAAGGGTTATTTAGAGGTATGTTTACTAAACCGTCTTAATGTTAACGGTGTTAGTTGCAGTCTTACTGTGACGAATGCCATATAAGATAGTGGGCGTTCCGGTCTTAAGGTAGCATTTCAGGTTATCGCGCGATAAAGTCCGTTATCGTGCGATAGAGGGAGCCATGGCACGTTAACGTGCGTTAGCCTTAATTAGGTGCGCTGACCTGGAAACACAGCAACAGAGGTGTAGCACAATGGTTAATACATTGACTGATGAAACAGGGGTCATGAGTTTGATAGCCCAGTGGGCCTAATGAGTAAGGCTGTCTGAGGCATTACCCTTTACTTTACATCAGTGCTGTCTGAGGCATTTTCTTTTTTAATTTAAATTAGAGCTGCCAGCAAACACACCCTCACAGTGCCGTAACCTAAGGTGCCGCATGAGGCACCATATAAGGAACTCCAGAGGGCACATTATAAAGTGCACTGTCTGCCAAGGCACCTTATATTGTTCCCTATAGAGCGCCTTATAGGGTACATTATAGGGCGCCTTATGAGGCACCTTAAGGTTACAGCACTGTGAGGGTGTTTTTGCTGGCAGCACTAATTTAAATTAAAAAAGCAAATGCCTCAGACAGCCCTATCAAATAACACCACTGTGGGATCAAACCCATGACCTCTGCCTCCACAGCCAATGAAGTAACCAGTGGGCTACATCTCTATAGCTACTATCAAACCCCTGACTGGCTACAGAAGGACTGCAGGTCACCACACAAACTGTCTGCTGTGGTTACCAGGATAGGGTTATCCCACCCATACCCATGATGCACTGCAAATGCAGATTAGCAGTCTACAGATGATCACAAGATGGGGTATGTGTCAGCATACATCAGCATGACATTATGCCTAGCATAGGTGTCATGGCTTTTCCCAGACCTTAGATTGCAACCAGCTTTGACCCTCTGGTGATGTCAGTCTCCAGACTTAAAGAGCGTAGTTTACCTGATGAGATTAGCTCTCACCCCCTGGTGATGTCAGTCTCCAGACTTAATGAGCATAGTTTACCTGATTAGTCTGAAGGACAAACAGCCCATCCTTGCTAATCAAGTGATAGCAGACCTCAAACAAACCAAATTATGACAAAGTGAGGTGCTGAAGAATTTCACTATAAATACAGAGAAACACAAAATATCTGTCCCTTCCTATTTCATCGGACACTCCTTACACCCACTTCTTACCCCCCACCCTTCTTTCTCTTCTCTTCCTAGTCATTGAACACCCACTTCTGACCCCACCGTTCTCTCTCTCTCTCTCTCTCTTCCTATTCTCTCTCACACACAGACAGACACACAGACACACAGATTCATTGAAGTACACTGAAGCAGCTTTATAACAGCTTTTTACATCTGTTCTGTACCTACTTAATAAGCCTATTTCTATATAAAAACCTTTTTCCAAGCCACACCTGCTTGGTTGTCTTATTATGCTACAAACCCTACTGTCTCTGTGAAATGAACCCAGGACCAAACGGAGAGTAAACGAAAGTAGAGAGTGGCGAAAGATTACATTTTATGGGGGCTCGTCTCGGTTTCTCAGTGGATCTCCAGCTGGGTAAGTAGCAATTTTGTTTCAGACATTAAAGTGGATTTCTGACAGGGTGCGACAGGAAAATCAAAAGCCCTTGTGATCATTTACAATTTACAATTTTGGGTTACATGCTGGATGACACATTAGTGAAAAGACTCTATAGACAGGCAGAGTGACACTATTTAGTGACAAGTTCCAGTGATACCTTTGTTTTGTGGGTTAGACAGGGTGAGATTTTTATTGTCAAAAGGCTCTGTAATAATCCTGAATTTTAATTTTTACTTACACCTAGTGACATCACATAGGGTGGCTTGCAGTTTTCTTATTTGTATGTATAGGCTTGTTACGGTTTGTTACAATGCACAGATTTTTCTCTAGTATTTGAGCTGCTAAGAAAAGACAGAGAGATAGTCCAGCTTTGTTTTGGAAGTGGTACACAGTTAAACAGTCCCTCATTGAATACAATATACATCTTTCCTGGTAACACTAATTTACCTCCTGTCCCTTTGCCTTTTATTTCTCAGTCTCCAGCCAGTATGTATCTTGGTGAGGGCAGGCTTAAAGTTTGCTGCAACTGATACAGTATCTGACAATTCTGTTAATCTCCTAACAACCTTCTTACTATAATTTCACCCTAAACTTCCACCCTGTTAAAAGATGGCAAGCACTTTTTATTCAGGTATAATTTTAAGGTGTGGTCTTTATGTCAGTACCCTTTACTGAACACCCATAAAATTTATGCCATTCCAACTATAATTCTAAGTCTCACTTCTTCATAAAAGTGAGCATTCCTCCTTCCAAGGTTGCACATTTGAGATAGTCGCATAAAACCAAATAAAAACATAATAAGCTAGGCCCCTGTACCAACTACAGTCTTTCTGCAGTCTCAAATATGGAAGCCTTTGATTTAAAAGAACTGAAAGAAATAGTACTGACATACTGTAAGAGAAAAGGGTGTCCCTTTGAAAGGGAATTCCCTGAGGCATAATGTTATAATATTCAAAGACAAATGTTAAACCATTATCAAGAATTCAAAAAGAAAACAAATAAAAGAAAATGCCTTTTTATCCAAGGCATGTGCAGGGGGCTCATTAGCATGAAACAGGACAATACTGAACTGACTACTCAGTGTACACAATTAACCAAAGACCTGGAGGAAGCACAAATTTGCAGGATCTAGCTCAAGCCCTATCTGGACAGTACCTTGTATTATAGAACATGCTGTATTATAGCGCACATTGTACATAGCTCACCCTAATCTAGAATCCCCCTCCTCACACACACTTCACACCACTGCCCCCACTGCACGAACTCCCCCCCCCCCCGCACACTATTCCTCCTGCATGATCCCCCCCCGCACTCTACTCCTCCTACACTGCATGACCCCCCCAGCACTTCATCTGATTGTATTGTTGTGACACCGCCTTGATTTTTATGATAATACGGTTTAGAAATACTTTTAAATAAATAAATAAATTTCCGTGCAACGGGCTCAGGTGATACAAGCCAAAAATTCCTTTATAACTGTTAGTGAGCAATTAGAAGCACTTAAACTTGAATTGAGGCACGTTAAGGATGAATTGGCCTCTGAAAGACAAAAGAAATATAAGCCCTGGCCAACCACTATTTCACCCTCAGCCCCCCCTGCCTATGACACACCCTATAAACAAAAGAATACAGAAGTATGTGTAGCTGGGCGTAGGAATGGAAAAAATAAAGACGAATCAGACAGCACAGCGGAAGAAAATCCTAATAGTTTATCTCAGCCAGAACAGAGCAATAACCAGGATCTGTGTCAGGAGGATAATTCAGATGACTCAGACCCGGCACCCAGTACCGAACTCAGAGCACCAGTTAAAGTGATGCTGCAGGACTCATTAAAAGATAGGGGCATTGAAAAGATAGTTGAGAAAGCTGGCCCTATGCCTTTTAATGTAAATGAATGGTGCAAATGGGCCACTGATATTATGATTCACTGGGGTCTAGGGAAATACAGAAGGAAACAATCGGACTTTGATAGACTTATGCATCTGGCTCTGGGGCCACACTATTATAAAGTTGGCTCTCTCACTCACCCATACCAGTTGGTTAAAAGGGGTATTGAGAAACTATTTCACTGCTCCCCAATGCAAGTATTTAAAATTATTTCACCTCTACCAAATGATACACTGGAACAGTTTGCATATAGAGCCTGGATTTTAGAAGCAGTTCTTAATGAGCAGGAGTCCTGGCTCAATGCAGAAGATTATGGGGAGAGTACGCATAAGGCATTTTTATTAGAATTGCTATCCCCTGAGATTACAAAACACCATCTGTTATTCTCTGAAGACCCTAAAGCAACCCCTTTTGATACTTTAATGCCCAGAATTGGGTCTGTTTGGAAGACCCAGCCCTCGCAGGTCATAACAGTATCAGAAGCACGGAAGTGGCAAGCTGAAGGATCCTCTCAATACGCAAAAAACACAGACAAAGGATACAGAGGATACACACCTTGGAGAGGACAAGGCAGAGGTACTTTTAGAAATTCCTCAGGTTACATTCCCTTTCAAGAGCTCAAAGCACAGACAGATGGATTAGAAAAGGAGAAAATTAAATGGGACAGGACAAACACATACTGCAGGTAGGACTAGATAAATTAAAACAGGACTTACGAGCAGCACAGGACAAACACAAGGCTAGTGCATAGGGGTGCCCTGACCTCCTGGGTTCAGATATCAAAATGTCTCAAGCCTTCATAGCCCAGCCTTCCTCCGTTCCCTCAGCAGAGGACTCGATTCCAGAGCCTCTGGATGATGAAACAGATACAGGCCCAGAAGACAGTTTAAGGCTTGTAACATCCTTGATACTGGACTCTTGTGGACGCCCCAATGTTATCAGCAGAATAGGGGGTCAGGATAAACTAGTTTTGATTGACACAGGGGCTGGAATTAGATTTACAAACAGAGCTTCTCCCACTGCAGATCAGAAAAATATGGAACTTTATGAAATTCAAGGAATTAATGACACAGCTTCCAAGTGTGTGGCTATCCCAGTTAAATGGGGTATCCCTGTGCACAGTGAACAAAACAAGGAAATGTTGGAAACCACTGCCTACACTATAGTGAACACACCAAAAGAAATAATTGGAATTGACATTCTCAACCAGTTAAATTTGGTGGTGGATATGGCTAATCTTAAATTGTGGCAGTATTCAGGAACTTCAAGTGCTTCTAAAACTTTAGTGCATGAAATCATTCCCATGCAGTTAACAACTCAGTGCACCAAGGCAGCTCAGCAGTATGATCTGTGTGTAATTCCCTCAGAGGTGGCTGATATTCCAGTCTGGGCACAAGACATGTTAGATTGTGGGAAAATGCACACAGAAATACTGTTGGAAGGTGAGGATCCTCCACCATAGAAACAATACCCAGTACCTCATCAGGCTATAGAACCAGTGACTAAAATTGTGAAGATACTGGAGGAGAGGGGTCTGATTAGACCTATTTCTTCCACATGCAATTCACCAGCCTGGCCGATAGTTAAACCTGGGGGTTCCTTCAGGCTTACTATGGACTTCCGTGCCCTGAATCAAGTTTCAAAATCTGTAGTGCCCGTGGTAGCCTCATACCCTGAAATGATCTCCAAACTGAATCCCAAATGTAAATTTTTCTCTGTTTTAGACATATCCAGTGGGTTTTGGAGTCTGCCCCTGGCCCTTGAATGCCAGTACAAAACAGCCTTTCAGTGGCTGAATAAACAATATGCATAGACTGTGCTGCCACAGGGCTATAAAGATTCACCATCAATCTTCCATAAATACATGCAGGAAGCCCTATCACTATTGTCTTGCAGAGATAATATAATTCAGTATGTAGACGACATTCTGATTCAGTCTGAGAATGAAGCTGTACACTGGAATCATGTAAGAGAAGTTTTAAAAGCCCTCTTACAAGCTGGTCTTAAAGTTAATCCTGCCAAGGCTCAACTGTGCAAATCACAGGTTTCCTTTTTAGGGGTTACACTTGGCCAGGATGGTAAATCTGTAGATTCTCAGAGGATAGAGCTGATACAGAAACTTCCACTTCCTACAGATCAGAAATCATTCCAGTCATTTCTAGGGCTCACTGGTTTCTGTCGTGACTTCATGCACAATTATGCTGAAGTGGCAGCTCCACTTTACTCCTTGTTAAAAAGTAAAGGTTATGTTTGGGAGGAAGAACATACAGAGGCTGTAACTAAATTAAAGCACATTTTGACTTCTGCTCCTGTTCTTGCACACCCAGGTCACACACAACATTTTTTCCTGTACCCTGTAGTTGGTGAGAACAGTATAGGTGCAGCTCTAACACAACGCCTAGGAGGAATAGATCACCCTATTGCCTTCTGTTCCAGAGTTCTCACTTCTCCTAAACTCAAAATGGGAAACTGTGAAAAACATGTACTAGCTTCCTATGCTGCTATGCAGAAATTTACATACATCATAGGAGTGGAGGAGTGGCCTAGTGGTTGGGGCAAGGTACTTCAGGCCGGAAAGTCGGGGGTTCAAATCCCACTAGAGGACAGCAACCTTGGGCCGGAAGGACTGGGGTTTCTAGTCCCACAGGTGCTCCTTGTGGTCTTGGGCAAGCCACTTAACCCTCCATAGCCTATGTTCCCTGTAAAATAGTTCTCTGTGTGCTGTGCTTTCCTGTCTAATCAATGTGTTTATACCTCAAAAATTTCCTGTCATGATTTGACAATTTCCAATCTGTAATCAAACCGCTGCTGATCGCTGGAAGTAGCGATATACAAATGTATACTAAATAAATAAATAAAATAATTGGTGCTCAAACCACATACATAAGCAGCCATCACACCACCCTCAAATTCATTGTAGAGGGAAAGTTAGCATGTAGCAAGATTAGGACTGAGAGAATAGTCCAGTGGACTCTCATGTTGCAAGCACAGAATGTAAAGTTTGAATTGTTGAAAGAACCTAAAGTGCAAGTGGCTGGAATTTTGCTGGAGGGGCAACCTCATGACTGTCAGTCCCCCAATCACATGATATTTAGGTTTCTTCCTACAGTATATATTGATGGTAGTAGCCAATGTGAAGGAGGCAGGCAACTTGCAGGTTTTGCAATTGTACAATTGGACCCAAATAACCAAGTGGTACTGCAGAGACAGTATTCCTGTGGGTCAGCGTCAGTACAGTACTGTGAGCTGGCTGCTTTTGTGGCTTCTATGCAACAATATCAGGATTCACACCCAGAGATACAAATCATTTTAGATTCTGATTATGTCTTTAAAAGTGCCATTGCCCTGTTACCCTGGTGGCTGGCAAAAAAATGTAAATCTACAGATGGGTCCATAGTGAAAAATTCATCACTGTGGACTATGGCACAAGAATTGAGTGAGAAGTTTCAGAGAGTACATTTAATTAAAGTGAAGGCACATAGGAAGAAAGGCCCTTTAGTGAAAGGAAACACATTAGCAGACTCACTAGCCAAGGAAGCATGCCATGTAGGCCTCATATGGCCCTGGTATGAGCAGACACGCATGGTTGCTATTGCTACACATTCCACAGATTATGATCAGATAATACCACCAGATTACTTCATAGCACTGCAGACAAAGGACCCTGAACTTAATGTCTGTAAATCCACAGGCTTTGCACCCTATGAAGCCTTAATGGGAAGGCCAATGCCACGGTGGGAAAATCTGCTGCATCCTTTTCTTCCAGAGGACCAGTCCGTAATTCTCACCAATGAGTGGATGAAATCCCTGCAAGAAACATCTAAAAAGAAATTCAGATCACTGTGCTAAATAACACAAAAAAAAGCTAGAGATTATCTGCAGGAGGTGCATGCAAAAAGGTTCCGATTTAAGGCCCCTCAAGGTTGGGAGTAAAGTGATGACCTAGACCAAACCTCCCCTTTGGAACTGCAAAGTGGGAGGGACCGTACTTAGTTACTGATACCTTAGGCCCAAGCCTATATCAGATCCTAATGCCCAACAACCAGCAGTATTGGAAACACATCACCCAGTTGAAACCCTATGGGTAATACGTGTTTTATCAGTCTTTGTTTTCAGATACCACCTGAAGATAGCACGGACAGCTGCTTTCTGAACAAAAGTCGCTTGAGGATGGTAACTATTTACTTCTGCTGTATAGTTGATGTGTCCTATATACTGGACATGTGTCTAATAGTTATGTAAATAAGTAGTAAACATTATTTTTGTTGTTGCATAGTATAAGTGGGGAGCACTAGTTTACTCCCTAGTAGAGTGAAACGAGTTAGCTTTTATTATGTCTCGGTTTCCTGTTGTTCTTGTATCTGCTCTCTTCTACCCAAGTCTCATTATAGGAACTATCATCCGAATATGCACGATTGGCTGGGCTAACTCCACAGGTGGGGTATATCGCTATCAAGAAATACCCCCACCTTTTCTTGAAGGAAAGGATCTTGTCATCTTGAGTTTCTGTTCCGTACAGGACAAGCCAGTGTTCTATTCATTAAACATCACTCAAGTACAGTGGGCGCCACCAGTTTCCACTTCTCTAGAAAGGACACAAGAATTGAGGGCACCTCCAGAACATTACTTTCTAGGTCCTCCTGCCTTGATTTTGTACAATATTTCCTGTCAGGACAAAGAATTTTGCTTTTTCAGTTGCTCCCAGAATGCATGACATCCGCCTTCCTAAGAACACTTTGTTGTACAGTTCAAACTATTTACTAAACAATACCTGGTGCAGTCATACACCACTGGTCTCCATCACCATTAACGTGACAACTTATTCCACACCGCTGGTTACCAGTGACTCTATTGACATTCCAGACTTTATCTCATATGCTGTGCATCCATTACCACTTGGCATGGGAGAAGAGACATTACATAAACTGCTCAACTTTACAGAACTCCATGCCTATATTGATCACCTTAAAACAGCATCCACTGAAGTGAATCACACCATCACTTATGAGAATAGACACATTCGACAAACTGTTGAACACTTGCTACAAGATGCTCATGTGTCTGTGTGGGAATTGCTATTTGGTTACTCACCTACTGCTGATCATGTCTTTAATGTCTTTATTCACCCTATTATTATTTTAACTGCTGTACAAATATTGCTATGCATTATCATAATTTTCCTGTGTTGTAAAATGAAACACATGCAGCGCATATACTACAAAAACACCAACAACATTTTAAGGTAGTTACACTTAATTTCTCCAGCATCTACCTCTACATCCAGGCTCATTTGGCCTGCTAATTTGGCATTTCCTACTACGTGGAATACCAGAGTCAGCTGCAGTCTAGTATTGCTTCCTACCCTCACTCATAGCATCCTGGTACCTTTCGGCTTTAACCTCCTCAGAAATTCCTGCATCCCTTATGCACTGTTCATTCTCTCTAAGACGGGCACTGAGGTGGCATAATGGGTTCTCCCCTCCCCCCCAGTAGTGGCTGCCCTACCTAAGACACGAGATTTGGACTCATAATGGGACTTGCTTATCTCTAGAAAACTAGAGACAGTACTGTGCAGGACAGGGGACCTGCTAGACATAGCAAGGTATTTAATACAGGAGGTATTAGACAAGCTGCCTACTATCATGTAGTTGCAACTGGGACAGGTACCACAGGTTTACTTCCACCATTTCCAGGCACAAAATAATAAATAAAAATAAAAAGGTGTGGGAGATGTCAGCATACATCAGCATGACATTATGCCTAGCATAGGTGTCATGGCTTTTCCCAGACCTTGGATTGCAAGCAGCTTTGACCCTCTGGTGATGTCAGTCTCCAGACTTAATAAGCGTAGTTTACCTGATGAGATTAGCTATGACCCCCTGGTGATGTCAATCTCCAGACTTAATGAGCATAGTTTACCTGATTAGTCTGAAGGACAAACAGCCCATCCTTGCTAATCAAGTGATAGCAGACCTCAAACAAACCAAATTATGACAAAGGGAGGTGCTGAAGAATTTCACTATAAATACAGAGAAACACAAAATATCTGTCTCTTCCTATTTCATCGGACACTCCTTACACCCACTTCTTACCCCCCACCCTTCTTTCTCTTCTCTTCCTATTCATTGAACACCCACTTCTGATCCCACCCTTCTCTCTCTCTCTCTCTTCCTATTCTCTCTCACACACAGACAGACACACAGGCACACAGATTCATTGAAGTACACTGAAGCAGCTTTATAACAGCTTTTTACATCTGTTCTGTACCTACTTAATAAGCCTATTTCTATATAAAAACCTTTTTCCAAGCCACACCTGCTTGGTTGTCTTATTATGCTACAAACCCTACTGTCTCTGTGAAATGAACCCAGGACCAAACAAAGAGTAACCGAAAGTAGAGAGCGGAGAAAGATTACAGTATGCACCCCCACAGCACCTCGGCCTGGTAGGGGGAACTGACCGTGTGCGTTACTGGCACAGAGTAGCTACAGACCGACATATTCTGGGGGTACTGTGCTCACCCTGAGGGCGAGGTGGGGCGCCCAGCACTAGATCCACAGCACCTGGCTTAGCTGAGATAGGCTATGCTGCAGGTCGCCATCAGTGCCAGTGTGTGATAGGTAGTCCTTGCAGACACACCTAGGATACACCTCTGTCCATCTGTATTTCCCAGTCACGTCTAGCCCTTGTGGACTATGAGGCACCCAGAATAGTGCATATCCTGTGTGGGTGCCATGGTCACATGATTTAAGTGATGGGGGGTGTTTGGACCTATAGGTGGATTATGTAGCACCACCCAACCTGCCCTCTGGGGCTCAGGGTGGGGGGACAGGATCTCCCAACAACAGATCCACACTCTACATCCCTGCAATGGTGGCAGTAGAGGAGACCATCAACCCCAGTCCTGCTGGGGAACAGGCACCCTACAGGGCAGTCAATGCAGATCTGTATGCATCAATAAGGCAAGGGCAGACAGACAGTTGGCCTGGAAATGCTCAGCTGCCCCCCACCACTATCTGACATTCTCCAGCAGCAAGCCACTGCACCCTGCAAGGTCTCTAGCCACTGCACCCTGCAAGGTGTCCAACCATACACATACTAACTGCAGACAGTCTGCTAGTTAGTCCATAGTGCATGTTCCTGGAGGAGATGTGAGCACACACACCAAGCAGATAAGTCAGTGATTGGCTCCCAGAAAAGAGAACCCACAAATACCACTTGAGAGAAATAGTGTATAGCACTATGGGGGAACCTAGCCATGCCGTGGTCACTGCTCAGTCGGGGTGAGAGTGACCTCCCAGCAGGACATGCTGTGGCCACCCTGTCCATGCAGGTGGTGGCCGGGCACTACAATGTCCCAGCCATTGCCCTATGCCCTGTGCAGATGCATCCTGCCCAAGCCACCCTGTCCGGGCCATACCCACAGTACCTTGCTCCTCATTATGTACATTGGCAGGCTAACACTGGAAACAGTGCAAGCAGTGTGGGCTGAGTAAGGTGTAGTTAGCCACAACACACTGGATAGACAGAAACACACTCCCACACCTATGCCAGCATTGTGCGAATATAGAGGCTTTTGGCAGCCCTGGCCACCACACCAGTCCTGGGCACAGTGCAGGCATGGCTATGGTATGCTATACTGTTGGTGTCACTCCCTGGGGTGGTAAACACTGTCAGAAACCAAAACTGAAACACACTCCACAGATATCAGAAAGGTTGCTATGATGCAGCTCTATCTGCAAATTGTGCTTAACTTAGGAATTGATATCTGTCATTAATCATAGCAACCTTTTGATATATGTATAACGTATTCCCAAGTTTAGGGCGGCATTGCTAAGGTATGCAAGTGCTAGTATTGGGAGATGCTGCTGCGTGCAGGGCCCAACAGCCTGGCTCTCCATGAGGCTTTGGATAGTGGAGCCTGTGGGTGTGGGTGTTTATGCCCCTGTTGGCCGCTGCTCTAGGGCAGAGGTCCCCAACTCCGGTCCTGGTGGGCCAAACACTGTTCAGGTTTTCATGCCGTCCCTAATGAATATGCATGAAATACATTTGCATACAATGGGGGCAGTGCATACTAATGCAGCACAGACATATTTATTAGGTACAGCATGATACCTGAATGGTGTTTGGTCCTCCAGGACTGCAGTTGGGAAACTCTGCTCTAGGGATTGCACATGTTTATGGTGTCTGTGCTCTGTAGGGTGAAATATAGGCCTTCAGGCATGTTTATTTTAAATGCAATAAAGGTTCTGTCTTTATTACCACGGTTTAGTACGGATAAAGGGTTGGCAGGTGCCTCAGCTGGGACTTGAACTTGTGACCTTCTGCTCCTGAACACACTGGCTGTGTGTACCACATCACACTGTTGCCACAGGGACAGTTCATTCCCTGGGGATACCATGACTGTTCATCAGACAGACCCTGTCTGTTGCATTGTATGGCACCCACCTAAATGGGGCTAGGCCATGGTCAGTTGTGGGCAGATGCCACTGCCCCCTCCGCCACCAGCACCCCTCCGCCACCATGCTGCCATGCCATTATGCCGGTGGTGCTGGTGGTGCGCAGTCCCAGTCCATCCAATATGCCAGTAGGCAGCTGCCTATGGTGTGGGTTCTCGGGAAGGGGTGCCTACATGGACATGCGCGCTTCCCCCCCCCCCCCCCGCACCGCCTGCCAATATTATGTGCCCTTGGGGGTACCTGCTGGGTAATCTCCCCTATGACACTGTGGGACACACACTTGTGCCCATGTTGGACCCTCGTCAGTTGCTGTCTTGCTGCTTTACAGTTTTGGCATTCCTATGTACCACCTAGGCATCTGCCTAGCCCAAACTGTGCCCAGATGGACCACAGCATGTGCCGCCTACAGCCCCCTGTATCTCATTTACAGCATCTGTACAGTTGCCCTTGCCTACGTGCCCACTCTGCTGTTGCTGCACATGTGCACGCCATAACAAACCTGCCCCATCTAAATGACAGAAACCCTGATCAGCGCTATTTCAATGTGGGATCATTCACTTTGTAGGGGGACAGAACATAAACCCTTCCAAACATGATATCTTAATTTATATGCTTTGTCAGTAGTGTTGCTTTATGTTTATCATTAATATCACTATTGGCCAGCTTGGTTATTGGGATTTTAGATGTGGTTGTGGTCCTTTTATATGTTTATTTGCCTCTTTGTTCCCTGCACATGTATCACAACTATCACTTTTCTGGGTTTCCCTGCCTTTGCTACACATTGCTGACTGAAATCATTTCTCTTTCCTGCAAATGTGCCTTAACGCGAGGGTTTCACTGACGTTAGTGTTCAGACCCAGATTTCACAGCGTTAGTGTGCCTGGAGTCTCTCCCCTCCCACTCTCCACCCATTGACCCCTTCTCTCCGCCCTCTTGGAAGCCTTACTCCACCCTTCAGACCTGGATTTCACAACGTTAGTGTGCCTTAACGCCGCCGCTGCGTTATCGCGCACTAAGTGACATTATCGCGTGATAATGTTACATTATCACGCAATAACGTCACTTATTGTGCGATAATACCACCGCAGGTTCTATAGTAATTCTGAGTCAGATCGAACTGAGGCTATATCCTGGGCAAATTAGATTTAGCTCATACCTTTTCTCAGGAGTTCAAGGTGCGTTACATTCAAGTAAAATAGGTAGCCTGGATAGTGAGCTCACTAATTTTTATCAGAAGCAAGTCTTCCTATTGGGAAATTCCAAAGATTGCAATGAATTTGTACCGCTCTGGAGGATTTCCAGGTTTGTGCAGGAGAAATAAGACAGCACCTTAAGGGCTAGAGGTTACCTCAACTCAGTGATAAATAAAGAATATAAAAGGAATCTTTATACCCAGAGGCAGACACTATTATCACATCAATTGAAGGAGGAGAGTGATTAAATTATATGTGTTTATTTATTTATTTATTTATTTAACAGCTTTTATATACCGCACTTTTGACATCAGCGCGGTTTACATTTTAACAAATTTTGTACTTAAACATAAAACAAATGTTAAGTTTACAGAGAACAGGGAATAAAAACATGGATAACAGGGATTAACAATTAACAGATATTTTCAATTATTTACAATAGGTTCTTAAATGCTCGAGCTCTAAAGGTAGGGTTTGTGAGGCTTGGTCTAGATCAAGTGGTAAGGTTTCGGGAGCTTATTTGACTAGCCGTGATCAATGGTCTGTGTGGGAGGGGGGTCAGTATATTGTGAGAAGTGTTGTAGGAAGAGATGTGTTTTTATGGATTTTCTGAACTGGGACAGGTCTTTTTGTGATCTAATACTAGGTGGAAGCATGTTCCAGCATCTAGGGGCGAAGGAAGAGAATGCTCTTAAAGTGGTTGTTTGAGTGAGTTTTTTGCTGTCATTTGGGACTGTTAGCATGTTCTCTGTTACAGAACGTCTAGATCTGGTGTTCTGTGTGTGTTGGAGGAGATCAGATAAGGAGGATGATGAGATATGGTGGAATGCTTTGAAGGTCAGGATGAGAGCTTTGTATAAAATCCTGCAAGCTAGTGGGAGCCAGTGGAGGTCAAATAGGATGGGAGTAATATGTTGGCTTTTTGGGGATCCATGAAGAACTCTGGCCACTGTATTCATGGCCAATTGAAGCGGTTTTAGAGTGCTATTGGGTAGTCAATGAATAACGATATTTGCATAGTCAAAATGAGGAGTGACTAATGCCTGGAAGGTTGTGCGGAAGTCAGATGGTTCAAGCATAGGTCTGAGGTGTCGAAGAGTCCTGATTTTGTAGTAAATGGCTTTTACAGTATTTTTTATGTGATCTTTGAATTCAAGTCGCTGGTCAAGTATAACACCCAGATAACGTATTGAGGTTTTGAGTGGTAGATCAGCATCTCGTGTTCCCAGAGTTGGTGGGGGAGAGAAGTCTTTGTTTCTAGTGACAATCAGGACTTCGGGTTTTTTAAAATTGATTCTGAGGTTTTGTGAGAGTAGCCAATCTGATATCGAGTTGAAACAGGTGATTAGTGTAGTGTAGTCAGGTTTTATTACATTAATTGGAGTGAATAAGAGCACGTCATCTGCATAGATAAGACATGATATTCCGAAAGAGCGGGAGATGTTGCAGAGAGGTTGCATATAGATGTTAAATAGAAGGGCTGAAAGGGAGGAACCTTGCGGAACTCCTTGCTTCTGATGAAAAGGTTGAGATGTGGTATCACCAGTCCGTACTTGTTGCCAGCGATCTTCTAGGTAAGATCTGCACCAATTCAGTGCCGTCCCTTGAATTCCTTTTTCATGGAGCCTGGTGAGTAGTTGGTTGTGGTCAACAGAATCAAAAGCTGCTGCTATGTCTAGGAAGATCATAGCGACTCCATTTCTGATATTGTCTGTTGTATTAATGAGTGTGTTCAATAGGGAAGTTAGGAGGGTTTCAACTCCGTGGGCTTCCCTGAAGCCATGTTGGTTTGGATCTAGTAGGGCCTCGGAATCAATGTGTTGTTGAATTTGTCTGAGAACGACTTTTTCTAGGATCTTGGCTAATAAAGGAATGCTTGAAATTGGGCGATAGGAGTCTTCCTTTTTCGGATCCAGTTTGTTGTTCTTCAGTAGGGGACGGATGGAGGTGTGCTTGAGAGCTGTTGGAAATATCCCGGATCTAAGGGACTGGTCAGCAAAGGCTGATATGTATGGGCTAAGTTCTGTTTTCAGTGATTTGATCCAGAAGGCTGGACATGGATCATTTGGAGCGGTGGTGGCGTTGATGGATGTAATAATTTCTTCAATAGACTTTGGAGTTGGAGATGAGAAATTATTGAGTATGAATTGGACGTTGGAGGGTTGCTTGGTTACACTTGTGGTTGCTTCAGTGATCTTGATTGCCTTGGATTGGATGTAATCAGCATATAGTTGTGGGTGTATATTCCTGTTGTGGTGAGGGAGGTTCAGTAGTTAGGGATTTTACTATTTGGAAGAGATCTCTTGGTTTGTTGAGGGAACGGCTAAGTAGCTTTGTATGGTGTTCTCTTCTCTTATCCCAGGTTAGCTGGCGATGGGACTTCAAGTTGGCTAGGTAAATGGACTGGTCATGAGGGTTTAGGGAGTGTCTCCATTTCTTCTCTAGTCTCCTCAGTTGTTGTAGGGAGGTTCGTAACTCTGAGGAGAACCATGGTGCGTTCTTTTTCTTGGCGATAGAGGAGTTGGTAGAGGTTTTATCATGTGTAGTGGTAGGTTGCGCTGATAGTCGAAGAGCATTGTTCCAGTTTGATACAGTGTCATCGATGTTGTTAGGTATAGTGGAGAGTTTTGGCATGGTAAGGGAGATGATTGTGTCCATGTTGAGAGGTTGGAATCGTGCTGGTTTTGGTGGTGGGTAAGCATCTGGTGACTTGTTTGGAGATTCGATAGATGGAATGATGAATGAGATAAGTTTGTGATCAGACCAGGGGACGGGGGTTGATAGGGGCTCAGGTTGGTTTATCAGATTCGGGTGTGCTGATGGTGCAAATATGAGGTCAAGGAGATTTCCTTGTTTATGAGTGGATGTTTTTACAATTTGATCGTAGTGTAAGTTGATCATGGCATCAAGAAAGGAGTTGGACACTGAAGGTGGTGTGGAGGCAAGGTTAAAATCTCCAAGGATCCAGTTAGGTTTGTTGATATCCGATGGGTTGATGGCAATATCAACTATGGTTGAGAGATCATCAGCTGGAGCATTTGGGGCTCTGTAGATGAGGTTTATGGTGTTGCTATTATTGGAGATGGATAGCGTATTTGTGTGGTTTGTGGCATTGGTAGATATCACGTGATATTTCAAATCTGTTCTTGCTATTATGCAAACTCCTCCTCCCTTTCTGTTTTCTCTGTTACAGGTATAGATGGTGTAGTTAGGTGGGGTAAGATGGTTCATTAGGACATTGTCGGTATTAGAAAGCCATGTTTCTGTGATCAGTAGGATGTCTAGTGTGAGGTTTGATATAAGGTCAATGATAGCTGGCCATTTGTTGCGGGCTGAGCGTGCGTTAATGAGAGCACACTTGAGGTTCTGTGGAGTAGTTCTTGGATTAGGTTTCTTGTTGTTTGTATTTTCAAGAGTTACATATAGACAGTAGTTGTGCCTACTATAGTATATACTTTGTGGATAATTTTGATGGGGTTTCCTATTACGGGTTTGGTGAATAGGTATGGGGTTGATATCAGATGTTAGAGCAGAGGAAATATGTAGTATGCAAGAGAGGATGGAGAGGAGCAGGAGAGTGAACAAGTAATGGTAGCCATGGTGTAATCCTGGGATGGTAGAGAGGGTGTAGGTGCTTTGACTTGAGTGCTACTGGCAACAGTAATAAGTGAATGTTACTGACCACAGTAATAATTGAATGCAACAGTATAAATGAGAGACACTGGCAACAGTGATAAATTGCTACTGTAATGTTAATTGTGTAGCTTTGTGTAGTTGAGCTTATTGTGTTAGTAACATTAGTAGCAAATTTTTAGCAACATTTGTAGGGGGGGTCTAGCAACAATAGTCTTGGTAAGACCTTAACAATGATATCTAGATGTGTGGGAAGACTGTGATAAATTTAGGAACAGCTACTAGCAACAGAATTTGTGACATCTACTGGCAACAGTAATACAGTAGAAATCAGGCAGTTGTTATAAATGATTGCAGGCAGCAAGAGGAGTTAGGCAGTGGTTGTAAAAGACTTACTAACAATAGTAGTAACTATAAATACTAACAATAAATACTTTACAACTTGCAATGAATGCCGCAGCCCGGGTACTATATGGCGCTTCAAAGAGCGAACATATAACACCCATCCTAATGGAACTTCACTGGCTCCCCATATACTGCAGAATAGCATATAAAGCTCTTCTCATGACATTTAAAGTGATAAACAATTTAGCTCCTTCTTCAATGTCTAAACTCCTCCATCCCACCCCTGACATCAGAGCCAGGAGGTCAGCAGCGACAAACACCCTAGTTACACCACCTGAGACCACAAAATGCAAACGTTCAACTACAGACAGGGCCTTTGCATACTACGCTCCTAGATGTTGGAACAACCTACCCCCCAACATAAGAGCTATTACTGACCTCAAGCATTTCAGAAAAGCCATAAAGCATCACCTCTTCATTCTGCATTTCCAAGGCTCATTATCATCATTCTAAAATGCACAGTAAAATTGTAAATACCTCATACTAAGAAATTCTATCCTTTGTATATAGATTCTTATTTATAAATATGTACAAAGTTTCTCTAAGTATAAAAGTTCTTTACAAATATGTACTAAGTTTTTTACAAAGTTTTTACAAATATGTACAAAGTTTCCCATGGTTAAATTCCTAGTTGTATTTGCCTGTTATATGTAAACTCATTACAGTCTGTTGCGTGCAATGAGTATTCTGTTTAATGTAAACCGCGCTGACGAAAAAGAGTGCGGTATAAAAGAACTATAAATAAATAAATAAATAAAAATCTATCAGTGGTGAGAGAGGCAGTGTTGAATGGCTTACTGGCAAAAGTAAAAGTCAGACAGTTATAAATGAATTACAGGCAGCAGGAGAAGTTAGGCAGTGGTTATAAATGACTTACTAACAATAGTAGGTATCAATCAGTAGTTACAGGCGGTTAAGCAATAGTCTTTTAGGGTGATATATCAGTATAGGCTGGTTCAATGTCGAGTATACTTGCTGCGTTTGAGTTTGTAGCTGGAAGGATGATGATACGCGAGCTCAACCCTAGGGGAGCTCCAGCCGAAGAGGACGTAGTGATTAGGCGTTGTTACGTTGTCTTCCGTGTCTCTGTTTAGTTCTTGTGTGTTTCTTATGCTCCTTAGCCTAAGGGCCGTGCCAAAGGGCCCTCTTGCACGGCCCTCCGGCGCGGGCACGCAGGCGCGGGCACACCTGGAGCGTGCAGCTGTTTTTATAGTGTGCTGCAAGGCCCCGGATGGGCTGAGAAGGCTGCAGGAGGGGCAAACGTGCTCTGACCTCTCTCGCTGTGCAGGATCAGGGTCCGATGCTGATGCGGTGGCATCCAGAGGCAGAGAGGGACTCCCGGCAGCGTGCAGCTGTTTTTATAGTGTGCTGCAAGGCCCCGGATGGGCTGAGAAGGCTGCAGGAGGGGCAAACGTGCTCTGACCTCTCTCGCTGTGCAGGATCAGGGTCCGATGCTGATGCGGTGGCGTCCAGAGGCGGAGAGGGACTCCCGGCAGCGTGCAGCTGTTTTTATAGTGTGCTGCAAGGCCCCGGATGGGCTGAGAAGGCTGCAGGAGGGGCAAACGTGCTCTGACCTCTCTCGCTGTGCAGGATCAGGGTCCGATGCTGATGCGGTGGCGTCCAGAGGCGGAGAGGGACTCCCGGCAGCGTGCAGCTGTTTTTATAGTGTGCTGCAAGGCCCCGGATGGGCTGAGAAGGCTGCAGGAGGGGCAAACGTGCTCTGACCTCTCTCGCTGTGCAGGATCAGGGTCCGATGCTGATGCGGTGGCGTCCAGAGGCGGAGAGGGACTCCCGGCAGCGTGCAGCTGTTTTTATAGTGTGCTGCAATGCCCCGGATGGGCTGAGAAGGCTGCAGGAGGGGCAAACGTGCTCTGACCTCTCTCGCTGTGCAGGATCAGGGTCCGATGCTGATGCGGTGGCGTCCAGAGGTGGAGAGGGACTCCCGGCAGCGTGCAGCTGTTTTTATAGTGTGCTGCAAGGCCCCGGATGGGCTGAGAAGGCTGCAGGAGGGGCAAACGTTGTAATTTGATCATTCTCCTCTTTCTGTTGATATAATAATGGTAACTATCTCTGGGTATAAAGATCTCTTCTGCCTTTCCCAACCCAAGCAATGGATGTTAAACAGCTTATCTGTAGACATTGGGACATGCTGACTATATATCCTATTTAAAAGATCCCCCGATGGTCACATTCACTAGGGGTAAGAATATTGCCAATTGGATGGTGAAGACTGGAGGACATTTTGGACTGGAAGAGATGTGGAATTCCCCTTTAAGATACTTTCCATGCCAATCTTGTGTTTATTGTGAACAGATGGTAGAGGCTTGAATAGACAGACCCAGTTTCAAAATGGACATTTAAGACAAGGGGTATGTTTACTAAACCGCGGTAATGTAGCAGTGGCTACGTTAATGCGCGTTAGGTAATGTTAACGCGTGTTAAGGGTACCTAACACGCATTAACATCACCGTCCACGGTAAGTCCCGCAGAGGATGGAGAGAGGGCGGAGAGAAGGGGTCAATGGGTGGGGAGTGGGTGGGGAGTGGGCGGGGAAAGGCTCCCACTGCACTAACGCGGGGAACTGAAGGGCTGAACACTACCGGGACTGAAAACCAGTCATTAGATGCACATTTGTAGGAGGGTGAAACCATTTCAGCATCAGCAATGTACAACATAGGCAGGGAGCCCAAGAAAAGTGATAGTAGTGATCCATTTGCAGCAACCGCATAGTGCCCAAGTATGACAGGCCACTATGGCGATGGTGCAAATTGGGCATAGGGGGCTGCAGGTGGGACATGTAGTGGGGGCAGTTGGGACACAGGGTGGACTAGGCTGTTGCCTAGGTGGTACATAGGATCATAGAAACTGGAAATCAGCAAGACAGTGTCTGATCAAGGTCAAACATGCCCAGCAGTCGGTGTTCCATAGTGTCCCATCCAGGGAACATAACCCAGTAGGTACCCCAAAGGTACCACTATGCCTGTAATAGGGCAATCAGCGCACATCTGGGGACCACTCTAACAAGGGTCCACATACCTTCCCAAGGATGTGTCACAAACAGTACGTAAACCCAGCTAACTGAACACCCTTTACTGCAACCCCTAGTAAGGCATTGAAGGGTGTGACCACATGTTGTCAGAAACATATATACACCCAGTAGGACAAGCTGGGTACACTGGACCTGAGGTGCATGCCCTAGCCTGTCCACAGTTGGCTGTCACAACACAATCTACCTACATCTACCTTACCCACCCTAGCCAATAGTTGCTAGGGCACTGACCTGACATCCCCCCAGCCATCTCTCCCCCATGTAGAAGGGACATAGTATTGGTAGGCGGTGATGGAAGGGATGTGTGGATGTCCATGTATGCCTCCCCACCCCAGACCCAGCACCCTAGGCAACTGCCTACCTGCACAGTGGATGGCCTGGGACTGCGCACTACCAGTACTGACAGCATATGGCTGGCAGCATGGCAGGTGGGGTGTGTGTTGGTGCTGGAGGGGGCAGTGGAACTTGCCTGCAGTGCACCTAGGCCATGCCCTGTACCAGTACGTGGTGTGCAGTGCAACAGAAAAGGTCTGTCTGAGGAGACGTAATGTAGCCCCAGGGACTGCTGGGCTTCAGTGGCAACAGGTGTGGTGCAGTACACACAGCCAGTGTGTCCTGGAGCAGAGGGTCACAGGCTCAGGTCCCAGCTGTGGATCCTGCAGAGCATGTCCTATATTTAACCCTACAATGCAGATACAACAGCAACATGCGCAATCCCCAATGCAGCAACCAATAGGGGTAGAAATACGCACTCACACAGGCTCCACTATCCAAAGCTCCATGCAGAGTCAGACTGTTGGCCCCAGCATGGAGCCGCAGTCACCACCGGAGCACTATACCACCTCCTGCACAGTCTGGCAATGTTGGCACTGTGATCAGGACCAGTGTGGCGGGCAGGGTTGCCAACCACCCCTATCTTTGCACAATGCTGCAATAGGAGTGTGTGTGTGTGTGTGTATGTCTATCCATTGTTTTGTGGCTGCCTACACCTCACTGGGCCCACAATGTCCCACTATTACCAGCATTAGCCTGCAAATGTGCATAATGAGGAGCAAGGTATTGTGGGTATGGCCCGGACAGGGTGGACTGGGCAGGATGCATCTGCAGAGCTGTAGGGCAATGGCTGGGATATTGTAGTACCCAACCACCACCTGCATGGACAAGGTGGCCACAGCACGTCTTGCTGTTAGGGCACTCTCACACTGACCAAACAGTGACCATGGCATGGCTATGTTCCTACATAGTTCTGCATAGCATCTGTTTCAAGTGATGTACTGTATGTGTGTCCCCTTTTCTGGAGGGCCAGTCACTGGGGCACCCGCCGGGTGTGCATAGTTTCACTGTGAACATGCCAGACAGACTGGCTAGGGAAGTGTCTGTGGTTAGTTTGTGCATGGCTGGAACACCTGGCATGGTGCAGAAGGTACAGTCTGACTGTGCCTGCTGCTGGTGAATGTCAGACCATAGTTGGGGGCTGGGGAACAGCTGTAGTCCTAGAACTGGTGGGAGCACAGAGGAAGGGCAATAGACAGGTAGTGTGTGGTGAGCACGCAATGTTCATAATACTGCATGTGGTGTCTGTTTGGGACTTGTGTTGTCATGTGCCATAATCCAACCACATATTCTAAGGTGCTTAGAGGTATCCCATAAGGCAGGGAAGGAAGTTCTTGCTACGCGCGTTCTCCGCAACGTGCGTAAGTAGCAACACTCATATGCCGCACTACTGTGTGATAATCTAGCAGACACGATAGCCACTTGGTGGAACATATTTGCATTGTGCTTGTTGCGGTTGTTTGGGATAATGGTTGCAGACGTGTGTGGGGCCAACATAGGTTGTGGGTTTGGGTCCCATAGGTTCCTTTTCCTTTCTTTTCGTCTCTTCTGCTCTCCTTACCATACAATGCCTCCAGCTTCATCCCTTCTCCACACACCCTTCCTTCTCTTCACTGTAAACTGCAGTGTCCCCTCCATGCAGCCTATCCGTCACATGCTAGCTGTTACATATGCTTCCTTTCTTTGGGTTGTCTGGGTGGGTAGTTGGCTCAGTGGTTTGGTATTGGTGTCAGTGAGCTGTGTTTGGGCTCTTCAGTGTACTGGTTTGATTCCCTCTTACTCCTTTTTGGATTCTTTGCCAATTTTGCCCTTATACACACACCATTCACACAGCTGGCCCTGCAGACTGACCCCTGGCACCCTTTCCATTACCGTTGTTTATTCCTCTGTATGTTGTGATCACTTCACACCATTTCATGGTGTGTGTGCATGTGTTAACTGTGGCTCACTTCCCCATTACAGACTGCGATATCAGCTGCCTGTGGTCTATGGCCTTACACCTACGGCTCCGTTTCTCATGCGGCACCATGTCTGCATATCACTTAGCGCGTCTTCTACTGTCTGCATGCCTTAGATTGCAACCCCTTTTGGATGCGCTGCTGCTTCCCATCGGCTGTGATGTTCACACATTGTGGATCCATGGCACACTGTAGCTCACGTTACATGCCTTGTAACACGTGTTACCTGATACGGCTTGCTTTAACAATGCACCACCCACTCCTTTATTGGGCATCCGTAACATTACTGGGGAAATTAACGACGGTAACATTGCCACGGTTTAGTAATCATACCCCTAAGTGTCGTACTACATGCAAGTCCACCTTTGTCATATATGTGATACTGTGTGAGTTCCCCAGGTTAAATATAGGAACAACAACTAAAAGGAGCATCTGCAAAGGTTAAAGATTTACATCAAGCATGGGCAACCCATCTGCTCAATGATCAAGAACTTCAACATACAATACACCATATACGCAGATGATATAATGATATTCACACCAATCAATCTAAACAAACCTGACCACACCAACATAGCCAACTGTTTTGAAGAGATGACAACCTAGCTGCAAGAAAACAATCTAGCAATAAACTATAATAAAACCGAAGCACTGATCATAACAAGAGACCAAACATTCACACCCACGCCCTCCATCAATCTAAACAAGGCCATCATCCCAATAAAACAAGAAATAAAATACCTGGGAATAACCCTTGACAGAGAGCTCAACCTTCATTCCCACATCGCGAAAACCACCAGGAGTGCCTACATCAAGATGAGGACAATCAGACGACTTAAACCCATCCTTGCTCCCGAGCATTTTCGAACAGTCTGCCAGGCCATCATCACCCCCACCCTGGACTACAGCAACCACATCTACCTAGGACTCCCAAAGAAATCCACACAACCACTTCAATTAGCACAAAACACCGCTGCAAGACTCATAACGGACAGTACAAGCCACGAACATATCACACCCATTCTATACCACCTCCATTGGCTACCAATCAGCTCTCGAATCAGCTACAAAGTTCTCTTAACCACATTCAAAATAATAAACAAACTATCTGCAGACAGCCTACAACAGCTCATAACAGCTGACGACAGCAAAAGACCAAGAAGAAAGGGAACATCAAACAATATCAGAACTCCAAAAGACTACACCAGGACAAACCAAGCCACATCAAAAAGAGCCTTCACCCTGGCAGCCCCCGCCATATGGAACTCTCTCCCAGACCACCTCAGAGCAACAATCAACATCAAAGACTTCAGAAAACAGCTCAAAACTGAACTATTCAAAAACCATTTCAAGGACCTCATAGAATGACTTTTGATCAACCAAGTCAGATAGCAAAGCCACCATTGTAAATATGAATCTGTAAATATGTATCATAAGCACACAATGTATATAGCTTCACATCAAATCAACCACACTCCCTCACACAGTACACTGCGACAAACCAACCACTGCATGCTACTGACAACCCCCCTTTCTTTGATTGTTTGCTGTGCCAACCGCTTTGATTTCATGAGAAAGCGGTATACCAAGTCCGTTTAAATAAATAAATAAACTTGGAAGCCCAGATCAGATATATTCGATGCTTTAAGAAAAGTGGAAGGAAGGACAGCATGTTTTAAAGGTGAGGTCAGAGAGGCTGTTGTAGCCAATAAAGCATCTTTCAGGAAATGGAAAAAGGAGGCAAATGATGAAAATGGGGAAAAAACCCCATAAGCACTAGCAAGTTAAATGAAAGGCATTGATAAGGCAGGCAAAGAGAGTATTTGAAAAGCAGTTTGCCACGGAAGCAAAAACACTTTTGCAAGTACATTCATAGCAAAAAACCTGTGAGAGAGTTAGTTGGACCATTGGATGACAGAGGGGTAAAATGTGTGCTAAGGGAGGACAAGGCCATAGCGGAGAGATTGAATGAATTCTTTGCTTCGGTCTTTACTGAAGAAAATGTAGGGAAGTTACCCATGCCTGAAATGATATTTAAAGGTGATGTATTGGAAGAATTGAAAGAAATATTAATAAACCAGGAAGATGTATTACAACTATTTGATAAACTGAAGAGTAGTAAATCACCTGGACCGAATGGCACACCAGAGGGTGTTCAAAGAACTGAAAGATGAGATTGCAGACCTACTATTAGTAATCTGTGAACTATCATTAAAGTTTTCTGTAGTACCTAAAGATTGGAGAATGGCCAATGTAAATGTTAATTTTTAAAAAGCGTTCCAGGGGTGATCCAGGAAACTACAGACCAGTGAGCCTGAGATCAGTACCGGGCAAAATGGTAGAAACCATTATAAGGAATACAATTACTGAAATTGTAGATAGTCATGGTTTAATGGGAGAAAGCTAACATGGATTTAGCCAAGAAAGATCTTGTCTTGGTAATCTATTACAGTATATTGTTTTGAAGGTGTGAATAAACAAGTAGTCAATGGTGAGCCAGTTAATCTAGTGTATCTAGATTTTCAGAAACCTTTTAACAAGATCTCTCTTGAGAAACTCTTGGTGAAATTAAAAAGTCATGGGATAGGAGGCAACGTGGTTTGTGGATCAGGAACTGGTTAAATGATAGAAAGCAGAGATTAGGGCTAAATGGCCAATTTTTTCAATGAAGAAAGGTGAATAGTGGAATACCTCATGGATCTGTGTTGGACCCGTTGCTTTTTAACATCTTCATAAATGATCTGGAAATGGGAATAAAGAGTGAGGTAATCAAATTGTAGATGACACAAACTTATTCAAAGTTGTTAAAACCCAATAGGATTATAAAAAATTGCAAGATGACCTTGATAAATTGGAAGACATCCAAATGGCATCCAAATTGCAGATGAAATTTAATGAGTACAAGTGCAAAGTTATGAACCTAGGAAAGAACAACCCAAACTATGTTTACATGATGCAAGGCTCCACATTAGGAGCCACCACCCAGGAAAATGATTTTGGAGTCATTGTGAATAATACATTGAAAACCTCTGCCCAATGTGCAGTGGTGGCAAAGAAAGCAAATTGAATGCTAGGTATCATAAGGAAAGGAATGGAGAATAAAACCAAGGATATTATAATGCCTCTGTATCATTCCATGGTGTGACCGCACCTTGAATATTATATGCAGTTCTGATCACCATATCTTAAAAAGGATATATCAGAATTAGAAAAATTACAGAGAAGAGCGACCAAAATGGTAAAGGGGATGGATGGTACCTCTATAAAGATAATCTTAAAACGTTAAGGCTCTTCAACATGGAAAAAAGACAGCTGAGGGAAGATATGATAGAGGTCTATAAATTAATACATGGAGTAGAACGGGTAAACATATATTGGTTGTTAATGCTATCAAAAAGTAGAAAGACTAGGAGATACACAATAAAGCTGCAATGCAACCCATTTAAGACTAATAATAGAAAATATTCTTTCACTCAACATGTAATCAAACTCTGGAATTTGTTACCAAAAGATATAGTAAAAGCTATTAGTGTAGCTGGGTTTACAAGTTCCTGGAGGAAGGGCCATAAACCATTATTAAAGAGGACCCAGGAAATCCACTGCTTACCCCAGGACAAGCATTGTGGAACATGTGTACCTTTTTGGGAACCTGCCAGGTACTTGTGACCTGGATTGGCCACAGTCAGAAACAGGATATTAGGCTTGATGGACATTGGTCTGACACAGTTTGACATTTATTATGTTCTTAGATAGACAAATAAGTGTCCCCAGAACACCCCGATGCTAACCATGTAGCATCAGGATATACTGTAGAGCTGTGGTATCTGGGAATATTCAGCAGTACTAACTTAGAAGCAATTATACAGTTTATGGGTCTGTAAACCGTATAACTGCTTTGGAATTGGGCCCAGGTGTTTATCTGTCCCTGTTTTCTCTGTTTCTATTTTTGGCTTTCATATAGAAAGAAAAGCTGCAATGAGAATAGACTTTCCTTGGAGCTGGTGAAAGGAAATACAGTTTGAACCAATATGAGGACACATTTGTAAAGTTTCTGCTGTATAAACTAAGAAGTTAACCACCTTAAATCCCTAACCTGAAAACTGTCCTACATATAGTGGTAAAATATGTGCACAGTTCTGACAGCACATGTACACATTCATGAAGGGGGAACACAAAGTACACAGTAAGGTGCACTCTGATGCAGTGGCGTAGCGTGAGTTGTCAGCACCCGGGGCAAGGCAAGTAATTTGCGCCCCCTAACCCGTGGATTTTAGCCGCCGGGGAGCTTCTTTGCGCGGGAGAGCTGACCGTGATCCTACCCCGGGAGGGAGCGATCGTCAGCACTGACCTCGCTGAGCCGGGGTCCAGGGAAACGAACAGCACAGCAGCAAGAGCCCGACAAGCATGGTTAAACGCCCAACAGCAGGGAAGAGGAGGAGATCCGGAACCAGAAACTCGCGATGCCGCCCTGCAGCTCCGCCTTCTCGAGCGCACAGGGCGATCCGACCCCAACCCCAGCTTTACATTGAGATCGAGGGGCGACAACGCGATAAACAGTCCCCTTCCCACCCCGCCCCGGCAGCTTGTGTGAAATAGCTACCTAGAGGGGGTCAATCGCATCGCCTGCGCTTTGTTGCCGAGGGTTTGCCAAGAACAATGCGACTCCCAGGACTGCGGGCTCGAGGGCTATAGCGCAAACCTCTTTGCAGTGCCACCACCAGATGGCGTACGCGCCAACATGTATCATAGGGACCTGCCTTTCCCCCTCATCGGCAACAGAGAGCTGCAAGTGCGAGCGCCCCCCCCCCATGTTGCGCCCGGTGCGGCCGGCCCCCCCTGCACCCCCCACGCTACGCCTCTGCTCTGATGTCATCCAGAGGCGGTACCCGAGGATAACCAGTCAGCAGCAATATTCAGCTGCTCCTCAGTTATCCCTCAGCAAAAGCTGTCCTAACGTTTGTCACTGAAGCTAACAGAGCAGCACCTGAATATCACCGCTGCCTGGTCAGCTTCCATGGTGTGCGGCAGACCCAGATATTCAGTGACAGTGGCCGTATATGGTCTCAGCATTAAATATATGGGTAAACTCTTCAGCAGCGATGGGTAGACGCTGTACTCATGCTAACCGCCACCACTGAATATCGGGCTCCATATGGCCTATCCATTCTTCCCATCTCTTCCTTTCCCTCAGAAATTGTCTGTACTTGCCCAATACTTTCTTAAATTCAGATACAGTTCTCAACTCTTTCACCTCCACTGGGAGGATATTTCTATGCATCCACCATCCTTTCTTTAAAAATAATCTTTCCTCAGATTACTCCTGAATTTTTACTTTCCACTTTCATCCTATGACCCCTCATACCAGAGGATCCTGTGCATTTATAACACAACAGTTTTGAAATGTTATAACATTAGAACATATGATTTGCCATATGAGTTAAACCAAAGGTCCATCAAGCCCAGTAACTGGGGTAGCCCGGACACTAGGCCTCCCCACATCTTCTTTCCCTTCCCCCCCCCCTTTGCTTCCACATTCCGGTCATTAGGCCTCGCTGTCACTGTGTGTGTGTGTGTTGGCTCGGGACCTCACCCCACCCAACTGCAACAACCTAAACCCAACTACCCTCATCTATGAGTGGGCGGGTGGGAATCACTCACAACCACCATCTTCTGCCAGCCAGGGGTATCTGAGCTAGCAGAGCCCAATGCAGTCAGGTCAATCACCTCCCCCCCATGCACTGCCCCGATGTCCAATCAAATTGCTCTGCACTGTTGACCAATCTCACACTACTCCCCCCCACACACACACACATCTGTACCACAGGTCCAGGAGGCCAAGGTGCCAAGGTACCCGGTTACTGGACTGCCCCCGGAAACCTGGCCCTACAGCCTACTGCATTAACTGGGGTATCCCAGATACCAGGCCTCCCCACGTCTTATTTTCCTTCCACCCCCCTCCCCCCACTGTTGACACCCCCCCCCCCCAGCCTCATCCCTGACCCAAATAAAACATCTAAAACTCAGTTTGGTAACAAACTCTGGTCGCAGCTTTATTAACAAGACTTTTAACAAAAGCCTGACCTGAGCCAACATAACTCCTCATGATATACATAAGCCAACTGTGTCCCCTCACCGGACAATGCCCCCCACTAGCCATATTATTAGCAAGGTAGTGCATCATCCTCCCACCCCCACTTTTCCTTACACCGCCGACCTCGCCACATTATTAGCAAAGGCCTGTTCTCCTTTCCAGAACTGGGCAGAAATCTTCACCAAGATCTCTCCACCCCCCAATGAAGAACTACGCTCCCTTGCTTCCACACATCGGCTGTTTATCCTCGCTGTCACCACGTGCGTTGGCTCGGGACCTCGCCACCGGTGCAAGGTAGGATGACTATACTTACGCCACCCCACCCAAAAAAGTAAGCTGTGACCAAGGTCAGGTCCACTGCGATGCCACCTCTAGTGCCTCCTGCCAACCATTCAATAAAAGATCCTGCTCAATAGGTGAAAGATGAACCCCGTCTGTGCAGTAAAGACTAGCAAAACTGACTTCTGCCCAGGGGTGATGGACTTGTAGGCTGCCCATCTGCTGGACCCAGTGCCCAACCTGCCTATTCACTTTCACCAAGCCCCAGGACCACCTGCGTTGTGACTGGCAAGCAGGCCGCGGAATGATATCTGACAATAAAATAAGCACCCCAGGCAACATGGTCCGTATAACCCCAATGTCACGCTGTACAGCCCGAAAGAGCTGTTTTCATGTCCAGCTGGAAAAGTCATTGCCCCCAAAGTGAATAACAAATCCTGATGGCCGTCAGTGCTGGCTGACCTGATGACGGACCGTCGAAAATGTCTGCCACCACTGCATGCCCTGCTCGCCCATCCATTGGAGTTGTATGACCACTGACATGAGCCCGAGGTGAGGTCCCAGTGGTCGTGAGAAGGCCTGTTGCCAGGCCCAGTTAACAAATGAATGGCCCAATATCCACTAATCTTTATGGGAAGTGTGATCATCTGCTATGAGACAGAGCTGGCAGCTATCTGATCAACCAAGATGGCTGAAGTCTGGAAGATAACAAAAACGTTAATTTCCCTTGCCCCCCCCCCCCCCCAGAATGCAACCAGACCACTCCATGGCCCTGGCTCACACTTCGTGCAGTCAGACATATCCTGCATACGTTTTCGAGTGCCATCTGTCAATATGTTGAATTGCCACTGAATCCAGTACTGCCACGGCAGCGCTGGTAGCTTCTCCAATTTAGAACGAATGAGACGCGAACTACCGCTCATCACAACCCAAGTGCCGGAGAGTCAGGCAGAGCACTGCTGTAAAATGAAACTGCATCACTGGGTACAAATCCTCATGTAGGAATAAACAGCCTTTAGTCATAGGGCGCCACACCACATAAGTCTGCAAATTGTGCATCAGGCAGGTGGAAACTGGATAAATTCTGTTATGGACCGCCAAACACCCTTTTCCACTCTGATCCATCTTGGATTGAGAAAAGAAAATACAAACTCACTCCTGCTCAACCCGCACATGTTTAAAATCTAAGCCCCCTGCCCCATCCTTTTTCCCAGACCGCAGGACCAATTCACTGACTCTGAATGCCCCAAAAAAGGCAATTGCAAAGACTGCCCAAAAAAGCAAAGACTCAAAGTCAGAAAAAGTGACTGTTGGCAACGCCTCCCATATCTGGACCAGGAGCTTGTGTGACATGGGATGCCTCCAATCCTGTGGCCCAGAGGACACCCTTTCCCAAATCACTAACAGTCACTGTACACTGAACGTGGCACGAGGATTACCTCAGCCAGCCGCTTTGCAGAAAAATGAAAACCCGGCCAACGATGACCGGACTGCCGACCTGGACCATTCTGCCACCTTTGCCCATACTACAAAAAGATCCAGCCATTCATCTGCAACCTGCCTGCCAAGCCAGTCCATACTGGACAGATAAGCACCCACCTTCCTATATCCGCAGAGGTATGTTAACCACATCCCAGGTGCCACAGCTGCTTGCAATAAGGCGATCACATCTAGATTCTAATTTACCAGAGATGCACTGGGACTGCTGTGGCTGCCTCCCCCACTCATGAAGCCAGCAGGAGAAACTGGGAACAATTAAAATGCAACAATGCATCAGCTATGGTATTCTGCATACCTGGCACATGAGGAGCTCTGGCAGTTACAATGAAGCATAAGCAAGCTAGTATGGATAATCACATTAATGACGCTACCTGTGGACACTTGGGCAATTGTCTGCATTGTCACACCAAAATACAACACTTTTATTTTGAAGATGAGTAAGCCAAACAGCCATGACAATAGGGAATAACGGCAAAAGGCAATATTGCGAGTCAAACCAAAATGATGCCATTCCGCAGGCCAGGCGAGCAAGCGCTTGTAGGGTTACTCTGATGGAGCACCCTTTTTCTAGACATTTGTCTCTTGCAATGGCCAGGGGTAGCTAAACCTTATCATTGCATTAGGGTGTCGCAGGGCATGTGGGATGACTTGCGGGTTTGGGATGCTTTTCTGGCAGATTATAATGGGTGCATGGTTTTGCAGCCTCCTGAGGTGTCAAATGCTTGTTGAAGTGCTAGCATAAGTCTCCACCTGAGAACTCCCCTTTTGTTGTTGCTATTCTCCCTGTTGAATTACAAAAGAATCGAGACCCAGATGGTGAAACTTGCACCCCAGGTCTGGACCTGCCCCCCCCCCACCCCCCGGGCACCTCTCCCACCGCGCATTAGGCAGACATTTGGGTGAGCCATAAGTTTAATGTCTTTCGTCCCCCAAGATAGGTGGATATTCTCCTCCATCATATCCCTAAAATCTCCATCATAATTTAACCAGGCCCAGCCTTCATGTGCCTGTGACGCTGCCAATATCGTGTCCGCATACTCTAGTAAAGCCACATGCTGCCCTGGGAAATAGTGTCCCCATACACTAGCCAGTCTCAAAAATGTTCCTGTCCAATTCAGCGTATTGCGGAAAACCTTATGAACCCTACCAGAAATTTGATAAACTCACTCATTATTCCCTTGTCCAGGTCATTTATGAATATGTCAAAAAGCAGCAGACCCAGCACAGATCCCTGGGGTACACCACTATTCACCTTTCTCCATTGAGACAATTGGCCATTTAGCCCTACCCTCTACTTTCTATCTTTTAACCAGTTCCTGATCCACAATAGTACACTGCCTCCTATCCCATGACTCTTTAGTTTTGCCAAAAGTCTCTGATGAAAGACCTTGTCAAAGGCTTTCTGAAAGTCCAGATACACTATATCAACCGAATCACCTTTGTCCACCTGTTTATTCACAACTTCAAAAAAACATAACAGATTATTAAGAGAAGATCTTCCTTGTCTAAAGCCATGTTGGCTGTCTCCCATTAGGCCATGACTATCTACATGCTGAGTAATTTTGTTCTTTATGATGGTTTCTACCATTTTTCCCAGTACGGATGTCAGGCTCACCGGTCTGTAGTTTCCCGGATCACCCCTGGAACCCTTTTTAAAAATTGGGGTTACATTGTCAATCCTCCAATCTTCAGGTATTACAGATAATTTTAATGAAAATTCACAGATTACTAATAGCAGGTCTGCAATCTCATATTTCAGTTCTTTCAACACCCTTGAATGTATACCATCCAGCCCAGGTGATTTGCTACTCTTCAGTTTATCTAATAGTTGTAATGCATCTTCCCGAGGTATCGATATTTCCTTCAGTTCTTCCACACCGTTAAATACCATTTCAGTCTAGGAAAACATCCCTACATCTTCCTCAGTAAAGACCAAAGCAAAGAATTCATTCAGTCTCTCCGCTATCACCTTGCCGTCTCTTAGTGCCCCTTTAATCCCTCTATCATCTAATGGACCAACTGACTCTCTCACAGTTTTTTTGCTATGAATGTACTTGAAAAAGTCTTTATTTCACATTTTTGCTTCCACAGCAAGCTTCTTCTCAAATTCTCCCTTTGCCTGCCTTATCAATGCCTTGCATTTGACTTGCTAGTGCTTGTGCTGTTTCCAGGTTTCGTCGTTTGGCTCTTTTTTCCATTTTCTGAAAGATGCTTTTTTGGCAACAACAGCCTCTCAGACCTCACCTTTAAACCATGCTGGCAGTTTTTTGGACTTCCTTCCACTTTTCTTAAAGCGTAGAATACAGCTGGTCTGGGCTTCCAAGATAGTAGTTTTCAAGAACACCCAAGCTTGATTAAGTCTTTAACCTTTGCAAATGCTCCTTTTAGTTTTTTCTTAACTTTTTCCTCATTTTAACATAGTCTCCATTTCGAAAGTTAAAAGGTAGGACTGTGGATTTCCTTACTATCCCTCCTCCACTAAGTATATCAAACGCAATCATGCTATGATCACTATTGCCAAGTGGCCCCAACACCCTTATCTCTTGCACAAGATCTGGTGTTCCACTAAGGACTAGGTCTAATATGGCTTCCCTCTCTGGTCGGTTCATGAACCAGCTGCTCCAAGAAGCAGTCATTTATCTCATCTAGGAACGTTATCTCCCTAGCATGTCCTGATGTGACACTGACCCAGTCGATACCGGGGTAATTGAAATCACCCATTATTATTACTGTGCTGTAACTTTTGTTACCTTCCTTGATTTCCTTGAGAATTTCATCATCCATTTGTTCATTCTGGCCAGGTGGTCGATAGTACACCCCCACTGCCATCGCCTTCCCCTTTTTACATGGAATTTCGATCCATATAGATTCTACAGCAAATTTTGTTTCCTGCAAAACTTTAATCCTTTCTGACTCAATGCCCTCTCTAACATAGATGTCAACCCCTCCACCAATTTGATCAGCTCTATCATTACGATATAGTTTGTACCCAGGTATCTCAGTGTCCTACTGGTTGTCCTCCTTCCACCATGACTCTGATATTCCAATAATATCTAACCTCTCATTTAGTGCTATATATTCTAACTCTCCCATCTTATTTTTTAGACTTCTAGCATTTGCATACAAGTATTTTAGTGACTATATTTTATTCATATTAATCTGGCTATTGGTAGACATGGGTAATTTTGGATCTTTAAGCTCTGTCTGTTCCATACTCGAGGGCATTTGGGCTACTTTACTCTTTTTTGGAACCTCTCTGCTTTTGGTAGTATCCTTCAAGGATACATTCTTCCGGACCATGCGCTCTTGGGTGACTGTCGGCTTTCCCCTATTATCTAGTTTAAAAGCTTCTCTATCTCCTTTTTAAAGGTTAATGCCAGCAGCCTGGTTCCATCCCAGTTAAGGTGAAGCCCATCGCTTCGGAAGAGCCCCTCCTTTCCCCAGAATGTTCCCCAGTTCCTAACAAATCCAAAACACTCATCTCCGCACCATTGTCTTATCCACAGATTCAGACTCCTGAGCTCTGCCTGCCTTTTGGGTCCTGCGCGTGGAACGGGAAGCATTTCAGAGAACGCTACCCTGGAAGTTCTGGATTTCAACTTCCTACATAAAAGCCTACATTTAGCCTCCAGAACCTCCCTACCACATTTTCCTATGTCATTGGTACCGACATGTAGCAAGACAGCAGACTCCTCCCCAGCACTATCTAAGACCTTATCTAGGTGGCGCGTGAGGTCCGCTACCTTCGCACCAGGCAGGCATGTTACCAGGCGATCCTCAAATCCACCAGCCACCCAGCTATCTACATGCCTAATGATCGAATCACCAACTATAACGGCTGTCCTAACCCTGCCCTCATGGGCACATGGCCCTGGAGAAACTTCCTTGGTGCGAGAGGGATTTACATTACCTGTAGGACAGGTCCTTGTTACAGGATCACTTCCTTCCACACCAAGGTGATGCTCTCCTGTCACGTGACCTCTCACATCCATGGCAACAGGGATGCTGCTAGACTGGAGGTGGGACTTCAGGAATATATCCCTGTAGGTCTCGTCTATGTACCTCTCTGTCTTTCTTATGTTTTCCAAGTCTGCTACTCTAGCCTCTGAGAGCAAAGAGCTCCTTGCACCTAGTGCACACGTAAGACCTCTCACCACCAGGAGAAAATCATACATGTGACACTCAATGCAAAAGACTGGAAAGCCCCCATCTCGCTGCTGGACTGCTGTCTGCATCTTAGTTTTAAGCTTGTGTTTAGATCTAAGTTCTTTACTTACTAAGGGTTGCTATGGATATGTATACTAATAAAACTGTACCTAATGTGTTTAATATACCTTGTTCACCTGAAGCTTAATTAATCTCAGGCCCTTAGTGTATGACTGATTTGGATAATGAGCTTCACCTGAGAGCACCCCCTTTCCTTTAAGATCTGTAAGTACCTATAAAGCTACGATTATCCCAGGGGTGGGTGGGTGATGGGGAAGGAGGGAGGGAAATAACACTTATTAAAAGAGGGCTGCTACACAGTACCCTGTCCTTTGCTGCTGAGGTAAGCTGTGACCAACTTCCTGGGTGATTAACAGTCCTTGCTTGTATAGAAGGAGTCTTTCAAAATGGCCTTTTGACCTGCCACCTGGTGTTAACATCTAATGAAAGGTTTTCACAGGTCTCTTGCCCCCTAGGTAGAAGGCTTCTTTGTAAGGGTCTCTAGAAGACTTTATTTGTTGCTCAGAGTACTGACCCTGTTTTGCCTTTTATGCTAAGTTATATTCTGATTTGATTTAAATTACAGCTCTTTGCTGCTGATAGGCTCTGACTTATTATGAAATTTAAACTACAAGCTCTCTGCTGGGTTCTAAATTTAACCAGAAAGCTCTCTTCTGTGTTTTAAAGTGACTATTACATTTAAACTACAAGCTCTCTGCTGGGTTCCAAAGTTAACCAGAAAGCTCTCTTCTGTGTTTTAAATTTAAGCTAAAAGTACTTTGCTGATACTAGGCCCTGAATGACTATTAAATTTAAACTACAAGCTCTCTGCTGGCTTCCATATTTAACCAGAAAGCTTTCTTCTGTGTTTTAAATTTAAACGTAAACTGCTGCTACTAGGCCCTGACTGATTTAACAAAAAACACGGTTCACAGATTAATTAACTTTAATACAAAGAAGTCCTTTCAGAAAATTCCCAGAAGTATATACTCACAATTGTAGATCTCTCTCCAGAAGTAGCAGTCCCTTTTTATAGTCCTTCAAGACTGAGGATCACAGAGCTCTGGTTGAGCTATTTATGCCTGTGCTGCACTACTCATTAGAGACTTATACAAAAGCATTATTGCCTTCTTTTTCCTGCTGATTATTCCTCTCCATATGCACCCAAGCATCCTGTCTTTTGTCTTCACCTTTTCTACCAATTTGGCCAGTTTAGATAATTTGATACAATTTCTGCCATGCATTGAAGTCCATAACCCTCTAAGCTGTATAGCCCTCATGGGCTTTTGTAGCACAAACGTAAGACCTTCCTTTTTGTTTTAGCATTAAATCTTAGCTGCCAAATTTTCCATCATTCTTCAAGCTTCACTACATTCTTCCTCATGCTATCCACACATTCCATGGCGTCTGCCCTATTGAAAATGTTGGCATTACCTGCAAAGAGGCACACCTTCTCCAAAAGACCTTTTACAATATCTCTTACAAAAATGTTAAATAAACAGACCAAGAACCATCACTTAAAAGTTTTAGATGTTATACCAGGAAGACACTGCATGAAACATCTCACTATTTAACATGGACATTCTTACTCTAAGGGAGAGTTCATCCTTCCCATGCCAGCCTCTGTTGGCACTTACTTCTCTGGGGTAGGATGCTTAGAGAATATTGCCTGACCCACATTTCCAGGCCTAGCACATTCTTCCCATGTTCCTCCTTTGGCCAGGCATTGGGAACAGGTTGTTCTCCAGCCCCAACTTGAGTCTGGCAATGAGGAGGATGTCTTGGTTGCTGAAGCTTGACTTTCTGGCTCTGGCTACCATTTTGTGATGGTCCTCATGCCTGTTACATCATCAGGTACATTTCCTAAATGTACACATGGATGTCATAGTATGTGCAGACTTTGGGGTGAACTTAATGCAAGGTGGCACATACTTGAAGGGGCATGTGCAGACCTATTTTATAACATGAGTGCCCAAATACATACACTTTATAAAGTACGAGTTCACATCTCTTTTTTGACATATGCATCCTTTTTGATTTATATAAAATTACCCTCTTGCTGTGCTGACATCACCCCATCTTCTTCTCAGAACAACAAAGCCTTTTATGCTATAGTTCCCTCAAACTCTAGAAGGATATACCCACTGACAGTGTTAAGTTTCTAAACCTATACTTCATTACATCACCCTAGATACACAAGCACTTAGTGGCATGTTAATTATAGGATAACACAGATTAATCAAGTTAAGCCCAAAGAAATAAAAGGACTGTGGGAACTTAGCACATGTTAATAAAATTAATGCATGTTAAAACATGTTCCTTTAGGAGCAGAAACTCCAAAAACTTCCTCTTTGGAAATATAGGAGAAACTTTCGGAGGGGGGGGGGGGGGTTCTACACCTTGTTTGGAAATGAACTTAATCCAATAATGAATGCATTTTTCTTAATATCTTTAAGACCAGTCCAGACCATGTGAGTCACTGAGCCACCCTGTCTCGGAGGAACTTAGATTAGGCTGCGAGCACATGGCCAGATTCTGTCAGCTCCCCTTTGGAATAGATCTGAAAGGGGAAGAATCAGAGACAGCATTAAACATTTAAAAGGATGAAGTAAGGAGGAAGGGATTCCTCTTCAGAATAAGTGTAATTTTTGGTAATTTCAGTTGGAGAGTAGAGAGGTCCGTCTTGTCGGCAAGGCGGAAGAACTGAAACTGGATAGCTAGGGGCGGGCTGGGGGGTGGGGCCAGTTTGATCATGCTCAGAAGGGCGAAAGCCCTTCTGAGCTATGGAGAATACTTCCGTCTCGGCACCGTTGGATGACATCACCAAGTGTGGCTGACTCATCCTGCTTGACCTAGGAGAAAAAATGTTCTGTTGGTTGGTGCAGGAGTATGAGGGTCCTCAGAGTCATCTCTTGCTGATAGAAAACATGTACGAGTATTTTTCTTTTCATCCCTGTGTATCACTGTTCATCACACTGTTGTGTGCATGTGTCTGAACATATCATTCCATATGTTGTTTGTCCATATGTTGCAGCACCCCCTGGGCTATCTTGTTATTCGCTTGTGTATCATTTGGTTGAACATGTTTGGAGCGTGTGCTACTTCTCTCTGTGTTGCTTGTGTATACTGTATGTGTGTAATGTAGCACTCTTTCCTTTCTGAACATTGTGCGTTGTCTCCATTCGCTTTTAGGACTTCTTATGAGGGGATTCCCAATGTGTAAATGGCTGTATATACAGAGAGAAAGAAACCTTTGAAACTACCATTCTTCTTCCATACACACATATAGATAAAGAGGGAAGGAGAATATTGGACTAAATTATTCAAGAGGTCACAGCATGAGAATATAGTGGATGCTGCAACAACTTATTGGTAGAGACTTAGTGTTGGGACTTGGTGTTATGGGGGGGCAGAGACCCTTGGATTTGGGGGAGACCAGAAGACAAATTCTAAGACTGGATGGGTAATGAGAGTATAAGTGGGTACTCAGAATTTGTGTGGAATTCTGAGTATACTCAGAAGATAGGGTGGAAGAACAGGGTCATGGGGATGAAGTGGGAGGATAGCAGAGACTAAAACTGAGGAGAGATTTAAGGAAGACAATATGGATTAGGTGACTGAGTGCAGAAGAATGAGGAGCAGAGACATTTTGAAGAACTTGGAGGATATGGGCAGGAATTGGTAGGCAGTTGAAAGTGGTAGAGTGCTAAAGTGATGGTGAAAAGCAAAGGAAGGGAACAGGTCATTGAAGGAGGTGAGGGAGGCTAGAAATGGTGCAAGTCAAAGGAGGAATGGGAGTCTGGATAGGGGTCTGACATATGAAAGGGACTGGAGATGGGGAGGGAATAAATGGCAAAAGAGCTGGAACTGTTGAGGAGATAAGAGTCAAAGGAAGGTGAGGCTGGGAAGAGGATGAATATAGAGTGTGCAAATGAGGACTAGAAAGTGGATGGAAGACAGGGAAATAGCAGGCTGGGGAAGGAATGATACAGAGATGGAGAATGAGAGGGCTAAGAAAATAATGATAGGAAATGGAAAACAGCTAAAGACTGGAGGGAGAACAAGGAGGAATGAAATCTATTTCTAGGTAGCTAAAAAGGCAGATGAGAGAAGGACCAACACGAGAGAAAGATTCTGCAGCAAATAGGAAAAAGAAAGGGAGAATAAAGAAGCAGAAAAATGAAAGAGGTTGTTGGAAAGAACTTAGGAGAAAATCAATAAAAGGAAATAGTGAAGAGGCCAGGATCAAGGCAACTGGAAAAATGAGAAATATTCAAAGATACGTATTCTGTTACTAGCACCTGCTACCAGGATAAGTGCCAGAGAGATATTCAGCAACTCTTTCTGGATAGTGCCATTGAATACTATCCTGATAGTGCTGGGCAGACTGGCAGCTGAATATGGGCACTGCTGGTAGTTTTCCAGAGTGCAGCAATGCTTACTACCATTAACTAGATAACAGTCAGCATAGCTTATGACAGCAAAAGGTCTATACTAAGTGCTATGTGGATTGGCTATCGGAATAGTGACTGAATATTGCCAATATCCAGAGATGCTGTGCTGACTGCAAGACCAGGTACTTAGTGCCAGCTGTTATCTAGACAATGGTGCTAATAAGCTAGATTTTATTTAATTGTGGTGGATGGCTTTAAAACAAAACACCGATAACAGTGGTTAAATAGTGACTCCAAACATCTCAAACAATAAAACATTTGTACAGTTGATATCTGTAGATTGGACAAAATGGAGGGGGGGGGGGGGCACAAAAGTAAAAGCTGATTCAGGGTACCACAACTCCTTGAGCTAGCACTGCACACACACACACACACACACACAACTTTGTTACAGACAGTGACAGACGGATGTGCAAAAGGATGATAGTCTCTAAAAGTCAGCACTGGTTCTTCGATTTTCTCCAACAAAAAGGACACTTTGGATCCCTCTAGTTCTATGAATACGTAAGCTGGATGTTGCGCTGAGAATCACTCCAATGTAAATGCACCGCTGGGGGTAGTGATGCTAGACTTAGTGACTTGCAAAATGATTCCTAATTGATCACGGGTCTTGCTAATGTGTGATTATGGCAGCTCCTGCTAAGCAAAGCAAGCAGACATGATAACATGTAAGAAGTGGGGGGAATGAAAAAAGGAGAGAAGCGTATGCTTTGACCAGTGTAAATGCGGTGGAAAATTATCCTTTTATGATGTGTATTTGTGCTAATATAATATAGCTACAAGCACCTGTAATTTAGCAGCAGATTAATGATTGCAGTTTTATGTATTCTATGGAGTAAACAAATTATAGTATTACTGAGATAAGATACAGTGAAATTTGAATTATCAGTTATATAGTTAATGTAGTTCCTTGAAATAAGAGACAGAGACAGGTATAAATGGCTTGTTACAAGAAATCTGCATGGGAAGACAGTTACTGCCACAAATAAAATAAATTACTCCAGTGGGGGCCGTGACACTTGAAATAGGGACATGGATCTGGAAGGAAGAGAAATAAGAGCATTATTTTAACTGTAAGAGAAATCCAGGGCATGCCACTGAGATAAAAGGCATGACATTAAGCTTAAGGACATGAAGAGAAGGAAAATGTATAAAATAATTAAACACAAGAGATATGCGGCTAGGAGGAAGACATAGCGTATTGAACTTCAGTGCATTCCATAATGAGGAAAAATATAGAAATCATTAGACAATGAGTCATACCTTTAAAGCTCTAAATAGGTCTGGGGTGTCCCAAAATTTAGTTTTATTGCAGCGTTTGCAGCAGGAAAATTCTGTATTGTATTCAGGTAAGATCTCAGAGCATGCATACAGACACTGAGACTCGTTTAGATTTTGGATGCTATTTTAGAAACCTTGCATGGTAATTCTATATCCAAATTGCCACTTTTACATATGTAGATTGTAAACATGTATAAATGCTGATTTTTAAAATGTGGCTGTTTGCATGCAGAATTGCTGTGGGGATGCACAGATTCAAAGGGTGTGTGTTCTAGGAATATTATACATGTATTTCACATTTTACAATGGGAATACACATTTTTTTGCTTGCTTGTTTGTTTGTTTTTTTAATTTCTCCATCAGCATTTACACCAGCTCTAAAGGAGACATAAATGTTAGCTACCTAGTCATTTGGGGACAATAGTGCTTTCTTCTGGTGTTAAACACCATCTAAAAATTCAAATGGAGTTCTTTCACTCAGCTCCTCAATGGCTCCCTCTTGCACATGCAGTTTAGTGACATCTAGCATGTGTAAGAGGCAGCAAATAAACATGTATGTTGCAAGTTCCTCACCTACACATGTAGAGGGGTGGGCAATTAAAACAGAGGCAGTCTGTGAGCAGAGCAGGGACAGTGACAGCCTCTACCTTGTTAGCGAAGATATTGTGGTAAGGAGAGTGCAGCTCAGCATGGAAATAAAAGAGAAAGAAGAACTTTTTCTTCTTTTCGGGGGATGGGTGCACTAGAACACATACACCACAGCAAAATCCCTGAGAGAAACCAAGAGGGTAGAGCTAGGTTTAAGCCACTCCCAGACTCCATGACAACCTCAGGTAAGAGTAGGAGGTACAAGTGGGTGGAGTCAGAGAGGGAGGTGCCCTGCTCAACGTTTAAGTTTGAGAAAACAAACAAAGTTGAGAGGAGCAGCCAAGCAAGAAGCATCCAAGAGAGAAGCAGCCACAAAGAGAGCAGCAGCAGAGACAAGAGCAGCCAGCACTGCAGCCAAGGAAGCTACAGAGAAGGTTCCAGGCAGAGGACCAAACAGACTGGCAAGAGGGAGAGAAAGAAAAGGTTGGCTTTGAAAAGGCTAAGGCAAGAATGCTTAGACTCCTCTGATGAAGGGTCTGTCTGCAGGCAGCAGAAGCCCCAGGAAGGGAAGTGGAGATCTTACCCTGATTCCCTGTCTAGCTCAGAGGCAGAGAGAGTCACAAGCCACAGAAGCCTTAGCCAAGAAGGTGCTGCAACAAGACTCCAAGGTAGGAGAAAGAAAGCAGTAAAGCCAAAACCCTGTGTTTCTTGCTCTGACTCTGAGGAGAGATTTAGGCCTGGGAAAACCCAGATTAGGAAGAAGGGGTTTTCAGGAGAAACTGAACAGGAGAAGCCCGTTGAAGTCCTACCTAGAGGAGAAGGGGCCATTCAGTGGAATAGGCTATTTAACCTGTTAAAGGACATTAAGCATAAAGTGCCCGAGTGTTTTCAAACTTTGCCAAGATACAGCTCAGCAGAAAGCATGGAGGTAGAAAGTAAAGAAAGTGACCTGACTTCAGCTTGTTCTGAGATGGACTGTGTTATGTGCATTGTGGCTAAGTAATGAAAGCCTGTGAGCAGTGAGAAGTTAGGAATTGTAAATACATGTGCTTTATGATTACGGAATTGAGAAGCATCATAAAGGGAAAAGAAAAGAGAGCCTGTGTAAATAATTCTACTACAACACAGGTTGTAAGCTTTGCTTTAATGGGAGAAGATTATCCTTTATTTTCTTTGACTTGAGTGTACAACTGCTTTAAGATTTGTTATCCGCTTGCCACGGAAGCTAATAAAATTCCTGTGTGCTTTGAAACAACCACTTGGTTCATTTATCTCTATACACAACTACAATCCTTGGTAAAGAGGAATTCAAGATGGCTTCCCGTCCCTACTAGGCGACCGCCTGGTAGGGGCGCAACTGCCACAATATTCAGCCACTAACTGGACAGTACCTAACATTAACTGCTTAGTGCTGTCCAGTGGACGACCATCCCAGATATTCAGCGATGGAAACCAGATACGTTCCACCCCTGAATATCCAATCTCAAAGCAGCAGTGGAGAGGCATTTTATTTTGCTAACTGCCACCACTAAATATGTCCTTCCACTCTCAGTTACCGGTATAAAGCCCCAAAATATGTTGCCTTTTTTTTAACACGTGGGTTTGTGAAATCTGTTCCTGCTGTATGTTCCAGCAATTAATACATGTATTTGCTGCATCCTTTTAAGTATTTTTGTAAAATCCTTGGAATGGTGAACATCCCGATTCCTACCTAGACATCCTTTGCAAAATGGGATGTGTTTATCAAAGGACAATTTAGGAAAGAAACAGTTTAGCAATATGATTGCCACATTTGCCTACCAATGGCCGCAACAGAAGAAAGTGTGATCAAACTACAAATACTTTATTTACTGCAGACCATGAATGTACTTAAGGTATGTATTTGATGGCTTCCGAAGACAATATGATTTATTTATTATTTATTTATATTTCTTATATACCGCGCTATTATAATCAGTGCGGTTTATGATGTGGACAAATGATGTGGACAAAATGATGTGGACAAATGATGTGGACAAATGATGTGGACATATGATGTGGACAAAGTACTACAAGAAACTCATAGGATATTTATTTAATACCACCAATCTAATTTCGAACTCGTCACCTTTAAAATATAGTTAATGAACACTTCATAACTTTTACTACTGGATTCTTTTTATATCACATGTAGGTCTTTCAGACAAACTGAGGGACTGAAAAATTATCACCATCTATGTCTAATAATAAATAGAATAAATAGTAGAACAAATGAATTAAGCTGCCTAGAATGAGCTCCTCATCACTGAACAGAGGTAGGGTTAGGTGAATTGTCAGCCACAATCACATTATAGCTAAAAATGTCTCTAAATCTAGGCAGTCAAAATGTAACTTGCTAGATTTAGGGCTGCCCTTGTTATACCGGCCCGATCGGCGATGAGGAAGGGAGTAGGCAGCTATGCTCCTCCCTGTTCCCCACCGCATGGCCAATCAGGCCGAAGAAACATCGGCAGCAGACTTCCAAATTTGATACCACTCTGGGCACGCCCGCGTCTGGCAGGCCCGTGCCTAAGGGTCACGTCAAAGGGCCCTTTGGCGTGGCCCTTAGGCATGGCACTGTGGAGTGGTCGCGTTCTCCTCCTCCTCCCCTCTCCAGCAACTCCTCCGAAGAGCAGACCTGATCAGAGGCAACGGAACCACTAGAAAAATCAGCATGTAAGCTTCCTCTAAATGTAAACCTTGATGTAATGTAATTTACGCCATGATGCCCAGCCTGCCTGTAATATAACTCTTGATGTGATGTAATGTACCCTTGATGTGAGGTAATTTACCTTTGATGTTATGGAATCTAACCCATGATGCCAAGCCTGCTTGTAATGTATTTATTTATACTGTGTGTATAGTAAATGTGCAGTAGTACTAGTAGTAGTAATGGGAGACAGCCAACCCTGGTTTTGCCCTAACTAGATTATTATTCTGCGTATTGTCTGTTGTCTTAATTAGATTGTCAGCTCTGATGAGCAGGGACTGTCACTCTTTATATGTCTGTACAGCACTGTGTATGATGTAGCGCTTTATAAATGTTAAATAGTAGTAGTAGTGTACCACAGCTCAGCACTAGATAGCAAATTTAACTGATTAATATGAGAGGGGTGAATTAAATAAAATGATTGGGAGGGGGAAGAATAAGAGGTCAATATTCAGAAGCACTTACCCATGATTCTTCAGCAGCACTATCTGGGAAGTACCGGGGCAGAGCATTCTGCCTAACTATGGATAAGTCTTATCTCATAGCAAGAAATTATTTTGCTGAGCAATTTTCCATGATGCCAATCACAGTCCTTCGCTGTTGTCACTCTCCTCAGCAATATATCTATTTGGAGAAATTTAGGTCCTAACTTAAAATGCACAACTATCAAGAGAGTGGCTGAATATTCGCTGCTATCCACAGAACTAGAGGCGGTTACCACTGAATATACGTATATCCAGCACTTTTGTTTCTACAGATAACAGTGACAAATATATGCACATTGTGTCACAGCTGGAGTTTTAATAAATGCCGACTGCAGCATTCCAATATTGACCTATAGGAAAAAGATTTTGTCTCCACTGGTGGTTATTCAGGGGGTGCAAGAATTGCTTTTATTTTTATTATTAGAAGCAGGAAATTGGCATTTATTTATACCCATCCCTTTTGTGAGGAGGAAGGGTTTGGGATAGGGAATTTCTGGGGGGTTCTATTGCTTTATTCTGTTAGTTGTTGTCATACAGTATTTTATTGCAGCTTATGAGATATGTTCTGCTTGAGCAATAGCGCCTATGGGGAGGATCCATCTGCCTGTCTGTGTGCACCTGTCTCAGCATGAGCAAACAAAAAGATGCGTAGGGTTTCCAAACAGCACAGATGCAGTAAACACTAGCAAAGAGCTGGCAGAGGTCCTCAGGTCCAGATGACGCAGAGTGAGGAGAGCAATGCAGAACATTCGGCAGGAGTCTCTGGGTCCTACCGGCAGAGAGAGATGCACAGACGAGTCGCTGGATGTCACTGACACAGAAGCAGAGAGTTGCATTAAAATGCTGGTGGGAGTCCCCAGGTTCCACTGGTACAGAGAAGCAGCCAGTGGCATTGAAGAGCTGTTGGGAGTCCCTAAGTCCTGCAGATACGGAGAAGCACTGAGCAGCAGCTTAAAAGCTGGTGTGAGTCCTTGGGTCCCACTGGCTGAGATTGGGGCAAGGATGGAAGCAGAGTTAAAGAAGGCTGAGGGGTGGAGCATGCAGGAATGTGCAGAACATTGGGCCTGTGGTTTCATTTGTGCTGGTACCAGGTGGAACAGCATTCTAGCACTTTTTCATCTTAGATAGTGATGTCACTCTGCCTAGAGCGGAGGTTTATGTGAGCCACATGGTTGTTTCATTATCATTGATTTTTAATCCAAACAAAGCATAAAAACCTGAAACTCTGGGTGTTTTTCCACCTCCGGTTGTTGTCATAGCCTGGCCTCAAACTGGTGACTCTTAAATTAAAAGATAGCAATCTTGCAGCAAGAGCTCAAAGTTACCAATTTACCTAGTTCCAGGAGTGAGATTTTAGGCCAGTCTTGGATTTCTGACAATCTCATTCTGATGCATTATGGAGCCTGTAGCATTTATTCCAATGGGTAAATCAGGGACTACAAACTATACTGCATTGCAATACAAATTTAAAACCAGATCTGGCAAAAAATCTCATTCCATGAACTGCGTAACTTAGCAACTCTGAAAGCTATTATGTCTTGAGGCGAGGGGGGAGACTGGCTCTATCCAACTTGCTCTTAACCGTGTCTTATATTTCTGGTGATCTTCATGTCTGTTTCCTAAATGGCCCAAAGTTCAAAGTTAGTTTGTATAGTACTTTTCTTTGGCCTGGCTGTGGACAACTAGGATCTGGATTAGGCTTGATAAATATCTCTGATAATATACTTAGACGTGGTTTCACAGAATTTCTGTTGCAGGAACATGGAAAAAGAAAAATCTTTAGAGTAAGTCTCTAGAACAGGAGTCAGATTCACAAAGTAAATAATCCAGTCAGCATTTTCCATAGAGCTCAAGAGCAGATGAACTTTGGACCAATCAGGAGACAGCAACTAAGAGCATCAGAAATATAAGACAAGCTTAAGAGTAAGCAGTTAAAGCCTGTCCTTCCTGGATACACAACTACACCTTCAAGTCCCCCTGCATTCCAATCCAATGCTTACTGATTCAAGGCCAGGTTGTGATGGAGGGAGGGGGAACAAAACAACTGTTAACAAAAGTGGGGATAAAAACATTTTTGCTTTTCTTTTATTTGCCTGAAACTTCTAATAACCTTTTGGCTACGTTTGTTTGGGGGGTGGGGGGGGGGGGAGGTTTTGGACCATAGCTACAGCTACCTCTTAATTAACAAAATTGTTCTGAAATGAAAATCTACAAAAACAATATGAAATGAAATGAAAATCTGTTTAGTGCCTCACATTCTCTGTACAGCTCAGGACCATGAGCATGTGCAGCAGCTACTAGGAACGTCTGCTAGGTTTGCCATTGTTTTGTGGAGAGCTGTGTCCTGCTACACTGCTTCTAGTCCTGTCTAGTGTGTGCAGTTTCAGAATTTAAAAGCTGGAATGCAGCAGCTTCTGCTGGGATTTGGGATCAGGGCAGTTAATCCTTATCCAAATATCTTCTTGGGCCTGTGGCAGGACAGAGATAAGGGCAGAGGAGATGATGACTGAACTGGGTGTGAGGTGCAGGAGGAGGAGGAAGTGGAAATAAAATTATTATGCTGGGGGGACTGGATGAAATAAAGGGAACATAATTGTGCTGGGGGAGCTCGATCAGGGGAAGTAAGATGATGGCGATGTGAGCAGACACGCACTGAGAGGCTCTGGTGGTGGCATTGTTCCTTTCGCTTTACTTGATGACACATACCGCTAGGAAGTGGAAAGCCAAGCTTCTGCTGGGGCAGCCGGTATCTGTCAGGCTGAGGGATGTCTTCCTCATGTCCGCTGGAGGTTTTGAGGCTTTGGGCGGCCTGCTGGTAGGTGCAGAGGTGGAAGAAGGACCTTTGTCCAGCTCAGGGCCAGATGGTCTGGAGTGCCAGTTTCCTCCTGTGCATCCAGCGAGTGAGTGAGCATGGCTACTCTGAGTGAAGTCTCGCTTGGTGCTTCTGCTAGAGTTTCTATTCTTGAAGTTCAGCCCCCCCCCCCCCCCCCATTCCCAGAGGAGTTTCCTAGTGTTTGGAGGTTCCGGCTGGAGTTGCAGGAGAGGTGAGGTGGGGTCGGATCCACAGTATGGAGAAGAGAGATACGTAGTCTTCTTCCTACTGTCCTACTGGGTCGCCTGGATTACATCAATTTGAATTGGGCCTTGTTACTCAGTCAGTTCTGGTAAGACCTTTTATTTTTACCTTTGGAACCATTTGGGAAGCCTTATTGAGGCTGGGGAGTGGAGGAATAGCCTGGTGATTAGAGAAACTGCCTAGTACCCAGAAGATCAAGGGTTCAATTCCCACTAGTTCTCCTTGTGACTTTGGGCAAGTCACTTTACCCTCCATTGCCTTGGAAGAAAAGGCTGGCAACCTACTTCTGGTGATACATTCCCAAGAAAACCCAGAGGTAGCTGGGTCACTATGAGTCAACACTGACTTGATGGCACTAAAAAAAAAATAGGTTGGAACATACTACTGTATATCTGCCTCCAAGTGATCCCTGGCCAGTTTGCTACATTTGGTAGAGGCTCATGAGTCTGCTTTGGGTTCCCTGTCTGTGAAGTTTTCCTCTTTGGATAAGAAGTTTGTTGCCGTCCAAGACTCTGTTTCCGCAGTTATGAGGGACACGGAAAACCTACAAAAGAAGACTGAGGCTTTGGAGAAGCAGGAACCTGAGAATTCTTAATTTCCCGAAGGTTCCATCTTTTTCATCTATGGAACTTTTCAAGAAGCTTTTTGGTTAATGTGTTGAAAATTCCAGAGGAATCTGTTCGGCCAATATCTACAGCCTACTACTTGCCTTCTGTTAGGGTTTGATACCTTGATGGTCAGGGTCAAGACTTGAAGGGGTCACCTGTTCTGTCCTCTGAACCTTACTGGTTTTCTGAAATGGTTGGGGTCCGATCTCGGAGTGACTGCTACTTTGTTGGTCACATTAGCATTGGACGTCAGCCGAAATTGGATCTTAAAAATGTATTTCCGTACACCAAATCCAAGGATCTCTGCTTCCCATAACACCAAGTCCCAGCACTAAGTCTCTACCAATAATATTTTCTGATGTAGCCAGGGCTACCCAGAAGAGGAGGAAGCAATTCCTTATTCTTAAACCTGGAGTTTTACAACTGGGATGGGTGGGGGGTGTTTTTTCTATGCTTTCCCTGTAAATGTTTGGTCAAGTTGGCTGGACATAGTTATATTTTCCTTGATCCCTAACAATTGTCAGCCTTTCTATCTGCCAAGCTAGCAGGATGTATGCCCCCATCTATTGAGCCCATTTAAATTGAGCCCTGTATTATGTTAGTGTAAGATAACTGGTAATTAGGATGTCTAATCTCCTTGTCTGCTTGGTCTGTTTATAACAAATGTTCTTTAGAGTTATGTTGCCATGGAATTGTGACATACTTCCTCTCTTATTGGGGACTGGTGGGGATAAGCTTATATTTGTTTTTTCTTGTTTGGTTGACTTTTTCTTGCTATTAATTGATTTTGTTTTCTCTTGTCCCCTTTTTCTTACAAGTATTATACTTGTTGTAAGTGGAAATTTGCATAAATAAAACAATTTTAAAAAATGTGCTGGGGGAAGGGCAGGGAAAGTAAAAATGGTGTAAGTGTCAAGGAGGGAGGCATGGAGAGAAGACATGGTAGAATTTTGTAGGGAGGGGCAGAGAGAAGGGAAATGGTGGAATTGGGCAAGTGAGGGGGATAGTATTTATTAGTCTGAGATAACAAACAAAACATAGCAAATGTTGGTGATATGTTTAGCAAATATTAAAAAAACAAACATTAATTTCCCAGATATATATGTGCATACCAGTTTCCTTCTTATCCCAGGAATGAGGTCACTTCTGGCCATGTCTCTACTCCACATGTCACTGCCTCGGCAACAGTTCCACTTTCTTTTTGTCTACACATTAACTTCTGATTGGGCCTAATGGCTACAGAAGCAGGCTAAGAACCAAGGGAGCCTAGTTTGAATCCCACTACTGCTTCTTGGGGTCTTGGGCAAGTCACTTAACTCTCCATTGCCTCAAGTGTTAATTTAGATTATAAGCCTTCCAAGGGGAAAGCAAAAAATACCTATTGTACCTCAATGTACCTACCTTGATCTACTTCTGAAAAAGGTATGTGCTAAATCCAAAATCTCTTCACTTAAAGGGAGGAGCATAATGAAAGTGGCGGATGAGAGAGGAGGAGGAAACTGAAAGAGCAGAGCATATTGAAAGGGGTGGGGTTAGATAGACTGAAAGAGAAAGAAAGGAGGAATTGCAGGGATAGGAAAGAGTGGATGGGGTGGAGGGAGATTAAGAGTGCTAGATAGGGAAGGTAGAGGGGACGCAAGAAGGGACAAGAAAAGGGAGTAACAGAGAACACAATGTTAGGTGTCAAGGAAAGGGGGGAAGAGAGATTGGCAAAGGGCAGGATTGGCAAAATGGAGAGGGAGTTGTACGTTTGTGCTGAGGAAAGTGCAAGGAAGAGAGAAACTATGCACACCCTTCAACTCCCCCCCCCCTCCATATACACACAGAGCCCCTACGACACAGTACTGACACTGACACACTAATACACTATCAACACATACACCACCCTCTGGCATCTCAGCCTCATAGATGCACAGTTACTCTGCTTGTGGGAGCAGATATAAACATTGGACCATTGGTTCACACCACACCTCGTATACATTGTTAGTCACTACTTGCACTATGCTGAACCATCACACTTACATGTCCCCTGCTGCCTTACTAAAGTACATTTAAAATAGCTCACACCTTTCTCAGAAACGAGATATAATCAGACACAGTAGATACTTTCCTGTCTCCAGAGGGCTTCCAGCCTGTTTATACCTGAAACAATGGAGGATTAAGTGGCTTGCCTGAGATCACAAGAAGCAACAGTGAGATTTGAATCGTATCTTTCCTGGGTCTCATCCTGCTGCTCTATTAGACTAGTTATCTTGTCTGAGTCTAGGAAGGGGAGAAAGGGGAAACATGCGATTGTATCACACTGTAAATGTGCACTTTCAACTTATTGTTCTTTGAGTTCCTGATGCATTTATTCTAATTATTTTTATTGCTCTAAGCCACCTTGAGTCTTTAGGGAGGAACGTTGTATATAAATGAAAAATAAAATGGTGAGTTGTATTGTTTTATATTCTCAGCTCCATTTTAACACTTCATGTAATAGTCAGGGCCATACCAAGGGCTGTGCAAGGGATGGTGCTGCAGAATGCAGGTACAGAAGGGGTACTGATGTCACCACTGGGCTTCCATGAAGCCCGGCAAAAGCAAGTTCCTGAATATAGCTAGATGGATGGAAGTGCCAGGATCACCAGTCATACACGGTGCATTGCTAGTTTGCTATAGTCCTGGTAATAACAGTTCTTAATAGATTAATTTTGAACATTCCCACAATAATGGCTCTTTTCCAACCTATTTCTGATTTGTTCATTGTTTTTATATTGTGATTTATTTATTTATTTAACTGGATGTTTATACAGCCTTATCCTAAATAAAGCGGTTTACATTGCAACGCAAACTTAAAGCTGGATAAAGTGAACTAGGATCAAGGTTGGCATGCAGGATACTTAACAGGCTGTAACCAATTTACAATTTGCTTGACTTATTTACATGCTATTTACAGTTGGGCAGACTTATCAGAAGCCATTCTAATGGTCTAAGGGGTTTTAGGCCGAGGAGATCAGTGACATTTCCATAGTGCTCCTTGAACAGAAGGGTCTTGAGTTTCTTCTTGAAGTCTTTGGTATCTCCTGAGGTTCACATTTTATCGGGGAGGGTGTTCCATAGTTGGGGGACAACTAGTGAGAGGGCTCTTTTGGAAGTGGTTTGTTTGCTTTTCTGGTAATCCGTGGGAACACTGATCATATTCCTGTTGTTGTTTTGCCTGGGGCAGGTGCCTGCACCTCTTATGATCAAGCTCTCTAGGATATCTGCTGAGGAGTAGTGGAGGATTTTGAAGATATTCAATATTGTCTTGAACTTGGCGTGAGCTTCAATTGGGAGTCAGTGCAGTTGGTGTAATACCAGTGCGATGTGTTCTGTATTGGTTGTTCCAGTGATGATGTGTGCTGCTGTATTCTGTAGCGGATGTGTGGCTTGCTTTGGGAGTCCATGGTGGCATGAATTACTGTAGTCTAGTATTGGGGTGATGATTGCTTGGAATACTGTCCAGAAATGGTCATGGTTTAGTAGTCTTTTTAGCCTTCTTATGAGATTTAGCCTGCGATATGGTTTAGCAGTGATTTTGTTTATGTGTGATTGGAGGTTGATGTTTTTGTCCAGGATGACTCCTAGGTAGCATAATTCAGTTTTCACAGGTATCATTTGATTTAGTAGATGAATTATTTGTGGAGGGTTGAAAGTGGTGCTTCTGCTGATGTAGCATGCTTCTGTTTTGCTGTAGTTTAACATGAGGTTGTTGTTGCTGAGCCAGGTAGTTATGTCTTTCTTCCAGGTATTGGGTTATGGCTGTAAGGTTTGGTGTTTCCAGGTCGATTAGGATGTATACCATGAGGTCATCAGCATATATGTGATAAAGTATGTTATGCTTCTTGATGATGCCACAGACGGGGTGTATGTATATATTGAAGATGATTAATGAGAGTGCAGAGACTTGCGGAATGTCTTGTGTTATAGTGAAGGGTGCTGAGTAGTTGACTCTACATTTGACTCATTGAAGTCTACTGTTTAGGTAAGAAGTGAACCATTTAAGGGTGTTATTAGAGATGTCAATGTCCTACAGGCATTGGATCAGAATGTTGTGTGGCACAGTGTCAAAGACAGAGGAGATATCCATGAATATGAGGAGGAATCCGGTCTTGATGTTGTCAATTCCTCTTAGGATGTTGCTGAAGAGTGAGGCTAGTAGCGTTCTTTGATATTGGCCGTATAGATGCTTGTTTGAGGGAAGAAGGCATGTGTCCAAAATGTAGGGACGACTTGACTATCTTCTGTATAGATGGAGCGAGTTGATCCTTAGCAGCTTTTATCCATTATACAGGGCATGGGTCATTTGGATATGTGGTTGGTTTGAGCGAGGTGAGTATCTGCTCTATTTGTTTAACAGATGGTATGGAGAAATCTCCCCAGGATTGTGTGTAGGCTTGATCTTTCATGTTATTACTATTCAGAGGTATTATCAGTAAGTTCCTATTGAGTTTGTTGTGCTTTTCAGTTATGTAGTTTGCCATGTCTTGGGGGTGGACTTCAGGGCTATCCTGTTGTGTGTTGCCTCTGGTGAGTGTTTGTATGATATTCAAAAGTTCTCTTGGCTTGTTCACTGATCTCATGATGATCTTTATGTGTTGCTGCTTACAGTTGCTGATCGGGTTGTTATAGTCCTTCTATTTTACCATGTACAGTTGTAGCACATCAGGGACTCTGTTTCTTCTCCATTTTCTTTTGATTTTTCTTAATTCATGCTTTGCCTCCCTATTGTGTTGGAGTACCAAGGAGCCATGGGTCTGTTGCATGTGTGTGCATGTTTCCTGCTGGGCACTGTTGCTGCAGTGGATAAGGTGTTATTCCAATTCTCAATGGTCTTATCAAGGTCTTCTGTGTCTTGGTGTAGTTTGGGGATTATCTCTTTCAAGAAGGCTTATTTATCAATGGACTTGAATCTTGTTTTGTTTTGGGGCTCCTCCTGAGATTGTATAGGTTGGTCAATCCTTATTGTTACAGTTATTAAGTGGTGGTCTGACCATGGCGTTGGTACGATTGAGGGAGGGGTGACATTGCTGCATACTTGTAGTGATCTAGGAATGAATATATGTTCTGGGGTTATTCCCTGTCTATGTGTGGAGCCATTGATCAGTTGACTGTATCGTAGTGATTCCATCTCTTTGAAGAATGATTTGGCATCTTTTTTAGGTTCTTCCCTGAGGTTAAAGTCCCCTAGGATGAGGAGTGGCTTGTATGATGTATTGTGTGTGCATATTGTCTCAAGTATCTTTGGTAGGTCTTCAACTTTAACATTAGGGGGCCTGTATGTGAGGCATATAGCCATGTATTTGTTGGAGATGTTGATTATGCTGGATTCCTCTGTGCTGGTTGATAAGGTGGGTTTTGAATTTATAGTGACTTCTGGCCAGTATTAACACTCCTCCTCCCCTTCTGCCTGCTCTGGGGCAGTTGAAGGCAGTGTATGTAGGTGGGATAATTTGGTTTAAAATGACCTGATCAGTATTGTTAAGCCATGTCTCTGTTATGCAAAGAATATCTGGTTTATATGTATGGAGGTAGTCTGAGATAGTGTTAGCCTTGTTTCTGATGGATGTTGCATTGATGAGTGCGCAGGTGATGTTTGTGACTAGAATGTGATTAGTGTGGTTGTTTTGTGGATTGTGGGCAGGGATTAGAGTGATTAGAGTGTCTGTTGTGTGCGTGTGTGTTTTGCGTGATGCATGTTTGTTTTGGTTATGCCATGAAGTGCAGTATTATGTGTGTGGAGGGTGTGAGTGGATGGGTGTGTATGTTCTGGTGTGTAAGGTCCTTGCATGTTATGTCAGCAACTGTAGCAGTAAGAGTAAGATCAGTGTTGTTCTGTGTAACAGCATGATGGTAGTCTTAGGTTTCTATATGACGTGCCTTTTACACACTCTCTTGACTCCCGTATGTTTGAAAGTGATATCTGCACCTGTTCTGATGCTGATAGGTTCCATTGTGTAGTTGCACAGTACATAGACAGGTGTTGTGTAGCTGGGTGTTTCCATTTGCTACTGGCGTCGCCCCTACGGTTCCCGCCTAAGGGCCATGCCAAAGGGCCTTCTGGTGAGGCCCTCAGGCGAGGGCCCACTAGGCGTGGGTGTCTTGGTGTATCAGTTACTTTAAATCAGTTCCTGGGCACATGATGATGATGCCGGTGCAGCAGGGAGGAGTTTACCTTCCTCTGCTGCCTTGCTGCCTCTGCTGGTGTTCAGCAATGTGCTTGGCGTCCGATGGCAGGTCGGAGTGACGATCAGAGGATCAGAAGGGCATCTGGTGCTGTGTGTGTTATCCTTTTATTTCAAACTGTTAAAAATCTCATTGCTTCATTCATTAAAAAATTTAAATGAACTGACCTTGACCTTCATTTAAGAACATTGTTTTAATGTTTATATTGTTCTCACTACTCTCTATAAGTTTTGTATGTTTTGTTTCTTTCACCGCCTTGATTGTAAGATAAGGCGATATATAAATACAGTTAAATAAATAAATAAATAAATTGTGCAGACGTTTTTGATGTCTGAAGACTGACAACATGCATTAATAGTTGGAATAAATTGTTTCAAATACCCTCATATGCATAATACGTAAATTACAGAACAAAGGAATCACAATTAAAAATATTTAAAGTAGATGTGAAGGCAGCTTTTAAATAGGATGTGGAGAGGGGAATTCCCACATTTAGGTTGAGATGTGGATAATTCCCATAGTATTTTGCAAGAGGCTTTGTCAAATGTAGAACCTCTTGTAAAATAGTTGCAAGATTGCACGTGTATTTCTCACCATGTCCAGCAGAAGCAAGATTTTTTTAAAAATGCACTTGGGGGGGGGGGGGATGTACACTGCTCTCATTATCCATGAACACCAGAGCCAGTAGCATCATTTCCTGACCCTCAATCCTCCTTGATTTCCAGGATCGGCCTGAGTTAGTTCAAGATGTTGGTGCACTAGACAAGCCTTAAGCTTTATGCTTTATGCTTTCAGAGTGGAGGAGTAGCTTAATGGTTAGAGCAGCGTTTTTCAACCACTGTGCCGCGGCACACTAGTGTGCCGTGAGATATTGTCTGGTGTGCCGTGGGAAAAATTCCAATTTCATCCGTAACATGTGGCCTCGGCTCACAAATTAGGGTTGCCAACCGGCCGGTTTTCAGCCGGCCTGGCCGGTTTTTCCATGGCCAGGCCGACTGCCAGCACAGTTGTAAAACCGGCCATTGAAAAGCCGGTTTTTTGCTCTGGCCGCAAGATCGGGAGCGGCCAGAGCAAAAAAACGGCTTTTGTGCCGAAGTCCGCGGCGCGAACGCGATTCCCTATAGCAGTGCAGCCGCTGGTTCTGCTTTGTACAGAGCAGCGGCTGCACTACACTTACATTGAAAAGTAAAGAGAAACTGTGTCAGGAGCCCTCCGATCATGCAGAGCCCGAGGAAGTGATATCATGGGGGCGGGCTCCTCACAGGCTGTCTTTCCTTTTCAAATTAACTTTAGCTGCAATAAAGTTAATTTGAAAAGGAAAGACAGCCTGTGAGGAGCCCGCCCCCATGACATCACTTCCTCGGGCTCTGCGATGACCGGAGGGCTCCTGACACAGTTTCTCTTTACTTTTCAATGTAAGTGTAGTGCAGCCTCTGCTCTGTACAAAGCAGAAGCAGCGGCTTGGGCAGAGGGGGGGGGGGGGGTGTGGGTGTGTGAGTGAAACCGCAAGATGGGGGGGGGAGTTTGAGTGAACCAGCAAGGGGGGGGGAGTGTGAGTGAACCAGCAGTGGAGGGGGGGGTGGTGTGAGTGAACCAGCAAGGGGGGGGGGGAGATGGTTTGATTGAACAAGCAGTGGAGGGGGGGTAATTGATTGAATGAACCATCATGAGGGGTGATTAAGTGACAGGGGGGTGGGTGAGTGAACCAGCAGTGGGGGGGGGGGTGGTGTGAGTGAACCAGCAGGGGAGGGGGGTTGGTGTGAACCAGCAGGGGAGGGGGGTTGGTGTGAGTGTTTGATTCCTATTCAAGAGAATTACTTTATATATAGTCAATATAGGCACAGAGGTAAATTTTTTTTAACATTTTCTAATGGTGGTGTGCCTCATGATGTTTTTCATGAAAAAAGTGTGCCTTTGCACAAAAAAGGTTGAAAAACACTGGGTTAGAGCACTTGCTTGGGACCCAAGATACTAGGGTTCAATTCCCACTAGCACTCCTTGTGGCCTTGGGCAATTCACTTAACTCTCCATTGCTCAGAAAAATCCAAGTTATCAATGTCCCTGTTTAATGTACATTACCAAGTTTAAGTTACAATGTAAACCACTTTGTTTGAAATGATAAAGTGGTTTAAAAAAACTGTTAAATAAATTATACTCCCTGGGCTGTCAGAACCTGGTTTTCAGACTGTATAAATGGCACTCTGCAAGATATTCAGTGAATATCCACTGGTGCTGCCACTACATGCCCCATACTAACCAGTTAGCATCAAAGTGTGTCAGGTATGTTCTGGGAACAGAGACAGCACCTATTCTTACCCATTCAGCAGTGATATTGAGCTGCTATCCAGTTAGCAATACATTGCAAAAGCCAGGCACAGGAAGCCTTGGCCTAACTTTCACGGTGTACCATTATGCAGGTAGTGGCTCAATATGGACGCTGCTTGATTAGCGATCGGCAAATGCAACTAACCTGGATATTCAATGTGAGGGCCAGATATGACCCTGGCATTGAATATCTGTATTTAATGTCCAGTACTGGTGGCTATAAGCAAAGTAATGTAAATATCCCTCCAATAAATTGACTGGGCTATGCACTTCTACTGTCACCCATCTAGTTTGTAACTATTTATCTTCTTGAGGTCTCAGACTATAACCAGCGCTGGCTACAACGGGCAAAAGTCCTTAGCCACAGCACTATATTGCATCAACGACCTCATATGTCAACGTGTACAATCTTTTGTTCACTTATATTTTGATCTTCTTACTCAACTCATTTTACTTTCAACTAATTCATATTCAAATTTTGTGCTTGTATTTTATGTAAAGATTATGCTTATCTTAGCATTAAAATGCCCCGACGCCACCAAAAGACACCGCGCATCTGCATTTTGGGATCGAGTAACACAGGAAGATAAGTGAAGCAGCACGGCATGTTGAGTGCTGCAATCCTGGATCCAAAAAACTCAGGACGCGTTGAAGGATTTGAAATGACATCGGATTGAGTGCTTGAGCCATTGACTTCCCCCTGAAGAAACCCACATCTGTGAAACGCATGCACGGACGCGGATGGTGGCGTCGGGGCATTTTAATGCTAAGATAAGCATAATCTTTACATAAAATACAAGCACAAAATTTGAATATGAATTAGTTGAAAGTAAAATGAGTTGAGTAAGAAGATCAAAATATAAGTGAACAAAAGATTGTACACGTTGACATATGAGGTCGTTGATGCAATATAGTGCTGTGGCTAAGGACTTTTGCCCGTTGTAGCCAGCGCTGGTTATAGTCTGAGACCTCAAGAAGATAAATAGTTACAAACTAGATGGGTGACAGTAGAAGTGCATAGCCCAGTCAATTTATTGGAGGGATATTTACATTACTTTGCTTATAGCTACCCTCTGAGGAAGCGACTTATATCAGAAGTAAATTAACACAGTACTGGTGGCTGGCCACTTTAACAGCACTAGCCACTGGTGCTGAATATCAGGCCTCTGAATGTCCTGCTCTTTGCTGACCCATAGAGGTTTTTGCCTTAGTTTGCCTAATGGTTAGCCCACCCTGCTGACCTTGATTCTTCCCATAAAGATCTCCTAAGCCATCCAGTTATCTCCCCAGCCTTACTGCTGATCCCTGTTGTTTAATAGGAGCAGAAGTGATCCACAATTGCTCCTGCTTTTATAGTGTTTGGTTCCAAAATAGTGCTGATGAACCCTAGTGGTAATCTCTTGGTACTACCTAGAGTGGTGTCATAAGAGCAGGGATGACTGGGGATTGCTCCTGATCCCACTAGACACAAGGAAGGCCAGGAATAGGGATCAAAGGGTGGGGAGAACTTAGGGGAGTCATTGTTGCTGGAGGGTCAGGTGGGGTGATTTTGCCAGGGTGTTAATTACGATGGGGACTGAATACTTTGAGAAGGGTCAGGGGTATTAGATGTGTTGGGGGTTCCCCTGTAGAGGGAGTTGGATGGCTTGAGAGATCAGTGAGGGAGGGATTGTATTCAGGGGGATCAAGGTCAGAGTGTAATCTGGGAAGAGAGCAGACCTCTGCATTGACAGCTGTTTCTTCTACCAGACACCTATTCATGCTTTATGGCGGCTGCAAATGCTGGCATCTATCTTTTTTTTTAGATATTTCGATTTCCCTTGTAAAATGGGGAAACCAAATCATTCTTTCTGACTGACTTTACCACACCTCCAGGAATTCTGAACAAGGTAAGCAGCCCCGCATTTGAAAATTGTATAGTTTAAAAAGACTTTTACATATGTGTGACAATCTACACATGTAAATTCTGGTATTTAGACATGGGAGTGCTTCTAAAATAACCCCCATTGTGTAAATGATGGATTGCGTTTTTAGAGGCGTTGGTTTAAGCAATAGTAGCTATCAGGGAGGGTCCATCTGTCAGTTTTTCCACCCATTTCTATTTTTTTATGTGTATGCAAACAGATACATACTTACTAAACACGAACTGGAAGGAAGAACCTTTGAGTTATTGGTGGGGAGGCCAGGTCCTGTCATCCAATCAAGGAAAGCGAAAGGCAGTGATGGAATCCCTGCTGGCAAGGAGGCTAAAGTGAAGCACTAGAAACCCCACACATAGTGCAGCAGCCTGCTTATGAGCACCCAACCCCCACTGTCGCAGCAAGACAAGATGAAGAGGCCTGAAGCTGCAGCAAAGAGAGCAGCAAAGTGACAACAGGAACCTGACCTTTCCCAGCACAGGAACCAATGCAGAGCCACAGTTGCAGTGAAAAAGGCGATGAGCTAAGGAGCTAAGACTATAGGAAGCGATGGGAGAGAGAAAGTGCAATGAGATAAGAATGCAAGGGAAGGAGGGTGGGTGCGAAGAGACATCAATGAGAGAAAGTGAAAGCTGATTTGTTACAATTATTACATTTCTTAATGAATGCATGATAGTTTTGGAACACATGAAAGTGTATTTTTTCTGTCTTTCAAATAAAGAAAGAAATTGCAAATCAGGACCACAGTGCTGTCTTTATTCTTCCAGGTCAGGGATCCCCAGACTTTTCATATGAAGGGTTACATGATATTTCAACTGACTGAGAGCAGGGACAGCTCAAGGTTTTCTGCTGCCCCAGGCAGAAGCTCCAGCTGTGCCGCCACTCTCCCCCCTCCGTACTGAGCCATGCTGCTGCCCCCACCCACCCACCCGCCACCACCGCCGCTGCTGTTTCTGGCAGTGGGGTCGGCTCGGCAGCAGTGGCAGGCGATGTGCTTTGGCACACATGGTCTGCCGCTTCTGACCCCCTCAGAAGCGGCAAGCCATGTGTGCTGAAGCACATGACCAGTTACCAAGTCAAAATGGCTCCTCCTAAATCTTGCTCATTCACACTGGGGTCTGCTCTCAGCTTACTTTACCTCTTTTTGCTTACCTTCCCTTATGCACTCACTTTAACCCATGGCGCCCCATTCCAATAATCTACTCCCCCAGGCACCTATATATACCCCACCACATCTCTCCCATGCACATTATAACCCCCACTACCGTTCATGCAAACTCAAAACCATTACTATAAACCCTAACCTTAAACCCTACTCTCCCTCTGATCTCCCCCATCCCCCCTCAAATGTGCCCTACTCAATGCTCGTTCAGCCAGAAACAAAATCCCCTTACTCACTGACCTTATTACTGATCACAACCTTGATATACTTTGCCTCACTGAAACCTGGTTCCAAGACTCTGACATGGTTCTAGTAAACCAACTATGCCCCAAAGCATACTCAATCAATATATGTAACAGATTACATGGAAGAGGAAGAAGTGTAGCTATTATCTCTAGATCCAACTTACAACGCTCTACTGTCGAATCCACTTCCACCTCAGGCATGGACTCTATTACTGTCTCCAACTCCATGCTTTCTTTGCACCTTCTATACCGAGCTCCCCAGACTGACTCATCTGATCTCGCCACAATCCTAGATACAGCCTGCTCACCCCAACCTACCTCACACCCTCTAATTATCTTAGGAGATCTAAACTTACACTCAACATCTTCAATACAATCCTCCTCCTTCCTCCAAGCAATGAACACCCTTCACTTCACCCAAATACTACAACACCCTACACATTCTAAAGGAAACAACCTTGACTTAATATTTATCCCACAACACCCTCTTTTCAATGATCAGGTCCAACACACTATCCAACCCATACCCTGGTCTGATCATGCTCTCATCCTCTTCACCGTCCCCTACTCCACCCACAGAAGTCAACCACACACCTATCTCCAACACACCCGTAAATTCAAACAATTTAATGCAGCCAACTTCCTGGAGCAAAAAATCCCATCACTTGACCTACTAAATAACAAAAACCTGACCAAGAGTCCTTCATCTCTAAATGAAATGAAATCCTATCTGCAGCCTCCCTACTTCCACCCAAGCAACTTCCTCAAAAACACTGCAGAAGAACCCCCTGGTTCTCTACAAACCTGAGAAACCTCAAAAGGGAGCTTAGACGCCTTGAACGTAAATAAGAACATAAGAACATAAGATATGCCATACTGGGTCAGACCAAGGTCCATCAAGCCCAGTATTCTGTTTCCAACAGTGGCCAATCTAGGTCATATGTACCTAGCAGTTTCCCCAAGAGACACAAGTTCCACAATGCTTGTACTGGGTCAAGCATTGATATCTTCGGTCACTTCTTAATAATGGTTTATGGACCTTTCCTCCAGGAACTTGTCCAAACCTTTTTTAAACCCAGCTACACTAACAGCCTTTACTACATCCTCTGGTAACAAATTCCAGAGTTTGATTACACGTTGAGTGAAAAAAAATTTTCTTTTATTAGTCTTAAATAGTTTACCCTGTAGCTTCATTGCATGTCCCCTAGTCTTTCTATATTCTGATAAGGTAAACAATCGATCTACGTTTACCAGTTCCACTCCGTTCATTAATTTATAGACTTCTATCATATCTCCCCTCAGCCGTCTCTTTTCCAGGTTAAAGAGCCCTAACCTTTTTAGCCTTTCTTCATAGGAGTATCCTTCCATCCCCTTTACCATTTTGGTGGCTCTTCTCTGTACCTTTTCTAAAATCGCTATATCCTTTTTAAGATACGGCGACCAGAATTGCATACAATATTCAAGGTGCGGTCTCACCATGGAACGATATAGAGGCATTATAATCTCTTTTGTTTTATTTTCCATTCCTTTCCTTATCATACCTAGCATTCTATTTGCTCTCTTGGCCGCCGCTGCACACTGGGCCGAGGGTTTTAACATGGTATCCACAATGACGCCTAAATCTTTTTCCTGGGTGGTGGTTCCTAATGTGGAACCTTGCATCGTGTAACCATAGTTTGGGTTGTTCTTCCCTAGGTGCATAACCTTGCACTTGTCCACATTAAATTTCATCTGCCATTTTGATGCCCAGTCTTCCAATTTATCAAGATCCTCTTGCAATTTTTCACAATCCTCTTGGGTTTTAACAACTTTAAATAGTTTTGTGTCATCTGCAAATTTGATAACCTCACTCGTTATTCCACTTTCCAGGTCATTTATGAATATGTCAAAAAGCAGCGGACCCAGCACAGATCCCTGGGGTACACCACTATTCACCTTTCTCCATTGGGAAAATTGGCCATTTAGCCCTACCCTCTGCTTTCTATCTTTTAACCAGTTCCTGATCCACAATAGTGCACTGCCTCCTATCCCATGACTCTTTAGTTTTGCCAAAAGTCTCTCATGAGGGACCTTGTCAAAGGCTTTCTGAAAGTCCAGATACACAATATCAACCGACTCACCTTTGTCCACCTGTTTATTCACTCCTTCAAAAAAAACATAACAGATTAGTAAGACAAGATCTTCCTTGTCTAAAGCCATTTTGTCTGTCTCCCATTAGGTTGTGACTATCTACATGCTGAGTATTTTTATTCTTTATGATGGTTTCTACCATTTTTCCCAGTACTGACGTCAGGCTCACGGGTCTGTAGTTTCCCGGATCACCCCTGGAACCGTTTTTAAAAATTGGGGTTACATTGGCGATCCTCCAATCTTCAGGTATTAGAGATGATTTTAATGATAGTTCACAGATTACTGATAGCACTTCTGCAATCTCATATTTCAGTTCTTTCAACACCCTTGGATGTATACCATCCAGCCCAGGTGATTTGCTACTCTTCAGTTTATCTTTTTTTTTTTTTTTTTTTGTAATCATGTCTTTATTGCATATAACACGTATACAAAAGAAATCATGTGACCATCTCATAAACAACTCAACAAATCATCACAAAATACAAACATAATATGGAACCTTGAGAACATTGAAGAGAAAAAAACTAATCACAGTCAATCCAATCCAGTCCCATCCCCATATATATACCTCAAGTGTCTGCTGCATGCTATTCAGGTGAGGACCCTCTCTTTGCGAACGTGTCGGTTATATCTAGAGATGCCCCAATGGGGGGACCTGTCCACAAGGTCGGGTTACCCAGTATGTGCCATGTATGCAATTAGAGGCTCCCATTTGAGGCCCAGTTTAACTGCTGTCGGATATTTTGTCATATACACCTCCTCGTACATCTTATGCTGACACAGCAGGGCCCACCATCCGTCCCTATGCACCTTCTCATTATTTTTCCAACATATCAGAACTAACTTAATGGCTATACTGATCATAATGTCCAGTAATTGTCCCTCACGTTTATTTAAAGAAAGGCCTTCCACCGCGGATTTATACACCACAATCTGATAGGAAATAGGCATTTGTATGGGCAGAATATCCCGTATCCGCTGCCACACACTATTCCAAAAAGTCTGGAGGTGCCCACAATAGTAGATCATATGCGAGAGCGCACCGATCTCAGACTTGCAAGACCAACATCGATCACTCCCTGAAGGTGCCCATTTTGCTATCCGAGATGGAGTCAGGTGTGCACGGTGAGTGAAAAAATACATAGATTGGGTCAGAGATGCTGCTCTCGTCATTCGAGTTTGTGAGCTCCAAAAAACATCCCAGGATTCCGGCTGAGCTTGCCCTCCAATGTCCCTTTCCCAGGCTGACTGTGTCTTAAGGCATTGCTTATTGGACGTGGATCGAAGAAGTGCCAGAGATTTTGAGATGATACTAGTTCCACTCTGAAGCTCCTTCAGTTTTTGCAGCAAAGGCCATTCCGTACGTATAGCTAACGGAGTTACCCCTGCTTGGCTCAGACAGTGCCTAAGCTGACACCACTGGAAATAGGAAGCCTTTGGCAGGCCAAACTCACTCCGTAGCATTTCGAACGTCTTGAATCCCTTGTCTAGGATCAGATGGCCCAACATGGTTATTCCACAGGTCACCCAAGTCTTCCAGAAAATCACTTTGCCATCAACTTTAAACCGGCGATTCATCCATATAGGCATCGTTGTGGCAAAATCGTCTCCTCCTTCAACGCATGGAGTCACAAATCTGCACGCATGTTGGGTGGCAGTGACGATCGCATTTGGAGACCTATGAAGAGCTGCAGATGTACCAATCATTTGGTACTTCGGTAGTGGGGCAAAGAGCATACGCTCCAGCACCAACCATCGAGGGGGTTCGTCATCATCCCCTTCGGCTGTCCACTGCGCTCCCTGCTTAAGCAGTGAAGCTAAATGTAGATGCTCCACATCCGGGAAGTGCAGTCCCCCTTTTACTTTTGGCAGCCTTAACTGCCACGCTGCAATTCTCGGCACTTTCTTGTCCCAAAGGAAGGCAATCAACAGACTGTTCATTCTCTTATACCAACCTTGTGGGAACAGGACGGGGATCATACTTAGTATGTATCCAATCTTCGGAGTGAGAACCATCTTTATGGCTTCTAGTCTGCCCCACCAGGTTAGATGCAGAGGTGTCCATTTCAGAACGTATTCTTTTACAATCTCTTCACAGTGCTTCGCATTAAGAGTGACTGTTTCCTTGAGCGAAGGTCCATAGTCCACCCCTAAGTAATGGAAGGAGACTCGCGCGACTTGAAAGCCATAATCTGTGAGCTGATCATCCCGGACAGAAGAACTGAGAGGAATTATGGTAGTTTTAGTCAAATTAACTTTATAACCTGATACTGCGGAGTAGGAATCAATTGTCTGAAGGACCGCAGGTAGAGACCCCGGTGTTATAAACAGCATCAAGTCGTCCGCATACGCCGACAGTTTACACTGTCCATCCGCCAGGTCCACCCCTCGGATATCGTCGTGCTGCCTAATAGCTATCAGCAGAGGTTCCAATGCTAAATTGAACAAAAGTGGAGATAGCGGGCATCCTTGACGGGTACCTCTTTGGAGTTTAAAGGGTGCTGAAATTTCAGAGTTAGCTGTTATCCACGCCGTGGGATTGGAGTACAATATCGCAATCCTCTTGACAAAGCCCTCTTGGATCGCGTACCATCTTAGGGCCTGAAATAGAAAAGACCATTCCAGTCTGTCAAAGGCTTTTTCAGCGTCCAAGGCAAGCCCCACTAGTGGCTCAGGATCTGTCTGAGTCTTGGCTAGGATATGCGACAGTAAACTTCCGTTATCGGTAGTGGATCTTCCCGAAATAAAACCACACTGATCCACCTGAATCAGAGTGGACAACACTTTGTTCAGACGATTAGCAAGTATCTTCGCGTTTATCTTGTAATCTGCGTTCAGGAGGGAGATGGGCCTGTAGTTCTCTACTTTTTGCGGGTCACGTCCTGGTTTGGGATGAATCACAATTGTGGCTTCCGAGAGAGCACCCACATCTGGGCTTTCTGTATATAGGCCACTATAGTACACCTGAAGCATTGAGCTTACTTCCCCCTGGCACTTACTGTAAAACTCCAGAGGAATTCCATCAGGTCCCGCCACCTTTCCCTTAGCGGACTGCTGAATTGCTTTTTGTATCTCCACTATAGAGACATCCTGCTCCAGCATCTGCGCCTGGTCTGCCGATAACACTGGCCCTGATAAAGCTGAAACAAAGGCTCCGAAATCTTTATCCCCACAGCTCACTTCCGAGCAGTAAAGCTTCTCATAGAACTCCTTACAGCGTTCCAAAATTTGTTCGCTCTGAAAAAGAAGGTCTCCTTTCTCACTCGAGAGTGCTGTGATGGGGGTCACATTCTTTCTGGCCTTGAGCAGTTTAGCCAAGAGGGAGCCCGCCCGATTATTCTCAAAATAGTAATCACTTTGCTGTATGCGAATAATGGATTGTACTTGTGTATTAAGGATATTGTTATATTGCTGTCTAAACTTCCGCAATCGGGTCAATACCATTGGATCCGCTCTTTTTGCCAGTATACGTTCTCCAGCTTTAATTTGCTTTTCCAGTTCCTCTTGCTCTTGCTTATGCTTTTTACTCCTCTGTATGGAAAAGGTTGTGATGTGAGCCCGGAGTGTCGCCTTGAAGCCTTCCCACCAACCCCATGTGGTCGTCTCAGAGGGGTTGTTACATATGTTATACGATTCGATAACCTTATTGATATAAGTCAGGAAGGAACTATCAGCCAGGAGAGATTTATCAAAAGTCCATCTTGGGGTATGTTGGCGCGACTTCCCCACATCGATAGTCAAGGAGACTGCAGAGTGGTCCGACACTGTTCCAGCGTGTATATCTGAGGCAATCATGCGTGGAACCAGTCCCGCAGTGACTAGAAAGAAATCTATTCTGGTCTGGGTATCGTGAGGGATGGAGTAAAAGGTGAATTCTTTATCTAACAGGTGTAGCAGGTGCCAGGCGTCATTCAACTGCAAATCCTTCATCATGCTTGCTACCACGCCGTGAGACCTGGTTTTGTCAGTTGGTCGGTAGGGAAGCCGATCCAACAAGGGGTCCAAAACCAGATTAAAATCCCCCCCTAGGATCAACTCCGTAGCTGCTACAGCCATTAATTCCATGGCTATAGTCCGATAAAAAGCGTGGTCATCTACATTAGGAGCATAGATGTTCATTAGTGTGTATAACTCTTGGTCCAGGAGGATCTTGACCTTCACCCACCGCCCACATGAGTCAGCCTTGGTCTCCTTTACTGTGGCTGGCAGGGACTTCCTCAACATTATGAGTACACCACCTTTCTTATTTATAGCTGGCGACACAGCCGCTACCTGGAAGAATTTTGAGCATACTTTCCAGGACTCTGCCTCCGATAGGTGTGTCTCCTGGAGATAGACTATGTCTGCCTTCTTCTGTTGGCAATAGGACATGATCTTCTTATGTTTGATTGGGTTCATCACGCCTTTCACATTGAGGGTAAGGATTAGTAACTTATTGGCCATTTGGTGTGACGGGCGTATGTCCGTGGGCCGGATTTAAGTGGTCTACCTGCTTCATCATCATGGCTATGGGGAGAGATACTGGATTGGATTGATCTGCAAATACAGCTTAACCTAACAAACAAATATCGTATGGTGAACATCATCGGCTCTTGGCAGATTATCTTAACTAATAGAACCTATCCCCGTTGCCAGTGTTAATACTTCAAGTAAACAGTTACAATACAGGAAAACAGTATATAATAAACACTACATTCCCCCCCTTGAGCTTCCAGCTCTTTGTATAGATTACGCTCCTTGTCTCCCAAGTCATCGAGACACATATGGAGCATAAGCGTGGTATGAATAATCGAGCTATCTGGAGTACCACAAGAGACACTACATATTCCTCTTGTTAATTGAAATCTATCGTAATAACTTTGCCTCGCCCCCCCCCCCCCAGTACACAGATCTCACCACATTCAGGTCTCCATGTTACCTGTGTCTTGCAAAAACATTTTTAACATTTGCGCATCAGTAAAATTTCTAGTAACATTATTTAATGTCACCCGCATAGTACCCGGATAGTATAAGCCATAGCGTGCCTGGAGTCTTTGCATGAGCGGCCTACAGGCCAACAGGGCTCTACACCGATCCACAGTTTGCTTACTTAAATCCGGAAAGAAGGACACTTTTTGGCCTTGTATTTGAAGCGTCGTTGACTTCTTAGCCGCTTGCAGTATGAGCAATACCTGTGGGTACTGGAGGACTTTGAAGACGATCGGGCGAGGATATCGGGTGGAGTCAGTTCGGTGCATGGGAACTCGGTGCGCCCGCTCGAGCTCAAAAGGCTGCTGAAATGAGAGCTGAAGGATCTCCGGAATCATTTTCACAAGGTATTCCAGTGCATTTGCGCCTTCTGCACCTTCAGGGACACCGACCAGCCTAATATTATTCCGTGGGGCTCGATTGTTCTGCTCTTCGATCTGGGCCTCGATTCTTTTACATCGTGCAGAAAGGGCCTCCATCTGCGGAAGCATGGCTTCATGTTTCTGCACCTGGCCCTCTATGATCTCCAATCGCCTGCTCACAATCTGCACGGTATTTTTAAGTTCACTTAGATCAGCCTGTATGCTACCCAGCGATGTTGTATTTGCTACTATCAGTTCTTTAACCCCTTTCAACTCCAATAGGATTTCTTTAATACCTGCAGCAGTCGCTTCTTTTCCCTCAGCCGCCATCTTTTGTGGGGAGCCCATGTCTGGTTTCGTTCTCTTTGGAGCGGAACCAGCGCTCTGCTGAAATTCTAACCGTGCGAGTTTTAGCGCCGACATCATTAGAGGCACCGGGAATGTAAATCTAGCTCTCGGGAGTTTTATTCCGAGCCTGTATTAAGCAGGATTCTGGGTTGACAACGGGAGCCTTGAATTATGCGACCATTCCGCTCCGCTGATGGCTCCGCCCCTCTTCAGTTTATCTAATAGTTGTAAGACATCTTCCCAATGTATCGATATTTCCTTCAATTCTTCCGCACCTTTAAATACCACTTCAGTCATGGGTAACATCCCTACATCTTCCTCAGTAAAGACCGAAGCAAAGAATTCATTCAGTCTCTCCGCTATCGCCTTGTCGCCTCTTAGTGCTCCTTTAGCCCCTTTATCATCTAATGGACCAACTGACTCTCTCACAGGTTTTCTGCTACGAATGTACTTGAAAAGGTCTTTATTTCGCGTTTTTGCTTCCGCAGCAAGCTTCTTCTCAAATTCTCTCTTTGCCTGCCTTATCAATGCCTTGCATTTGACTTGCCAGTGCTTGTGCTGTTTCCAGGTTTCGTCATTTGGCTCTTTTTTCCATTTCCTGAAAGATGCTTTTTTGGCAACAACAGCCTCTCTGACCTCACCTTTAAACCATGCTGGCAGTTTTTTGGACTTCCTTCCACTTTTCTTAAAGCGTGGAATACAGCTGGTCTGGGCTTCCAAGATAGTATTTTTCAACAACACCCAAGCTTGATGTACGTCTTTAACCTTCGCAACTGCTCCTTTTAGTTTTTTCTTAACTGTTTTCCTCATTTTATCATAGTCTCCCTTTCGAAAGTTAAAATGGAGACGCACTCAAGACCCCAATGTACATATTGCCTACACAACCAAACTTCAAACCTACTGCTCAGAAACCCTCACTCATAAAAGAGAATATAATGAAAATATTATCCAACGAGCACTTAATAAACCAAGAGAGCTCTTCTCCATCACCAAATCCTTAATAAACAAACCCCTACAACAAGACCAGCCACCAAAAATAACTGCACAGGCTATAGCTAACCATCTGACCTCTAAATTCCTCCCACCTTTATCAACCAATAACCCCCAACCCACACCTGACCACAGCACCCAACCACATGATGCAACCTTCTCAAACTCATGGAATGAGTTTCATCCCATTACATTAAATAATGTATCTGATGTTATTAAAGATTTGAATGTTTCAACCTCTGCCCTTGACCCTTGTCCTATCCCCTGGATCAAATCTACCAGAAGTTCCCTCAGACCCTACATTCTGAATATTGTACAAACCTCCCTCCAGACTAGTTCCGTACCACCTCCACTTAAGTGTGCCTCTATCCGCCCAATCCTAAAAGGAGCAAAACTAGACCCCACCTCCCCTTCCTCCTATAGACCCATCTCTAGTATCCCTTTCCTTGCAAAGATAACCGAGAAACTTGTCCAAACCCAACTTCAGAACTATATTGATGACCACTCTCCCCTTGACTTATTCCAACATGGTTTCAAAAAGAATCACGGAGTTGAAACCCTCCTCACCTCTCTACTAGATTCCTTGTACTTACACACCCAGAACCCCACTCAAGGATGCCTACTTATTTTCCTTGACTTATCCGCTGCTTTTGACTCTCTCCCCCACCATCAACTCCTAATCAGACTGCATGAAATAGGACTGAGAGGCACAACTCTAAAATGGTTCCAGTCCTACTTAGACACCAGAACCCAACAGGTCCGCATTGGAAGTGATACCTCCCTCCCATTTACACTAAAACAAGGTGTCCCCCAAGGATCTAGTCTATCCGCGTTACTTTTCAATATCTTCCTTCAACCTGTCTCAAGATTTTCCAAAACTATGGCATTCAGTACCAATTATATGCAGATGACATGATGTGCTTCACCCCATTTAACCTCACTAACCCTAATTTTACTAAACTAAATGAATGTCTGATCAGCCTCAAATCTTGGCTCTCCCAGCACAACCTACTAATTAACCAATCCAAAACGGAGGTCCTTCAAGTATTTTCCAATCCCTCATACAACCCTCCTCCAACCCTCACCTTTGGTAATCTCACACTCACTATAAAAAACCAATTGAAATATCTTGGAATCATCCTTGATCAGAACCTCTCCTTCTCCGATCAAATAAAGAGAACCACCAATACAGTGTACGCAAAGCTACGTACTCTCCAGAACCTCAAACCTCTCTTAAGCCCTGACTCCTTTCGTACTGTCTGTCAGGCCCTCACAACCCCTTCGCTTGACTACTGTAATCTGATCTATCATGGCCTCCCCAAGAACACCATCCAACCACTCCAACTAGCCCAGAATATGTTAGTGCGGCTCATAACCAACAACCCTAGATGATCTCATATAACACCAGTCCTCTATGATATCCACTGGCTCCCAATTCAACACCGAGCTAAATTCAAGGTTCTTACTCTTATACACAAAATTATCTCAAAGGAGTCAGCTCCATGCCTCTCCCCACTCCTTGCCTTCTCCAACAACACAAGAACACACCATTCCTTTACCAAAAACCTACTGACCATACCAACAACTAAAAGGCACTGTAAACAATCTACTAGCAACAGGGCCTTCTCTCTCTATGCTCCATCCCTATGGAATACCCTTCCTCATGAGCTGCGTAACTGTGTGAGCCACTCTGAGTTCCGAAAGAAGTTAAAAACCCACCTCTTCCTTGAACATTTTTCCCTACCACCCTAGTACCTAACCCTTAACATCTACCTCCCAGCCCATGCTCCCTCAAATCCTATAATACAACCATCTGTAGCTCTATATATACATATGTAAATAGTTGATCATTGATCATTGTAATTAGTTCATAAATTAGTTCATATTGTTCGCCTATGTATCCTTGTTACTTTGTTCATTGTAAACAGTTGAAACACACTGCCTTGAAACGTTCCATGTAAACCGTCTTGATTTGTAGAAAGACGGTATATAAAAAATGTTAAATAAATAAATAGCCACCCCCAACAGCAGATTCAGTGACAATGAGGGGGATGGTTGTTCGGCTACACAGTGGGGTGGGGGGGCAGGGCATCTGTACCAAAGTACATGGCCTGCCGCACTACCCACTAAGGTCTGTCACTCTAGGCAGCTGCCTATCCCACCCAGTGGACATGCCACCCCTGGCTGAGAGATATGGGTGGAGGATGCCTTCAAGGTTATACTGAGCTTGGATGTTCCACTTGAATTCTGATCCTTATGATAATTTTAAATGCTCGAGAAGGATAAGGAGGAAGGCAGGGAGCAAGATTCTCAGGGGCATTAGTCACAATCACCGTAATAATACTTCTAGGAGACAGGCAATCCTGTCACACCACTAGGTACACTACTCCCAGGGTTGGCTCAAGGGAATGTGGTGGCGTGAACAGGGCTGGCCTGTCCACTAAGCGGGCTAAGTGGCTGCCTAGTGCAGCAGATCTCTGTGGGCAGTAGGCCATGTGCTTCGGCACACATGGCCTACTGCCCTCCCCCACATGTAGAGCTGCGCTCCACTTCCCCCCATGCTGAGCCCCCCCCCCATGATGCCGCTAATTCCAGCAGCAGGAGGTGTGCAGCTGGGCTTGGTGGCAGGCCATGTGCTTTGGCAGACATGGCCTGTTGTTTCTGAACACCCAAAGTTGTCGCAGGGGGATCAGAAGTGGCAGGCCATCTCTGCCGAAGCACATGGCCTGCTGCCGAGTCTAGCTGTGTTCCCCCCATCCCCACCACCGAAATTGGTGGTAGCGGGACTCAGCACAGAAGGGCGTGGCTTAGCACACGGGTGAAGGGCAGCATGGCTCAGGAGCTGTGGCTCAGCCGTGTCTTCTGCCTAGGGTGGCAGAAACCCTTGGGCTGGCCCTGGGCCTGAGTCAACTTTTGTATTTGTGCCCCTATCTTGAACATTCTTGATGTATGAACTGCACAGATGTCAGGGCTCATGTTGTGAGAATGAGACCAGACGTCTGTGTAGTTCATACAACAAAGCACATTAGAAGGCATCATTTTATATTTCCACTAGCGTTGGTCCTGATCTTTCTTTGTCAATTCTTTATCACTGGATATCTCCTAAGTCCTTTTTCAGGATCTTGTTTCTGTTTCTCCTCTCTCCCTGTGTTCCTCCCTTCCTCCCCTACATCTGTCTGTAACATTGATCTTTCCATTTCATCTTTCTTGTTTCCATTTCCCTCATCTGCTTTTTTATCTATATAACTAGATTTCATTCCTCCTTTCCCCTCTAGTCTTCGGTCTCTCTCTTTTTTCCTTTCACCTTTGCCTTCCATCACCTCAACAGATCCAGCTACTTCCTTCTCAACTCCATTCCATTTCTTACATCTTAACCACTATCCAGGCTCCAATTCTCCCTTTTGCTCACCTATTTCCACCATCTCTCACTATCTTCAAAGACCTGTCTTCCTTTTTCTCTCTTACCCTCTCCATAGCCCTCTGTCCCTTTCAACTGCTTCTCAACCCATCCCCAGCCCTCCATATCTTTCAGACCATCTCCCCTCCACATTTTTTGCATTAAGCATCACAGTCTCATAGTATCATATCCTCCCTTCCCCCATTGTCCATCCCAGAATCCTCATTCAGTCTTCTCCAATGAGTCCTCACTTACACATCCACTACCTATCTAGTATTAGAGTTTGTCTTTTTCTTGTTGCCCACCCAATCCCAGAGTCTCTGCTTAAGTCTTAGTGTCTGTTCTCTCGCATCAAGCCTTAGTATATAGCTTTCTGTTTATTTCTCTCCTTTCTTAAGAATCCATTTACTGTGTCTTTTTCCCTATACTTACCCCCTTCCCTAGTCTCTGCCTGTCTACATCATTTTCCAGTATATATTCACTGACCCGCGTCTTTAACCTAGCATACTTCCCTCTGCCCCCTGTCCCTCTGTCTCCAGCTTTCCCTGCATATGCCATTTCTTCTCCCCCTGCAGTATCTGTTCCCCTCCTCCTCTTTCTCCCAACCCCCAGCCTTTATCTTTATCTTTATTACATTACTTAATATACCGCCTTTGCCAAGGCATCTTGGCAGTTTACAAAACTACAGATAGTGCTAGAAGAAAGAAAGGAATGTCAATATTAAGACAGGAAAGGAGGAGAGAAGACAAAAGGTGAATACAATAGAACAAAAAGGAGAGAGAGGCAGTAATGCCTAGGGGTAGCATTAGGGAGGGAGGGAGGGAGGGAGAAATTAAATGCAAGAGAGAAGAGGTGAGTTTTCAGTAAGGTCTTAAAGCAAGGGAAGGAGGGTTTGAGACAGAAGTGGATAAGGAGAGAATTCCAGAGGGATGGGCCAAGGAAAAAGAAAGCAGAGGAATGAGTGGATTCAAGATGAGCGAGAGCGACAGATGGGAGGACTAAGCAGTTAGCGTGGATCTGCCAAAGGGAGCTCTGAGAAGTATGCAGATGGATGAGGTATGAGAGGTAACGGGGAGTGTTGGTATGGATGGAGCGGTGAACCAGTATGAGGATCTTGTATTGAATGCAATAGGGGATTGGTAGCCAGTGCAGGTGGATAAGGACTGGAGTGATATGATCAAAAATGGGAGGAGTGGGTGAGAATGTGGGCTGCAATGTTTTGGAGAAGTTGGAGACAGCGTAGTTGATATTGGGGAAGTCCAGCAAAAATGACATTACAGTAATCTATGTGGGTCATGATCAAAGACAGAAGGAGGGTAGTCAGTGAGTGGGTTGAGAGAAACGCACGAACGGAATAAATATGATGGAGAGAGAAGAAAGAGCGTTGAATGACAGAAGATGGTCACAGAAAGAAAGGGAAGAGTCAAAGGTAACACCAAGGTAGCTGAGGGAGGGGACCCATGGGATAGGAGTCTGGGCCATGAATGGAGCAAGGGAAGGAGCTTGGGTGGAGAGAGAAAACCAGATGGTGACAGTCTTAGTGAGATTGATATGGAGATAATTGGAGGACATCCAGGAAGCTACGGCGGAGAGGCAGGTATTCAGAGGGGAAAGGTCAGGTGTGGAAGGGTTGGTATGATGAAGAAGGAAGATGTCATCAGCGTAGTAGTAGGTGGAAATGCTGTGTTGTTGGATAATGAGAGTGAGGGGAACCAGGAAGATATTAAACAGAAGGGGGGCAAGAACAGAGCCTTGAGGCACACCACAGATTATCGGGATGCTGGGGAAAAAGGAAGAGCCGGTATGGACAGAAAATGTTTGGGAGGAAATGAAAGAATGAAACCAGCAGATGACAGAACCAGAAAGACCAGCAGAATGGAGACGGAGAAGGAGAGTGTGGTGATCAACTAAGTCAAAGGCCATATAACTATATACCATATAATTATATACCGTATAACTCCCATACTACATGATCTGCACTGGCTGCCAATCTCTTCACGAGCAAAATATAAATCAGTGCTCACCATCTTCAAGATAAAAAATAACTTATCAGCAGGAATATTACAAGAGCTCATTGGAACCAAAGCAAGCAAAATACTGGACAGAAACAGCACTAAAAATACCATACCAACCCCTAGTCTATTCACAAGAACCAATAAATCCACATCCATGAGGGCTTTCTCTCTTGCTGCCCCTGCTATTTGGAATGCATTCCTGGAAAAGCTAAGATCCACAACTGATATAAAAGATTTCCGGAAGTTACTAAAAACCACCTTATTTATTTATTTATTTAATGTCTCTTCTATACCGTGCTCTTTAAAAATCAGCGCAGTTTACAGGTAACAGATTTGTGCAGTGCAGGCAGGCCTATGCTGGATTTACAATAAACAGGGGATTATATACAGGGTTAACAGGGTAACTATATACAAGATAACTTGCTGTCATATGTTATGAGGACAGCTCGACACTATTTACACATTGGCTCAGCTATATACATGGTGACAAGGCAGGGGAGTATACCTCTACCTGTCGAGGGGATCGGGGTCTAGCGGGCTGGGCTGAAGACTCGTGGAGTGGTTGCATCGGGGGTGTCAACCTGGGCCCAGAGTGTGACTGACTGCGGGTTATCCTCATTTTCAATGTAGTGCTGGAGGAATAGATAGTGCTTCAATGCCTTCCTAAACTGCGCGAGGTCATTGAACAATTCAATGAAGACCCCCAATCACACTAATCATTACATGGTACTATGACCATTCCACTACACAAGCTGATTTACAGAAGCTAAGCTATCTGCACCGTTCCCCCTCCTATTACTCTTACTATGATGTATATAAGTTTAGTTTCAGAACTCCCATCTAACCCTCCCCTTCGTTTACATAAAACTCTTAAGAGATTATTTAAATCTTGAAGTCTTTATCTTTATTTGCAAAATTTGATAAACCGCCCAGGCCGAAGCATCAGGGTGGTGTACAATACAAAGGTAAGGCTACTGGAAAGATAGTCAGAAAGGAACGCCAAAAACCGATAGGACAGGGAGAGACAGTTAAAGATAGAAAGCAGGAGAGGCCCAAGAGGGGCAAAGGACGGGAGGGGGGAGGAAGAAAGGAAAAGTGGGAGACGGGCATACGAGGAGGTATTATGAAGGGTGGGGAGCGCGACTGGGGGATGAGGCACCGTCAGCATGGGAAGGGAGGTTGAAGGCCTGACAGAAGAGATGGGTCTTGAGGAGAGATTTAAAGCGGGGATAGGATGGTTCTGTACGAAGAGATAGAGGGAGCGAGTTCCAGAGGGCGGGGCCTAAAAAGAAAAAGGCGGAGTGACGGGTGAGTTCCAGATGGGCCTGGGCAGGGGGAGGGAGAAAGAGACGGTTACCATGGGCTGAGCGGAGAAGACGTGGGGAGGGCTGAAGGTGAATAGTGTCGGCCAGGTATTGGGGAGTGCTGGTGTAGAGAGCCTTGTATGATGTTACAAAAGACTGCTTAAGTTTTCGAAGTTTGATGTTACTGTTTACAATTGCAAGTTCTTTGTAAAAGCTGAAGTTAATATAAACCGCCTTGATTAAATGAAAAGGCGGTATAGAAAAATTGTTAAATAAATAAAGGCAGAAGAGAGATCTAAGGAGGCAGCCAAAGAAATGTTACCATGATCATGTGCGGTGTAACGGTCATTGAGAAGGGAGAGGATTATGGTTTCTGTGCTATGGCCTCAGCACCAGGCCCCTTCTCATAGTCCACAGCCCACAGCATCAGCCACCTTCTCCCATCCCCAGCATCAGCCTCAGCATCTGCACCCAGCCTCAGCCTCAACTCCCTTCTCCTAGCCTCATCTTCATCATCAGCCATTTTCCTAGCTCCCATCCCCTAGTTCCAGCATCCACACCAGCCCTCTTTTGCTTCCTGTCCCAAGCTTCTTCATGAACCTTGGACACAGTGGGTGGAACTTGTTCCTTACTCAGCTTAATGTGCTGTTCCTTAACTGCCTGCTGGCAACATAGCAATTGTGAAACATGAGAAGAGACCCTTCCTGCATTTTCTCTATTCCATTCCAGGGCCTCTTTTTCTCTTTCAAATAGTCCACACTGCTGATGGCAGTAGAAGCTGAAGAATGGCACAACAGTGGGAGAAAAGGGACAAGGTCTCACCTCTGTGAAGGACAAACCGGTGAGTCCGGCTTTTGGTGCCCTTAAGCTTCAATGCCCTGAGATAGTGTTTCTGGCTTGCTTCTTAAGCCAGTCCTGTTTCCCCCTTCAGAAAGTGAATGACAAGGTGGTGCACTTGTTGTGTATGTGACACATTTTCTCTCAGTCAGCTGGTACCAAAAAATCTATTTTTCTTCATGTTCTCATACCTTCTGCTTTTTCTCCTCCCCTCATACTCTTTCCTTCATCTTGTGGGGCTTCGTTTGCTGGTAGTGGGTTAAGAACTCTGCTGTCACAACAACATTAGCTGCACTGCCATAGCTGCAACATTTGGACCTCAAAACATACTGACTATAGCTTCAGACCACCTGCCCTCAGGCAGGGAAAGTTTGTTGGGTTGGCATATAAAAGACATGCTTCATAGACCAGATTAGCCTGTGGACCAGAGTTGGAGAACTCCCTGCTTCTTGTCTTCTGATTTCAGTGAATATCACTCTAAAAAAAATAGTCTAAAGCAAATTCTGGGTTTTTTTAACAGTTGCTTAACCACCAGATTTGTTATTGTGAATCTGTAGGTCTTTTGTCCAACATGTGCAAGAGATAGACCCAGATTATTTAGATCTAGTTAACAAAAGCTAGGCTAAGCATGTTGCAGGTCACAACTTCTTACTGAGTGTGGGCAATGCCAGGATGTGCTTGAAATGCCACCTAAGGAAATTGAGGTTCTTTATATATATGACTAATCCCAGAGTTATTCCTGCAGGAGAGTAACTAGGAGTGACAAGAGGGGCAATCATACAGGGTTTGGAGTTCCTGAGGAGTACATAAATGATTGAAATATAAGTACGAATGATCAGAATGTGAAAAGCCAGAATGAATACCCACTCTTCATACCATCCAGGCTGCAGAGGACGAGATCAACAAGGGAAAGTGGAAAGGGAGGGGGAGGGAGATAAAATGGTAGGGCATGGGGTGGGGACAAGCAGGAAAACATACACAGGCACTAAAATCCCTCAATACACTAGAATACCATAATAAATCAGAGTGGGACTACCAAGGAAGAGAGAGACTGGCTCATTGCTGCAGCTTATAACATGGCTTACTTTTGATTTGTAAACTCACTAAAAATGGATATTTAAAGAAGCTATGTGGCTGGACAACCATTTTCCTGAGGATGGACATTTGTGAAAATTAGAAGATCCTAACGTCAAACTAATCATCCAAAAAAAAAATGTTCCAATTGGGAAAAAGCTAGTGTAAGCTTACTGTGGGGTTCATGGATTAAATATTTAACTTTAAGAATGCTTTATCAGTATACTTTAATGTATACCTCTGGTTAAAGTGATTATAGAAATCTTAAAGGATGTAAGTTAAGTAACATCACAGGCACTGTGAGAGAATCACTAGGATACACGAAAACCACTTCACCTTCATTTTGTAATCTACATTTACATAGAAACATAGACACTAATTAATGGCAGACGTGCCCTCTCCAGTTTACCCAACCATACGCTCTAGAAGCCCTTCCTCTTCCTTAGAGATCCTCTGCGCATGCCCCATGCGTTTTGAATTCAGAAATAGCCCTTATCTCTACTACCTCCTGCAGGGAGGCTATCGCATGCATGCACCACCCTATCCATAAAGAGATATTTAATGTCTTGTCTTTGTACTGGCTGCTTCCATGCCATGCCTTGCATTTATTTCCTTTCCCCGATTTCTTTAAATGACTGGTGTTTGGAAAGCTGGAAAAGACATGTTCTACAACTCAGGTGAAAACAATGTATCTAGGAAGAGCAATAACCCTCCATATATCTGCATATCTCAAACCTGTTTGTGATCCATGAAACTACAGGTCAGAAGTGGTGCTGTACGTAATTGTTATAATGCAACCACTATGAGTTATTTATTCTAATGGATATATGGCTGTATTGAAACGTGTCCAAAAGCCCTTCCTCGTTACTTTTAAATCAGGCATTTTAGAAAACGGAATAAGAAACGCAGTCCCTTCCAGTCCATGCTGTTCTTTTATGAATCTTCAAAATCGGCTGCACACTTCTGGCTGAACCTTTCGATATTCCGCGTTGCCTCCCTCTGTCGGAACTACGTCTGGAACTTATTCTGGAAATAGTGTTGGGTGTAGTCAGATGGCACATGTACAGGCTGAGAGCATCCTGCACAGGAATGATCTGTTGAGATCAATCGCCCCCTTTTACCATTTCTTGACTCTGTGCCAGGGATGTGTCCAGTTCACCCCAGCCCCCCGCTCATCCATCAACTGGGCACAGGCAATTTAGACCGCAAAATAATAACCCAGACTTGCGGCAAGCATTTTATGGAACTTCAGATGTAACAGAAGAGAAATAAAGAAATAGGCATGCAGGCAGACAAAAAAAAAAAGATGCAATTTAAACAAGAAAGCATTCAAGCTAGCTTGAATAGAGTCGGTATCCCGCACTTTCATCCGAATTCGTCTTTCTCTTCTTTTGTGTAGAGAACTACCTGTGCGCCACAGATAATGTTAAGGATTTAATGACCTTTTTGGTGCACCGCTGAGGATATTCCAGCAAAGATACTCTGCATCCAGCCGCAAAACGTTGGATCAATATCCTTTTTGGAAATGAGCTGTTTCCAAAGAATCAGAAGGGCCACAGGAGCGTTACTTGGGCCAACTTAATGGAAACGCGCTAACCCGGGAACCGCAGCGGCATGGCGCAAGGAATCCCTCAGCCGTGCAGAAACCAATTTCATATGTCCAACCTTTGCAGCCGAGCGTCCATCCTAACCAAAAGCTTAGCTGGCAAGAACAAATAAGGTGTTAATTGCAGCCTCACTGAGAAAATTGCTATTGTTCCAGGCAGAAACAGGCAGCAGTTTGGAAAGCTCTGAGAAGTGTTTCCCTGGGAGCCCTACATCAATTAATCTGCGGCGCGGTGCTGAATGGACAGCTCTGGAGGCTGCGGCAGGGGCTGGGGCGCTTTTCTGAAAGAGAGAGGGAGGGAAACGAGAGCAAGTCTTGCATTTGCTCTTCTGCCCCCTCCTCCCCTCGTTGTGTGCCTCTGAGTTCCTCTAACAGTCTGGAGCATTCAGCCCAGCGGTGGGAACCGAGGGTAGAAAAGCCTCCCAGATGGAGGGTAGAGCTCTCTAGACGTGCCAGGCTTTAGCGACGGTGACGTGCGCACTCGGTACCATCCCAAGCTAAGACACACACACACACACACACACACTCGAGCTTTACTCCTCTCTCCCTCTCTCTCTCTCTCTCTCTCTCTCTCCCTCCCTCCCTTCCTACTTCCTCCTCTCTCAGCATTCAAACAGATTTCCTCTATCATCAGCCAAGGATTTTGTTTCTAGTCGTTGTCCGTCCATCTGTACCTCAAGGGGGAGGGAGGAAGCCGGGAACCCCCCACCCCAATCATCACCATCTTCTGCAGCAGCAGCAGCTCCTCGCTTCACTCTTCTGATCGTCTTCTTAACCGCTTGATGATCGCTTTGTTGCGTTAGACTTTATTGCAAGTGAAAAATTAAAAAACAAACAAACAAAAAACAGAAAGAACAGACAACCTTCGCTCTTCAATTTCAATTAGATTGTTTTAGCTTTTTTCCTGCTGCTTTCTCGATTGCTTTGGTGGATTCGACACCTAAAACACCTAGATTGGGCTGCTGGGGAGTTTTCCATCTTTTACTATTTTTGGGGGGCGGGGGCTGCTGTTTCCCCTCCGCCCTTCTTTTTTTTAGTCTCAATTTTGAACCTGAACCTGGGAAAATGGGAAGCGATGATTCGAAAAGAAGGGGAATCTCTCCGGCAATGTTGCTGGGACGTGTGCCTGTTCTAGTGTCTTAGAGAAATAGCCACAGTTTTGGAGTGGAAGGTAAGGGGTGCTGAGGGACTTTTTTCTGTTTTCATATTAAAGCCATTGCTTGTACACTTCGCTCCGGATTCAGGGTGCAAGAGGTTGTTACTGAAGGAAGATGGAAGGGGGAGGGGGGATACAGGGTCTGTCTCTTGCTCTCTCCCCCTCTCTCTCGACCCTCCTCTCCCCCCCCCCCCCCCCGCCCCGCCTTCACTTATACTCTGCGGTTGGAAATGTAAAGAAGTCTGTTTTGCGAGAAATTTGCTGCTTTAAGTGTAATTTCCATTGAGACCGAGGAAGCCTAGGTTTGTGCGTGATTCCAGTAATTTGTGTGTGTGGTGGGGAGGGGGGAATCCGATTAATAAGAAGTTCAGATAAGACAAATGTGGACCTTTCCTTTGCAAAGACATATAAATATATACGTTGAGCACTGAGTGGAGTAATGGCGCCGTCTATGTTCCGCTGATCTACACTGTTACCTAGAAAAGCAGTTTGGTTAAGATCCAAACTATACTGCTGCCTCTTTCCTTTTTTTTTCTCTTTGAGCTGAATCCGTTTCTTTCCCAGATATATCCAACTCGAAGCAACCGTTCTTACATAAACGGGATTTAGTATAAATCTCGAGTTGATCGGTTTCTTTAAAGCTGATGACTTTGCTTGCTGGCTGGTGCATGCATCTGTAACTATACCCCCCCCCCCCCCCCCAACACACACACACACGCACACACACAAATTCATGATTTTCAAGAGCTCTGCATGGTCCAGTGTTCAGCTGTGTATTCGGAACGATGATAGACATCTTATGCGTATTAACTCCATGACAAAACCCCAGCATTCTTTAAAAGAAGGACTGCACTCTGGAAAGAGAGCTCCCCCCCCCCCCCCCCGCGGATGAGGTTCACAATCTACACGTTTGCGGTCACGCTGCTCCTCGACGCCCACACTCTACCGAATAACACTGCGCAGAGCTGCATTGCCATCAAAGCGATCACAGCATTCTCATGGTATCATAAAGCATCCAACGACAACTCCTTTTCGTTGCCAAAAGACGAGAGGGAGCAGGGTTTCTTTCTATTGGGGGGGAGGGGTTATTTTTATTTTAGACAGGCAATACAATAATATTTGCTGGGCACGTCAAGACAAGGAGGAGTTGAGAGCCTTAAAACAAAATGTGACCGAGCGAAAGAGTTGATTTCCCTCTATTTATCGAGCTTTAGAGATCTGAAATGCATGCTATTTCAGGTTTTGTTGGGGGCACTTTGAGTCATGTGGGATCTGTGAGAGAGTCTGAGGGCGTTTCACCATCTCGGCAAGGGTACCGCTCTTCCGGTTGTTTCGGGGTTAGCAGGCAAAAGCCAGGATCCGAAGCTCAGTTACTGTGTATAATACCTGTATTTACAGGGGAGCGATGGGAATAGCTGAAAGCTAAATTGAAGTCTGCGCCCATTTTATCAGCTCAGATTTTTAAAGCCCCCCCCCCCCCAACACAAAGCAACTTTTTCTTAAAGTTGAAAACGTTCATGTTTTTTTTTCCGCATAATTTACATACATAGTTAAATCTAAACAAGATCTGTCTAGTTAATGCAGGCCACAGTCTTTCTTTATATTTAAACCTCTATGTTTTAGAAAGGAACTACTACCATTAGCCTGAATTAATGCAGTTTTTAGAAGAGCAGATCTGATGTGTCTTTCACCCTCAGACAATCATCGTTAACACACGGTTTTTTGTTTTGCTTTTTTCCCTGAGCAAAGAACACAATATTCAGGAGAAATTCAGTATGTGACTCAGACTATGTTTCACCATCACCTAGCAAGAACCGTGCCCTGGTGTACAGATATTATGATTGTTTTCACAGATCTACTTTATAAATCCCAAGAGGTTACCTCACACTGGAATGCTTACTATACATTTTCAGTGGTAGTAACAAAATGCAGCCATCTGCATATTGATTTACTGGTCATCCGATTTATTAGCATGCATCGATCAGTTTGTTTTATCCGAGGAATGTCTTCTTTCGGAGACCTTTGTAAATTTGATGGCCCCCCTGTGAAGGCGAGGAGACTGCTCTATCTGCATGAAATCAGATATTGAGCCTTTTTTTATAATTAGAGGTTCTAATTTATCGACGTATCAGAGCATACCGATGGAAAATATTGCACAACAACACCTGTTCACGGATAATCACAACTGATGCCATGGAAATGAGTACAGTAATAGAAATTACCCCTGCGATGCTGCCGGGCTTCGTTCAAAATCCGTCATTTTAGTTAACAAGATAAAATAAAATTGCACCAAAATCGTTATGCAAGAAAATCCTAGCAGGAGGACGAATACGTGAAAAGCAGGCGTTGGTATTCCTGTTTTTAATATAGCAATAATCTAATAAATATATATTTTTTAATTTATAATTTCATTGATAAAATGGCCACGTGATGGCGCTGTTTGCACACCCTAAAAAACGTCCTTGTGTTATAATACATATATTTATATAAAATACTTGCCCCTTTTTTGAAAAAGGGTTTTAGCTTGCACAAGTCCTTAACAACAGCCACAGTACATAGAACGTTGTAAGGGGTCTTGTTTCTCATGCTTGCAGAATTCTACTTGCATTTTTGTTTTATTTCGTTTACTACAGGCCAAATGACATAGGATGAAGGCTGTTCGTAATTTACTGATTTATATATTTTCCACCTATCTGCTGGTTATGTTTGGATTTAATACAGCCCAGGACTTTTGGTGTTCAACGCTGGTGAAAGGGGTGATTTATGGATCGTATTCTGTAAGTGAAATGTTTCCCAAAAACTTTACAAACTGCACTTGGACGCTGGAAAACCCAGATCCCACCAAATATAGCATCTACTTGAAAATTTCCAAAAAGGACTTCAGCTGCTCCAACTTTTCACTTTTGGCTTATCAGTTCGATCATTTCTCTCATGAAAAAATCCAAGATCTTTTGAGAAACAACAACTCTATCATGCAAATCTGCGACTCGAAGAATGCGTTTATATTTGTACAGTATGATAAAAATTTCATTCAGCTTCGAAGGGTGTATCCGGCCGATTTCCCAGGATTACAGAAGAAGGACGAGGACCAGAAATCCTTTCTGGAGTTTTTGGTGTTGAATAAGGTGAGCCCGAGCCAATTTGGCTGCCATGTCTTATGCACTTGGCTGGAGAACTGCCTAAAAACTGAGGACGGGAGAACGGAACCTTGTGGGATCATGTATACAAAGTGCACCTGCCCGCAGCACTTGGGGGAGTGGGGCTCGGAGGACCAGTCGCTGGTGCTGAATAATGTGATCTTGCCCTTAAACGAGCAGACGGAAGGCTGCCTAACCCAGGAGCTGCAAACCACTCAGATCTGCAACCTGTCTCGGGAGGCCCGGCGCCCACCCAAAGAAGGTAAGAGCAATCGCTGGAGCTCCTTTCCTCTGCTGGCATGGTGGCTTTCGTGGAGACTGCCGTCCTTTCCCCGATTGCCAGGGCTAGACGGGGGGAAGGGGCTGCACGTCTTCCGCAGCCACACGGGAGGGGACTCGGCTTCCTCTGTACCCAGCTAGGGAGCAATAAAAGCATATGCAAAAGAGCACAAGGCAGGCAGTCAAGGAAGTAAATTGAAAGACGAAGTAATATACCGGTACTTAAGACCAGTCTCAGGCTGAGAATAACGTCCATTTTTTTGGGTGCTCAGAGGCATAGGAGCCCAAAAAGTTCATACTACTAGGAATTGCAAGCTAGCCACTGAAGTCAGACTGCATGATTTTTCTTTCTGAAAGCAAGCAGGCAAGCGATATTGTTTGGTTTCTCGCTGCGCCCTCCCAAATGACGATCCAGGGGCAGCGAGGATCATTTGATGGTCAGTCCCATGCTTTGGGGTAAGGCATTATTCTTTCCCCCTTACCAGCCAAAGTCCCGGGACGTCCTGTCTCCCAGCTGGGGCGTAGGCAATGACGTCACTAGGGTTGTGTAAGTGCTGTTGGGCCTGTGTTTCCAGGTTTCTGGCTAATCAACAGGGATAGGATAGGAGGGGGTCCCAGTACAGGAATTGGAAAGTATGTTTAGATTTCCATGGCAGCCCCTTATTGCAGGTTCTTATCCATGAAAACTTCACAAATTCTTACCTGTGATTACAAGGAAATAACAGACCTGAACCGTTATTCTTTAGAATATAGTTGTCCAAAGTTTTTTTTTTTTTTTTAATTTTTGTAATTCCAATTGGCTATCTTCTTTGAAACCGGAATCTTTCAATTGACTGATTTACTAGAATGAACGAGTTTTCGATTTAAAGATGACATTTGTTAGTCAAATTATGAACTAACCTGAGATTCTTAGCTGTCAAGTGACAAATCGTTTCAAAATGGGAGGAACTAGGTGCAACACACAGATGGCCATGATTTGCAAATGCTATAGCCCCTTACTGGGAATAAGAATCATTTTCAAGTCTTTCAAGGTTGCTGAAGGATGTGTGTAATATCTGATTTATGGACTAGAAGATGATATTAGGGAAAGCTTCCTTTCTCAGGTTGGCAAAAAAAAGGAAGGTTTAGAACGAATGTGCTTATTTAAGCTACTATGCTATAAATTCATTTTGGAAGCTACCAGCTGACATCACAACCCTCCAGGAGAGAGATCTATTGAAGTCCTAATCAAATACAGACAAAATTGCTTAATAGTTTCCAGTGGTCAGTTTTTCCTAATAGGCATCTCAAAATGAGTTATACAGTTGTTTAAATGCCTTCTTATTTTCTGTAAAAGTCCCTAAGAAATACTTGCAACTGCAGGGATGATATTTAATGTCATTTAGCACTAATTAGGGTTCCTTAGTAGCTAAAAATGGAATGCTTAAAAGTGGCTAAACAGCATAAAAAAACCCACCCTACAGAATCCGTATATTGACAGATTAGATGATTACAAGATACACTTGTTACCTGTTAGAAAGTCAGTTGTCCTGATCACTGTTGTTTTAAGACCTATCTTTTCAATTCAGTTTTCACACTTTCAGCCTTAGTCAATAAAGACTTGTTTCCATAGGCACAGAGCAAGAAAAACATACTTAAATTCTCCAATACAAAAAGGTGATATACACACAGTAGACATAATGTATTGTGTAGTGTTTGTTCTTTCCCTTTGGGAAGTGTAACTTGCAATCACTGTGTGATTTATATGAGCTATAATGACCTGGCATTGTTTTACAATGAATAATACAAGTGCAAGTGTTAACTGACATGAGAAGTTTAAAATCCTTTATCCCTCTGGAATAACCCATTGGGAAGAAATAATTGCTAAACTAGAAACCTTTCATTAAAATACCAATCACTGTTTTAAGGCTGTCAACAACTTTATAATCCCAATCATTTATATGTTTATGACAAATGACAATATTCTTGGTTATCCAACCATGTTTTACAGTCATGTGTATTCTCTATATGCCAAAGTATTTTCCTAAAGTTTTTTTTTATTTAAAAAAATCTGACTCTAAGTCCACTTATTAGTCTACACATATTGCAAAATTTGTGTCAGATAACTAAGGGGTATGTTTACTGAAGGTGTTAGGCTTTTGCAGCTAACGCTGGGTTTTAAGGCAGAAAGCATTGCAGTAGCTGCAGAAGTCACATGTTATCTGTTGGGGGCGTGTCCAGAATTTCCCCAGCAGATAGGGCATTGCTGATGCAGTTAATACCATCCATAGAAGTGGTGTTAGCTGCATCTGTGATATTGGCAAAGCATGAAGTGCTGTGCTCTATCCATGCCTGCGGTAGCCACACAGTACAGGCATGCCATCTCTCCACCCACACCTAGCCCATTCTTGCTACTAACATGCCATATGCGGCTATCGCAAAAATGTGCCTGCGGTAACTGAATATGGCTCATGTTAGCTGTCATCACAGTACGATTTTCCCATGTTAGCGCTGCAAGAACAGCTATTGCCCTGTAGCAAACATTGTTTTATTGGCTCTCTACTTATGATGTTGGCATCCGCACTTATTTACAAATGACATGAAAGGAATGTAGGTATATCTATTTATTTATGTGTGTGTCTTTTATACTGCTCTATCGTGTAATTAATATATTATATTACATTCACAATCTGCCTGAAATTTAAACAAAATGCAAAGTTTATGTCATGCATAGTCCCCTAAAAAGATAATTTGTGGATGCATTGGCTAAACTCTAAGAAGAGATGTGATAATATTTGTTGAAACATTTTTGACTTGTTAGGGGATGCAGATATGTTTGTTTTTGAATCTAAAAGTATTTATTATCCTGTTTCGTTTTACATTACACAGCCAGTTCTCCCCTTAGACTAGAGGTAGATTGTGGTTTTGGATTCTTATCTTGATGTTCTAGTGCTATCTTCTGTACTATGAATATGGGCATATCCAGTTTTCAAATGGCAATGCAGTAATGTATTTTAGTGTTTTACTTCAGTGTTACATAACAATTCAGCTCAATGAAGGAAAGTTATTTTCGTATGTTTATTATTAAGAGTAAAAAGAAGAATCATTAGACAAGCCTTGTACATAACCTAAGTGCTCTAAGTGCTTTTACATTTAGAAATCTTTTATTATTTTCTGGTGCCAAAATTTGGGGGTCTTTTTGTTAAAACCCGCTAAGCAGGTAACATAAATTTTAGCAGTCCATGCTGACAGGTAATGCACAGGCAGGACACTTACTGGTCACTAAAATGCACATTGATTGCCCATTGCATGAAGGGGTAGGGAACGGGCAGGGTATGAGCGGAGTGTGGGAGTGGAGAGCACATTGCAGTTGACACAGGGGGTACCTATCACATGCTCATGCCAATGTAGGCAATCAGTACATGTACATCCAGCAGTATCTTTATGGGTTGTGTTAGGTGCAGCCACATTAATTGCACCACATGTCAGGACACATGTCCATATGATAAATACTAGGAACATGCTGGTGACACCCCTGAGAGTTACCCCACAAACTCTGTACTTAACGCGTGTTAATTTTCACTTTAAAAATGTGTTTAGTGCAACATTCTAATGGGTTTTAGTAAAAGAGCTCCTTTAATTTAGTGAATCATGGCCTTTGCCATCAACTGTAGTTGTGTTAAAAAAATAAAAATAAAACAAAAATCAAAGGCCAGTTTGAGCAGTAATGTTTTGCACAAGATGAGTGCAATGTCATATTATTTCAAAGAGATTCTTTGGGCCATAGTCAATATTTTTTCTCTAGGTACAGAATAGGAAAAAAAAACCCTTTCTGAATAAGTTATCCCACTGCACATCACAGCCCATTTCAGATATGATGGTACTTAATTATATAATTGCTGCTTTAATTTTGGACTTTGTGAGAAGCTAGCCCAAATTCACGCAATCACACATGACATTATTTTAATTCAGCCATTTAACCTATAAATGTTAACACAAGCTGACAACTGTATTTGCTATACTATATACTTATTAGCAGATATATTGCTATTAATGCTGCAGTATAACATCATTTTTAAAAATAAAAAAGTCAGTGCAGAAAAATGGTGCTTTAACTGCTGCTGATATTCAGGGCCAGTGGAACACTGGCTTGGGATGCAGAAGTTTAAGGGCGCTGAAAGATTGCCTCTTTGCTCGCTGTTGTGGGAGTAGAGCTGGCCCTATGTACATGCCAGTATGTTGTTAGCACATGGCCCCGCTGAGGAGGAGGCTCCACCCAGGCCTCATGGCATTGGCTGCCGCTCCGAGGACTCCACCCTGAGCAGGCAGCTGCCAGGTCTTTGCAGGCAATCCCCTCTGCCTTTTGTCCTTGGTCAGTTCTTTCAGCTCTCTCTGACTTACTTACTCCCAAGCCCCGCATGCTGCTGCAGCCAGGCCCCTCTGCTCTGCCTCACTTTGTAGTCCCTCTTCAAGTAAATTTGCTTGAGCCCCTACCCTGCCATTGGACCACGTGCTATTACTGCAGCTTGACGCTACCAGATCCCTCTGTCATTTTCTGGCTTCTGCTTGCCTTGACTGCTTGCTGGCCTCCCACCACCGGCCCAGGAGGACAGACATTTGAGTTGATCAGACCTTCTCGCCAAATGCCGCTTCCCACCATGATCATGCCAGAACAATTTTCTCTTTTTTAGTGCGCTGCCCTTCATAAGTCACTGCAATCCATGAATATTGCTGCAGCCTCTGAGCCCTGCTCCCTTCCTGCATGAGAATGCTGAAAACTTGCAGGCAGGCATCTCATTTATCACAAGATCAGAATCTGCAGCATGTCTGCACGCAATTTTTCAGCATGCTTGTGCAGGCGGGGAATGGAGCTGAGCGGCGATGGCTGGCATCAAGCAGAGGAGAGAACCAAGAGGAAGAGAGGAAAACACAGGCTATGCTAGAGTGGCTGAGACAGAAAGATATCAAGTTAGTGGGGATGGGGGTGGGCATAGAGAAGAGAGAAAAATATAGGTAGGAGACCCGAGGTGAAAGAAGATTTAAGCAGAGACTGGGAAGTTTTGAACTTGTGAGTGAATGAAAATTCAGGGAGAGGACTTGGATTGGGAAAAGGGTAATGGAGATGCAATGGGAAGAAAGATGCCCAAATAGGAGGGAGTAGGGGACTTGGGGATCAGTCGGGTAGTGGCAGAGAGAGTGGGGATTCAGGGGAACACCATGAGAGGGTGCAGGAAGTGATTGTGTAGAGTTATATGAGACTGGGGACATGCAGGAAGACACATGAGGGTGGGAGAGCTGGGATCGAAGAGTAGAAGGAACTCATCAATTGTGTTGGTGAATAGGAACTGAGTGAGATAGAAGAGTAGGGTTGAGATAATGGAATGAGAGAAGAGAAAAGGTATTTGGAATGAGTTTGGGGAGGGAGGACAGAGTGAGCAGATACTGGATGGTTGAGTTGGAGAATGAGGACCTGGAGGAGGAAACAGAGACCACTGGGTTGAGTTAGAGGGATGAGAGAAAGAGAGGGAGCTCTAGGTTGGGGAGGGGAGTGTAAGGACTCATACTGGGGGGAACAGGGACTGAAGGGGGAATTAGGAGGAGACAGAAAGACCAAGAAGAAGAAGAAGATGTTAAGAGTGGGACTAATGCAATTTTATTTCTCCAATGTCCTACCAACAAAGGTAAAAATAGCTTTTTCTTTTCAGTTTAGTGACTGGAATATAATGATTTTTGAAATATGTATCTTATTCTGTTTTGCATTTTGCACTACACAAAATAAAATATTGCTCCTGGGAGCATCTTTTACAAAAAAAAAAATCGGTACACTTTATATTTATCAAAATAAGACAATATAATTCTCCCTCCAGTCCCCCCCCCCCCCCAGGATGAGTCCTTACTCTTCCCTAAAATAGATAGAAACATTATTTTAAAAATGTTTATGCCAATTTCTGTCAGGCTGTTAGAATCTAGCATAAGGCCATCCTTTGCACACTCTCTTCCAAAAATATGTGCAATTTTAGGGCACATCTGCACATCCACTAGAAACATTTAGAGGGTACATTGGTCTGTGATTCATAATCTGCCACCCACGTCTGGAAGTAAGCAGTGGGTGCTTTTCAGATTGTGTATCCACCACCAGCTCCCTTGCTCATTCAATCACACTCCATCATGCATGTAGAAGAACGAGCGCTTAATAGTGTGTCAGTTTGCTTTGACATATGGAGCCATACTGCGAGGCTGGCCCATTGCATCAGAGGAAGCTGATGTACTATTATGGACTGCATTCCTGCCGGCTGTGGGGAAGGGGCCGGAGAAACTTGAAAGAACCAGGATTCGGAAGAGGGGGGAGGGGGACTCTAACACAATCCAGCCTTTTCTGGAAGCTCCTACCCTGGTAGGAAGCTGGCTTTGCCGGTGCTGAAAGTGCCACTGCTATTGTTTTTTGATGGAAGGGCACAAAAGCAAAAGCTGGTTCAGGGCACCTCAACCGCTTGAGACAGCTCTGGTGATAATTGCAGTTAGCTCTTTGAATAGAAATACAGGGACATCAAGTTCAGCAACAAAATTAATTTTTGCCTTTTTTAATCTTATTCCTTACAAAGCATTGAAAATCTTCATTGCCATGTTCATGGATTGCAGCTTCATCAAATTCCTGTTAGAAAAACAGCTGCCAGATGTGCAGTTTTAAATAGTATGGTTCCAGGCTGCTGCAGCATTTGTAGGGAATTTTAACAGAAAGAGATTTTAATCTAGATCTTCCAGTCAACAGAGAAGATATACTTAACAATGCTTTTAGTGGGAGAAATCCTATGCTTTTGCAGACCAAACAGAAAATGGACATTGATTTTCGTGATCATGTGACTGCAAAAAATATGTGAATTATAGCACTTTAGAAGGTTTACCATAATTCTGAAACATTCAGATAGATAAGGAGCATTCAGATCCGAACCCTCCAGTGATTAATCAGCCACCCACTTATGCGGCTTGTATTTGCCAGGAGGGAGCCTCCGCTTTACATATACTAACTCTTGCCAGTGCACAGGGTAAACGTTGAGATCTTTCCTTATGGCGTGCAATTCCCATTAGGGTTGATGTATTAACCCACGGGACTGGCATGATAGCGGAAGTGCTGGGCCAGCTGCTTAATATACAAATGACTCCCATGGTGACTTCCATGCAAACATTTAGCAAGGAATCATTAACCTTTTTTGCAAAAAGCACCTACTTGAACAATTGTCCATTTGTGCAGTTTTCCACACAAAGGGGCCCTTTTACTAAAAGTGTGGCAAAGGTTTGCATTTAGCTCATGTTGAATGCAGTGATTAATGTGCAGTAAGCGCAACACCTGTGCACTCGCTGTTGGGCATATTGCCAGGATGGTCTCATACAGTTATCACCGGGAAAAGTACTTTAACCTGAAGCAAGTGCATTGACAATTAGCGCAGATGCATGCTCTAGGGGCCATAACTACATCCATGCTAAGAGTACAAGTCCATAGCATTCCATGTCCAAAGCGTACCTGTTTCCCATCCCATAACACACTATGCAGTTTGTTCCTGAATTACTGTGTACTAACTGCCATGTCAACACGATAATAGTTACCCTGTTCATGGGCTAATGGCATGTTCTAATACACATGCTAACTGTTTAGGGCGCATCAGTAAAAGTGTCCCAAAATATAACGTTTGCATTATTGCTAATGAGCACATTTGCAAGATTTCTCAGTTCATGAGCGATTTTGAATACGACCTGTGGATGTTTTTGAATGCAAAATTAGCATGTGCCAAATCACTAAAGAGTATATGCTATACTTCACACATACAATAATGCGCTTTAGTTGTCATTTTTGCATATGCTTTTTATTCTGCTTGTGAACCTAATCACATTGGGCCCGATATTAGAAAGGCAAACCATGTAAATGCCTTAAATGGGGATATTCCATGGCACCTACACAGTTAGCGCCAGTGAGCACCCCTGTCTAAGTCCCTTATGCTATCTGGTTAGCATTGGGGCATGTGGGGGGCATTCTGGGTCAGAGCAGAGGCGGAGACTCCGCTAACTGGGTAGCAGAGATATTGTGCCGGGTAGCGGTGCAATATTGCCACTACTCAGTTAGCCTTGGCAGCTCTGAGGCATGTGAGCCAAACCCAGATACTCAATGCCATTGCCGTGACCTTGAGTATCCAGGGTTAGGGGTCATCAGGCAGGGCTATGCATGATTGTAGCGCATAGACTGCCCAAACCTACTGCCAAATCTACTGAATGAAAAATGTTCTTTTCTCTCTTTCCTTTCCTTTCCTTTCTATGGAAAATAATGGAAGCATTGCAGTGCTACCCTGGCTCCTTTTGTTCTGTTATATTCCACTGGAATGGAATTTGGAGGAAGTAACAGGAATGAGATTATAAATCACTGTTTCAATACATTCACCCTGCTTTTAAAGAGATGACACCACTGTCACTGCCAGAGATCATGGCCATTGTCATTTTACAAGTTGTTTGCTACATCTTTCTGCTGCATACAAAGTGTGATAAAAAAGTATCAAGACTTGTTGTGCAGCTATATAACAATACATCGCACCACGATGCTATTAAGCATGCAGTGACCTAGTTATGTGTTGTGTGTTTGCAGCACACCTATAGTTTTTTAATCACATGATGTTTGCTTGTGTAAAAGCAGTCCATCAGATTTATGATGAGTAAAAAACGTGAACGGCAAATTTGCATTAAATTCTGTCAGAAATTTGGGGATTCGTGCAGAGACTTAAGACAAGTTACAACAAGTATATGGCGATGAAAGCATGAGTCGCGCTAGAGTTTATGCCTGGTACAAATGTCTCCAAGAGGGCCGCCAAACTGTTGACAGTGACGAACATTCTGGAAGGCCACCCATGAGCAGGAATGAAGACAAAATTGAAACAGTGCATGCCGCAATACCATCAAATCATTGATTGACTATGAGGGAGCTTGCTAAGGACATAGACATCAGTTTTTGGGTTGGTACAGTCCATTATTACTGTCAATTTGGGGATGAAATGTGTGTCTGCAAAATTCATGCCAAAACTCCTGTCCCCTGACGAATAAAAAGATTGACTGTCTGCAGCTAGGGAATGTGTTGAAAATGACTCAGATTTCATCAAAAAGATTATTACTGGTGATGAATCATGGGTTTATGGTTATGACCCAGGAACTAAGGCTCAATCCTCCAAACTCTCCTAGACCCAAGAAAGCCCATCAGGTGAGAAGCAATGACAACAGCATGCTGACAGGTTTCTTTGATTACCAGGGTATTGTTCATCATGAGTACGCTCCAGAAGGCCAAACCATCAATAAGGAGTACTACACCCAAGTTCTGATTTGTTTGAGAGATGCAGTTTGTCGTAAGAGGCCAGTTTGCTCTGGAATGGTGAATGGTTGCTTCATCATTATAATGCCCCAGCTCACGCATCACATCTTGTCCAGCAGTTCTTGGCCAAACACCAAATCAAGCATATCCGTCAGCCTCTGTACTCACCTGACCTCGCACCCTGTGACTTTTTCTTGTTTCCAAAACTGAAATTACCACTGAAAAGAAGGAGATTTGATGACTTGGAAACAATTAAGCAAAATTCGACACACTAGCTTCACAGCATAACAAAAGAGGCATTTCAAAATTGTTTCCAGCAGTGGCAGGAACGCTGGAGGAAGTGTGTTTTATCGGAAGGGGACTACTTTGAAGGAAACTGAGTGCAATAACTGTCAGTGTTATACTTCTTGTGGTATTATACAAGTCTCGATACTTTTTGATCGCACCTCATATACATGTCAACACTCTCACCACAGAAGTCCTTCCTTGTGATGCATTCTTCATAGTGACATGCTATCTCACATAAGCAGATTAATCTTAGGTATATCACCAAGCCTGCTGCAAGAAAGACACAGGGAACCCAAAGGTATGAAAAATAATTCAATATGTTTTCTATTCCCTTTTAGAAGGGGTAGCTGGATTTCTGGTTCATCTTCGGGTGGGAAGGGGGATTCTTTTTTTTAAGACTCATAAACCTTTGCTGCCCTTTGCTCCTAATGTCAATAGAATGATATGTCACATTGGGACTGAACGAGAATAAAAAAGCCTATTACTCAGGCGTGATGGCTGCTTTCATAGCATTTACTTACTCTATTGCCTTGGTTTCCATTCCTATCCTGGAGATACCCAGCCCCTTGGATTTTCAGGATATCCACAAAGAATAGATATGAGAGAAATCTGCATGCAAAGGAGGGAGTTAATGCAAATCTATATCATGAATATTCATTGTAGATATCCTGAAAACCTGACTGACATGAGGTTTACTGGGACAAATTTGGGAACCATTGTTCGACTGTGTTAGCCAATGCCATGGTACCAGTTGATACCCTTATTTTAACCTATGCCAGCAAAGAAGCTTCCATGTATACAGGAACCCAATTGACACAGTACAGGATGGGCTGACCCCGCAATCACTCATAATGCAAAACTGAAAATTTAGTAGAAAAAGACAAAGAAAAATGAGCTGGTCTATCCATTTCTTTTCAGCAAGGTCAAATCATAAGGCATACATGCACTGATTAGAAGCATGATATGATGAGCTTGTATCCTTTCAGAAGGCATCATTTGGGCAATTAAGAGGAAGAAGTAGGCTAATGGTTAGAGCAGTGGGTTGTTAGAAGTTTGGTCCAAATTCCACTATTGTTACTTATGTTCTTGAACAAGTCACTTAAATCTCTGTTGTCTTCAGGTACAAACTTAGATGGTAAGCCCCCATAGGTTTAGGAAAATACCTACTATAACTGAAAGTAACTCACCTTGAGCTACTCCTGAAAAACATATGAGCAAATTACTTTCCCCTTCCCTAAGAAAGTAACACATAGGCAGGGAGCAATTATACATATGGCTATACAATAACAGTAGGCAATTGATTTGATGTGTCACTCACTATGTATTGGAGTGACTTACAATTTAATTAAAATGACACATCACTTAACATTCTCAAAACATATGTGTAGGTATATATACATTTAAAAACAAATAGAATATGTTGAAAAGAGAAGACGGTCAAAATAACCAAGGATATGATAATCCTTTGCAGCATGACAAAACCTAGTCAGTGAAAGGAGCAAATTCATCTGCCTTTCCTTCACACAAGACAGGGGAACTAGATCTAATCATAAGAATGAAATGATTTTGCAGCACTCACACAAACATACATAAGGGACAGGGAATAGCAGCAGGCATGGACTTTGAACCAGCTGGGTAAACTAGAACACAGAAAGAAAATGCAAAGACATAAAGCATATTTCAGCAAGCCAAACAGATACAAACACCATGCAAAGTAATACTATCAGGCACTCGTGTAGTTATGCTGGAAAACAAGAGGTATTTAAAGAGAAAGACTTGTGAGGTGACTGTCCTTTATTATCCACTGTAGTCTTCCAACTCCTTGTAGCCTTCAGAGTCTTCCAGGAACAATTGTGATACCCAAAATTAAACAACTGGCCTTCTTTGAAGATGGGAGGGGGTGCTCAGCTCTAATTTTAAAATTAGCAGAATGATGATGATGGCTAAAAAAACCCTCATGGAAGACTATTCTTAAGTTTTAAGTCGAGAATGGGAACTGCAAACAATAAGAGAACAATTGCTGGTCACTCTAATCCTACAACACCTATTGGACCCAACCACATTGTGTGAATACCCGGCACTTTGCGCATGCAATGACGTAGAAGTAAATATTGGAAAGGTATTGAGGCTGGTAGGAGGACCTACCACAGGCATGACTGACCAATAGTGGTCTGAGAAGACCAGAGGTGAGGGAGTAAGAGAACATCTATTTCAATGCCTGTGCTGTTGACCATTGCAATGTCCATTGTGGCTTTCAATGTGAATATGAACATGGCTGGCTTTTCAATGTTAAGGTATGCATTATAGGCTTGTAAAAGGAGTTAAGGAATAGCTCAATTGTTAGAGAATAGGGATGAGAACCAGTGAAATTAAATCTCATTCTCCCATGGCGTTCATGACCCAGTGCAAGTCACTTCACCCTCCATTGCCTCAGGAACCAAATCATTTTACAAACCCTCTAGAGCAGGGAAATATCTATTGAACTTGACAATAATTCATATCTAGTTCAAGTTTAGAAAATTAAATAATTAAATTTTAAATCCATATATAGGTCTAATTTACTAGGCTTGTTTCCATAGATACAGATTCAGCAAAGGCCTTCATAAAACAGGAACTACTGTATGTCTGTTTGTGCCCTCTTTGAAACAGTTCTTTTGTCTCTTTATAATAAGAACTTACATTATTTTGAAAAGAGGCAAACTAACAGGTAGCAGTTTCTCAGATACTTCCAAATGGTTTCATGATTTTCATTTTACAGTAGGGTATATAATGGATGTGAGGTGCACCTGTACAGAGCAGCATATAGGGTGAGGTTTGGACTTGCATACTTGCTAGTATATAGAGTAAGTTACTCTCCTTGTGAAAGTGATACTGTAGATATACTGTACAATGTCCTAGGCTCTTGCCAATAGTGAGATCTGTGAAGGTTTTAAACCCCCTTGGAAAATTACATAAGTGCTGGGGATGCTCTGTATGAAATCATTCTGGTTAAGTAGTAAAGAGATGGAATATTCTTATGTTGAAGGCTCTTTAACTGTTTGAGAATTAGACTCGTAATTGAAATAAACATGCTTACCCTTTCACTGACATAATTAAAAAAATAATGTTTCCTATGCCCTTTTTCTACAAGATCAATATCACAAAACAATTTTCCATGTCTTAAAAGGAATTTTGAAGCTTATATATGTGAAGGCACATTTTAGAAATGACATCTAGGTGCAATCTGGGACATCCGAGTTGAAATATATTTATTTATTTATTTATTTATTTTATTTGCGGTCTCCTTTATACCGCGCTATTCGACATCAGTGCGGTTTACAATGAACATAAGAGTTGCACATCTCAATTTCGTGATTTGTGCTTACAGTGAAACAGGTATAATAACTTGGGTATAGATTAAACAGGAAAATTAAACTTGGTTATGCATTAAGCAGGTATAACAGGTAAAATAGGGTATAAATAACCAGTCCCTTAACAAGGAGACACGATGAATAAATACAGTCTACTTTAGGCAACAATATAATGAGTTATATATATACAAAATGACCCTTCACATGCAAGTTTCTTCCTGAAATAGACGGCACTGGCCCCAGCCACTTAGATGTCCTGTGATAAAAGACTAGAATGAGGACATCTTTCCTATGCAGAATGCACATCCCTGCCTGCTATTTTGCAAGTAGAGATGGGCATCGGCATGCCGACCAGAAAATGAGTCCCTTCCTATTACATTTTCATTGTGAAAAATATTGTGGATATCAGAGTACCTTCTTCTATCTGTCCTTCAGGTATTTTGGTGGCAGAACAAGAGCTTTTCTGATGCTTATTCATGCCCAGGAGCAGGAGAAAGCACATAGAAACATAGAAATATGATGACAGAAAAAGACCACATGGCCTATCTAGTCTGTCCTTCCATAACAACAACTACAACAGTCCACTTTTTACCTTTAGAGATCCTCTGTGTTTATCCCATGCTTTTTTGAATTCAGTTACTGTCCTCATCTCTACCACCTCCACTGGGAAACTATTCCATGGATCCACTACTCTTTCTGTAAAGAAATATTTCCGCATATCACTCCTGAATCTATCTCCCTTCACCCTCATCCCATGTCCCCTCGTAGCAGAACTTGCTTTCAATTGAAAGAGGCTCTCTCCCTGAACATTTAAACATCTCAATCATATCACCTCTATCCCGCCTTTCCTCTAAGGTGTAAATATTAAGATCCTTCAGTCTGTCCTCATATGCTTTATAATGAAGACCACTAATCATTTTAGTAGCCACCCTCTGCACCGACTCCATCCTGTTCACATCCTTTTGAAGGCGCGGTCTCCAGAATTGCACACTATACTTCAAATGAGGTCGCACCAAAGACATACAGAGGCATTATCACCTCCTTTTTTCTGCTAGCCATTCCTCTCTGTATGCACCCAAGCATCCTTCTAGCTTTTGTCATCGCCTTTTCTAACTGTTTAGCTACTTTAAGATCATCAGACACAACCACGCCTAGGTCCCGCTCTTCTTTAGTGGACAAAAGTACTTCACCTCCTATACTGTATTGCTCCGTTGGATTGCTGCAGCCCAAATGCATGACCTTACATTTTTTAACATTAAATCCCAGCTGCCAAATTCTAGACCATTCTTCAAGCTTAGCTAGATCCCTCCTCATGTTATCTACACCTTCCTGGGTATCTACTCTATTGCAGATTTTGGTATCATCTGCAAAGAGGCAAACCTTACCCGACAGCCCTTCCGCTATATCACTAACAAAGATGTTAAAAAGAATCGGACCAAGGACAGATCCCTGGGGCACACCACTGGTAACATCCTTCTCCTCAGAGTGAGCTCCATTTACTTGTACACTTTGTCGCCTCCCACCCAACCAATTTCTAAACCAAGCAGTAACTTTAGGGTCCATCCCTAGGGTGCTCAGTTTGTTTATAAGTCGCCTGTGAGGAACAGTGTCAAAGGCTTTACTGAAATCTAAATACACCACATCTAGGGCTCTCCCTCGGTCCAACTCCCTGGTCACCCAGTCAAAGAAATCAATCAGATTTGTCTGACAAGACCTGCCTCTGGTGAATCCATGCTGCCTCGTATCCTGTAATCCGCTGGACTCCAGAAACCTCACTATTTTCTCTTTCAGCAGCGTTTCCAATAATTTACTCACCACCGAAGTTAAACTAACTGGCCTGTAGTTTTCAACCACATCCTAACTTCCACTTTTGTGTAAAGGCACCACATGAGCCTCTCTCCAGTCCTTTGACACCACTCCCGACTCCAATGAGGCATTGAAAAGGTCAGTCAGTGGAGTTGCTAGAATGTCCCCAAGTTCCCTCAGTATTCTAGGGTGTATCCCATCCGGTCCCATCGCTTTGTCTACTTTAAGTTGAGCTAGTTTCTCACGAACACAGTCTTCTGAAAATTGTTCAAGATGTCCCTCGCTTCTGTTCCTATTTGTGGGTGTTTTCTGAGGTCCTGCTCCTGGTTCTTCATCTGTGAACACAGAACAAAAATATTTGTTAAGCAATTCTGCTTTATCCTTATCAGCTTCTACATATTCCCCCCCTACACCCTTGAGTCTGACAATACCACTTTTGCCCTTCCTCTTCTCACTAATATATCTGAAAAATGTCTTATCCCCCCATTTTATTGCATTGGCTATTTCCTCCTCCTTTTGAATCTTTGCCTTCTTGACTACTTTGCTAGCTTCTCTAAGTTTTTTCCAAATACAGATGCCTGTCTTCCTCTCTCTGTGATCTCTTGTATTTCATGAAGGCCTCCCTCTTTTTCTTCACTTTTTCAGCTACTTCTTTCGAAAACCATAGCGGTCTCCTTTTCCTTTTGCCTTTATTTACCATTTTAACAAAAAGGTTGGCTGCCCTTAAAATATCCCCTTTCAGTTTTGCCCACTGTTTTTCTACATCCCCCAGCTGTTCCCATCCCACTAACGACTCCCTGAGGTATTGGCCCATTTTTGCAAAGTTAGTCTTCCTAAAGTCTAAGATCCTCACCTTGGAATGGATTCTAACAGCCCTAGTCCTAATACTGAACCAGACCATCTGGTGATCACTGGATGCAAAATGATCTCCCACTACAACATCAGAAACACTTTCACCATTGGTAAGCACCAAGTCCAGTATGGTCCCTTCACGTGTGGGGTCTGTTACCAATTGCCTGAATAGTTCTCCCTGTAGAGAATCCAGGATCTCCTTACTTCTAGATGATACTGCAGCAGGAATGTGCCAATCAACATCTGGCATATTGAAATCTCCTATCAGTAGCACGTCCCCTTTCCTAGCAATGCTGCGCATGTCTTCAATTAACTCTCTGTCCACCTCTTCCTCTTGTGAGGGAGGTCTGTATATCACACCAATGCAAATAGATTTCTCTTTTCCCTCTTTCTAGTTTAAACCCACAATGCCTCCTCTCTCCCTTTTAAGCTCTGTAATTCCAAAGCTTTAATAGTAGTTTTAACATATAGTGCCACTCCTCCTCCCCTTCTTCCTACCCTGTCCTTTCTGAATAAAGTATAGCCAGGTATAGTTACATCCCAGTCATGGTTTTCTGTGAACCATGTTTCTGTAACTGCCACTAAATCCAAGTCAGCCACTCCCACCAAAGCTTCAACATCAATGGATCTTATTTCCCATGCTACGGGCATTTATACACACTGCTTTCCATATGTTACCCCTGTTACCCATTTCCATAAAGGTATTTAATGTATCACCTACCTGGGGGCTTTCTTCACCTATCCCCAATGAATCTAGTTTAAAGCCCTCTTCAGTAGATTAGCCAGTCTACTACCGAAGATGCGTTGACCTTTCTTGGACAGATGGATGCCATCTCTGCTCTGCAACCCTTGGACATTTCCGTGGTGGGTTTAGACCTGCTCACCATTTCTGAAATCGGGTTCACACATATCTTTTCCAGAACACCTTGGGCATGCCTCCGCCACACCCCATGTGACATGGGCGTGTTCCTTTTGAAGACGTTGACATAGCTGGCTTTGTAAAATATTTCCAAGGGCAACTTCAGGTTTTGTACATAACCATACTCATTTTTATATGCCTAACCCAGGAACAGGGATTCTAAAACGACCACCATTGTGTTACCGGATCTGGTCTTTTGGTATTACAACATGGGGATTTTTGACTCTGAGAAATTTATCCCAGCAACTGCAGCATGTTTCCAGACAATAAACCAACATTTAATTGAATTGAATAATGATATTCTGATTTTTCAAATTATCCGGAATACATAAATCGGATTACAGCATAAAATACTGTACATAAAAACATTACATAAATATACAGTCAAAAACAAGAATAAATACCATTTATTCCCTACTATTTTGTTTTCATCAATTACTCTTTTTACTCAGTTCTAACCCTCCTACAATCATTTTAGACCCAACTGCAGTGCCTCTAACATACCAAGAAACCATGTTTTTATTGCAAGTGTGTTTACATTTATTCTATATTACTTATAATCACTAGAACAAAAAATAATTTCAGAACTGAAAAAGAAGCATTTTACTCTTTTCTTACCACATCTATTTGTAAGCCAGAAGACACTAACCTGATGCTGCTCTACTCCAACTTCTGACTCCTGGTTGTTAGCAATCATTGATAGTTTTATTTTCTTGCTCTCTCTCTTCTTTTGGAACCATGTGTTTGTTTTATTTTGATATCATATCATGTTATGATTGACTATGTTCTAATTACACAGGTACACTAAAAAAATTTTTTTTTAAACTGCCTCTAATGTTTCGATTGATTTTTACGTTTTTTGGTGCGCTGAATCCAAATCTGGTAACCAATTTGCTCCATCACATACAGATTTTTTGCTACATTGGGTTAGCAGTTTGAGGTGAACGTTTCAGATTGAGTGCGATCGAGATAAAAGTTTCTTGGATGAATTCTTTATACTAATTGTTTAGTAGTTATTCAAATAAGAATAAAGAAAATTGTAACAAGGCAGCACATAAGAATAGAGTAATGTCAACAAAACACACTGTGATGGTAGCAAAATTGTCTGCACTTAAAACAGCCACATACATGTGCACAAACATTGAGCATATAAGAGCGAGGTTAGACACAAAGCAAAGCAAAGAAATGTGCAAAAAATGTTGTACAGGTATGTATGTAAGAATAGAAAATGCAAACCGCACCATTGCAATACATGAAGACAAACACCCGATGGTGTGAAAATAAAATTCTAATAAATGAGATCCGACACTGTGGTAATAACTAGCAAATTTTTATTTCAAAGTTTAGTAAAAACACGATATTTGTCAACACAGTTTAAATTTTAAAGTCATTCTTGGGTCAATCAATCTCCTGGTGGGCCCGTTTCTTCTTCCCCCGAATGCTTCTCTTGGTGCGCTGCTTGGCGTATTTTTCATCTGGGGTTTCCCGCAGCAGCAACCAGCAGAAATCAGCCATCATAGTGGTGTTTTCATCTTCCTTGGTACCTTCTCTCTGCGTCCTTGATGTCCTGGTGAAACCTTTCACCTTGTTCTTCACTGTACACCCCCAAGTTTTCGGGAAAGTAGTTCACATGGGAGTGCAAGAAATGGACTTTCAGGCTCATGTTACAGCCTTGTTCTTTGAAGGCATTAAGCATCCTGGCAACAATATCCTTAAAGTTCTCATCCCGCCTGTTCCCCAAGAATTTGAGAACAACATCCTTGAAGGAATACCAGGCTTCTTTTTCCTTCTCAGACATCGTTTCAGCGAATGCTCCATCTGAAATGAGTTTCCTTATATCAGGGCCAACAAACACTCCTTCCTTTAGCTTTGCTTCAGAAAGTCGGGGGAACTTTGAGCAAAGGTACCGAAAGCACTCACCATCTTTTGGAAGGGACTTGATGAATTGCTTAATGAGACCCAACTTAATGTGGAGAGGTGGTAATAGAATTTTATCACGAGGTACCAAGCTCTCATGAAGAACATTTTTCTCACCGGGTCTCAAATACTCCCGAATTGGCCAGTCTTTTTTCCCCCAGTGTAGGTCACGGGCCCGGCTATCCCACAAGCAAAGGAAGCAGGGATATTTGGTGAAACCGGATTGCTGCCCTAATAGCATGGATAGAATTTTAAAGTCTCCACAAATCATCCACTTATGCTCATCATAACGAATCTTCTGAAGAATCAGGGCCAAATTCTCATATTTTTCTTGGAGAATAACAGTGAGCAATAGGAACTGAAGCGAATGTGTTGCCATTATGAAGAAGAACACCTTTTATGCTGTCTTTTGACGAATCAATGAACAGCCGCCATTCAGCAGGATCATACTTGAGATTAAACTTTTCCATCACTCCGTTGCAAAAAACCAAATCTTCCTCTTTGCGGAAATACTTCAAAAATTGTGTCTCGCGGTTGCGGTACCAATAAAAAGTTGTTCCTGGTGACAATAGATTTTTCTGTTTAAGCCGAGAACCTAGCAGTTGGGCAGCATCTTTTGGGAGTCCTAAATCCCGGACTAAATCATTCATTTCAGCTTGAGAGAAAAGTTCAGGTTTCGGATCTGGTTCAGTTTCAAACTCGGAAGTACTGGACTCATCGAGAAAAGCCATCTGATGAGTCTCATCATGATCAGAACCGTCCACACAAATATGATCCAAAGATTTTGGTGGTTCAGGCACAGGTACTTCGTTGCTATGAGGCATAGGCCTAATTGCTGAGGGAAGGTTGGGGTAACTTATTACGTTCTTATTTTTTAAATTGTATCCCTTCACAATGCAAGAGCAAAAATAGCAGTCACTGCTGTGGTCTCTTTGTTCACGCCACATCATAGGTATTCCGAAACAAAATGCTTGTTTTTTTACCTTTCATCCATAAGCATAGATCTTCCTCACATGTCTTGCACACTTTGTGAGGAGCCCACGGTTTGTCTTGATCGCCTAAATGCAAGGCCACGGGGCAGGGTCCCGGTGGCCGATGGTAACCGGGTGCGCGGCCGGTGCGGGGGCCCTGCCCACGGACGTCATCGGCCGGGGGCAGGGGCACAATGACGTGGAGGGTGCCGATACCACTGATTGGCTCCAGCCGCGCGCGGGAGCGCTGGGGAGTCTGGGAGGCGGGAGGCTTGTGGCCTGGGTGGGGAGGAGCCAGGAGTCGGCAACAGTCGCCGAAGCTCCTGCTCCTCCCCGGGGACAAGGCCGGCTTAGCGGGCGGGAAGATGCGCCGGGCCTTCCGATGTCCGTGGTCGGTCGGTCGGTCGGTGGGGTGGGGGCAGCCCGAGTGATCGGCTCCTCGTCCGTTGCTGTGGGGGGAGATGCGCCCCGGGGCTGAGGGCAGCGGGTGCGGAGAGAGCGGGAGGAGCTATGGGGAGCAGGTGCGGGAAGAGGCGCAGTACGATTGAGAGGAGCGGCGCCTGAGGGGGACAGGCCCGGAGCGTTCCGGCGGCTGGCCGCGTGCCCCCCCCCCTCGATTGTGGCTGCCTGCTGGTATCGTGGCACACGCTCCCTTCCATTCTGCAAAGGGAGCCGAAAGTAGGTACGAAGCGGCCTTTGAATGGTAGGTTCTTGGAGGACAGTCGTCTGAAGAAACGGGAGACTCAGCAAGGCGGGGACCAGGATTAATAAGAATGCACAACAGGATGTCTCAATTCTAGTAATTACTCTCTCATCAGTCTTGATGGAGGACCAAATATCTTTACTAATGCAGGGGTACTCTTTTGTTCCTAAATCTACTTTGATTCTTTCAGTCTCGATTGGCCTGTGAGAAGTTTATGAGAAACTTGAAGGTATCCCCAGTGGCGAATGATCATACCCTATTTACTGAAGTATCTAATGCGGTTTCCTTTGGTAGGGTAGACTAGACGGGGAGTAGTGGGTGGTAGTGCAGAGGGTAAAGCGGTGATTCGGGGGGCAAGGCCGGGTGGCGTGTGTGTGCCCTTCCGGCAGAGGGGACGGGGAACTGCATAGCAGGGAGTGGGCAGCGTTTGTGCAGCATCATTGCACGGGCGGACCTCGGCTAAGGTCCACTTTGCCCTGCCTTTTTTCCTTCCCAGGGCTGGGGAGGCAGGCCTCGGGGCAGGGGTAATGGGTCTGTGGGCGGGCAGTGCCGGGTGGGGGTCCCTGGCTGGCGGGCTCAGCGGGGGGTTGGCGTTGAGCATGAAAGGGGGTTTTTGTCTTGGAGCTGGTCGGGTGGGGTGTTGGGGGGCTCCGGGGGCGTGGGCTCGGGTGCTGGGGGGGGTGCGCCCAGCGGTGTTGGAGGGGGGTGCACTGGTTGTGGGGTGCCAGGGGGGACGGGGGTGTGGCAGCGGCAGGTACGGTGATGCGCGTTGCGGGCAGGGAGGGGTAGGTGCATGAGCTTCCCAGCTTACAGGGGCGGCTTGCAGGTTTGTCTGGGGGGATGGCTGTGGTGCACTGGGACGAGCGGGATGGAGGGCTAGCGTAGTGGTTGAGCAGCTGCCTGGTGCCCAGGAGACCAAAGGGCTCTCATTCTGATGGCGCTCCAGGTGGCTGGGGGGGGTTTCCTTTGGGGGAGGAGGATGGCGGGGCATTTTTTCAGTTGGTATGGATGGGTAGGCACGGGGGGTTGTGGGTGCATTGGGGGGCGCACTGACTTGCTGTTTCTATTAAAAAAAAAAAAAAAACCACCCCCCAAACACGGGCGAATATGTTACTGACGGATAATGGTTTCCCCCTCCTTGGGTTTCTCTGTGTTTTCTTTTGTCTCCACAGATGGCACTCGCAACTTGGATTTCTTGCAGGAGAGTGGAGAAGGTCCACTGCGTTCGGAGCGCACAGGACGGGCTGCAGTAGGGGACCAAGGACGGTGGACCCTCGCTGCTGCGTCCCTTGGCAGCAGGGGGGCGAAACCGGGGCAGCAGGTGAGTGCTGGCGGACTGGGGGGAAAGTTGCTGCAGCCGCGATAGCCGGAGGGAGCGGGGGTACAGTGCGCTGCCTTAGCGGTATTAGTGTGGGCAGCGCCATTCTCCGGAGTTGCCACCTTTGCGGCACCGTCGATTTGTTCGGGTGGAAGGGGCCGGAATGGGCGCGGGGTGGGATAAGATGTGCTGGAGGAGCATTGGGTGTAAAGTCTGTAGACCGTGCGCCAGCGGACTTGGAAGCGGTTACGCAGATGGTTCGCGTATTCGGGATGGTGGAGGGCCCAGGGGGTGGGGGTTGAAGTGGAACGGAACGGAGCAGGTAGCGGTGTCCAATCAATGGGATGCCTGCAATGGTCCATAATCAGTCGGAGAGGGTGGCGGGACGGTGCTTGGATCGGGGGGCCTCGGCCTTTGCCACGTCGAGCGGTCGGATAGGGCAGTTACGGCGTGCCAAGGAGATGGAAGGGGGGGGGGCACGGGGGTCTTTCCGGTCGGGCAGGAATGGTGGGGAAGTTCACAGCTGGGAGGCAGTGGGGCAGCGGTCTTCTGGCCCACCTGGGACTGCAAATGTCGACCTGTTTCCTCAGTCGGTCGGGCGGACACTCAAGCATATTTGACTACTTTACTACATAGTTAAAATGGCCCGCCACATAACCAAAAAAAAAAAAAAAAATACTAATAATAATAGGGACGAGGATAAGTAACGTATTCCCTTGACTGGGCAGGGCTCATGGCGCTGCCGGGCCCGTCCCTCAAGTTCTCTGGGAGGGGTAGTTGGCCTATTACGTTATGGGCTTTACAAGATGGGCAGCAGCAGGACCCACGGTTGTGCTGCGGAGGGCTGGGGGGGGGGCTTTCTGGCGGGTTTGGAGGGTCCGGGCCAAGCATCTGCTTGCGTGGCTTAAGCGGGAAATTTGCCTCGGAGGTGGCGTTTTCCTTGCAAGGTCGGGGAGTGGGAGTCGAGCTGACAGTGGGCAGAACCCAGCCCCTTTATGGGTGTCAAAACAAATAAATAAATAAATGAATAAGTAAATAAAAATGAAAAATAACACGAATTTTGCCCTCGGTAATTCCGGCCAGGTCGTACTGGGTTCCGGGGGCGTGCAGATCGGGGGTGGGGGTCCCGGGTTCGGCAGCGTTGGGATCGGGGGGGGGAGTGGCTGTGCACGGGGGAGGTTTGGTGGACATTGCATGACTATGGGCTGGGCTTTGGGGGGTTTGGTTGACCTTGCATGCCTAGGGGCTGTGCTTTGTTCCTTTCGGATGTCGGGCGTACCGGCTAGGGCTGGGGGGGGGGTGGGAGATGGGCTGAGAGGGGTGTTCTGGAGCAGTGTATGGGTGCTGGGGTGCAGTACCATCAAGGGGGTGTTGGGAGCTATTTAATTGTGGGGTACGCTCGGGGTATGGCGGAGGACCCGCTGTTGAGGATTACCTATTAGACCGGGAGCTTACGTTCACAGAGCCGGGGATTGTCTCCCTTTGGAGGAAGGCCGCGATGGCAGGGGCCGGTAGCGACTGGGGCGGGCTTCTCCGTAATTGGCGTTAACGATCTTCCCGGCCCCTGCTGGCGGGGTTGATGAGGCTGAGGGCAGTGTCACCGTCAGGAGAGCAGGGAATGCACCGAGATCTGTCGGCTTCATGGGCAGGCGGGTGGATTTGGGGGTCGGTGATGTCTGAGGGAGAATTTCATGGGCATGATGGCTATTTAGACACGGGCACGACAGCTATTTAGGCTCGGCCCGCCCGTTCTCGGTCCGGGTATTCCGTCAGGGGCTGTGTAGCATGTGGACAGCTCATGGCGGGTTTGGCTGAACTCAGCCTAAGGCCTTACGTGGGTTGTCGCCAAGGGGGGCTGGAGAGTCAAGCGCAGCCATGAGTAGGGTGGGGGGGGTGACGCTGAATCAATCGGCAGTGGCGTGCAGCGGTGTGAGGACGTTGCGGCCGGATGTGGGGCATCGGTCTTGCGTAGCCCCGCGGGTTCTCACGGGGTGGGGGACGAGCTTTCCAGTCCCCGACGGGGGACGGTGGTGGTACAGAGGGGTCCGGAGGTCCGGCAGGAAGCCTCAAGAGGAGGGCATTCCGGCTGGAGGGGGGGGGGTTTTCGTGCTCAAGGCCTCTGGATGCCAGGTGGCCGGTTACGCGGGACTACCGGGGACTTGCTGCTATGGGTACAAAGGGAGGGAGTTCAGGTCTGCTGTCTCCATCTTCCGGGCTACCGGGGACTTGCTGCTCTGCTTATAATGGCAGCCTGTTAACGTCTGCTGCCTCCCTTCCGGGCAGGGATGCCTGGTCTAATGCGGGGCATTCTATCTGGGTGGGGGTGGGGGCAGTGGCGAGCTCCGGCGGAGCTGGTGTGGGTCGGGATCTATAGTGGAAGCAGTAGGCAGGGAGTTGGCGGGGCTGCGGTCGTTGCAGCACATTCATCCAGCTTTGGGGTGGCGACTCGTAGGGGGTCGTGGCGGGGTTGCCAAGCGAGGCGTTTTTAAGTAATGGCGGATGAGGTGCCCGGAGTTTTTGGCGGGTCTAGGCTTCCGGGAGGTGGGGGTCGCGTGATTTTCGCTGTCCGATGGCAGAAGGACTGGATGACTAGGGTCCTTTGGCCATGGGTCATTCCCTCGTGGGGAGGATGGTTCGGGAGAGTCTGTGTGGATGCTCTGGACCCCTCACATCGTAATCTGGCAGGGACATCGTTTATGGCAGGGGAGCATGGTCGCAATTGGATGCAGCATATACCTTTGCTGGGGCACCATGGAGTAAGCCGCTTGGGCCCCGGTTATGTGTTGGGGGGGTGCCGACAGGGTCCCGGAGCGGCCTTTGGCTGTGGTTGGTGCTCAAGTCATGGTCTGCGGGCTTATAAAAAAAAAATTAAAAAAAATCCTAATAATAAATAAATAAATAAGGACAGCGGGGGGGGGGGGACGACTCGGCAGTGCGAATTGTGCACTGGATAATACGGCATTCCGGAGGTGCGAGCGTAGGGTTGTCGGGGTGGGGGAGTATTTCTCCTCTGGGGGTGTCTGAGTGCTTCGCCACCACTGGACGGTGGGCTTGGTATGTGTGGTTCAGCAGGGTGTGCACCTGGTCGCAGCTTGGTTTTGGGGGGGGGCGGCTTCGGGACATTAATGTCACCAGTGCTGGTGGAGGGATCTCGGAGGTGTCCGGGATCCGGAGCTCTAAACCGCACTGGGGTCAGGGCGGGGAGCCTTCGACCTGACATTAATGTCCTCTGTGCCGGTGGCGGGATCCCGGAGGTCCGGGGTCCGGAGCCTTAGGCTATACTTGGGCCAGGGGCAGGGTGCCCCCGACCTGGACATCCCCTGGCTGACTTTTGCTAATTACATGGCGAGGTCGGGGAAAGGGGATTAGGAAGATTGCGGTTGGCATGACCACGGCAGAAGCGGAGGCGGGGTCACCTTGCTAATAGCATGGCTGGTGAGGCATTGCTCCGCTGCGGGTCACCTTGCTAATAGCATGGCTGGTGAGGTATTACTCTGATGTCTGTATTAAGAGGATTATTCTTGAACTGTAATGTTCGGTATGTTATAAATTTAATAAAGCTGCGACCGGTGCTTTTCCCAAGAATGGTGTATGTGTGTATTCTGTGGGAAAGGAGTTTGGGACTAAAATGGGGGAGGGGGCAGGGGTGGGCGGTTAGAGGGGCCCGGAGCACCGCGTCCGAGCTACCTCGGTTACTTCAAACCGAAATAGGCGAAATATACTTTTTTAATAAATGCAGAAATGTTCCTCTGCCGCTTTTTCACGGTATATTCCCCACAAATAAAACAAAAACTGTCCGGAGAGTTGACACAACCTCTGGCTCTGTGAGCCATCACAAATACACAGCACTGCAAACTACAACTGTAGTGAACCACTTCGGAATAAAGCTGGATTACGACTGAGCAAACAAAAGGTAATAATGAACTTGCAAGAAACTGAAATTTGACAGGAACGTTCATGTCGCAACCACCGTGTTTGAGCGAGCGAACGAGGCGAGGCGAACAGGAAAGAACATGCGCCATTACAACCTCTATTTTGGGCCAAGAAAATAAACTGCAGTTGGCTAAAAAGAAATTATGTGAACATTCCTTATATGGGTAAGAAATCTAATTTTGCAAGAAAACGTGACGTGATGGAACATTTTGGCTATTTTACCTGGATTCAGCACCCCAAAATCTATAGGAATCAGTTGCAAAACTGGAGGCAGTTTTTTGGTAGTGTACCTGTGTTATTGGTGTGCACAATACTGCAGTATCTAAAAATTACTTGCAGTTATACAGTTGTGGTCAACATTATTGGCACCTTTGCATTTAGGTACATTGTGTACAATATCTTGAGAAATAATTGGAAATATTCTAACGGTATGTCATCATACTATTTTAATAGTATGTTCAAAGGTATACAACAAAGAAGGATGTCTGTGCAACCTAGATGTAGTAATTTTTGAGAAAGAAAATATGACCTAGACAGGATTAATATTTTTTTGCACAACCGTTGGCAGTAATGATTGCCTCCACATATTTCTTGTAGCCATCTGTAAGTTTTGTTCATCTGTCTGCAGTAGTTTCTCCCACTCTTCAACTATGATTTTTTTCATTTCATAAATGGTTCTTTTTACCAATAGCAGATTTCAGCTCTTTCCAAAGGTTCTTGATTGGACTGAGATCAGAACTCATTGCTGGCCAGTTTAAAGCAGTCCATTTGCTCCTTTTTAACCATTATTTTGTACTTTTGGATGTATGTTTTGAGTCATTGTCCTGCTGGAGGACTCATGACCTGCAACCCAGAATTAGCTGTCTGACACCGGGTAGCACAGTTCTTTCAAAAATACCTTGGTGCTCCTCTGACTTCATGATTCTTTTAATAAATTCCAGACCTCCAGTTCGCATGGACTTTTGAGATATATTTGATCATTTACTGCTATAAGAAGAGCAATATGGACTCTTTCTTGTGCATGGATTTATAAGATTTGTTTGATCGTTAGAATGGTGGCAGCTGCAAGAAGAGTAAAGGAAGGTGCTCCTAAGGTAGATTCTTCTTTCTCCAATGAAATTCATTACAAAAAAATAACCATGTCCTGGCAATGTCCCCGTTTTTATACTATTTTTGACTATTTCCTTTTTTTAATTGGTCTTGTTTTATTTGATTCTTTTATGTGTCAAATGTGTGTGCATATATAACCCAAATCTATTTCACTGGCCACTTTTTTTTTTTTTTAGAAGATATTGGACATTGAGGAGTTGAAATGCAAGGATGCCAATAATGTTGACCACAACTGTATTTTATTACTAACACCTTTCTTAGACTAGGTGAAGTTCAATATATTTGGCTAATGTAGATAACATGCAGCTGCCTTTTTGCTTAATATATGGTTCATTGTATTTGACAAAGCAATACATCATTATTTCTAACCAAGGAAAAATAAGACAAATTAGATTTAGATCCTTCTGTTAAGAACACATGCTAGCTAGAATTAATCTAGTACTAGCTAGAGTATCTTCTCTTTTTTTGGCCAAGACTATAAGCTTTCCATCTGTTTTGGGGGATTTATATTTCCTGCTGCATATCTTGCAGCAGTGTAGAAACTCAAGAGTTACTCTTGCTGAGGATGCTAGGAGCTTCAGAACTCACTTGCAGAGGATGCTGGGAGTTTCAGAACTCACTTGCAGAGGATGCTGGGAGTTTCAGAATTCACTTGCAGAGGATGCTGGGATTCAGGAGTGCTCCAGGCTACAGTTGTAATGATGCCAATAATGCATTTTGTGGCTTAGAGCCTGGCCAGCCCAGTATTTGAACAAAAGTGTAACTGTAGTATTTATTCACTTCCTTATATAACAGTTTCAGGTACATGAAAAGTTGTAAGAAGAAGCAGTGTTCAGATACTCTGTTATTGCAACTCATTCTTTCCTTCCCTATCACTCTCTTCCATTATCCCTGTATTTTCTTCTCTGACCCATTGTAGAGTTGGTTGAATCTGGCTAAAATTAAAGAAATACTAGTCACCGCTAACATAATCTCAGATCTATGCCTTATGAACGCAACTGCAAGAATTGAGATTTACAGTATATAAGTAGGGCTTCTAGTTTTAAGATTTTAATTGATAAACACTGATAAAAGACCCCGCATGCCAAAAAATTGAAATAGGTGCTTATTAGATAAACAGCAGAAAAACACCACTTCCCCTAGTGCTCGCTCACCCCTCCACCAGCTTGTCGTATATTCTCCACCCAGTTTTTGGGGTGTTTTCTGTACTGATGATGCTTAAGAGACATACATTTACATATCTGAATCCACTGAAAAGGGTACCCAATACTAAACACTGATTTTTTGAACCCTCAAAGAACATCTAATTAGCGAGGAATTAAACATCTCAATTTGCAGTTCAAAAACACCTAAAAATAGAAGCCCTAAATCTAATGCATTTTGCACACAGAGGACAGAGAGGGGAAACCTTTCCTGGGTAGAAATGAGGCTGCAGTTGACTAGCATGCGGTATCCAGTGCATACAATTAGGGATGAGCAGAGGAACAAAGTTGATCATAGAGATAGCTTTATTGACTCATTCCACATAGTAAGATGATTCTGTGGAAACAGCCAGTTACTCTCAACTTTAAAAGCGCACTTCTCTAAGCACTAAGCTACCTTGTCAGTCAGTAAGTGCCTTTTTTGACACCATAAATTGGTAAAGAACCCCCTATGAACAAAAATAAAATCCAATACAAATTAATTATGTTTGGTTAATAGTATGAAATAAACTTTTTCTACTTAGCAGTTTAGACGGTCAGCAGTATTTGATAAGATAATTTCATCAAGCTTTTAATTTCCGGTTTATTTTTCCAAATAGTAACAAAATGAACATAAATTGTAACACTGGTTTAAGGATTGAAAGAACATTGGATCCTCCAGAGAAAATAAGAACTTTCAAAGGTGCTAAGGATTAAGCAATCCATGCCTGTCAATATTTCCTTCATTTTAACTCTTGATTTTACTAACAATCCATATTCCTTCAACTAAATTAGCAATACGATTTTCAGCAGCCTGACGCATTTTGAGTCTTCCATAGGCTAAACCCATCTTTCACACTGCTTTCCCTGCTGATTCATGTTCTCTTCTCTCAGAATAACCACACCATCAATGATTTCAAAAATTCAAACGTTTATGTTGAAAAGTTCATGAGACCAGCATTCACCGAATTCCAAAAATAGCAGTACAATAAGATAAGTATCATAGAAAATACAGCATAACAATATAAAATCAATATAATATATATAGCAGTTTTGTAATATAGCAACTGAACCAAAACCTGAATAGTAGGGGTGCAGAAAGATTCTTAAGATAATAATTACTAGTATGGTATCTGCACATAATTAGTTATGCTTGCATGCTGTTGATGTAAGCCACATCATGGAATATGGAAGTCATGAAGATGTTGTAAAAGGATTTAATCCTGATCTTGGCATTGGATCCTATTCAACTGATCCCAGGACATTGCTAGCCATGGATGGTGAGAGCTGGTGTGTCATTGGGTGGCTGATAAAACAAGAAAGAACATTTACCATTGAACACTCACGTTTGTATCTATCACTGATCCTGCATCACTTAGTAGACTTTTTTCTTTTTAGGCATTTTCATGGCTATTTGCACAACCTTTGCAAGATAAAACTCAGCATCACTCTCTGCAGAGGAGTCAACATCAGCTTCTTCCCTGTTAGCAGTTGGTGCTAAGCTCTATTCACAAGGTTCCTTGCTAGAGGTTACAAGGCAGCAGAGAGGACAAGGCCATAGAGGAGAGACTGAATGAGTACTTTGCTTTGGTCTTTACTGAAGAAGATGTAAGGAAGTTACCCATGACTGAAATGGTATTTAAAGGTGATGCACTGGAAGAACTGAAAGAAATATTGATAACCCGGGAAGATGTATTACAACTATTTGATAAACTAAAGAGTAGCAAATCACCTGGACCAGATAGTATATGTCCGAGTGTGTTGAAATAACTGAAATATGAGATTGCAGACCTACTATTAGTAATCTGTGACCTATCATTAAAAATATGTGTTATACCTGAAGATTGATGAATGGCAAATGTAACACCAATTTTTTAAAAAGGGTTCTAGGGGTGATCCAGGAAACTACAGACTGGTGAGCCTGATGTCAGTACCAGGAAAAATGGTAGCAACCATAATAAAGAACAAAATTACTGAACATGTAGATAATCATGGTTTAATGGGAGAAGGCCAACATGGCTTTAGCCAAAGAAGGTCTTGTCTTATTAATCTGTTATAGTTTTTTGAAGGTGTGAATAAACAGGTAGACAAAAGGTGAGTCTTTCAGAAAGCTTTGACAAGGTCCCTCGTTAGAGACTTTTAGCAAAATTAAAAAGTCATGGGATAGGAGGCAGTGTATTATTGTGGATCAGGAACTGGTTAAAAAATAGAAAGAAGAGGGTAGGGATAAATGTACAATTTTACCAGTGGAGAAAGGTGAAGAGTGGAGTACCCAGGGATCTGTGCTAGGTCCGCTGCTTTTTAACATATTTGTAAATGACCTGGAAATGGGAACAACAAGTGAGGTCATCAAATTTGCAGATGACATAAAATTGTTCAAAGTTGTTAAAACCTAAGAGGATTGTGAAAAACTGCAAGAGGACCTTGATGAAATGGCAGATGAAATTTAATGTGGACAAGTGCAAAATTATGCACCTAGGAAAGAATAACCCAAACTATGTTTACACGATGCAAAGTTCCACATTAGGAACTACCACCCATGAAAAAGATTTAGGCGTCATTGAAACCCTCCTCCCAGTGTGCAGTGGCGGCCAAGAAGGCCAATAGAATGCTAGGAATCATAATGAAAGGAATGAAGAATAAAGCAAAGGATATTATAATGAAGGGCCAGGAGTAGGACCTCAGAAAACATCCACAAATAGGATCAGACGTGAAGGGGATCCTGAACAATTTTCAGAAGACTCTGTGAGGAACTAGCCAAACTGAAAATAGACAAAGCTATGAGGCTAGATGGGATACATCCGAGAATATTGAAGGAACTTGGGGATGTTCTAGCTTCTCCACTGAATGACCTTTTCAGTGCTTCTTTAGAGTTGTGAGTAGTCTAGGAGGAATAGAGAAAGGCACATGTGGTCCTTTTACACAAAAGTGAAAGTTAGGATGAGATTGAGAAATACAGGCCAGTTAGTCTAACCTCTGTGGTGATAAATTAATGGAAACTGTTAAAACAGAAGATAGGGAGTTTTATGGAGTACAATGGATTGTAGGATCCAAGGCTGCATAGGTTTAACAGAGTCAGGTCTTGTCAGACAAATCTGATTGATTTTTTTGACTGGGTGACCAGAGAGTTGGATCGAAGGAAAGTCCTAGATGTGCCGTACTTAGATTTCAGTAAAGCCTTTGACACCGTTCCACACAGGTGACCTATAAATAAATTCAGCACCCTAAAGTGACTGACTGGGTTAGAAATTGGTTGAGTGGGAGGCAACAAAGTGTAGAGATAAAGAGAGCTCACTCTGAGGAGAAGGATGTTACCAGTGGTGTGCTGCAGGGCTCTGTCCTTGGTCTGATTCTTTTCAACATCTTTGTTATTGATACAGCGGAAGGCATGCCGGGTAAAGTTTCCTCTTTTTGGATGATATCAAAATCTACAATAGAGTAGACACCCAGGAAGGAGTAGATAACATGAGGAGGGATCTAGCTAAACTTGAAGAAAGGTCAAGGATTTGGCTGCTGAAACAAATGATAAAAAATGCAGGGTCATGCATTAGGGCTGCGGAAATCCAAGGTATCAGTACAGTGTAGAGGGCAAAGTACTTCTGCTATGAAAGAAGAGCGGGACCTGGGCGTGATTATTTCTCATGATCTTAAAGTAGTTAAACAGGTAGAAAAGGTGAGAGCAAAAGCCAGAAGGATGCTTAGTGCATAGGGAGAGGAATGGCTAGCAGAAAAAAGGAGGAGATAGTGCTTCTTTTTAAGTCTCTGATTCATCCTCATTAGGAGTATTGTGTGCAATTCTGGAGAGCACATCTTCAAAAAGATATAAACAGGATGGAGTTAGTGCAGACGGTGGACACTAAAATGGTCAGTGGTTGGTCTTCATTATAAACCATATAGGAACAGACTTAAATATTTTAATATGTATACACAAGAGGGGAGTGGAGGAGTAGCCTAGTGGCTAGAACACTGGCTTGGTAACCAAGCAACCAGGGTTCAATTCCCACCAGCACTCCTTGTGGCCTTGGGCAAGTCACTCAACCCTCCATTGCCTCAGAAGAAAGGCCTGGCAACCTACCTCCAGTGACACTGCCAAGAAAACCCAGGAGCTTCTGGATCACCAGGAGTCAGGACTGACTCAAAGGCACACATTGCATTGCATTGCATACATTAGAGGAAAGACAGGACAGAGGAGATATGATAGAGACATTTAAATACCTCCATGGCATAAATCCACAAGAGGAGAGCCTCTTTCAATTGAAAACAAGCTGTGCCATGAGGGGACATAAGATGAGAATGAAAGATGATAGACTCAGGAGTAATATGCAGAAATGTTTCTTTACAGAAAGAGTGGTAGATGCATGGAATAGTCTCTCTGTGGAGGTGGTTGTGACAAGGACAGTATCTGAATTCAAGCATGGGACAAAAACAGAAGATCTCTAAAGGAAAAAAATGAACTTTAGTAGTTGATATGGAAGGGTAGATAGGATACATCATATGATCCTTTTCTGCTGCCATGTTTCTATATTTCTATATATCTTCATTTATTTATTTATGTACTTATTTATTGAATTTATATTCTGCTATCTCTTTAAATCATAGCAGATTACAAAGAATCACATAGAATAAAAAACATCTCATTAGAGCAGACATTTAACTATACAATGATACTCATCATGTTAGAATAACAAAAACAATAGCATAAACATCAAAACAGACAAAACTATGGCATTTTCAAAAATACTTAATTTCCTCCACTCCATAGTAAGTCCTAAATAGACAAGTCTTAAATTCCCTTTGAAAATTAACAAGGTCAGAAATAGCTCTCATGCTTGCCAAGAGTGCATTCCAATGCCCAGGTGCATTCAAAGAAAGCACCCATGTACATGTAACTTGAGTACACCTCGTACGCAAAATAGGAGCATTAAAGGTGTTCTGCATGCAGGACTGCCTAGATTGAACAGCTAAAGGCGCCTGTAGTACAGATACAAGGTACTTTGCAGTCAGACCATGCACAATCTTAAATCAAGATCTTCTACCTGATTTGACTGGCTATTGTGAGCCAATGCAACTGTCACAGTAAAGATGTGAAATGGGTATAAATTAACGTCTTGACAAGGGCACAGGTGGTAGTATTTTGTGCCACTTGAAATGCATGAATGGCATACAGTGGTAATCCATGATAAATAATACTATAGAAATCAAAATGTGGCATAATCATAGCACAAAAACTATTATCTTTGAGTAGTAGGCAAAGGTGCCACATTAATCGCGAGGCCGCGGGCAGGGTCCCGGCGGCCGAATTTAACCGGGCGCGCGGCCCGGCGCGGGGACCCTGCGCGTGGCCCGGGTCGGGCGCACGAGTGCATCATTTAAAGTGATTGGCTCCCCGGCGGTCACGCCGTTCGGGAGCCAATCAAGAGGGAGATTCTGGGAGGTGAGGGGGGTGGTTGTTGGCCAGCAGCCTCCGCGTGCTCAGAGCATGCGGGGGCTGCGGTTTGGGTGCCAGCGTCCCTCCCTCCCTTTCTTTGTATGGTTGGGGTTTGGGGTGTTGCAGCTTGGGGGGGGGTGCGGGATCCCGGAGGTTTCCGGGGTCCGGAGCAGCAGGCTACATTTGGGCGGGGGCGGGGTGCCCCTGACCCGGTCAAACCTCAGATGACTTTTGCTATGACATGGCGAAGTCGGGGGAGGGGCATGGCAACTTGCCGGGTGGCAAGTTGTGGCATTAGCGGTGGCAGGCACTTTGCTAAGGTATGGCTGGTGCAGCCGGGTGCCGCTAATGGGGATAGGAAGTTGATGTTATTGTTATAATTGCTGATGGTTAATAAAGCTGCGACCAGTTGTGTTCCATGAAGTTGGTGTTATGTCTTGTGTTGGGGGGGGGGAGGGCAGGCCTGGCGGATGGCTTGGTGGGGGGGGGGTGGAAGGGTGGGGGGCCCGAAGCGCCGGGTCCGCCTGCCTCGGTTAATTTATAGTAAACCTTATTTAGAATAATATTAAAAAGGGCATGAGAATTTAAGAGCTGATCTAACAATACCGCTAATAATGAACCTTAGGTTTAACCACTAATCTGGTATCACCAATTTTACAAATTGAAGGCAACTGAAAAGAAGATTTCCAGGTTATAAAAAGTGTTTCAGTTACAATTCATAATTAGACCAGGAGAAGAAAGCCAGCCCATGACTGCATGGAAACACGGAGCTAGGGCAGCATAATCAGCGTCAGTCGTAGAAAATGGAGTATAAAACATAATGTCATAAGTATATAAATGATATGGGATCCCAAAAGATTCTCTCAATATACATAAGGGCTGTAAATAGATGTTAAACAACAGTGGAGAGCTCTGAAGAACACCACATTAAGATCAAATCAAGCAGATTTTTTAGACCCAAAAATATCATATCAAAACCTGAGCATGACTTCTCCAAACTCACCAAACAATTATGTAACCGTGTCACCATGAGAGTCTCTACACCATGGTGGGAACAAAAGGCACGTCTTTATGGATCCAATTAAATTTTGCAGGTGATATAGGGCAACTTTCTCAATTAATTAGGCTAAGAATGGAAGACTTGAAATTGGCTGGTAAGAGAGAGGCATTCCCACATCTAGCTTTGGATCCTTAAGTACAGAGTGCACACTTGCCGTTTTGCACTTTTCAGAGTGACAGGTGTGGCACCTTGCAACAAGGATACATGTACAAGCCTGAGTAAAACTGTAACTACATTAGATCTAACCATCTTAATCCAACTAATGGGACAAGGATACAAAAAAGAAGTTGCAGTATGAAGATCATAATTATTTTATCGTAATGTTCCACAGTAACTAAATCAAATATTTTCCAGGAATGATGAGACATTCTGTTAAAAGAGGTTATTGGTATGCGTTGAGCATTCCTAATATATTTATAAGATAAAGAGTCAGTCATTGCCTGGGAACACAAAGTATCTTCAACCCCCTTCTCAGAGGTTTCCCTCTCTAAGGGCTTTACAATATTAAATAACTCCCTTCGGCAATTTAATGGTTGCTGGAGTTACCAATATTTGTGCCTACATTTATTCACCTGTAACTGATATTCCCAAAGGGAACCTAAATAGGAAGACAAACAGAGGATGCCTCAGTATGGTACAATTTACATTCCATATACTGAAGGTGACATTTACAAACACGCAATTCCAGAGGATACCAAGGGACACTCTACCGTCATTTTCTAAACACATCAGAGGAAGAAGCTAATGCTGCATCATTAATCATCCTATCCCAAATATTTACTGAAGTATCAATGCTTTGGTCTTTAGGGTCAAAGTGTTGCAGTATCTTACCTAAAAATATGTCTTTATCAAAAGACTTAAAACATTGAACAACTGATTAGTCTGGGCCAGTGATACGATCAAGCGAACTAGATGGTCGCATAGGACACCAACCCTCTGGGGCACCATGGGGCTGTTTGCTTCCACCTCTCTGATGCCCAATGCTGATTTCCTGCTGCAAACAGGAAGTCAGCATTGGGCGCCAGAGAAGGGACAGAAGAAAACAGTCCTTTGCACTGAAGTTTAAAGGTAAGTGCCATAGGGCTATTTGTGCCCATGCCACTATGGCACATCCTGGAGAGGGACAGCAGCAGTGGCAAAGGCTGCCGAAGAGAGGACGGGAGAACAAGGGATGAGGTGCCTCATCTCCTTGCACTGGTCCTGGATTAGACATTGGACACAGACGAGGTTATTTTGGAAGTCCTATTTATTCCTTGGTTGTCTTAAAACAGGCATAGAGACATTTCTAGAACCATTTTAGAAGGTAGGTCTGTAGACATCCAAGTCTGAAGGGGGCATGGTGGATCTATGACTGGGGCATTCCCAGGAACCTGGGTGTCCAGAGTCACATCTAAGTTTAGACCTGCTCTGAGCACAAATGTTCAGAAGATAGCACTCTATCATCTCCAGTACTCAACCCCATCACAGTGATAGAAGGAGTGGGATTGGAACCTAGGATTCTCTGGTCCTAGCTCACTACATTTAGCATTCGGCTATTCCTAATGTCCTTGGTCTGGAATGCTATTCTGGTAATGTCTACTTAGGTGCCTCCACAGATGGCCATATCGGGCACATCCACATTTGTGAAATTGTGTCTGCACCTGGACGTGCCTGCTTTTTATTCAGAGGTTCTGGCTTAGACATCCCAGATTGCACTTGGATATCCTTTCTAAAATACCCCTCAGAAATACTTCTGATAACAGATGGAAAGAGAATAAAGTTTTACTGTGATCAGACTAAGGTATACAAGAAAGATGCAAATTAAACTCCACTCCTAAAGTCACAGGAACAAAAATCAAATCCAAAATACGACTCTTTCATGCATAAGCATGTTCACGACTTGATAGTAACTCATGGCAAACATGACATGAGTAAAAGAATCATATTCCCTCTAATGAGTAGCAAAGAGGTTAAAATTCCTCAATAATAATAATTGTTTATTCTAAGCAATATTAGAACACATTGCCTAGCAATACAGCTCATCACCGCAGCAGCCGGTGGTCTATACACTAAACAGTTATTTTTTTATTCAATACAGATACTATAATCATAGCTGCTTATTTAAAAATAATTTAATATACCACCATTTGATCCCTAAGACAATCTAAAAGCACTTCAAGAGTTCCAAAAGAAATTGCTGTCCACTCCAGATTTTTATTATTTTTATTATTACAACCTGTCCCGCCCCACAACACACACACACACATTTTTATTAGGTAAAGTCCCCCAAATCAAATATTTACAAGCTAGCGAAATGAAAAAACAAACAAACATAATTTAAACAAAGTCCCAGTTCCTTTCTCTCTCTTTTAGGTATAACTTAGATCCCTTCATCTGGTCTACTGCTGGGTTCCTCGTCTGTATCCTGGGTGGACACCCCCTCTGAATCTTTTCTACAGGGTTCCAGCCTGGGCATTCAAGACTCTGCAAGACACTCCCACAAAAAGAACAAGTTCTGAAGTTCACAATTCTTTCTGGGCCTTCAATAAGAAAATCCAAAATTATTACTCAAAAATAGCCTTCTTTGGGGAGATACAAAATTGGGAAAATTGTTCTCCTATTCAAAAAGACAAAATTACGAGAAGTTGCTTAAAACTCTTCTTCTCAAGAGACTCATTCTCTGGATGTGAGGGATGAGCTGAGGTTTGGTCCTTCACATTCAAACTGGACTTCCCAGGAATTATGCTGTGGTGCACTGGGTTTGTCCTACTCACCTTCTGAGATATTTTCAAAAACTGCACTTGTTCTTCCCTCAAGATCCTCTCTTAGGTCTGCAATTTTTCAGATCTTCTCTTTGATTATACTAAACTGGCTTAGGGTATCAACTTTCTTTGTAAAAAGCGTAGCCTGTCATGGATACAGGCAGCTTTCTGCAGATCTTTGTGTCCCTCAGCACATGCCTTGTGTTAGAACCAACTCCAACATTCCCTTACATCTTGACTCTCCCACCACAGAATGCAGGGCCTTAAATAGTTTCTTTCAAATTCTAGAAGGATATAGCCACTGCCCAAAGATGGCAAGCAGATCCATTTCCCATTGCATTATATCAGGCACATACTGACACTACATCTCAGTTGGGGTTGATTATTGAAGAATGGTGTGAAATGTTCTGCCATTTGTCCTTGATATAGACTAATGAAACATGAATTCATGTCAGAGGAAGGGTATTTGATCTTAAGAGTTTGGAGGATGGGCATTTCATCCTAAGAGTTTCTATGACAACATTATGTATAAGATTAGTATTAGTTATTCCACAGATAAGTGAACTGTGAATTATGCATATGTGAACTGGGGACTGATATTTTAAATGGAAGCCTGGCACACGATTATTCTGAACTTTAAAGCTGAATGAAGTTTTAATTGCAAAGAACAAATGTTGAATTGATGGACTGATTATTAGATATAATACTACAGTGAGACTTGAGTTAAATCCACTCTATGAATGTCCTATGATTAATGATGCTCCTACAAATTTACGATCGTTGGATAATGTTGAAGGGAGCGGGTTAATTTATTTGTTTTATAAAATTAATTCCATATTGCTTACTAATTATCATTGAGTGCTTGTAGGATGAACATATTTTGTGCAGTGATGATATGGTAGTGATAAGAAAATAAAAGGGCTTACAATAAAAAATATAGATTTTGTTTTAGTTTTGTACCAAAGATACATTGGGCCAATCCAGTGGTTTAATGGCAGTGCTTTGCTATGTGGAAGATTGCCAAATTGATACCTGAATTAAATCTTCTACACTCTGGCTTAGCAGAGGCTGTAGAGTCAATGCTCACAGCCCCAGGTTTGGAGAGCCGTGGTCACTGGTATGAGCAATATCAGGTGACTGGTTTTGGAGTGGATGAAGCAGAGTCTGGAAAGCTCCCAGCTTCAGGACCCTCCATTGGAATAACCAGAGCAGATCCATTAAAATGGGAAAAATAAGTTCTTGGGGATCCTAATGCTGCTTTTGACTGAGCTGGAATTAAAATGAGCGACAAGGAATCACTATGCCAAAAAGTATGTGCAAATGAATTTCTTACAAACAAAGCCTTGAACGTTACAATGTTGGTCAACAATTACATTTGTTGAGTAAACTAACCAAAAATAAATGTAGAAGCTATTATCATTCTAACACTTATTTTCTGAATGTGCTAATGCATAATCATAAATAGACATGTGCATGTACAGACAAGATAAACATCCAGACTATGTTTTAGCAAGCGAATTGAAAACAAGATAGAAGAGGAAAATGTACTGATTCTAGTAGACTGTTAAGCCAATCAAAGTTTTCAGTCCTTTTAGAATGGGTCATAGCAGATTTATTGGAATATGATAGTAGATGGATTACTTTGAGAAAACTGTTATCAACCAGTGGCATTTTGCGATAACCTTGGGTTCCTCTACTGAAGGTTTCCATCCCAACTGTTTGGCTTAGGCACTTGATATACTACCCTTTACTGTATGTATCAGAGCGGTTTACAGATATATTCTAACAGGCACATTTTATTACCCCGTTCGGAGATCACAATTTAAGCATTTGTCCTCACCTTCTACAGTACCCTGTTTCCCATTGATAGTGGTTACTATATATTTATCCACATCAGTGGGGGCAGGATATTACAAACAGGTCATTGTTTTAATTTGTGTATTGTAGCTCCTGAGAGTCAGAAATGGCAGTGCAGTTAGCAATGTGAATAAAATGCCAAATCTTACCTAAATTGATTTATGACCCCCATTAGAAACAGTTCTGAAGGTAATTTTATAATGGACAATCTGTGTGAGGAGGCCAAGAAGGAACCTATTTTAGGCCTCTTTTAGAAAGACACGTGTGCCTATGTAGCTTTATAAAATACTAGTCCAGATCCTGAAAAAATCCTACAGACCTATAATGATCCTACAGACGTGTATCCCAGCTCAAGAGCAGGTGTAAACATATGCAGCTGAAGTAGGTGTTCATTTTGTAACCTGTGCACATATTCTGCCTGAGCTCTGCCCAAACATTTCACCAAAGCACAGCTGCACTGGGTCAAGTAAAAATGTATGCCTTCTCGTCACCACACGCACTTGTGCACAATTCATTTACTGCTTTATTACACTGTCAGTTTCTGTCCACACAAGTTTTCACAAAATTGTATTCTAGCTTCATGTGCTACCTGATGAATAAATTTTCACAAATACCATACAGAATGTATCTCAAAGAATGAGACTGATTTTTTTAAATGGTCTTTCATTTTGGTGAAGAGACCTAATTGTGCATCAGTTTTTTTCATAATTATTCTAGCAAATATCTTTAATAAATGTTCCTATTCATCATGTATTATATTATCACTCAAAAACAATTCTCAAAATGTCTGAGCAAAGTATATCTCTGTCACAAATTAAAAATCTCAGAGGCAGAGGCAACAGTTTAACACTTATGCCATCTTGAATGTATTCAATCATGTAGCAAACACAAGACAAATCTCTGCAATACTGGCTCAAATGTTAACAGGATTGATTTGTTTTGTCAGTCAAGCATTAATCAATGGGCAATTCCGCAATATGACCCCATACTTTCACAAACAAAACTATCTTATAGGATTTTAAAAGCAGGGGAATTTAACATAAGCTGAGAAAACACAGTTATTTCAAAAATAATCTTGCAAAGTTGAACAGGTATAATTATATTTATATGTACGAGTTATAGGCTGTGACAATATGAGAATAACTTTGCATAAGATCTGTAGGCCCATACATTTAAAGGGTAAAAACCCTAGTATTTAAGAAATTGGTTGGTGAACACCGAGTAGCATAAAAATATTTAGTGGGTTTGCCCCCCCCCCCCCCATTTTATAAGGACCAATAAAAAGTTGTGAGTTTTAATTACTGCCCACGTCTTTGTACTGTTTGCTGCAAGGTTCACGTGGCAGTGTGCTGTTCACTTCCTGGTAAAAATATTTAGTGGACATATTAGAAGAAGCAATGTTGCAAAAACATGTTTAATAAAGAGCTTTATCACTTTGGGGTTTTGCACGTGTAATTGGTGCTACCTACATATATAAATGGTGATTTGCTACTAAACAGCCCATCCCCAACCTGCCAGATATTATTCCATTCTCCATAAAGAATAAACAAAGGCACTAACACATTAGTTGGGTCAAATTAATCTAACAGATATGGAGGTCTCTGTCCTAAATCCACTCATAATTGCCCCCAGAAGAAAGGAAAGTGCATAGTGGGGTGCCTCAGGGATAAGTCCTGGGACTGATACTGTTTAACATATTTGCGAGTGATATTGTGGAAAGACTGAATGGAAAAGTCTGACTTTTTGTAGATGAGACAAAAATTTGCAAGAGAGTGGATGCATCTGAGGGAGTGGACAACATCAGGAAAGATCTAAAAACACTGGAAGATTGGTCTAATGCTTGGCAGTTAAGATTTAATGCAAAGAAGGGCAGAGTTATGTACTTGGGATGCGGAATCCAAAAGAATCATATGCAATAGGGGGAGAAAGGTTGCTATGCATGGACCAGGAGAGAGACCTCGGAGTGCTAGTGTCTGAGGATCTCAAGGTGGTGAAAGAATGTGACAAAGCAGTAGCCAAAGCCAGAAAGATGCTGGGCTGCATACAGAGAGGAATAACCAGAAGAAAGGAGGAGGTATTAATGCCCCTGTACAAGTCATTGGTGAAGCCTCACTTGGAGTATTGTGTTCATTTTTGGAGGCCGTATCTCACAAAGGACATAAAAAGACTTGAAACAGTTCAGAGGAAGGTGACCAAAATGATTTGGAGCCTGCACCAGAAGACTTATGAGAAGAGAATTGAAGACCTAAATATGTATACCTTAGAGGAGAGGAGGGATGGGGAGATATGATACAGACCTTAAAATATTTAAAGGGTATCAATTAACAAGCAAACCTTTTTCAAAGAAAGGGAAGGTGTAAAACTAGAGGCACACAATGAAGCTGCAAGGCGGTAAACTTAAAAGCAACATCAGAAAATGCTTTTTCATTGAAACAATGGTGGATGCTTGGAATGCCTCTCTATGGAGGTATTTGGGGCAAATACAGTGACGGAATTCAAAAAAGCACGGGACAAACACAGAGGATCTCTAAAGGTAAAAAGGGGACTGTTGTAGTTGTTGATATGGAAGGACAGACTAGATAGGCCATGTGGTCTTTTTCTGTCCTCATATTTATATGTAAATTTAAATGTCTTTTAATAGAGGAAAGTGACCTGCACGGAGCTGTAGTTACAACCACTCTAGCCACCTTACTGGGCAGATTAGATGGACTATACTGGTCTTTAACTGCCATCATATACTATGTTACTATGTTACAAATCTTGTGCCCAGTGTCCCTACAACCTCCTTTTCCCAGCCCAGAATATCCTTCACTCCCCTAATCATAGCCACCTGCAGAGCAAAGATGGGAATAGGCCACTGCTATCACTACTAAAGCCAGATAGATCAGAGTAAAGCCAGCATTTATGATGTGGTTGTATCAAAGCCCTCGGGAAGTCTGACTGCTGATGTAGCTGCGCATGAAATGAGAGTCAGAAGCTGTAAAGATGTCTTACACATTGGAACATGGAATGTACGAAGCATGAACCAAGGGAAGTTGGAGGTGGTCAAGAATGAAATGGAACGTGTACAACTTGATCTGTTGGATGTCAGCGAACTGAAATGGACTGGCATGGAGCACTTTGCATCAGATGATCACATGGTCTACTATGCTGGAAATGAAAGACAAAGAAGAAATGGTGTTGCATTTATAATAAAGAAGAAACTTGCAAGAACTGTAATGAAATACAATGCAGTCAGCGGACGCTTAATCTCTATTCGTCTACGAGGATTGCCTATCAACACAACTATAATTCAAGTATATGTCCCAACAACAGCTGCAGAAGAGAATGAAATTGAAGAGTTCTATGTACAAGTACAAGCTGAAATTGACAGAACATGCAAACAGGATATCCTGATAGTCATGGGTGATTGGAACGCAAAAGTTGGCAACAAAGAAGAAGGCAAAGTAGTTGGAAAATATGGACTTGGCAACAGAAATGAAGCTGGAGAAAGACTGATAGAATTCTGCAAGACCAATGATCTATTCATCTCAAACACCTTCTTCCAGCAACAGAAGCGGCAACTGAACACATGGACTTCACCCAATGGATTGTATAAAAATCCAATTGACTACATCTGTGGAAGTCAACGATGGAAAAGCTCTGTAACGTCAACAAAGACAAAACCTGGAGCTGACTGTGGTACAGATCATCAACTACTAGTATGCAAACTCAAGCTAAAGTTGAAAAAGAGCAAACCACTCATGAATGCAGCAAACTATGACCTTGAGAATATACCACTGGAATTTAAAGACTGCCTGCAAAATCGATTTGCTGCTTTAGATACAAATGACAGAGCTTCGGAAGAGTTATGGAATGACATCAAGAAGGTTGTGTTGGAAGAAAGCGAGAAGTCTCTACAAAAGGTGAAAAAGCAAAAACGGCCAAAATGGATGACGGAAGAAACTCTGAAAATTGCCCAAAAACGCAGAGAAGCTAAAGCCAAAGACAATCGCAGAACTCAACAGAGATTTCCAACATGCAGCAAGACAGGACAAGGAAAAGTACTACAATGACACTTGCAAGGAAATAGAAGCAGAAACTATTAGAGGAAGAACAAGATCGGCTTTCCTAAAGCTACGAGAGTTAAAGAAAAAGTTCCAGCCTCGAATTGGAATGTTACAAGATGCTCAAGGTTCTATGTTGAATGATGCTGAGAAGATCAAGAAAAGGTGGAAGGAATATACAAAGTTTTTATATAATAAAGATCAAGTGGACCAACAGCCGTTTCAACCTGTACCTTATGATCGGGAACCATTGGTGATGAAAGAAGAAGTTGAATCAGCATTGAAAGCCTTATCAAAGAACAAAGCACCAGGCATTGAAAGCATTCCCATAGACGTATTGCAGCAATCTGATGCAGCTGTTACCGTACTTACAAGGCTCTGCCAAGAAATATGGAAGACAACATCATGGCCAACTGACTGGAAAATATCTGTGTTTATACCAATACTAAAGAAAGGTGATCCAACTGACTGTGGAAATTATCGCACAATCGCTCTGATCCCACATGCCAGCAAGATTCTATTGAAGATTATTCAAAAGAGACAACCATACCTGGAACAAGAACTACCTGAAGTGCAAGCAAGGTTCAGGAAAGGGCGAGGAACGAGAGACATCATTGCAGATGTGAGATGGATCCTTGAAAAGACTAAAGAATACCAAAAGGATATCTATTTGTGCTTTATCGACTATAGCAAGGCTTTTGACTGTGTAAACCATGAGAAACTCTGGACCACATTAAGAAGCATGGGTATACCAGAACACCTGATCGTTCGCTTGCGCAATCTGTACATTGTGTATCACAACCGCAATAGATCCAAAAATCTTAAGAGTAATGCCACTGTTTAGCCAATATATAAAATTAATTACTCCAATGTGTGAATATTTCCTTCATTCAATTATTCTATAAACAGTCTTCCTTACAAAACTACTTATCTTTTTCTAAGCGGGTCTCAGACTTGCGGGCAACTTTCTGTGATATATATCACTTAGTGCACCTTTTTGCATCAATGACCCATTTTCATGTCATTCTTATAACTTTCTCATGACTTTTTCTAAACTATTATTTCAAACGTCCAGTTGGATAATGTGAGATATCTTATAACAGCAAGCTTATCTTTTGTCTTTTTCTTCAATGTCCCAGCTTATCTTTTGTCTTTTTCTTCAATGTCCCAACGCCAGACTGGGCGCCTCTGCGTTTCACAGCCTTTATGTTTCTTCAGGGGATTTTACTTAGACAGGCTTGTAATATCAATTATCTCATCTGTTGCTTCTGAGATTGAACCTAGTTTTGGATAGCAAAGGGACGCGCATGCGGATGTGCGTTTCCAAAGGTCTTTGGAAACGCACATCCGCATGCGCGTCCCTTTGCTATCCAAAACTTGGTTTAATCTCAGAAGCAACAGATGAGATAATTGATATTACAAGCCTGTCTAAATAAAATCCCCTGAAGAAACATAAAGGCTGTGAAACGCAGAGGCGCCCAGTCTGGCGTTGGGACATTGAAGAAAAAGACAAAAGATAAGCTGGGACATTGAAGAAAAAGACAAAAGATAAGCTTGCTGTTATAAGATATCTCACATTATCCAACTGGACGTTTGAAATAATAGTTTAGAAAAAGTCATGAGAAAGTTATAAGAATGACATGAAAATGGGTCATTGATGCAAAAAGGTGCACTAAGTGATATATATCACAGAAAGTTGCCCGCAAGTCTGAGACCCGCTTAGAAAAAGATAAGTAGTTTTGTAAGGAAGACTGTTTATAGAATAATTGAATGAAGGAAATATTCACACATTGGAGTAATTAATTTTATATATTGGCCAATCTGTACATTGATCAAGAAGCAACAGTTCGAACGGAACAAGGAGAAAAAGAATGGTTTAAAATAAACAAAGGTGTAAGACAAGGATGCATACTTTCCCCCTACCTGTTTAATTTATATGCAGAACAAATCATCAGAGAAGCAGGATTGTATGAAGACAACAAAGGTGTGAAGATTGGTGGAAGACTCATCAACAACCTTTGCTATGCTGATGATACCACATTACTGGCTGAAAGTGAAGATGATCTGAAACATTTGCTTCTCACAATCAAAGAACATAGTCTCAAAATGGGCCTGCACCGTAATGTAAAGAAGACAAAGATCATGACAACTGGCATAATCAACAGGTTCATCGTTGAAGGAGAAGAAATTGAAATTGTGAACAACTTTAACCTACTTGGATCAACTATCAATAAAGAAGCAACAAACAGTCAAGAAATCAGACGAAGCATTGCTCTTGGCAGAATGGCTTTGAAAGACCTAGATAAGATTCTCAAGAGCAGAGATGTCTCTCTCCATACAAAGATTTGATTTGTTCAAGTCATGGTATTTTCAATAACATCATATGGATGTGAAAGCTGGACAGTAAAAAAGACAGATTGGAAGAAAATTGATGCCTTTGAATTATGGTGCTGGCGGCGAATACTGTGTATACCATGGACTGCTCAAAGAACAAACCAGTCGATACTAGAGAAGATCAAACCTAAGCTTTCTTTAGAAGCTCAGATGACAAGACTTTGACTTTCATACTTTGGACACATCATGTGAAGAGAGAAATCATTAGAGAAAGACATTATGCTTGGCAAGATAGAAGGTCAACGCAAAAGAGGAAGGACAGCAATGAGATGGATCAATACAATAACAGCAGCTACGGGTACTAGTCTGTCAACAATGAGTCGCCTGACTGAAGACCGAACACAATTTAGGATAGCTATCCAGAGGGTCACCATGAGTCGACTCCGACTCGACGGCACTTAACAGCAACAACATCACTACTAAAGGCCATTGCCATCACTCCTTTGTTTTGGCCTGTTTCTCTCACATTTTGAGCCTATGCAACCTGGTCTCCTGCCAGCACGGGGGAAGAATGATCAGTCCTGTATACCCGCTGCTACTTTTGCCAACTTCCTTCTGAAATTGGATCTGTGCATGCTAGCAGGTTTTGTGTGATTAGAGAGTCTCTCATGATTCTGACTTCAGGAGGAAGTCAGCAGCGGAAAGAGTCATAGCAGGTAAGAAGCACTACTCATCTGATTCCTCTTGCCATCGGAGAGTGGGGAAGGGGATGTGGCCTGAGGCATAGGCAAAGGAAGGGCGAAGTCCAATAGTGAGTCTCTTCCTATGGCCTTGCATCTTCCACATCTTCTGACTAGACAGACCAATGAATGACATCTATCCATTAGACATTCTTTTACTTTTTTATGTTGTGCTTTTTTAATAGAAGGTCTAACTTCAGTTGCTTTTTTCCAAACAGCATGACAAAAAAGAAACATAGGGAGGATATTCAGCAGCAGTGGCTAGCCCTTGTAAAGTAGCTAACCATTGCTGCTGAACTTTAAACCCAGCATGCAATATCCGGCCAATGGTATTGAATATTCAGCCTCTGCCTTGTTCTCTGTGGCAATGATAGTTATGTGAGCCTTTCAGGTGCCTAACTTTCACCACCAAGGGATAACTGACTAACAGCTGAATCTTGCCACTGGATGCTGCTTCTGTTCCACTGCCCGGGATGCACAGATGCCAATATCTGGGCATTCACTGCCAGCATGTGGGGATATTCAGTGGCACTAACCACTATAGTGCTGTTGACTATCCCAGTCACTGCGATTAACACAGTTAGCAAGTCTTCTGACCGCATTAACTGTTTGAATATTGGCCCCATAAAGCATACATTTTATCATTTGTTTACTAGGTTATCAGGCATCTACAGTTTGGGGCATCAGTAAATTCAGATTAAGTTTCTAAGAAATTATACTGAAAATAGTGTTAGTAACATAATGCATTTATTCAACACACTCTTATTTTGATTTGTACAACTATTTACTTCCTTATCTGGTAATGTGTTTGTTTTTAGCCTATCAAAATTGCAGCACATGAAGGTATGTTTACTAAAGTGTGCTACCCAGTAGTACTGTATGGGGTTTAGTGTGTGATTGGATATCATCCTAAAATGTACTGTGAACATGAAAACATAAGAAAATAAGACATGCTGTACTGGGTCAGTCCAAGGGTCCATCAAGCCCAATAACCTGTTTCCAACAGTGGCCATTCCAGGTCTCAAGTACCTATTGGGGTCCCAAAGGTATACACATTCTATGCTGTTTGTCCCAGGAGTAAGTCGTGGATTTCCCCAGTCCTCTTTAATAATGAATATGAACACATTCAAACCTGTTTTGAACCCAGCTTTTACTACATCCTACAGTAAAGAATTCCAGAGTTTGATTACTCATTGAGTGAAAAAATATTTTCTCTGATTAGTCTTATATGTAGCTCCATTTATTTAGATAGGCTTGTATACTGATTTTCTATGAGCCAAAGTGGTGTATATTCAGGTCCTGTATATATTTCTGTTGTCCCCAAAGGTCTGACAATCTACGCTTTTGTACCTGAGGCAATAGAGGGTTAAATGGCTTGCCCAACACTACAAGGAGCGCCTTTAGAACTAGAAACCCCAGTCCGTCTAGCCCAAAGTTGCTGTTCTTCTAGTGGGATTTGAACCCCTGGTCTTCTGGCCTGAGGTAGGCCACTCCTCCTACTTTTTGAAGGAGTAAACAACCAATCTATGTTTACCCATTCCAATTTACAATTCAGAAAGGCATTAAAACATCACCTATTTCTCCTACACTACTCTCAATACACCAATCCAACACCTTCTATTATGTAGACAATAGCAACCAACTCAAGACATGCCTAAGAATGTACATACTGTAGATACATATTGTAGTTATTTCTCTAAAAATTGTATATAGCTCCCTTGTTCAAGTCCAAGTTTCATTCCCCTGTTTCATTGTAAGTGTCGACCGGCACAATATTCGTTTTATGTAAACCGCGCTGATTTTTAACAGTGTGGTATATAAGAACAATAAAATAAATAAATAAATAAATTCCATCCCATTCATTATTTTATAGTCCTCTATCATATCTCTCCCCAGCTATCTCTTTCCCAAGAGCCCTAACCTTTTAAGCCTTTCCTCACAGGAATATCTTTCCATCCCCTTTACCATTTTGGTGGTTCTTCTCTGTAGCTTTTCTAATTCCACTATATCCTTTTTAAGATACGGTGACCAGAACTATACACAATATTCAAGGTGCTGTTGCACCATGGAATGATACAGCTGTATTATAATATTCCTGGTTTTATTTTCCATTATTTTCCTTATGATTCCTAGCACTCTGTTTGCTTTCTTGGCCATGGATGCACACCGGGCAAAAGGTTTCAATGTACTATCCACAATGACACTTAGATACTGATGATTCCAAATGTGGCATTTTGCATTGCGTAACAGTAGTCTGGGTTGTTCTTCCCTAAATGGATAACTTTGCACTTGTCCACGTTACATGTCATCTAGCATTCAGATGCCCAGTCTTCCAATTTATCAAGCTCCTCTTTGAAATTTCTTACAATCCTCTTGGGTTTTAACAACTTTGAATAATTTTGTGTCATCTGCAGATTTGATCACTCGTTATTCTCATTTCTAGGTCATATATGTTAAAAAGCAGCATGCCCAGCACAAATCCCTGGGGTACTCCACTATTCACTTTTCTCCATTGAAAAAAAAATCAATTTAACTCTACTTTTGGTTTTCTATCGTCTAACCAGTTTCTAATCCACAATGGTACACTTCCTCCTATTCCATGACTTTTTAATTTCTGCAAGAGTCTCTCATGGGGGACCGTGTCAAAGGCTTTCTGAAAATCCAGATACACTATATCAACCGGCTCACTTGTATCTTACCTGTTTATTCACACCTTTGAAAAAATAAAACAGATTAGTGAGATAAGACTTTCCTTGGCTAAATCCATGTTGGCTTCCTGCATTAAGCCGTGACTATCCTCACGTTCAATAATTTTGTTCTTTATAATGGTTTCTACCATTTTGCCCGGTACAGATGTCAGGCTCATTAATCTGTAGTTTCCTCAATCACTCCTGGAACCCTTTTAAAAAATTGGCGTTACATTGGCCCCCTCACTAAAACTCCTGCACTATCCTGGTAATGCATAACAGGGCAGGGACTAGGTGGGACATGGGTAGAATGGAAGTGTTGCTGGTGTGTCACCTCTCACATGGGCATTAAAACAGCAATGATTGCTTCCATGTCTTAACAGCACAACCAATAATGAGGAATGCAATAAGTTACAGCTCTGAAGTCGTAGCTAGCTGCACCATGTTATCTTTTATGTTAACAATTAATGCCTGGGTATACATACCATGCTAATAGTTAATATGGCACAATGCTGCTAGAGCACACTAAAAGTTGAATCAAACACCTCACACAGCTGAGTAGGTAGGCCCTTATATGATCCTGCCTTTCAACATCAAGAGTTGATCATATACAAGCAGATTTCCTAAAATCAGCAAGGTTATGAAGACTGATTAGGGTCAAGCACATTTTGACAGTAAATGCACATTTTTTTTCAGCTGCAAGTTCTAATTTAGTTTTGATTTATTTCATTTATTATTAATGAAGAAAGTGCTGCTGTTTGAAGCTGAGGTCAGTTCCATCAGAGAACTTTCACCATTTTAGAAAGCTAGCTGCTTGAGAAACTCTCAGACTTTCATTTTTCTACTTTCTTCTTTGGTATTTTGTTTATGTTTTTTTTTTAACCTCATTTATAAGTTTGAAATACTGAGGGGTTGCTTGAAGTTTCTAAATCTTCTCTAATTTAAAAATGAAATCAGAAAAGATTATCAGAGATAAAGAATTTAAATCTCATCTAATCTGTCTAGATTAATTCCTGTTGCAATTTCTAGTTTCTCTTTCACTTCTTTGCAACTAATGGTTCCCTTTGCTTAGCCAACATCGTCCTGAATTTTGTTTGCCTCCAAATTCTCAACTGAACAGCTATTCCATGTATCCATGACCCATCAGATGAAAGAGTTTACCCCTTTCAAGTCTTATGATCCCTTCCACTAAATAATAGTTGTTTCTTCTCCATTATTAATAACATTGAGGTATTTGAATATCTCTCATTCACCCCATCTCTGTTCAAATGCGGGTCCTTTATTCTTATCTCACAGGGCTTTTGATACACACCCTGAGCCGTTTTAGTAGCTCCTCTCTGGAGTGTCTTTACATAGAGGCATTATTACCGATTTTCTAGCCCAGATTTCTACAGGAAACTGGTCTTATAAGAGAACTCTGTCTGTGTGTCCTAAAAGACTCCATTTATCACCACTACATTGCTCAACCAGTTTTTCAACCACGGTTGATTTTCTGTCCTATTCCTAGGGTGGGTACGTTTTGTAAGATGGCATCTGGACCGGAAAGTCACAGAATTCTGCAGTTACCTTCTATCTCTGTTACTTAACAGATTAATCGCACACCTTCAACCCCTGTGGTACCAAGGTGGTTTACTCATATGCCAGAGGCATTTGCTTCTGGGTAAGTATAACTTCCCTGCAACAACCACAAATAGACTGCTGCAGTCCTAAACAGCTGGCTTTCTCAGCTATCTGACAGAGATGTTCTTTACTGGTATGATAGCTTTTAGGTTATCTGGTCCTTTTTGTCAGGTTATGGCCTTTCTGATTATTTTTAAAGGGTCTGTCTGTTTGAAACAGCTTCCCGGCCCCATTTTTCTGAAACTTTTTCAACTTGGGTTCTGAGAATTTAAGTGCTCTCTAAGTAAGACACTAGTTAGTCTCCTGTGGTTCTGCTGTTCAACCTGCTGATAATCTTGAGGCCAGAACCTTTTGGGGATACACCTCCCATTATCTTCTGTCTTAAAGAAACTTCTCTTCTTTTATCTCTTTCACTGTACCTGTAATAGCCAGCTATGCCTGTTTCAGAAGGGCTTCAACTTCCCTATATGCCACACTAATTTTTAATTTAGTAATGTTTTCATAGCTTTTTCTGCTGCCACAGTTCAAATGATGGGCCTATAGTTGCCTCCCTTCTCCATGTTTCCATTTTTTATGGATTTCATCTCTTCTTTAATCTCTTAGAACCTACCATGTCTCCAAAGACAAGTTAGAAAAGGTACAAAGAAGAACAACAAAAATGGTAAAGGAACTGGAAGGATACTCCTTTGAGGAGAGGCTTAAAAGGTTGGGGCTCTTTGACTTGGAAAAGAGATGGCTGAGGGGGGATAAGATAGAGGGCTATAAATTAATGAATGGAGTAGAACGGGTAAACATAGATTGGTTGTTTATGCCATCAAAAAGTAGAAAGACTGGAGGACACGCAATGAAGCTGCAATACAACCCATTTAAGACTAATAAGACAAAATATTTTTTACTCAACACGTAATCCAACTCTGGAATTTGTTACCAGAGGATGAAGTAAAAGCTGTTAGGGTAGCTGGGTTTAAAAAAGGTTTGGACAAGTATCTGGAGGAAAGGTCCTAAACCATTATTAAAGGGAACCCAGGAAATCCACTGCTTTCCCCAGGACAAGCATTGTGGAACCTGTGTGCCTCTTTGGGAACCTGCCAGGTATTTGTGGCCTGGAATGGCCCCTTTTGGAAAAAGGATACTGGACTTGATGGAGCATGGTCTTAGCCAATAAAGCATTTCTTATGTTTTATCTTACATTTTATGTTCTCATCTCTTAGAATTGTGAGGTCTACTCTTTCAGGAGCAATCGCCTCATCTCTCCTAATTTCTGTAGATATTTCAAGTACTTCCATTATCGCAGTCTTATCTGTGATCATTTCATTATTATTTTTGCCATTGTTCCCTGGATTAGGTATCCCACTTTATTCTTCCAGCAAAGGTTTAAGCAAAATAACTTGTTGAACATCCCTGCCTTCTACTGATCAATCTTCTTGTATAACCCTGTTTACCCTGGACCTTTAGCTATTCCCTCTAGTTTTCTGTTTCTTCTCTTTATTCAATAGATATTTTATCTCCTCCTGTTATTGACTGAGCATTTTTTCTTCTGTTTGAGCCTTAACACTGTAACTGCCTTGATAATTCTGTGTGCTTTGGCCTATAATTTTGTGATTTGAGAATGCAAATGTTTCTTTGCTTACGATTTCTGCTACTTCCTCAGAAAACCACATTGTTCCCTTTATTGCTCTTTCTTTTATTGACTTGCCTTATGCAGAGATCTCTTGCCTTTTCATTGTTCTCTTTTATTGTTACCCAAACCATGAACTACAAACCTATAATACTAATTTAAGGAGAAATATTTTTTGTCGGACATCACTCTAGTGATATATCAAGCTATCATGGCCCCATGGTGAAGTACCTTTTACTCTTAATATTTAAATAAAACATGCTGTTAAAACCATATATCTTTGATCATCACCTAAAAAAGAAAATCTCTTAATAGTACATTAAGGTTCTGCTGAGAATCACAGTATAAGGCAGGCAAAGGGAGAATTTGAGAAGAAGCTTGATGCGGAAGCAAAAACGCGAAGTAAAGAACTTTTCAAGTACATTCGTAGCAAAAAACCTGTGAGAGAGTCAGTTGGTCCATTAGATGATAAAGGGGTTAAAGGAACACTAAGAGGCGACAAGGCAATAGCGGAGAGACTGAATGAATTCTTTGCTTCAGTCTTTACTGAGGAAGATGTAGGGATGTTACCCATGACTGAAGTGGTACTTAAAGGTGCGGAAGAATTGAAGGAAATATCGATACATCGGGAAGATGTATTACAACTATTAAATAAACTGAAGAGCAGCAAATCACCTGGGCCGGATGGTATACATCCAAGGGTGTTGAAAGAACTGAAATATGAGATTGCAGACCTGCTATTAGTAATCTGTGAACTATCATTAAAATCATCTCTAATACCTGAAGATTGGAGGATCGCCAATGTAACACCAATTTTTAAAAAGGGTTCCAGGGCTGATCCAGGAAACTACAGACCGGTGAGCCTGACATCAGTACCAGGAAAAATGGTAGAAACCATCATAAAGAATAAAATTACTCAGCATGTAGATAGTCATGACCTAATGGGAGACAGCCAACATGGCTTTAGACAAGGAAGATCTTGTCTTACTAATCTGTTATGTTTTTTGAAGGAGTGAATAATCAGGTGGACAAAGGTGAGTCGGTTGATATTGTGTATCTGGACTTTCAGAAAGCCTTTGACAAGGTCCCTCATCAGAGACTTTTGGCAAAACTAAAGAGTCATGGGATAGGAGGCAGTGTACTATTGTGGATCAGGAACTGGTTAAAAGATAGAAAGCAGAGGGTAGCGTTAAATGGCCAATTTTCCCAATGGAGAAAGGTGTTGTACCCCAGGGATCTGTGCTGGGTCTGCTGCTTTTTGACATATTCATAAATGACCTGGAAAGTGGAATAACGAGTGAGGTTATCAAATTTGCAGATGACACAAAACTATATAAAGTTGTTAAAACCCAAGAGGATTGTGGAAAATTGCAAGAGGATCTTGATAAATTGGAAGACTGGGCATCAAAATGGCAGATGAAATTTAATGTGGACAAGTGCAAGGTATGCACCTAGGGAAGAACAACCCAAACTATGGTTACACGATGCAAGGTTCCACATTAGGAACCACCACCCAGGAAAAAGATTTAGGCGTCATTGTGGATACCATGTTAAAACCCTCGGCCCAGTGTGCAGCGGCGGCCAAGAGAGCAAATAGAATGCTAGGTATGATAAGGAAAGGAATGGAAAATAAAACAAAAGATATTATAATGCCTCTATATCGTTCCATGGTGAGACCGCACCTTGAATATTGTTTGCAATTCTGGTCGCCGTATCTTAAAAAGGATATAGCGATTTTAGAAAAGGTTCAGAGAAGAGCCACCAAAATGGTAAAGGGGATGGAAGGATACTCCTATGAAGAAAGGCTAAAAAGGTTAGGGCTCTTTAACCTGGAAAAGAGACGGCTGAGTGGAGATATGATAGAAGTCTATAAATTAATGAACGGAGTGGAACGGGTAAACGTAGATCAATTGTTCACCTTATCAGAATATAGAAAGACTAGGGGACATGCAATGAAGCTACAGGGTAAACTATTTAAGACTAATAAAAGAAAATATTTTTTCACTCAACGTGTAATCAAACTCTGGAATTTGTTAGCGGAGAATGTAGTAAAGGCTGTTAGTGTAGCTGGGTTTAAAAAAGGTTTGGACAAGTTCCTGGAGGAAAGGTCCATAAACCATTATTAAGAAGGGACCCAGGATATCAATGCTTGAACCAATACAAGCACTGTGGAACCTGTGTCCCTTGGGGAAACTGCTAGGTACATATGACCTAGATTGGCCACTGTTGGAAACAGAATACTGGGCTTGATGGACCTTGGTCTGACCCAGTATGGCATATCTTATGATCTTATGTTCTTATGTTCTTATATTCCATATCTGGCCCCCAGAGCTCTCAAGAGCCCTGGCTCTCCACTGCCATAATAACCCTGAAATCCCATCCATGCATCATGTTTCAAAATTTCTGAATTTTTGCTTCAAGGGCATGTCATCACACTTTAACACAACAAATCTTCTCTGTCATCTTTCAGCTTATTTCAGCATTTCTCTGAGCATCTCAAAACAACTCCGCTCCTTCTCTCACTTACAGTCTCAGGACCTAGCCACCCCATTTCTGAAGTACCTCGGACAGGATGTCTAAGTACTCTAGTCTGCAGACATCCAATTTGGGGAAGTCTATATGTGTGAAATGGTTTACATCCATGCACATACCCGGCATTGATAAGTGTGAGGGGGACATGTCCAGAACTGTCTACATGGACATTCATTTTTCAGGGTGGAGGTGACATGATTGCAGATGACACTTATACATGCCCTCCTTTCACTGCTGCCACTCCCTTGGTTTTTTTGGACATTCTGCTCTGGACATTCCAGAGTCATCCTTGATATCCCTCTAAAATTTCACTTTAGGGATGTGCAGATTTCAATTCCCTTCACAAAATTCTAAATTTGGCTTTCAGAATCTCCTTCTCACATTTTCCTGGTACCCACATGTGCCACAACAGATGGCTCCTCCCTAGCACTCTCTGAGATCCCATCTAGGTGACATGTGAGATCCATTACCAACACAGGCTGCTAATTCATCTTCAAATTCACCACTCACGCAGCTATCTACATTCTTAATGCTTGACTTACTAAATACAGTGCCATTCCTAACCCTTCCCTTCTGCGTACAGACTACTGAAGACATATCCTCAATGTGAGAAGATACAATATCTTCTAGAGAGCAGTTCCCAGCTATGGGGCTACTTTCTGCCACACCAAGGTGACACTTTCAGTCCAAGTGACCTTCAGGTGAGGTAAGATATGCCATAGTGGGTCAGACCAAGGGTCCATCAAGCCCAGTATACTGTTTCCAACAGTGAACAATCCAGGTCACAAGTACTTGTCCAGTGGTTAAGCAGTGGATTTCCCTGGTCCTCTTGCAATTTTTCACAATCCACTTGTGTTTTAACAACTTTGAATAATTTTGTGCATCTTCAAATTTGATCACCTCTCTTTCTTATTCATATTTCCAGGTCATTTATAGATATACTGAAAAGCAGTGGACCCAGCACAGATCTCTGGGCTTCTCAACTATTCACCTTTCTCTATTGAGAAAATTGTCCATTTAGCCCTACTCTTCATTATCTTTCTTCCAATCAGCTCCTAATCCACAATAGTGCATTGCCTCCTATCCCATGTCTTTTTAATTTCCCCAAGAGTTCTCATGAGAGACTTTGTCAAAGAGTTTCTAAAAATCCAGATACACTACATCAACCAGCTCACCATTATCTACCTGTTTATTCACACCTTCAAAACAATATAAGAGACCTTGCATCTCTAAGAGAGCACAGGGGTCTACAATTCTGGAAGTGGGTCTATTCTATTATGTTCCTAAGGATCTTCTCTATATACCTCTCCATGTGCCTCAGTTATTTTTCTACTGGACATATAAGTTTCAGTAGACAAATATCACACATGGTTTCACAAGTTTTGTGTTAAGTTTTGCTCTGCCTAGTACTCTGCCCTCCAAGCCATCTTCTCTTCCCAGTGCCTGCCCATTGAAGGCTAGCAATAGTACTAGCTTTTATTTTTTTTTATTTTATGGTGATTTACTAATGAACACTCAATTAGTTTTGAAATTAGGAAAGTATTCATGTAATATTGTGCATTGACTCTGCCTGGTACCATCATTATGCTGCGTTTCAGAAGGCACAGAAAACATTCAATGAGTGTAAATTTTAAAAAACAGACAGAACAGCTGCTCAATATTACATTATGGTTTTGAAATGTTTAGTGCTGCAGAAAAGTCCTGTTTACACTGGCCATTTAGTATCGCTGCATAGCAAATTGGTGCCTAGTAATATATTTAAAAGACACAGCTCAAGCCCTGGAGCTGTTGTTTTCCTTTTTGCCAAATGTGAAAACTGGCTTACAGAGCTATCTTGTTGACATACACCTACTTGCCCTCTCTGGTGGCAGTGTGAGCTTTCTCGTCTCTTTCTTTCTCCATAATCTGATGCTGATGCCAGAACTATAACAGCAATCTCAGACATAATCACTCTAAATACTATTGAAATCATACCTCAATACAATGTTTTTACTATGGATGATGAATTCATCCCATATAAAATTACTCAGAATTGCACCTTTGCATAATCTAATGCTGACAGCAGCGGGAATAGTGTCTCCTTGGCAAATGGGCCCCAAACATTTATGACATAAGAATATGATCAGATTTAGGAATAAAGAAATTGTGGGTTATGCCTTTGCTTTAGTTCTTTTTAATATTAGCATTAAGTCATAATTGATCTGCTCATATTCAAGATACTATGAATCTATAGTTACATATATGCTTTGGTCACCTCAGCTTCATTATCTTAAGGCTGGATGATGATACCACTTCAGTCTTGTTGGTGTTCCTTAAAAATGCTAGTGCATACTAAACTGATTTAACACATTAATCTATAAATTAACACATGCTATGGGTCCAATTTTGAGAGGCAACTTGCAGGGCTGCCCGTTTTCACCCTCCAACTCTCCCCGCATGGCCAGAGCAGCAGTACGGGGAGAGCCGGTGGAGGGTGGGAGGAGGCGGAGTGAGGGTGGAGCGGGAACAGGCTGAGGCGGCAGGACATACAGGGCCGATTCAGGTCACAGTCCTGTACATCCTGCAGGGTCAGGGGGAACCTTCTGCTTTTTCACCCTCGAAGGGACCTGGTGATGGGGTCGGGGCAGACTGTGCAACCAGTGAAGAGGACCAGCTGGGGGATGGTGGTCAGCTATGTTTCAGTGCGGAGAGTTAGCAGAGGACAGTGATTGTGTCAGGGAGTGCAGGTCAGTATCTGTCAGCAAACGAGGGCTTTGGGGTGGAGGGTATGGGTGTACAAAGGACTGACAGGGGTAGGAAGCACAACAGGATGTTTACTCAGACTCTGATGGATAAAAAGTTTTTGAAGAACTTGTGGAGAGTCATGTGTTGCATGCATTGCGAGAAGCATTTGCGTCGCTCAGGTGATGAGTTGGCGGTGCACATCTGGGATACATCAGATTTGTGGGACTCCTCTTATTCCTTGTCTTCGGAGGGCACTGGGTGGGAGGATGACAGTGTGGGTCAGCATGGTTTGGCATGTTGAGGACCGAGTTCAGTGGGGCACAGTGAGAGTGGAGTCATTAATGACCCATGGTTGGCGGAGAATGGGCATATGTTGAGCAGGATTGCCCCGTTGGATTGTTAGATGTCTAAGAAACTACAGGCAAAGGTGCTGCGGGGTCAGTATGTGGATATCTTTTCACTTCTGGCTCATGATCAGGACGTTGCGGATAAGAAGAAGGGGGCAGGTGCTTAGGAGGAGAGTAAGAAAGGGTGATCTTGAGTTCCTAAGACCATTAGTAACTGGTTGTTGGCATTTCATGTGTTTTCTTCGATTGGGGGGGGGGGGACAAGCAGGCCCTCTACCCAGGGCTCCTATGATATTCATATGTGATCTTGCGGGCTCATAGGACTTATGGGGGTTGGGCTTAACTCAACTATGATGAGCAGTTCAGGAAGAGCTTGGAAAAAGACAAGGTCAAGGCTTGGGGATTTTGGGATGTGGATATTTGGTTGGCGGAAATGACTTTGTGTCGGTCTCCTTTTGGGAAACCAGGTCATGTGGGCTTCCCAAGACCTTTGGCTGACATTTTTCTGGGGGGTTGGTCACAGGCATCGGGTAGTAGGTGGGGTGGGGAGAGGGCCAGGGGGGATTGGAGCACTGGAGCGGACAGTGCCTGTTTTCATTCAATGTGGGCCATTGCGACCAACTGGGGTGTTGTTTCAAACACAGATGCCCCATGCACGGGGGGAGAAGCCCAACCTTTCGATGTTTCACCAGAGGTGGGGGCCCACTTAGGGGTGGACATGCCCAGTTGGGTGGCGTGCCTCCATTAATGGTCCCAGGCCAAGGCGCCGTTGCCCATTAACTTGGTGGCCTTGGAGGGCTAGTTATCTGGATTTGGCAGCTGCCCAGTTGTTATATGAGGGTCTTCGGGATGGGTTTGTGATTCCTTTTTCAGGGCCGCCTGTTTCACTGGGCAGGTAATGCTCCTTCGGTGAAATGGCTGCAGGGGATTGTCTCCAGCAAGTTGCAGAAGGAGCTGGAACTGGGAAGAATTGCAGATCCATTTGAGTATCCTCTGCTGTGCAATCTTGTGGTGTTCCCATTGGGGCTTGTGCCAAAGAAGGGGCTGGGCTAGTATTGGCTCATTCACAATTTGTCATATCCGGTGGAGTGCAGTGTGAATGATTTTATTAACCCGGCTCTTTGTTGGTGCAATATGCGTCCTTTGATTCTGCTGTTGGGGCAAGGGGCGTTGATGGCAAAAGCAGATGTTGAGTCCACATTTTGATTGCTCCCCAGCTCATTTTATCTGCTTAGCTTTCATTTCCAGGGGTGATATTAATTTACCAAGTGCATGCTCATGGGGTATTCAGCGGCCTGTGCCTGTTTTGAGGCCTTTTCTTCCTACCGACTCTATGGTACACTATTTAGATGATTTCCTTGTGGTAACATCAGCAGGGTGTCTGGAGTGTGGTCAGCTGTTGGGGGTGTTCCAGCAGTTGGTGAAGGTTTTGGGTGCACCATTGACAGAGGGGAAGATGGAGAGTCCTGCTATCGGTCTCACATTTCTCGGCATAAAATTGGATTCCAATGTTTTGGACTCCTGGTTGCCGGTGGAGAAGGTCTCCAAATTGGTGGTTTTGATTTAGCGGACTTTGTCTGCCCTAAGTTGACATTGGGGCAGGTGCAAGAACTTTTGGGACATTTCAGTTTTGCTTGTTGGGTGATATCTATAGGTAGAGTATTCACACGGCAGCATGCATTCCTGACTCAAGGTGTGCAGAAAAAGCATCACTTTATTCGATTGAATAGTGGTGTGAGGGCAGATTTGAACATTTGATTGGCGTTCTTGCAGGATTTCAATGGGGTGTGTGTGTGGCATTTACCAGAATTGTCCAATAACGATCTGGAGCTGTATAAGGATGCCTCTGGGGGGGGTAATTTATTGGGATTTATTTTGAAGGTGCATGGTGTGCAGAGTCTTGACTAGATGCATGTAGGGACCGGTTTTGGTGCCGGAACATTACCTTTTTGGAGCTGTTCTCCATTTGGGTGGCATTGCTGCTGTGGGGTGAGTGCCTACGTAATTGGAGCTTGTTCTTGCATTCTCATAATATGGCGATGGTGATGACGATTAGCCAGCAGGCTGCCAGCTTCCCCTTGTGGTGGAATTGCTTCACCAGATGGTACTGAGGTGCTTACAGCTGAATGTATGGTTGGAAGCAAAACATGCCTGGTGTGCAAAATTCAGTGGCGGATGTTTTATTTCTTATGCAGTAGGCCTGGTTTTGTGCTTTGGCTCCAGCCATAGATGCAGTACCTTCCCAGATCCTGAAGAATTGTTCGGATGTCCTTCCTCATCACTTGAAAAATTGTTCAGGGCTACACTGTCAGAGAACACCTGGAAAGCCTATGGAATGGACTGGTGGCATTTTTTGAGCCTGGTGCCAGCTGGAGAGTGGAAAATTACTCAGGATGATGTCTTGCAGTTTCTGAAATTGGCATTTGAGCATCGCTTGTCGCCACATGCTGTCTCGGGGGTGCTGGCGAGTGTGGCTTTTGTAGCAAAGCTCTGTGGGCTTCCTGACTCTGCCACATCTTTTGTGGTCTGAAATCTCGTGAAAGGCTTTGCTAGAGCACAGTTGACCTTGGCAAGGTGGTTGGTGTGGCAACCCCTCTGGCATGATACATTGTTGGCTCTGTTGGCCATCTTGCCCTGGGTGTGTGCTACCTCCTTTGAAATGGAGTAATTCCCACTAGCACTCCTTGTGGCCTTGGGCAAGTCACTTAACCCTCCATTGCCTCGGAAGAAAGGCCTGGCAATCTACTTCCGGTGACACTGCCAAGAAAACCCAGGAGCTTCTGGGTCACCAAAAGTCAGGACTGACTCAAAGGCACACATTGCATTGCAATTCAGTGTGGCTTTTATTTTTGCGTTTTTTGCAGCACTTAGAGTGAGGGAGTTGGAGGCAACTTCCATGTCCTCTTCGGATGAAAGGGGACTTCTGGCTGATGATGTGGTTCTCAGGGAGGAAGAGGTGCAATTATGGATCCGTCATAGCAAGACAGATCAGCTGGGATGGGGGGCCTAGGTCCACATGTGGAGCGTTCCTGGCTTGGTTTCCTGTCCAGTGTGTTGTGCCTGAATCTTTTCATGCTCTCAATTAGTGGGGGGCCTTTTTTGGTTGTGCCATGAGCAAGGGGATCCACTGACCCAGTTCCAGTTTTCAACTATTTTGAAGCAGGGATTGGAAGTTGCGGGTTTCCCGCTGCAGACATTTGGAATGCATTCATTCCACATCAGCGCTGTCATGCTGGTTGCTGCGAAAGACCTTTTCTCGCTGGCGATTCAGTATTTGGGTCATTGGCATTCTAATGTTTATAAGAGATATATGCATTAACTGGGCTCTTCCAGAGCCTTTTCAGCTGCTTTTTCTTTTCTTTCCCCAGGTGGCGGCAGCGTGAATTCCTCATGTGGATGCGTGGGCATTCCTTTATTTTGTGGGCCCAGAAGAGAGCAGCCAAATCCAAAAGGGGTTTGAATCTGGGCCTCGCAGAAAGTGGAGTGCTGCTGCTGCAGTGGATAGGACTCTGAGGGATGCAGTGATCCCAAGTGGAGGAGTAGCCTAGTGGTTATAGCACTGGCTTGGGCACCCAGAGACCAGCGTTTGATTCTTACTAGCACTCCTTGTGGCCTTGAGCAAGTCAATTAACCCTCCATTCCTCAGAAACATACAAGTTATCAATGTCCCTGTTTAATGTATGTTTGCCAAGTTTAAGTTACAATGTAAACCACTTTGATTGAAATGATAAAGCAGTATTAAAAAAACTGTTAAATAAAAATAATAAATAAACTACTACCTGTGTTACTGGAGGCTCGTCAATATAATCAACTCCATTGTATCTTGGTTCATTTGGGGGGCAATGATCTTTGTGCAGTGAAAGGGTTTCACCTTATCTGACAAATGAAGTGGAATATGTTCTTAATATGGGGTCACTTCCATGCTGCAATGGTTATATGGTCGCAGATAATTTCTAAGCGCCTATGGTGTGATGCCCTCCCACCGCCATCGATGGAGCATTTGCAGAGGCAAGTGAATGTGGAGGTCTCCAAGTTCATCCATGTATTGCAGGGGCTTGTGATGTCATATGACTTAATTACAGTTGATTTCCCGGGGGCTTTTCCGCCCAGATGGGGTCCATTTGTCAGATATTGGTCAAGATATTTTTATAAGTTCAATCCAGGATGTTTTGGAAGGGTGCAGTAAGGCATTTCAGGCTTCAGAATTGGTGGGGGAGACAGAGATATGCAAGGTGCAGCCTCCGCTCTTGGTGGGGCTTAGAGGTGGCTGACCTCCCCCTAGGGTTAGTTCATTCTCCACACCCCTTGAAAGGGTGGGGAGGAAGACAGGGATGGGAGCACTGGGGGGCTTTCTTTAGCATGGGTATCATGTGCGGGCCCCATGTGCGGGCCCAGTTATTTTAAAATTCCCGTGGAAATAAGCCTCAGCCTTGCATCACCACAGGCTGGGGAGTGGGGGGGGGGGGGTGGAGGAAGAGGAGAGTCCAGAAATATGGTATATGATGGGGCTAGGATGACACCATCTAGCCCGACCCGTTGGGAGAGTTTAATATCACTTACTTTGAGATGTTATTGTTAAATATTTGGATGTTGAATAAAGCTGTGGCCAATGTTTGCCAAGCACCTCTCCGGGGGTTGTTATTTCATGGCTTGTGGGTGAGCAAATGGATGGGAGTGCGAATGCCTAGGTTAAGTGCCTGAGCTCCCACCCCCTCCAAGCAAATGGGTAGTGGGGTGGGTAACCTGGTTGAGCCCGCCATCCATTCACTTGGAGAGCGGAAGGGAATGGGTGCTGGCAGGAAGGAAAGGGGGGGGGGTTGGGAAGAGGGGAGAAAGTATGAAAACTCACCAGAGGAGTTTTGGGGGGCTTCAATAATAGCAGGAAGGGAAGAGCAGACTCGTGACAGTCGCCCACCCTACCTTCCCAGGAGATGGCATGGGGATTATCGGGGGGGGGGGGAGGGGAGGGAAGTGGTGGAAAGGTGGGTGGGGGGTTCTTGTTGCACCATAGGATGGGATTTAGAGGTGGCTGACTTCCCTCTATGGCTAATTCATTCTCCCCACCCCTCAAAAGGGAGGGGAGCAAGACAATGATGAGAGCACTGGGGGACTTCCTGCAGCATGGGCATCACCGCCATATTATTTTAAGAGTCATATATTGTGGAAATAAGACTCAGCGGCATCACCACAGGCTGGGGAGTGGGGGGGGGGGGGGGTTAGCGGGAGAGAAGAGTCCAGAAATATGGTCTAGGGATGAGCTAGGATGACACCGTCTAGCCCGACCCTTTGGGAGAGTTTAATATCACTTGCTTTGAGATGTTATTGTTAAATATTTGGATGTTGAATAAAAGCTGTGGCCAATGTTTGCCAAGCACCTCTCCTGGGAGTGTTATTTCATGGCTTGTGGGTGAGCGAATGGATGGAGTATGAATGCTTAGGTTACAGGTTTTTTATACTGCTTTCTCATTTCAGTCAAAGTGGGTGACATTGTAATGCAAGCTTGCTAATGAAACAGTGATTGGGGAGGGGGGGGGTTGGCCACATCCTGTTTTCTGCAGCATGTGCACTTCTCCCTCATGCTGCATGTACCTGCATACCTTGCAGCAATATGCACATTTCCAGCCATAAGCCATCAGCGCCACACTTGCTCAGCCCTGGTGACATATTTCTTGTCGCTTACATGTCCATTGCCCTTGTGTGACATCCACATCTATATTTCTGAACATCCATGCCTCTCTTTTGCCATGCACATTCATGGACATATTTCATAAGTTGCTGTCTCTCTCCCAACGTTTATAGTTGCATGTCTCTGGGATGGCCTACACATCCTTTCTAAAATGTTCCTTCATATGTACATTTTGAAGGAAAGATGGGAGAGAAATGATATGAGAGAGATGTTTAAATACCTCCGTGGAATAAATGCACAGCAAGTGGCCCTTTTCCAGTTGAAAGAAACATAGAAATATGATGACAGAAAAAGACCACATGGCCTATCTAGTCTGTCCTTCCATATCAACAACTACAACAGTCCCCTTTTAGCAAATCTCTGGAATGAGGTGTCATAGGATGAAGGTGGGAGGGGATAGACTCTGGAGTAAATAAATGAGAGCTGTTCTTATTGCATTGAACCTCTGCCTTGGGATGTTAAAAGGTTCATTATAGATATATGTTTATATGGTCTTACATATTTATACAACATATCCTCCAGTCCAAAAGGAGTGGTATTTAAGAGAAAACTGGAGAAGTGCTGCTCTTTGTCTCTGGTGTACTTTGTGTGTGTGTGCCGTTGAGTCAACGTTGACTTCTGGCAATCCAGCCTTTGGGTTTTCTTGGCAAGGTGTGATCAGAAGTCGATTGCCAGCCCTTTCTTCTGTGCAGTAAGTCTATAGCATCCATGTATTAGCCAGGCTCAACCCTCCTTAACTTCTGAGGTCTGCCGAGGTCAGGCTCATTCAGGGCAGCGAATCCATATTCCTCTAGTTAAACACCATCACAAGTATTCTATGTACATTTATTACTTAGGCTATATAAATATAAATTTGAGTTCTATAGCATCTCTTTCTCCAGGAAACCTATATAGTAATATAAAGTTGTGGCTTTTGTCTGTCTTTACATTGGTCTCCTTTCAATTTTATTAGCATTATAATTTAGTTACATAACCTATATTTTTAACTGGTAATATTCACCCTCATAACAAATCTGTTGCTTCACCAATTTAAGATTGTAAGAAAACCTTTTGTGCTCAATTAAGAAAGCCTATTGTAAGTAATGAATTACTGTCAATGATGAAAAAGTTGGCATTTCCATCATACAATATAAAGCTTTTTTGTTCTTTATTTAAAAAGCAGATCATGACAAACACGTCAGTAGAAACTGAGCCGATTGCTCAATTTGTAAGTGACCTAAAACTATGCACAAATATCTTAATATAGAAACAGAGAAAATAGACCAAAAAGACCACATTGTATGCCCATGCAAACCAGCTACCAGATTGTACAACCTTATTTTTCTCCTTCAGAGATCCTCTGTGGTGACTCCCAACCACTTTAATCGAGCTAGCTGCCACTGAGTACCCCCCCCCCCCCCAGTCTTTCCAAAGCACACAGTCCAACAAAAATACACAAAACTCATTAATAGTGAGAAGTTCCAAATATCCCCATGTCCTCCTATTACAGATTATCATTTGTAACTGCAAGAATTGTTCTCTTTGAATTAGCTATCATTACTTGACATTGGGATAGATATTTTTCAAACTATGTCACTCCAACTTTCTTCTACACAGAAATCTGAATGCTGAAAAACTGTGCAGTTCTAGTATAAGACAAAACTCCTTGATCTACAAACTCCTTACCTATAAGTTCTGTATGCCTCTGGAGAAAAAGAAGAACAGCCATACTCGTTCTGTTTGAATGGACAAGTGGCCTTTTCAATGGATACAAAAGTAAAAAGATGCAACTTCGGCAACATCGATTTGAGGTGCAGCCTTCTCAAGATCTGGTTAGCCCTGGTCAGGGAGCGGTGTCTGCTGAGGATCCCACTAACACATTGGTGAGACCATTGCCTTTTACAATGGAAAGCTTGTGGGAAGCCTTCTCCACTATGCAAATTTCTATTTCTTTGCAACTCCAGACAATTTCTCAGCAGCTTCAATCATTTGGGCAGCAGTTGGTGACTTATTAATCTAGTGTGAACGCTAAAGTTGCCTCTGTTGAGGGCCATCTGTATACATGAGGCTACCCACACCTTTGTAAAAGATTCTATGGCCATTCATAGGAAGATGGAATTTTTAGAGAATTCAGCAAGGAGTCGCAACCTGCGAGTTTTAAACTTCCTGAGGGTGCCTTCTAATGTGGCCCTGGAGCTATTCAGAAAGTTTTTGATTTCTACATTGAAGGTTTCGGTTGAATCAATTCCACCTATTTCTAAGGCTTTCTATTTGCCTACTGCTAAGATTAAAGCTGTGGATAATCTTGAGAAGTCATTATTGCTATCGTCAGATAATCTGGATTTGACTACTTTTTTTGGAGAGATCGCCCTCAGACTTAGGGATGTCACCCTGGCTTTAGAAGCTGACAGAGATTGACTTTTGAAATTATTTTTTCGTACTCCCAATAAAGTGTTTTTGGACTCTCAGATTAGGATGTTCCCTACCCAGAAGAGGAGGAGGCAATTTGTGTTGTATCGTGCTGGGGTGATCCAACCGGGTGGTCTTTTCTTTTTGCATTTTCCCTATAAATGTTTGGTGAAGTTGGCTGGTAACAGCTATATTTTCTATGATCCATCTCAGTTGGCCTCCTTTATATCTTCTAGATTGTCGACTATGCCGGAGCCCTCTTCCTTGCCTCCTCTGGGTGGCCCTACCTAGATCGTTATTGTGGGCCAACCTATGGCAATGGTTAGTGTACCCCCTTTGATGTCTGTTCATTTTTAATTTTTTGGCTATGTAAGAAATTTGCTTTGTATTGTGAACTGTCTTGCTTCGTATATTGAGGACTTGAGGGTTTGGGTTGCATAATCTTAATTTATTGTTGTTTCTTTATATTTCATTCTTTACCTATCCCTTTCTGTACAGGATATAGTTCTTGTATTTATTTCGTGAAATTGCTTAAATAAAATGTTTAAAGTGACTTGAATTTCTTAAAAGAGGTCTCATTGCATATACTGGAGGGGAGAGCATTCCAAAGTGATTATGTGATGCATCCATACATGCAGCAGTAAAGGGGGACTAACTAACAAATTTCCGTCCTGAGAACGGAGTGTGTGAGATGGCCTGTAAGGAATTAGAAGAGTAGAGAGATGGAGAGTAAGACTAGTATAGAATGCCTTGTGAGCGAGCATCAACATTTTGAAATGGAATCTGCATGGGAGGGGCAGCCAATGATAATGAATAAACAACGGAGAAACATGATTGAATCTAGAAGCACTGGCGAGAAGTTGAATAGCCATGTTTTGCATAGTTGCATTTTTTTCAGTTTAGTGGACCTTAGGCCACAGTAGATCAAGTTACAGTAATCAATATGCGAGACTACAAAGGCATGGATAAGAGTTTGTAGAGCACTATCAGAAAAGATTTAACCAGACAGATTTTGTGAAGTGAAAAAACAAAAACAAAAACTCAAGAACATACTGTAGCAGCAACTTGTTGATTGAAGAATAATTGGGAGTCAAAAATGCCTAGTATGTGGTCCTCGAGGAACTGAGTTTGAGATTCCTCATCTAAAGTAGATGTGTAAAGTTAATTTGCATAACCCATCCAATGGGAGGGACTGAGATAATAAAAGATAATGACTCTAAGGGGAGTGACTGGAGAGCCTTGGAGTAGTAGATATTTTAGAGAGATGATTTTGAGGGGAGGGAGTGTAGTGCTGGCCTGCTCTCTGGAGAAGTTCTCCATCTTTTTACTTTTGTGCCCACTGAAAAGGCCATCGTTTTAGTCTTATACTAGAACTCCACATTTTTTTCAGCATTCAGATTTCTGTGTAGAAGAAAGTTGGAGCGACACAGTTTGAAAAATGTATATTCCAAAGATAAGTGATGATAGCTATTCAAAGCGACAACAATTCTTGCAGTTACAAATGATAATCTGTAATAGGAGGCCATGGGGATATTTGGAACTTCTTACTGTTACAGCAGAATAGCACTGCCGTTTATCTCAGGACTCACTGTAGGAGATGAAATGCTTTTAGTAATCCAAAGGGCCTGAGACTTTTCTGGATTTAGCTTGAGTCAATGAGATTCTAACCACAAGGCTATAGCATCCAATCAAGCTGATGGAAGAGAGATCAGGTGTTGTAGTAGCGAAGTGCAGACAATGAATAAATCCAGGAGTCAATTGCAGGGTCCAAGCCAATTTATTGTGCACAAGGCCCAGACAGTCAATGCTTCAAAAAGGACCGAGAAAAGTTCTTACAGAGACATATTCATTTTATACATTTCTTTTCAGTTTGATACATGCAGACTTTCTATTGGTTCCAACGCCCCCTGCATTTGTCCAATCGGAGATCCCTCCTGGGCCTAGCACCCAGCTCCCTCCTCTAGGATTGTTCTAACAATGGTACAGTTTCTAGGTGTGGATACAATTCTACTGCAAGGTCATTTCTAGCTTTAGGAATGCAAATACTGAAATATTTCTATCCTCAGAACACAAGAGAATAATGAAGGATTTATGAATTCATGAAAAACTTCTTATTAAGCAGTTTAAAGCAATTTTCTCAATCTTTCACAGATTTTTGGTTCTTTACTAAGATGGGGGTTGGAATCAGGGCCTAACTTACAGGCCTCTCATATTTGCAGGCTATCATAGGCCATAGCCTCCACAGTGTGAAAAATAAAGATGCATAGTAGACCAAAATGATACCATCAGCATTACCAGAAAGAACTAACACCATGATCCTGAATCACAGTCAACATAGGCGCTAGAAAAATGCTGAAGAGAGTTGGTGAAAGAACCGACCCTTGTGGGACCCCACAGGAAAGACTTAACACTGAGGAGAAAGAGGTGATCAGTTTGCACAGATCTTCTCACAGGCATGTATGCTGTCTTTAATTTCACTGATATGGGGCAATTTATATGTGGATTAAAGAAAATAATAAATATGTAAGTTGAATTACAAGGACAGGGGCTGACACTGCAGAAACAAGAGCTGACAGCACAGGTACAAAGGCAGTTTTTTTAACCTATAAATGCTTGTGAGAGAGCACTCCTTCTGCAAGCAAGTTCACGTATGACTTCAAACTGAAGGTGTAGCCTAGTGGTTAGAAGCGGGTTAAATTCCACATCCTACACTTGCATTCCTTATAAAGCCGGGCAAGTTACATTGGATGAGGCACAAATTAAGAATTTAAGCCCTCTGTTAAAGGAACCCACAAATTGTATCTGAACTGCAAGCCTCCCTGGAACATGATTTGAAAAGGCAAATAGTTTAAAATAACAAAATCCACCAATGCTGGACTTAGCATTTCCTCTAGTGATACTTCCAGTCTCGGTAGGAAATGAGTTCTTATCTGGAGGTAAGAACTGTAAGGCACTATATACGAGTTTAAGTGCAGACGTTGCCTAGCCCACATCATCACTGCTGATTTACAATAGATGCACCAAGGGTTCTTTAGGCTTCTATACCTGCACCAGAACAAGTTGGATTCAGTTAAGGCCAGGGCATCCCAAAAGATGGTTCAAGGTGTTGATACTCTAGGCAGACCTTAAGCCTTATTCTCTCCCTGACTGTCAGAATCTATTTCTTAGCTTTGAATGCCCTGCTGTTTGCCACCCCCTAGAAGTTGCCACCATAGGCGACCGCCTAGTTTGCCTGGTGGTTGAGGCGGCCCTGGTTAATGCCTGAGACTTGTTTTCATGCAAGCTAAACTAGGCATGGGACTAGAACACAGAATGTCTTTGGATGCAAAATTAACAAAGCAGAATTCGAGCAGTTACACTGAAGATAAACCCTACATATGCAAGGCAGAGTTGCCAAGTTACCCAGTTTCAGGAGTAAGATTTTAAGCCAGTCCTGGATTTCTGACAATCTCATCCTGATGCTTTATGAGACATGCAGCACTGATTCCAATGGTTAAAATCAGGAACTACAAATACCATACTGCATTGCAAATTTAAAGCCAGAACTGGCAAAAGATCTCACTCCTGGAACTGAGTAACTTGGCAAATCTGGCAAGGGACTTCACATTTGTTTACTTGGGCTGCAGCTTATTGATTGAGCCTGCATATTGTGATGGAATTTATATTCTAATCACAAAAGGAAGGAAGGTGGTGACAAAACCCTGGGACCAGGATAAGACCCATCAAAGAAAAGAGAAAATGTATCCAAAGCAAAAGGGATATGCAGGAAAGGAAGAGAAGAGTACTGCAACTTCCAGGAGGCAAAGTGAGCTCTGGAGGTGGAGTCTGTAAGGGCAGAGAGGGTGGAGATGCAAGAGGCAGAAGGGACAAGGCCTAATTAAATGAAGAGCACAGCCTGGGCAGTGGAGGAGGAGCATCAGGAAGAACGAAAATTAGGTCAGTCCTATACTGGCACGAGAGCTGAAAGTCTACAGTGGATGGCTGTGATAGGGGTTTCCACACTGAGAGTGCTGAGGAAAAGGAAAAACCCCAAACCACGAGAGGGTGGTGGCAGACAAGGCAAAACCCAGGTGAGTTCTACATAATTGAATGGACAGAAAAAACATTGGTTAGTCCTGTATTATTGCTTTCAGCAAAAGAAGCCTACGTATTTGGAAGTGTTGTATAGTCCCAATCAACAGTTTATCTGGTGAGTTTTATTTTTGCTTTCAAAAACACTGCTGAGTCATGACTGTGAGTTGACGTGTCAAATAAGGTAGTACTGTGTGCAGGCAATAGGCAATGGTAGTGTCATAGACTTGATCATACAGGAACTTTGACACTGGATGTTTGGGCAGCCCCTACTTGGAACAAAGCCATGCAGAGAACATTACAGAAAGGAACCACTGAGAGATGCACTAACAGTGGTAGAATCCTGGAAAAGACCTATCTTTACACAGTCTATACATGGGGTAAGTCTCTCGTTCAAAAGTCCATACTAGAAAACAAAAAGTCTTGTTGTGTCATAGCACTTCTTAAGCAAACGGTAACGTTCCTTACTTTATCCGGAGTCAGGATAATTTGGTTAGCCTTTTAAAACACTTTGACAACTATAAGATAAATGCAAACACTGTGTAACACGCTTGATTTATTTTTCCTTTCACTGCTCCTGCAACAGGGTGAAGCACAATGGGTACCAAACTGGAGGTGGGAGGATACTATACTGTCCTTTTGAGTCACTGTGGTTTTGCAAACACACAAGCCCAAAAGTACCTAAATCTAACCCTTGTCCCAACTGTTATCTAGAAAATGTCCCATATGCAGTTTGTGCCCCTTGCTGGAGGTTCATGGATAATCTGGCCAGCTGAAAATGCTTGGGGGGGGGGGGGGGGTGTTGTAGCACTGAGTTCACAGCAAGAATGTGACATTCTCAGCCTGAATATACTGAGATACAGTCACATTCACATTCTAATCTGAACTTTATTTAAGCACAACAATAGCTACACAAGATTGCATCATTTAAAACCTGATATTATTATTGTTAAGTGTCATTGAGTCTATCCTGTGTTTGCCCGTCATACAGGCAGCTAATTGTTGATAAGAGTGGTATCCATCATTGCTACTATTGCATCAATCCATTGTATTGGTGGTCTTCCTCATTTGCATTGATCTTCAATGATGTCTTTTTCATTGATCTTTCCTTTCATATCATGTGTCCAAGGTTTGAAGGTTGAAGTCTTGTCATTTGAGCTTCTGAGGAAAGCTTAGGTTTGATCTCCTATTGTACTGGTTGATTTGTTCTTTGGGCAGTCCATGGTATACACAATATTCTTCTCCAGCATCATAATTGAAAGGCCTTGCTTTTCTTCCTGTTTTTCATCTTTACAGTCCAACTTTTGTATCCATACGATATTGAAAATATCATGACTCTATGTACATTTCTCTTGTTCATTTCTACATTAGAATATCTTATCCAGGTCATTCACAGCCTTCTAGCAAGAGCAGCATGTCGTTTGGATTTCTTGACTGCTTGTCTTTTTATTATGGATCCAAACTGGTTAAAGTTGTCTATTATTCCTATTTCTTCTCCATTAAGGATGAAATTATTGATTTTTGCCAGTTGTCAGGATCTTTGCCTTTTTCATGTTAAGTTACCGGCCTATTTTTAGACTATGTTCCTCAATCTTGATAAGCAAATGTTTTAGATTGTCTTCACTTTCATTCTGCACGTGGTATTAGCAGAGTGAATATTGTTGATAAGTCTTCCACCAGTCTTCACACCTTGGTTGTCTTCATACAGTCCTGCTTCTCTGAAGATTTGTTCTGCATATAGAAACATGATGGCAGATAAAGAGCATATGACCTATCCAGTCTGCCCTTCCTTACCAACTACTACAGTCCCTTTTTTCCTTTACAGATCTTCTGTGTTTTTCCCATGCTTTCTTGAATTCCGATACTGTTCTCATCTTTATTGCATCCACTAGGAGACTATTCCAAGCATCTACCACTGTTTGCACAAAGAAATAGTTCTGCATATTACTCCTGAGTCTATCCTCTTTCACCTGCATCCTATGCCCCCTCGTTGCAGAGCTCCCTTTCAAATGAAAGATGCTCTCCCCCTGTGCATTTATGCCATGGAGGTATTTAAACGTCTTTATCATATTGCCCCGGGGAAAGTATGTACTACTACTACTGAACATTTGTATAGCACAAAAAAATGTATGCAGCGCTGCACAGACACATGTAAAAGAAGGTCCCTGGGATACATCCAGGGGGAATGGTAAGGAAACACAAAGGAGATCAGGTTTGCGGATTTTGAACCATTCTGTTTCTTTTTGTTCCATTCAGCTGTTGCTTCTTGATTAATGTAAAGGATTTGCATGAGAACTATCAGGTGTTTTGGTATATTTATGCTTCTTAATGTAGCCCAACGTTTTTCATGAACTATAATATTGTCACTTTCTAGAGGTTTTATGCTGTGTAGCTACAAATATTTGGTCAGCTCTACTTTTATTTTTATTAAAGATTTTACATGGTACAAACAAGTAAATCATCTTTCAACTTCTCCATAGCCATATCATAGCCACAATGTAAACATAAAAAAGAAAACAAACAACTTTAGAAACACATTGCAAAAACCCAACCCACCCCGACACCTCACAAACCTCTCGTCCTTACCTATTAGCATATTGTAACATTAGTAACATTAGTATAGCGATCCAGGGCAGCCCACCTGTCCTTCGGTTTCCCCCACCCATTTAAAAAGTAGGATTTTTCATGAGCTTTTTCGTATCTGCTATAGAGACAGACTTGATTCCACCATCTACCCCACTGTAGCTTCGAGGGGTCCTTCCAGAAAAATAAAATTTCTTTTATGGCAACAGCTAACATAAAATTCAGTACGAAAAAGTGCTCTTTGTCTACCCCTGGAATTTCTATCAGTGACCGTAACGCTATTATGCGTCAGGACAGGGGAAAAGAGAAACCCACCACCCTCTGAATTCTTTCCCAGACATGATGCCAAAAACCCTGAACGTAGGGGCATTCCAAAAACATGTGACTCAATGTGCCAGGAGCGCTCTGACAGGACCAACACTGGGACGTCCTCTCTGAATTCCATTTGGCCAGTTTCAACGGTGTTATATATGCCCGGTGAGCAAAGAAGTACATAGATTGCATAAGGGAAGCCGATCTAGAGGAACGAACAATGGGACCCCACATGTGGTTCCAAACTTGTGGAGGCAGAGTACAGTCTGTTTCATCCTCCCAAATCTTCCACAGGCCCTTTGCCTGCTCCAAATTGAAATCCCTGAAAAGTGCATAAAAACTGGATATGCCTCCTCTCCGCATACTGAGATCCGTTGCAATCCTTTGCAGTCCCCAAGACTCCGCGAGCTCTCGGGGGTTAATCTTCAGCTGGGCTAAACAGTGTTGGAGTTGAAGATATTGAAAAAAACAATTAGAAGGTAGCTTAAACTCCCCTTGTAACAGATTGAAGGACTTCCATTCGCCGTCCATAATCAAGTGGCCCACAGTCCAAATGCCACAGCGCTGCCAGGTCGGCCACGCAAATGGAACTTTGTTAATTTTGAGGACCGCATTATGCCAAAGAGGAACTTGCATCGAAAACGGATTCTCCTTTACAATTAGAGGTAGTAAACTTTGAAACGCTTGCTGCGTAGCAGCTACTACCCTGCCCATTTTAGAAGCCGCGGGACATCTCATACACATGCACATCTGCACAGGGCACGGGTGCATCAGACGTTCTTCAAGAGACAACCAAATTGGCTTTAGCGAAGGGGTGACTTCGCCCCCCCCACAGGCCTCCCTGCTTTAACAGCGCAGCAAGATGGTACCATTGAAAATCTGGAAATTGCACCCCGCCATTCTTCTTGTTTGCCTTCAATTTCTTAAGTGCAATTCTGGGCGTCTTCCCATTCCAAAGAAAGGCACTCAAAGTACGTTCCACCTTCTTGTAGACAGCTGCTGGGAATAAGATTGGTATCATTCCAAGAATATAATTTATCTTGGGCACTAATACCATCTTGATCGACTCCATCCGGCCCCACCAAGTGAGATGCATAGGCGACCATTTCATGGTAAAAGACCGGGCGATTTCTTTTATCTTCTCAGCGTTCAGCTGCACAGTCTCATCCAACGGGGTCGAGAATTGTACTCCAAGATATTTTATGGCCGACCCAGCCCATTGGAACGAAAATTCCTGGATCAAATTGCTATGCGCCCTCTTATTGAGAGGGAAGGCCACAGATTTTGACCAGTTTACCTTGTATCCAGAAAAACATGCATACTGGTCAATCACTTGAAGAAGGGGAGAGACAGATGAGGGACGCAAAAAAAACAAAAGGTCATCTGCGTATGCTGACAGTTTAATGTGCAGGTCAGCTATCTCAATGCCCTTGATAGCTATTGTCTGTCGAACAACAAGGCAAGCGGTTCCAATGCCAAGTTAAACAGCAGAGGAGACATTGGGCAACCTTGCCGCATGCCTCTGTGCAAGGAGAAAGGCCTGGACAGCTCTTGATTGACAAAGATCCTAGCTGCTGGTTGGGCATACATAATACGAATCATATCCACGAACCTCACTGGTATCCCAAACCACTCCAGAACAAGAAATAGGAAAGGCCATTCTAGCCTATCAAAAGCCTTCTCTGCATCCAGTGACAGCCCGATAAAAGGCTCTTCAGCTTGTTCTGCTAATCCAAGGATGTTGCACATTAATCGAGCATTATCTGCTGTAGACCTCCCAGTCACGAAACCACATTGATCTGGATGTATAAGGTGATGCAGTAATTTATTTAAACGACTAGCCAGAATAGCTGCGTATAGTTTGTAATCCGCATTCAGGAGTGAGATGGGCCTGTAGCTACCCACCAGTTTTGGGTCCTTCCCAGGCTTCTCCAACACGACCACAGTGGCCTCCGCAAAGACACCGGGGGCCGTACCCTGGACTTGGAGTAGCTGAAAGTATCACAGCAGAAAGGGGGAAATTTCTTTTGTAAACAGCTGGTAGAATTCTGTCGGAATGCCATCCGGGCCTGCCGCCTTACACCCTTGTAATCCAGAAAGCACATCCTCGAGTTCCTGCTCTCCTAAAGCTCTTTCCAGCTCAACAGCCTGTTCAGGGCCCAGCATCGGGTGCTCGATCTGACGCAACCACTCTCTCATACTTGAAATATCACACGCCACCTCAGAAGTATACAAGGAGTTGTAGAAGCTCCTGAACGATTCAAGTATCTCAGAGTTTCCAGTCAACTGAAAATTTTGCTCATCTAATAAGGCGACAACATGCGATTTCTCTCTCTTCAGCTTCAGACTGGCAGCCAAAAGTTTGCCCGACTTGTTCATCTCCGTATGGTAGCGGGCCTTCTGGGCAAAGGTGTGCTGCTCAACTTCCTTACTAAGCGCAGCGTTGTATTGGAACCTTAGTTTCTGCAACCGGGTAAGAACCAGGGAGCTAGAATGCCGATGCAATAGTCGCTCGCCAGCCCTGATCTGCTGGTCCAGGTACCTCAATTCCTCCTTCGCCTTCTTCTTGACTGCAATATTATAGCTGGTGATCTTTGCTCTAATGGAGGCCTTGAAAGCTTCCCACCATGCCCATACTGATGTGTCTTCTGGCCGATTAATATTAAAAACCCCCTTTATTTCTTGCCGAACAAATTGCTTGAAGGCCTCATCCGTCAAAAGGTGCCTCAGAAAAAACCATCCTCCAGATGAGACCGGGGTCTTCGACACGACCAGATCGCACATTATTGCGGCATGATCAGAAACATGAGTACTTAAGATCTCCGCACTGGGAATGTCTTTAACCAGAGATCGAGACACAAGAAAAAAGTCAATCCGTGAGTAGGACGCATGTGGGAATGAGAAAAAAGTGAAATCCTTTTCAACAGGATGCAGAATCCTCCAAATATCCACCAGACCCCTTTCCTCCATGATAGACTCTAGAACCTCTAGAGCTCTGCTCCTTCTGGTCCATCTACAGGGCTGGCAGTCGATCAGTGGGTCCAGGACCATGTTGAAGTCCCCACCTAGCACGATGGAGGAAGAGGAGTACTCAAGGAGCAGCTCAGTCAGGCCTTGAAAAAATTTGGGGTTGTCACAGTTAGGCGCATATACATTGTTGTTGTTGTTAAGTGCCGTCGAGTCGGAGTCGACTCATGGCGACCCTCTGGATAGCTATCCTAAATTGTGTTCGGTCTTCAGTCAGGCGGTTCATTGACGACAGACTGGTACCCGTAGCTGCTGTTATTGTAGCGATCCATCTCATTGCTGGCCTTCCTCTTTTGCGTTGACCTTCTATCTTGCCAAGCATGATGTCTTTCTCTAATGATCTCTCTCTTCGCATGATGTGTCCGAAGTATGAAAGCCGAAGTCTTGTCATCTGAGCTTCTAAAGAAAGCTTAGGTTTGATCTCCTCTAGTACCGACTGGTTTGTTCTTCGGGCAGTCCATGGTATACACAGTATTCGCCGCCAGCACCATAATTCAAAGGCATCAATTTTCTTCCTGTCTGTCTTTTTCACTGTCCAGCTTTCACATCCATATGATGTTATTGAAAATACCATGGCTTGAACAAGTCGAATCTTTGTATGGAGAGACACATCTCTGCTCTTGAGAATCTTATCTAGGTCTTTCATAACCATTCTGCCAAGAGCAATGCGTCGTCTGATTTCTTGACTGCTTGTTGCTTCTTTATTGATAGTTGATCCAAGTAGGTTAAAGTTGTTCACAATTTCAATTTCTTCTCCTTCAACGATGAACCTGTTGATTATGCCAGTTGTCATGATCTTTGTCTTCTTTACATTAAGGTGCAGGCCCATTTTGAGACTATGTTCTTTGATTGTGAGAAGCAAATGTTTCAGATCATCTTCGCTTTCAGCCAGTAATGTGGTATCATCAGCATAGCGAAGGTTGTTGATGAGTCTTCCACCAATCTTCACACCACTGTTGTCTTCATACAGTCCTGCTTCTCTGATGATTTGTTCTGCATATAAATTAAACAGGTAGGGGGAAAGTATGCAGCCTTGTCTTACACCTTTGCTTATTTTAAACCATTCTGTTTCTCCTTGTTCCGTTTGAACTGTTGCTTCTTGATCAATGTACAGATTACGCAAGAGAACGATCAGGTGTTCTGGTATACCCATGCTTCTTAATGTGGCCCAGAGTTTCTCATGGTTTACACAGTCAAAAGCCTTGCTATAGTCGATAAAGCACAAATAGATATCCTTTTGGTATTCTTTAGTCTTTTCAAGGATCCATCTCACATCCGCAATGATGTCTCTCGTTCCTCGCCCTTTCCTGAACCCTGCTTGCACTTCAGGTAGTTCTTGTTCTAGGTATGGCTGTAGTCTCTTTTGAATAATCTTCAGTAGAATCTTGCTGGCATGTGGGATCAGAGCGATTGTGCGATAATTTCCACAGTCAGTTGGATCACCTTTCTTTAGTATTGGTATAAACACAGATCTTTTCCAGTCAGTTGGCCATGATGTTGTCTTCCATATTTCTTGGCAGAGCCTTGTAAGTACGGTAACAGCTGCATCAGATTGCTGCAATACTTCTATGGGAATGCTATCAATGCCTGGTGCTTTGTTCTTTGATAAGGCTTTCAATGCTGCTTCAACTTCTTCTTTCATCACCAATGGTTCCTGATCATAAGGTATAGGTTGAAACGGCTGTTGGTCCACTTGATCTTTATCATATAAAAACTCTGTATATTCCTTCCACCTTTTCTTGATCTTCTCAGCATCATTCAACATAGAACCTTGAGCATCTTGTAACATTCCAATTCGGGGCTGGAACTTTTTCTTTAACTCTCGCAGCTTTAGGAAAGCCGATCTTGTTCTTCCTCTAATAGTTTCTGCTTCTATTTCCTTGCAAGTGTCATTGTAGTACTTTTCCTTGTCCTGTCTTGCTGCACGTTGGAAATCTCTGTTGAGTTCTGCGATTGTCTTTCTTTCTCCTTTGGCTTTAGCTTCTCTGCGTTTCTGGGCAATTTTCAGAGTTTCTTCCGTCATCCATTTTGGCCGTTTTTGCTTTTTCACCTTTTGTAGAGACTTCTCGCTTTCTTCCAGCACAACCTTCTTGATGTCATTCCATAACTCTTCCGGAGCTCTGTCATTTGTATCTAAAGCAGCAAATCGATTTTGCAGGCAGTCTTTAAATTCCAGTGGTATATTCTCAAGGTCATATTTTGGTGCATTCATGAGTGGTTTGCTCTTTTTCAACTTTAGCTTGAGTTTGCATACTAGTAGTTGATGATCTGTACCACAGTCAGCTCCAGGTTTTGTCTTTGTTGATGTTACAGAGCTTTTCCATCGTTGACTTCCACAGATGTAGTCAATTTGATTTTTATACAATCCATTGGGTGAAGTCCATGTGTACAGTCGTCGCTTGTGTTGCTGGAAGAAGGTGTTTGAGATGAATAGATCATTGGTCTTGCAGAATTCTATCAATCTTTCTCCAGCTTCATTTCTGTTGCCAAGTCCATATTTTCCAACTACTTTGCCTTCTTCTTTGTTGCCAACTTTTGCGTTCCAGTCACCCATGACTATCAGGATATCCTGTTTGCATGTTCTGTCAATTTCAGCTTGTACTTGTTCATAGAACTCTTCAATTTCATTCTCTTCTGCAGCTGTTGTTGGGGCATATACTTGAATTATAGTTATGTTGATAGGCAATCCTCGTAGACGAATAGAGATTAAGCGTTCGCTGACTGCATTGTATTTCATTACAGTTCTTGCAAGTTTCTTCTTTATTATAAATGCAACACCATTTCTTCTTTGTCTTTCATTTCCAGCATAGTAGACCATGTGATCATCTGATGCAAAGTGCCCGATGCCAGTCCATTTCAGTTCGCTGACACCCAACAGATCAAGTTGTACACGTTCCATTTCATTCTTGACCACCTCCAACTTCCCTTGGTTCATGCTTCGTACGTTCCATGTTCCAATGTGTAAGACATCTTTACAGCTTCTGACTCTCATTTCATGCGCAGCTACATCAGCAGTCAGACTTCCCGAGGGCTTTGATCCAACCACATCATAAATGCTGGCTTTACTCTGAAAAGTCTTCAGCTCTTCCCCAGTAGCTAGTTGAGTGCCTTCCGACCTGGGAGTCTCATCTTCCAGCACCATAGCACAATTTGTTTTGTTGTAACTATCCATTGGGTTTTCATGGCAAGATACAGAAGTAGATTGCCGGGCCTTCCTTCCGCGCAGTTTAAGTTTGGTGTTGTTGCCGTTGTCACAGAAATGTGATCCTCCGCCGTCAACACTATCCCATTCTGCTGCTGCCCAGATGGGTGGTTTGTCTTCGTCTGGCACCTCAGCTGAGACCTGTCCATCTTGGGAGACCCTGCCAGTAGTTAAACTACCGATAGTTTAGCTCTCAGCATCACTGATGCACGCAAGCCCTCACAGCACGACAAGCTGCAAACCAAGTGAGAGTGTACATTAAGTGTACATTAATGAACACTATTTGTTTTTGATCAATGGCTACCTGGGCACTAGCCCACCTCCCTTCAGGGTCAGCTCTGAGCACGTGACATTGAGCCTTCTTGGCCTTTTTGACTAAAATTGCCACCCCATTTTTCTTCCCAACTGCTGCAGCATGAGACACCAAGTTATACTTGCCCATAGCCAATTTTGCCGTCTCTGCAGCAGAAAGATGGGTTTCCTGCAACATCACTACATCTGCTCCTTGCTTGAAACAATAAGCAAGAATCTTTTTACGTTTGACAGGATGTTTGATGCCCTTTATATTCAGGTACAGTACCTTAAGAGAGAGCATTTAACCGAACATACTGGAGGGCCCCCGCGTTCAGGATCGCTTTGTAAACACAAGCCTGCAACTGACAGAATGCTATCTGAGGTTTGCAAGGTGTCACCATAAACTCTGCACTGCAGAGACTACTAACTGGGTGAGCCAACATAGGTCCACAAGAGGCCTCCCGCTATCCCCTTCCCTTCATCTGATGCATAGAAGAAACACAGTACAACAATTCCCCAACACCACAGAATTAGTCACACCACCCCCAGTCAAAGATCCCACTTGTCCCCAGATGTCTCCCTGATACCCCAAGGGGCAAAAGGGGGAAGCGATATCATGCAAAGCCAGGAAAAATCCCAACCCAGTTTAGCACATAATTATTTCACATCCCAAAGCCCCACTCAACCTCCCAAATAACAGACCATAGAGGAGATACAAATACCTACAAAAAAGGAGAAACATGAGCCCTGCATCTCCTGAGTCTACAACCGCCAACAAGAGTGGGAGAAACAGGAGGGGGGATAATACCTGAGTACACAGTGAATTAAAGACATCAAAGTCCAAAGAGTCACTGCATTTGCAAAGCTTCATGTTCAAGAAACTGTAAAACTTCAGCTGGATCATCATAAGACTTGGAGCTGTTATTATAGGTGATCTTGAGACGGGCTGGATAGAAGAGACCGAATCTCGCCTGCAATCTCTGAAGCCTAGGCCGCAAAGCCAGGAACTGCCTCCGTTTATCCGCAGTGATTTTGTACACATCTGGGAAAAATGAAATCTTGCTTCCCTCGAACTCCCACACAGATTGCCTTTTAGCTGCGGCCATAATTTGAATGACTTGCTGATGACAAAGCAGGCAGAAAATTATCGGCCGCGGAGTCTTCCCGCTCGTTGACCGCTGCGACGACACTCTGTGCGCGCACTCTATTTCCAGCTGCCCAGCGAACTTCACCTTAAGCAAGGCAGGAAGCAGTTTCCCCAGAAACACAAAAAGATCAGGGCCCTCCGCTCTCTCCGGCAGACCCACCAGCCTGATATTATTCCTCCGGTTGCGATTACTTAGGTCTTCAACCTGTAACTCAAGACGCTTCAACCGCTTGCACACTTTATTTAAGGATTTCAACTGCTCCGAGTGTACCGCAATTGTGTTGTCAGCTCTGTCCATGCACTCGGAGAGGTCTTGAAATCGCGCCTTCATGTCCCCTAGCTCCGACTGCACTCTTACCAGCGCATCCCCATTAGCCATCACAAGTTCCTTTACCGCTCGGATTTCCCCTAGCATCTCTCTCATTCCTTCCTCTGATTCACGAGAGGCGGCCATCTTTTGAGGCGAGAGCAGGTCTGACTTCGCTCTCTTGGAACCTGAATTAAGCACAGCGGCAAAGTCCAATTTAGTTGGTTTCCCCCCTGCAATGACACCGGTACCTTCGGACACAAGACCAGGGTTTTTTTAACAGCTTAGCTGGGGGGAGTTGCACTATCCTTCCAGGAATCAAGCCAGGGAATAAAAGCGCTCTGATATTAAGCCGCCATCTTGCTTCCCCGCAGGCTCCGCCCGGTCAGCTCTACTTCTAACCTTATGCAGTTATGAGTGATTATGCCTATAGCACCTCTCTACTCAACTAAATGCAGTTGATAGATGCTATTTTCATAGCGATCGGGTCTCAGACTTATCAAGGCTATTCACTGGACCTACTTGTATGGTGCAGTGAAAGATGCCGTTAGTACATCAATGACCCGTTTACATTGCTTAAATTATTTTTCTTTTTCATGCCGTGTCGACTTAATAAATTATGTTTTAAACCATGTCAGATTATTAAAAACATCCAAATTTTTTTGTATAATGAAGATTGCTTATCTTAATTGCTAGTTGTACCACTAACAATACTTTCTCTTCTCCACTAAACTGAGTGGCGGAACTTCGTATTGTATCTCTGGCGGTGCCTGTCCTCCTGTCGCAAGGCTATATTGTAAACGATACTCCCAACGCACAATCTTGGTGCCGTGGCGTTTCATGAATGTTGTTTCTTCAGGGGAATGCCTTAATAAAACAAAGCATTTATCCTTTATCCCAATCTGTTAGAGTAAGAGAAACTTGACATAATATATGATTCAGTCATAATACTAACACCGGTGAATGGAGAAGAAATTACTTACGGCTGTCATCGGTGATTTTTCAACTCTAAAAACACCGTGCATGCGGAATAGAACCCTGTGAGGGGATTTTAACAGCTGCTGAAAAGATTATGTGGAGTAATGCTCTCCATTCATTGGTGGGGCTTTACTGACAAGCACCCCGTTCAATAGATGTGTTTGAGCCTTTGGGGCTTATGGTGTCTAACTGGAAGATCCATTTATGTTCTCGATATATCAATGTTTGATCTTTGGATTTACCTTTTTCTCCCTGGATGACTTGATCTATACCAAAACACCGTATTGTTGTAAAGGAATGATTTTGTTCAATACAGTGTTGCACTATCGGGGCTTGTAACACCTTACAATGTAGTCTACTGCAATGTTCCTTCATCCGAATGTGAAAATTACGAATGGTTTTACCTATGTATAGCAATGAACATGGGCAAACTATACAATAAACCACATGAGTTGAGACACATGAGGTTCGATGCCTGAACCGGTAAATGTTTCCTTGATGTGTGAGTTCTTGCAACTCTAAAGTTATATCGCATATAGTGCATGCTCTGCATTTGTAATGACCCATCATACCTGCCGTGGTTCCAAGCGGATGTGATCGTAATACTGTGGGGCTAAGAATCTCTTTTAAATTTGTGTGTCTTTGCCATACGCATTGAATTTGCTGATTTTCCAGTCCCGGTGTGCTTTGCAGGACATTATTATGTTTTTTCAAAATCTTCTGAATTTGATTACTATAAGGAGAATGTTTGGTTATTAAATGAACTTTGTCCTCGGATTTTTGTTTTGATGCGGGAGACAGCAAAAGCTCCCTATTGATGTAAAGTGCTCGCTTATAGGCTTCATCTACAACTTGTTTCAGATATCCTCGTGACATTAATTTATCTTCAAGTAACTTGGCTTGAAATTTGTAATCTTTTATATCTGAACAATTTCTTCGATAACGAAGAAATTGGGAAAACGGGGAGGCTATTCTTGAGCCCACGAGGATGTGCGCTCGTGTAGTGGAGTAGGGTGTTGCGATCAGTGGGTCTGCAATATATTGTGGTGTTCCATATTTTATTTTCTCTGATGACCCGTACATCTAAGTATGTCACAGTATGTGCAACATGAGAATAAGTGAATTGAATATTAATATCTTGAGTATTGAGCCAATATCTTAAGTATTGAGCCGTAAGTAATTTCTCATCAATGAATGGAGAGCATTACTCCACATGATTTTTTCAGCAGCTGTTAAAATCCCCTCACAGGGTTCTATTCCGCATGCGCGGTGTTTTTAGAGTTGAAAAATCACTGATGACAGCCGTAAGAAATTTCTTCTCCATTCACCGGTGTTAGTATTATGACTGAATCATATATTATGTCAAGTTTCTCTTACTCTAACAGATTGGGATAAAGGATAAATGCTGCTTTTTATTAAGGCATTCCCCTGAAGAAACAACATTCGTGAAACGCTACGGCGCCAAGATTGTGCATTGGGAGTATCGTTTACAATATAGCCTTGCAACAGGAAAGGACAGGCACCGCCAGAGATACAATACAAAGTTCCGCCACTCAGTTTAGTGGTCAAGAGAAAGTATTGTTCGTGGTGCAACTAGCAATTAAGATAAGCAATCTTCATTATACAAAAAAATTTGGATGTTTTTAATAATCTGACATGGTTTAAAACATAATTTATTAAGTCAACACAGCATGAAAAAGAAAAATAATTTAAGCAATGTAAACGGGTCATTGATGTACTAACGGCATCTTTCACTGCACCATACAAGTAGGTCCAGTGAATAGCCTTGATATGTCTGAGACCCGATCGCTATGAAAATAGCATCTATCAACTGCATTTAGTTGAGTAGAGAGGTGCTATAGGCATAATCAGTCATAACTGCATAAGGTTAGAAGTTGAGCTGACCAACGTTTTTCATGGTCTACTATGCAATCAAAGTCCTTGCTGTAGTCAATGAAAAGCTATGAAGATATTCTTTTGATATTTTTTTTAAATCTTTTTCAAGAATCCATCTTGCATCAACAATAATGCCTCTTCTTTCTTACCCTTTTCTGAATCTTGCTTGAATTTTGAGTAGTTCTTGTTCCAGCTATGTTTGTGGTCTCCACTGAATGATCTTGAGTAGAATCTTGTTGGTGCGTGGAATCAGATTGTTTGTGTGATAATTTTCACACTCAGTTGTATCACCTTTCTTCAGTATTGCTATGAAAACAGATCTTTTCCAGTCAGTTGGCCTGGAAGATGTCTTACAATACTTACAAGACTCTGTAAGGAAATTTGGAACAGCTGCATCTAATTGCTGTAATGCTTCAATAGGAATGCCATCAATGGCCAGTGGTTTGTTCTTTGATAATGCTTTTAGTGATGCTTCAACTTCCTCTTTCATCACCAATGGTTCCTAATTGTAACGATCAAAATCTGATGATGGATTCAGATCCAATCTCAGTAAATTCATAGCTTCATTATTTCATTGCCATATGTTATGTTTTCCCAGTGCTAAAACATTGAGCCTGGCACAGTGCAATACTAAGTATTTGTAGTATGGGCATGCATTGAAGTATGGTAGCACATAAGAGAGTTTTTTATAAAGTATTTTCCACATGTAAAATATGTTTTACTTAAAGAAAATACTTATATATACCCTTGTGCAATTTTATATATCAGAAGTAGGTCAGAGAAACATAATACCTATTTTCATACAAATTGGTTTGTGCTTTGGACGTTTGAAAATGGGCATAGAGAAGTCCAAAGCACAGAGATGTCTTCAGAGCCATCTGGCTCTGGCGACATCCGCAGCATGAGGAAATCCCAGTCTGAATGGGGTCATGGTGGTGGCAATACCAGGCCATTCCAAGGAACCTGGAAGTCGCCGCCTGATCTCAGAAATAACATAGATGCGATGCCAGAAGTCCATGTTGAAACTTGCTCCAGGCACCTGAAAAGTGCTAGTTTTGGATGAAAAACATCCAGAGGGTGTAGAGAAGATGATAGTCCATCATCTGCAATACTCGGCACAATGTGAATGATAGCACCAGTGGAATTTGAACCCTATTTCCATTTTTCCTAGGTCACTACTCTAACCATTGGGCTATCCTAGATGTTCAGCTTCTGAAATTTGGTTCTGAGGATGTCTATGTAGATGTTCCCCCTGGCATCCATATAAGGCATGTCCATGTTTGTGAAATCATGTCTGCACCTGGATGTTCCTGCTCTTCTTTTTTTCAGGTGTTCTGGGTTAGATGACCCAGATTGGACATCTTTTCTATTTAACAGGTTTTACATACCACTTTATCATGTCAAAGTGGTTTACACTGAAACTTAAACTTGGTAATGTACATTAAACCAGGACATTGATAACTTGGATTTTTCTGAGGCAATGGAGAGTTAAGTGACTTGCCCAAGGCCACAAGGAGTGCTAGCAGGAATTGAACCCTGGTCTCTGGGTTCCCAAGCCAGTGTTCTTAACCATTAGGCTACTTCTCCACTTACATAGCTTTTCTGAGGGTATTGTGTAGGCAGAGCCAAGGTATATAGATGTAGAGCACATGCACATATTTGCATCTGGCTCAGAGCGAGGATAAATTTTAGGAATATGTAGGCCAAAACGTTTTTTGTTTTATTTTTTCCATTTTTCATCTTCATATTTGTTTTTTTCAGCAGTGTGCCCTATTGCACAATAGAGTGCACGATTGCCACTTTTTTTTTTTCAAAATGAAAGCACATCCGTCCTAAATTTGTGAAAGAGCTTTTGTGCATTACTGGGGATAGTTATTGGATCCTGTTTTTATAATGGCACACATATTTCCTTCATAAATAGATAGACAGACAGACATTAGGTGCATTTTTGGAAATGTGTATAGGTTCCCTGTCATACAATTGTACCAGAGTCCATTGCATCATTCCTACTAAATAAGAGAGCTGCATTTACAGTTAACTGAAACCCCTCTATTTCTACAATATCTACTTAACATTTTAGTATCATGTCACATGCAACAAAGTGCCTTCATTATCTTCATAGTTCATTTGCTCTGAAACTGAAATGGCTTTGCACTTGCACAGAAATTCATCTTGAACAGCGAAGTAGAAATGAGAATTTCTAATGTTTGGAACAGAGAATATGTGATTACATGTATGTGGGACGCACCATTTATTTAATTGATTTCAGTATTCCACAGAAATATATTTTGCATCTATTTGTTATTCAAAGGAAAGCATTAGCTAGAATAAGAATGTGCATTTAATTCATTTATTGTAAAACAGCATACTTCATTTACCACTCTATATTGGAAAAAAATTAAAGAAATTGGTACCACCTCATATTTTTTTTGCCCCTCATGTTATTTCTGAATGTTGTTTTGCTGAGCAGCATGCAACACATAACAAAGAACTTGATGATTTTGGCGGACTGAGTGATAGGATGTCCCTGATATGGTCTGGTGAGCAAAACTGGTCTTTTTTGCATCTCAAAAGTGTATATATATATAATAGGGGAGCTGTTAATGCTTTGCATCCCAAAAGTATATTATATATATAATAGGGGAGCTGTTAATGCTACAGGCATGGCTATACCACTCTTCCAAGGCAGTGGAGAAATACTGGAACAGAATTAGCAACCAGCCCAAGAGGGAGTAGCTATTGTTGCCTACAAGCATAAAAACAGTGGCATGCCATGAAGGGCTATGGACTAATTCTCTGACGTAGTCATTGGTTTCAGTACTCACCCATCTGAACTCTAGTTCCAGAATTCAGAGCAGATGTACTCATAAAGTTGGCTGTACTTTAATAGAAGGACATTATGGCAGGATCCAGGAAACTTGGCCACCATCTCAGTCATCAGCTAGTAATGATCACAGAAGACCTGAAAATTCAAATTATTTAAATGCTTACAGTTGCAGTAGATGGCTATGTGACTCTTTTGGAGGAAGCAAGCTTACAGGAGACCAGTCAATATCCCCTATCACATTTGAAGAGTAAACTATAGTATAACATGAACAGCAAGTTAGAAGAAAGTTATGAGAATGAATGCTCAGACCAGGAAATAAAATTCCAGATCTTCAAGCTCTAATGGCTAGAAGTGGACTTGGATAGTGTTAGTGTCATGAAGACTTGTTTCATTGATACCCATGATAGCAGTAAAGGGGGAGGAACAGCTTTTTATATAAAACTATTATCACAGTGACTGAAATGCAGAGAAAATGGGGGAATGTGGCCACAGCGCCTCCTATGTTGGAAAAAGGCAGTGGTGCCTCCATCTGCAATGGAGGGCCTACAGACCCTCCAGCTTGGATGCAGGAACTAGGCAGAGGCTAGCCAGACATTCAAAAGGTAAGTAGGAACAAAAATTGGAGGATTCCATTTGCAGAACTGATGAGATGTAGAGAGATTGTGGGCAGCCTTTGGGAGCCTCGGTTCAGGTTATAGAACCCACACAGGAAATGGTGATGCTGAACCTGGTACTTAAAAATGGATATAAAGCTTTAAATGTATGAGTAGGGAGACCCTTTAGCACCAGTGATCATCAAATGATATTGTTTGATATAACATCCAAGGAGGAAGAGAGCAGTCGTACACATTTCAAGGTCCTAAATTTCAAAAGTTCTGACTTAATTAAAATGGGCAAGTACATTAATGAAGCGCTGGTAGGTAGCTGGTGGAAGAACCATGGGCAAAACTAAAAGGAGCTATGAATATGGCAGAAAATCTTTTTCAGACTAAAATAAAAATAAGGAAACATATTGTTCTGCAAAAAAGTAGCAGAAACATAAAGAGAGAAAGTTTTTAGCATTCAAAAAGTACAAATAAAAATGAATGCAGGGAATATCAGGTAAAGTTAAATGAGGGAAGGAAAGAAATCAGGATAGCAAAAGCAGAAGGATAGATATTTGAAAATCTAAAGTGAGGTGACCAACATTTTTTAGGTATATCAGTGAAAGTATTGTGTGCATAGAGATAAGGAAAAAGCAAATGCTAAACATATATATCTCTTTGGTATTCACCAAAGGTGGCTTTGGACACACATTGTTGAGTAGTGGCAGGGGTATAAGCGAGGTGTGTAGAGTACCATCTACACTAGAAAATGTGTGAAACAAAATTGAAAGTGGTCAATGTTATGGAGCTGGAAAGGATACATTGTGGAATTCTAAGGGATCTCTGAGAAATTCTGGCAAATCTGCTGAAGGACCTGTTCAATAGATCTTTGGAAATGGAAATGACTCCATAAGACTTGAAGAACACATGCAGTCCCTTTTATAAAAGTAGTAACAGAGAAGAGTTTGGAAGCCACAGGCCAAACTACTTATCTCTGTGGTGGAAAAATGAATGGAGACTGTACTGAAAGAAGGATAGTGAACTATTTACAATCCTCAGGGTTGTGGGATCCTCAGGGTTGTCATATATAATCAAAGTTAATTTATTTGATCGTAGACTAGAAAATTAGGTCAAACATATTCACTGCATGTGTTTACTTGGATTCAGTAAGGATTTTGATACTGTTCTGCATAGGAGACTCATGAATAAACTAGATAACTGTAGACTGGCTACAAGGTGAAGAAGTGGACTAGAAACTGGCTGAATAATAGAAGCCAGAAGGTGAAAGTACAGTACAGATCAGCGAATGTTAGATTAGTCTTAAGGCCAATTTTGATATCTTTGTGAGCAACATTGCACAAGGGTTAGAAGGAAAAGCGTGCTTTAAGATCTGCAGTAAAAAGGTTGAGGAATGGTCAAATGCCTGTCGACTAAAATTTTATGCAAAAAGATTGAGTTGTGCATTTTGAGTACAGAAATCCAAAGGAATGGTAAAAGACATGGGATAAGTAATTTGATGTACACCGAGCAAAAAGACTTCTGGGTCTCAAGATAGCAAAAGAGCATGAAAAGGCAGTAACTAGAGCTAGATGGATGTTTGGATGCAAAGGGAGAGGCATAAATGGAAGGAAAAAAGGAAGATATCATGCCTCTGCACAGGTTATTAATGATGTCTCACCTAGAATGCTGAGTTCAGTTTTGGAGGCTGTGTATAAAAGAGAAAGAGAGAAAGAAAGGGAAAAGTTAGATGTATGTCAGAGACAACCAAAATGGCATGGAGTCTGCATCAGAAGTCAGATAAGATTCAGGGATCTGAATATGTAAACCTAAGGGAGATTGGAGGAATAAGATACAGGTATTTAGATACCTAAAAGGTAGGAATTGTCACATCAAATATTTTCGTGTTTGTCCATGGGTCCCATTCAGGTGGAGGCCAATTATGTTCTGTGCATCCCCCACCCATCCGGCCGGTCAGAATCAGGACATGTTTTGGTTGCACCCGATCCTGTTCCTGCGGGGGCTAGACATGCCCACGGGATCAGAATCTGGTCTACCAGCCTGGACGTGTAGGCCATGGCCTGATTCTGGCCACTCAGATGTCCAATGAACTCTCCGGTTAGCCCAGCCTGGTTCCAGCATGGAGCCGCTGCACCATGGTGCCATGATGCCATGGCACTGCAGCTCCATGCAGGAGCTGCCATCACCAGCAGACTCTGAATTCTGCTTTTCTCCATAGCCCGACCCCTGATCATCCCTGCCATGGCCAGGACCGGGCTGCAGGGAACACCCTGTGCCTCCTCACCTCTGGTCTGCTGCCTGGCTCCCCAATCGGGCTCTGACTAGGGGGACTTATTCCACCTCCAAGGTGGAATTAGTCCCCTGTACAAATGGTGAGACCCCGGATGTACAGAGGCGACCTCGGCAGTGGCTTGCATGGAGCGGTGGGTATACAAAGGCATGGGGAGGGGTGCCCTGCATGGAGCGGCAGGTGCACCTACTCTTGCCACCTTGCTGGGAAAACTAGTTGGACCATGCTGGTCTTTATCTGCCATCATATACTATGTCACCATGTTACTATGGCCCCGTACGTTCGGGGTCATGGTGCTGCCCACTCTCCCTCCGCCTGAGACCCGCCCCTTCCCGTCCACAAAGAGAGCTCCCCGCACAGTTCAGATTTACATGCAGAGAACTCTGTTTCACGATGTGGGCCAGGCATTTAGTGGGACTAGAGCCCAGATCAGACATCCAGACCCAATAAACGTGGTTCAGAATGACCCTCTTAGTGTTCATATGCCAAATCATTTACCTGTTCATTCCATTCTTCTCCATTTAAGTCTGTACAATCAAACATAGAGGCTTACCATTCATTTTCAATCATATCTGCTTGCAACTTGCTGGTAGGCATCTGTAACAGAGGCTACAACACTGATGGTACCAGAAAAGAGGCAAGGGGCTAGTGGCAGAAAGACTATAAGCCATCAGAAGGTCAAAGTGGCACAGAGAATTGAACAAGCACTCCAGGGGAGTGGAAGAGGGAAAAGCAGTTCCAACACTAGTAGAAGAACACCAAGGTATTTTGAGAAGAGTAAAATGCCAACAATATTTGCAAGAAAACTCGAGGGCATAGACAGAGGGGTAAAGCAGCAACAACAGTGGAGAACCCCAAGGAAACATGAGTGGGTTAAAGCAGTGCTAACATTGGCTGGAGGGTGCAGGAAGGAACACTGACAGAGAGCCAATATAGCATCTATAATGGCAGGAAGAAAGCCCTAAATGTAACATAATTTTACATGCATATCCCACTCTATACCCAAAAAGAGAACTAGAGGGGTTACAATGGTGTATATATAGCACAAATAAAATAATTAAATTAGTATACTGATAAAACAAATAAGAACCTCATTAATACACATACTAAAAACAATCATCAAATTTCCATTCCTACATGATTCCAACATAGTTAAAAACTTACTACAGTTATTATCTAGATAACAATTAACCATCGGGGCGGAGGGGATATTCCAAGTCATTTATACAATTTGCAGACCTAGAACCCATGTAAATGTTGCTGAACTGGATATTCAGTAGCACTAACATGTTTAATGCCACTGAATATCCGTGGGTACTGTTGCTACATGCCCCAATGCTAGCTGGCACATGTCAAGGGCATTGGGGTGGAATGGAGGCGGCACCTATCACTAACAGGCAGCAGTGATACTGAGCTGCTACCCATTAATGATATGTGGCGAAAGCCAGGCGCAGAAAATACTGACCTCATTTTTGCCACATATCATTAACTGTATAGTGGCTCAATATTGTCGCTGCCTGGTTAATGATCAGCAAAGTATGCAAACCAGATATTCCATGCAAGGGCCAAATATGGTCCCAGCATTAAATATCTAGGTTTAAATTTCAGGGCCAACAGCTATCTGGTTTAGCAGCATTAGCTGCCGGTGCTGAATATCGAGCCCCATGTTGTGTTTAAATTTATTTTTCTTTAATAAGACCACTCATAAAGAGCACAACCTCTGACCCAAACTCACCATCTTCATACTGCCCAAAATCAAGCATACCACTCCTCTCCAAGATAATTGAAAAAGCCGTACAGTGCCAGCTCCAGGACCATGTGGACACAAACTATCCACTCGACCCACAACAGCACAGATTCCGAGAATCACATGGAGTTAAAAACCCTATTCACATCACTGATGAACACAGTCATCAAAGGGATAGAAAATACCAAACAGAGCTTCTTACTTATTTTCATCGACATCTCTGCAGCATTTGACTCAATAATACACTCCTCTTTCCAGGACAGACTGGCAGAGATTGGATTAAGTGACACCACACTGACTTGGTTCCATTCCTATTTATTTATTTATTTATTTACAGTTCTTATATACCACGCTTTTTTGTATCAGTGCGGTTTACAAATAACATAAATTTTGCATCAGAACAAAGGATCTTTTGCTTACATTGTAACAGGGTTTGTAACATGGGACTATAACAAGGGTAACTATATACATCTCAACAACCGAGGTGGTTGTAAAAACTATTTAACTATTTAACAGAAAGAACAGCAGAGGTGAAGATATCGAACAACAAATCAAGACCATTCAATCTCCATCAAGGCCTACCTCAAGGCTCAGCCTTATCCGCCTTACTCTTCAACATATACATTCAACCAGTCTGCAAGATCATACAAAACCACAATATGCATTATCATCTATTCGCAGATGACGTTATGTTATACTTCTCAATAGACACCACAACCCTGTACTTCTCACCCATCTCTGTATGCATTACAGAAGCAACTGAATGGCTAACACAGAGAAATTTTAACAATCAATTACAAGAAATTTGAAGCCCTCGTGATCACAAGAGACGTTTCATTTATCCCCCCAAATAATGTACTAAATGGAAGCTTCCCAATCCCAATCAAGAATGAGGTAAAATATCTGGGAATACACCTGGACCAGAGGCTCAATTTCCAACTTACATCAACAAAACCACCTCTAAAGTCTATTACAAAATCAAGATCCTACAGAACCTACGACCCATATTGGAACAGAACTACTTCAGTACTGTTTCCCAGGCAATAATCACCCAGCAGCTAGACTACATCAATATGATACTCCACGGCCTACCCAAAAGCACAACTCACTCTCTGCAACTGGCACAAAATACAGCCGCCAGATTGATTACAGGATCAAAGAAGTACGAGCACATCACCCCCTCCTTAAAAGATCTCCACTGGCTACCTATCAGAGCCACAATTGAATATAAGACCTTAATGATGACATACAATATATTAAATAACACAGGTACACTAAAAAAATTTTTTTTTAAACTGCCTCTAATGTTTCGATTGATTTTTACATTTTTTGGTGCGCTGAATCCAAATCTGGTAACCAATTTGCTCCATCACGTACAGATTTTTTGCTACATTGGGTTAGCAGTTTGAGGTGAACGTTTCAGATTGAGTGCGATCGAGATAAAAGTTTCTTGGATGAATTCTTTATACTAATTGTTTAGTAGTTATTCAAATAAGAATAAAGAAAATTGTAACAAGGCAGCACATAAGAATAGAGTAATGTCAACAAAACACACTGTGATGGTAGCAAAATTGTCTGCACTTAAAACAGCCACATACATGTGCACAAACATTGAGCATATAAGAGCAAGGTTAGACACAAAGCAAAGCAAAGAAATGTGCAAAAAATGTTGTACAGGTATGTATGTAAGAATAGAAAACGCAAACCGCACTATTGCAATACATGAAGACAAACACCCGATGGTGTGAAAATAAAATTCTAATAAATGAGATCCGACACTGTGGTAATAACTAGCAAATTTTTATTTCAAAGTTTAGTAAAAACATGATATTTGTCAACACAGTTTAGATTTTAAAGTCATTCTTGGGTCAATCAATCTCCTGGTGGGCCCGTTTCTTCTTCCCCCGAATGCTTCTCTTGGTGCGCTGCTTGGCGTATTTTTCATCTGGGGTTTCCCGCAGCAGCAACCAGCAGAAATCAGCCATCATAGTGGTGTTCCATCTTCCTTGGTACCTTCTCTCTGCGTCCTTGATGTCCTGGTGAAACCTTTCACCTTGTTCTTCACTGTACGCCCCCAAGTTTTCGGGAAAGTAGTTCACATGGGAGTGCAAGAAATGGACTTTCAGGCTCATGTTACAGCCTTGTTCTTTGAAGGCATTGAGCATCCTGGCAACAATATCCTTATAGTTCTCATCCCGCCTGTTCCCCAAGAATTTGAGAACAACATCCTTGAAGGAATACCAGGCTTCTTTTTCCTTCTCAGACATCGTTTCAGCGAATGCTCCATCTGAAATGAGTTTCCTTATATCAGGGCCAACAAACACTCCTTCATTTAGCTTTGCTTCAGAAAGTCGGGGGAACTTTGAGCAAAGGTACCGAAAGCACTCACCATCTTTTGGAAGGGACTTGATGAATTGCTTAATGAGACCCAACTTAATGTGGAGAGGTGGTAATAGAATTTTATCACGAGGTACCAAGCTCTCATGAAGAACATTTTTCTCACCGGGTCTCAAATACTCCCGAATTGGCCAGTCTTTTTTCCCCCAGTGTAGGTCGCGGGCCCAGCTATCCCACAAGCAAAGGAAGCAGGGATATTTGGTGAAACCGGATTGCTGCCCTAATAGCATGGATAGAATTTTAAAGTCTCCACAAATCATCCACTTATGCTCATCATAACGAATCTTCTGAAGAATCAGGGCCAAATTCTCGTATTTTTCTTGGAGAATAACAGAGTGAGCAATAGGAATTGAAGCGAATGTGTTGCCATTATGAAGAAGAACACCTTTTATGCTGTCTTTTGACGAATCAATGAACAGCCGCCATTCAGCAGGATCATACTTGAGTTTAAACGTTTCCATGACTCCGTATATATCGTTGCAAAATACCAAATCTTCCTCTTTGCTGAAATACTTCAAAAATTGTGTCTCGCGGTTGCGGTACCAATAAAAAGTTGTTCCTGGTGACAATAGATTTTTCTGTTTAAGCCGAGAACCTAGCAGTTGGGCAGCATCTTTTGGGAGTCCTAAATCCCGGACTAAATCATTCAATTCAGCTTGAGAGAAAAGTTCAGGTTTCGGATCTGGTTCAGTTTCAAACTCGGAAGTACTGGACTCATCGGGTAAAGCCATCTGATGAGTCTCATCATGATCAGAACCGTCCACACAAATATGATCCAAAGATTTTGGTGGTTCAGGCACAGGTACTTCGTTGCTATGAGGCATAGGCCTAATTGCTGAGGGAAGGTTGGGGTAACTTATTACGTTCTTATTTTTTAAGTTGTATCCCTTCACAATGCAAGAGCAAAAATAGCAGTCACTGCTGTGGTCTCTTTGTTCACGCCACATCATAGGTATTCCGAAACGAAATGCTTGTTTTTTACCTTTCATCCATAAGCGTAGATCTTCCTCACATGTCTTGCACACTTTGTGAGGAGCCCACGGTTTGTCTTGATCGCCTAACTTCAAACCGAAATAAGCGAAATATACTTTTTTAATAAATGCAGAAATGTTCCTCTGCCGCTTTTTCACGGTATATTCCCCACAAATAAAACAAAAACTGTCCGGAGAGTTGACGCAACCTCTGGCTCTGTGAGCCATCACAAATACACAGCACTGCAAACTACAACTGTAGTGAACCACTTCGGAATAAAGCTGGATTACGACTGAGCAAACAAAAGGTAATAATGAACTTGCAAGAAACTGAAATTTGACAGGAACGTTCATGTCGCAACCACCGTGTTTGAGCGAGCGAGCGAACGAGGCGAGGCGAACAGGAAAGAACATGCGCCAGCGCGAGTACTGGATTTAGCCCCCCGCCTCCCAATTGTCCTGTTAATGTATAAAATGAATACAAAACACTCTAAAATATCATGAGGGAGTGTTTCTAGTTAGTTAACCATTACAACCTCTATTTTGGGCCAAGAAAATAAACTGCAGTCGGCTAAAAAGAAATTATGTGAACATTCCTTATATGGGTAAGAAATCTAATTTTGCAAGAAAACGTGACGTGATGGAACATTTTGGCTATTTTTCCTGCATTCAGCACCCCAAAATCTATAGGAATCAGTTGCAAAACTGGAGGCAGTTTTTTGGTAGTGTACCTGTGTAATCGGTTCCCTGATTAGCCCTCCCTATGCTCCTGCTAGAGCCCTGCTGCTGTGATGTCTCATCGCCATGGCACCGGGATGCCATGCAGGAGTGCTGAAAGTCCCGACAGCATGAACATGCAATTCCCCCGCCGCCCGACCCTTGGCAGAAGATGTCAGAGCCGAGATTCGTTGGTGGGGGCCTACCTACCTCTGTACTGTGTGAGAGGGGTTCCTGGCCCAATCTCTGGCAATCATCACACTTATTCCACCTCGGGGGTGGAATAGGTCCAACATCCATTTTTGTGCCGCCAGATATGCAGGGCCGTGACCAGAATAGGCCCTGTATGTCTGTATTGTTTACCCCGCCCCCACTCTACCCTCTCCCGCCTCCATCCGGAGCTCCCTGCACGAAGTCCCTGTACGTGTGGGGAGATCTCAGGGAAGAATAGGCACCCAGCGTATACTGGGGGTTGTACATCCAAACCAAACAGATATCCACGCTATTCACAGTCCAGAATGATCCCCATTGTAAACCCAGGATGGAACTATGTACAAACAGAATGAATTATGATAATGCTAGTAATAATGATACAAAGCAATGAAATGGGACCTCCCATCACTCTTGCCTTTTGTCTACCCGATCAGGCTATTTATGATCTTGTCACAACTATCTGAGTATTTGTCTTTTCTGATTTTTAGGTTTCAACCCTTTAGAGTACAAGTTTATGCTTATATACTTATAACACACCTTTTCATTGCACACTATGGAAAAGACAATATGGACTCAAGCCCACAAGTGACATAAACACATGACACATAACCTAATGCAATGACGATAATCAGCCACTTAAATCCACGCAATGCTGAATAATACTCTCATTAGCGCACACAACCATTGTATACAGTTAATATGCACATAGTTCTTGCTAAACTGTTAAAATTTTAAAATTATCATGTAAACAGTTTGCACAGCTGTTATATGTAACATGTTGGTTATCTGTAAACCGCCCCTGATCTCTCGAAGGGGCGATATAGAGAAGTATAACAAATAAATAAATATTGCTCTCCCCCTCTGCCAGTTTGATTAATTATTGTTTCCTCTGGATTTCACTTTCTTTGCATATGCAGAGGTATACTAAAGGTCTAGGTTCCCGTTTGAGTCCTTCATTCCACGAAGGCTCTGCTGAAATCCAGTAAGTCCTTTGTTGGTTCTAATTTCTGATAATATTGTTCATAGATGCCCTGCTCCCTTCCCCCTTCCTTTCCCTTGTTTTCCCTCCCCCCTCTTCCCTTTCTGTATCTCCTGGCTTTTATGTTTTGAAGTTTTGAATACATACGGCTGTTTGTGTCTGTATTATTTGATCCATGTATTTTTATTTGGTCCATGATTTTATATCTCCTCTGTTTACTTTACTGTGTCCCTCCTATACTATACTATGTCTCCTATTTAACTAATTTTTCAGTATGTTTTAATATGCTTTGCATTTCATTTTTTATATATTGATTGCTTTTATGTTTATAGTATCCATTGGCTTTATATGGTCCAACAAGTATTCTTGCTTTTATTTTTATTTATGGTTTTCTTTTCCATTATATCATTATTACTAGCATTATATGCCCTGGCTTAGGAATATGGTTCATTGCTGCCATGGTATGCATAAAAGTAACCCATTTGGAGACATTGCCCCCCATGGCAGCAAGACATGCTGGAAGGCCTAAAAACACCCAAAAAGGACCAGCACAGCAGCTGTACAGACCAGAAGAGTAGAGGCACAGTAAATGGAATAAGGTTGGCTAAATTGCATGCCAGCAAGTTAATATCTTGGCTTTTATCCCAGTATAAGAACTAGTGAAGATTCCACCCCCCGCCCCCTGCTAAGGGAAGACTTGATGGATTTCTTGGCATGAAATCCTGAAGTATTTATCTAAAATTGGAGGATACACTGTGGTAAAAAGGCCTCAAAAGTAGGGGTGTGGGTGCAAGGGATAATGGCACTAGCTTCACGAGGCCAGGACACCAGAGGAAGGGCTGACAATGCATAAAGACAGTCTGGGATGGTCCATAAACACCTGAAGAAAGCTAGCACAGCATCAAGACAGGCCAGAAGGCTCCACCACCCTACCAAGAATGTATGTAGGCACCGAGGTTAGCACTTTATTCACCAAGAAAAACCGCAAGTATCTTCTCCAAAGTGTTGGGGGTTTTCTGGGCTTCCCCTGTGATTATTTGGGGAATTTTCTATTTTTTTGTTTGGCTGCTTGTGTTCAACCCCAACATACATACAGGACCTTAAACAAATTGCTCGTGCCACCATAAAAGCATGGAAATTATTTATTTATTTTGCCAGGTCTGTAACATCACAAGCTTTGCTTTTGACTTATGAGGTACAAATTTTCAATATCAATACATAGCATCAATACATCTATAACAAGCAAAGCACCTGACTTAAATGTGAAAGGTCCTGGAGACAGAGACAGCCTAACTCCAGTGAAATCAGCTAATGTCTGTCTGCTTATTAGAATTTCTCTATATTTATATTCATTTTCAGGCTCAAATTGCTGATAAATAGATTTCCCTTCTTTTCTCATTCTCTATTATTTCAAGCAAATCTGCTTCCCAATCTTTACCCTTTTATTTTTTCCCTTGTAGCATCCTGTATTTGCATTCTCACGGCAGTCCTTGTCGCTGTGTGCTGGCTCTGTTTCTGCAGATTAAGTTCTTTGTTCTGTTCCCCTTTGTTCATTCAAGGGGCCCAGGTGACAGCTTTTCACTTGCTGTGTAGTTTTCAGAGCCTCTCATTATGCCAGCTCTCTGGGACAGGATATTAGCTCATTTCATTGCTCGATCTTGCTGATTTTGCAGTTTCAGTGTGAAAATGTCAGAGCAGGCTGCTTCTTTCTTAGGCCTGAGCTATAGATGTTAGTACAAGATGGATTGAACCTGTAACAAAGGTACCTGAAGGGGGATTCATTTTTCCCCTTCAAAAGGCATTTTCAAGGGAACAGGACCTCCTATGTTCTCGTAGTGAGGCAAAGTCAATAGGTCAGACATGGTAATGAAAATTTGAAAAGAACTATGAAGAGCGGATTTAAGGGTGATTGATGATATTGGGATTCTAGTGCCCTTCCACTGTATCGGATTCAGTTTTTCTTATAGCAGGCTGTTTGGCATCACAGCCCAATGTGCTTAGTAGAATATCTGAAATGTACCAAACCAGAGAAAAGAAAGTCAGGAAAGCTATACTACCCCATCAGCAGTATTTGAATCCACTGGGGGTTACGGTCATGGAAAAAAACATTGTTAAGCACCCAAGAACAGGGACTGTCTCTCCTTTTTTGTCTTTACAGTACCGCCTTTTGTGTATGCTTGAATCAATAGCACACTTGGAATTCACAAGGCATGTAACCCCTACCATGGTTTGTCAGATATTTGGCCTGATGGCCTTTCAAGAGATTGCCAGACCTTCACTGCAGTACCCACTGGTGCTCTGTGGCCTGGCCTGCTCGCTGCTAGGCTGCTACTGTATATTGTATATATGTTATTTAGCTGCATTTATATCCTCCTTTTCACTGGGTCAAAGTGGTTGGGGGATACATTTAATACGAGGGGATATGAGACACATACACTAATACTTACAGGGAACATGGGCAATAAAGGGTTAAGTAACTTTCCCAAGACCACAAGGAGCACCTGTTGGACTAGAAACCCCAGTCCTTCTGGCCCAAGGTTGCTGTCCTCTAGTGGTATTTGAACCACTGACCTTCCGGCCTGTGGTACCTTGCCCCAACCACTAGGCCACTCCTCCCTCAGTCATAGCTGTTCCCTGCATGATTATATGGGTTGTTTATTTGTTGGTTTAATGTTCACATGTTCAATGTAATGTTTTGTTCTGTTCCGTTATTTGTAAACCGTATTGGACATCCATCATCAGAGGCACCAACTTGGGAACGCAGCTCAAAGGAGAGAAGATAGTCAAATGCCTCCCAGGCTCCTCAGCCAGCAGGAATACAAACCAAATTGTTGATGTACTTAGCGCTGAAAGTGAGCACTCCAAAATTGATGTTGTCATCCACTTGGGTACAAATGACCTGGTTAGAAACAGTGCCTCTACAGTTCAAAGGGACTTCCAGACTCTGGGAGAGAAACTTAAGCCCTCTGTTAATACTGTAGCTTTCTCAGAAGTTCTACCTGTTCTTGGTAAGGTGCCAGAAAGGCTACATAGCATAAACAGCTATAACACATGGCTCCAGACCTGGTGCAAATGAGAAGGATTCAGATTTATAGGCAACTAGGGAAACAGATGGACCAACAAGAGACTATACTGTGCTGATGGACTACATCTCTCTGTCGCAGGGAAAAGAATCCTAAGTGAAAAATTCAGGCAGTATGTGGATATGCATTTAAACTAGAAAAAGGGGGTGACGGATGGGGAAGGACAAGTTCAGGACGTCACTCCCGGCAAAAGCAGAATAACATCAGAAACAGCCACACTTTTTTAAACCACACATCAAAGACAAGTGGGAAGAAGTGGGCAAAACTAAATCAATCCAAAATACATGCATGCCAGTTAAATGCTTGAAGCTTAGCCAACAAAGAAAAGGAGGAGGAGTAGCCTTGTATGTCAAAAGCAATATTAAAGCTACTCAAATGAAGGGGCATTGGGAAGAGAAGAAGCGCTCTGGATTGTGTTGGAAAGAGGAGATGACACTGTCATCCATACTGCTGTAGTCTACAGACCTTCGACTCAAATTGAAGAGATAGCCACAAAGGGAGAAGTGATCATACTGGGTGACTTTAATCTACCCAATGTGGATTGGATTACTCCTGCAAATCTGGAAAGAAGCGAAAAAATTGTGGATGCTTTCCAAGATGTGTTACTTAGACAAATGGTGATGGAACCAACCAGGGAAAGCTCAATGCTGGATTTAGTGCTCACCAACAGTGATAGCGTGTTGAATGTCTGGGTGGGTGCCCCTGTGAGCAGCAGCGGTCATCACACGGTGTGGTTTGAGATAAAAGCCAAGGTGCAGTCCAATCATAGCAAGCTCAAAGTCCTCAACTTCAAAAACGCTGGCTTCAGTAAAAATAGCCAAGTACCTGAAGGAGGATTTGGCAGGGTGGGAGGGGATAAGGGAAATGGAATTGCAATGGGCTAAAGTAAAGATGGCAATATAAGGGGCAACAGATAAATATGTAAGAAAAGGAAATAAAAACAAGAGGAAAAGGAAACCTACAGTAGTGGTCAAAAAATTAAGGCAGAGTCCAACATATCAGAATTTTATTAGAAAAGTATGTGTTATTGTCACTTTCATGGTCAAAAGCTTAAAGAACCAAAAAAAAAATATATATATAATATATGTATGTATGTCATTTTCAAAGCATTATTCAGGAAACAATATATGTGTCAATATTTGATAGGGTGTCCATGATTTTTCAGCACAGCCTGGATTCTTGTAGGCATACTGTTAACTAGCGTTTTACAGTATGCCGGAGTGATTTTGTTGACCCATACATGCTTGAGTATGTCCTTTTTAAATCTGCTTCTGAAGTTGGACGGTGTGCTTCCACCTTTTTCTTCATAAGATTCCAACAGTTTTCAATTACATTGAAATCTGGAGAGTTTGATGGCCAACTTGGTAGCAGTTTGATCTTGTTGTCCACGAACCATTTTTTGACTGTTTTTGCAGTGTGGCATGGTGCCGAGTCCTGCTGAAATATAGTTGTGCCAGAAATATTCATGTGTATTTTAACTTTACTATTCAGCACGGATATGTATTTTGCAGCATTTACTCTTTTCACCTTTCTCAAAAATGTGCAGGCCACATCATCCATTCACCGAGATACCATCCCACGCCATAACCGATGGTGGGTGTTTAACAGTCTTGATCATGTACTTCGGATTTAGTCTCTCGCCTGCTGGTCGGACATAATTGTAACCACTCCCACGTACCTGTTGAAATGTACTTTCATCTGTGAACATTACTCTCTCCCACCATTCATCAGATTTGTCTTCATCTTGCTACAAAACTCTATGCGGGCATCAATTTGTTTCCTGTTCATCATAGGCTTTTTGGCAGGTCTTCTGGCCATGAGTTTGAATTCATCCACAAGCCATTGTCGGACAGATCTGGCACTTATCTTTATTCCTCGATCATTAGCTAACTGAGACACACATTGAGATGAAGTATGTGGACTAGATGTAATAATGCTTTTGAGGAATCGGTCATATCATCCAGTAGTTATCCGTCTGCGCCCACATTTCGAATGACGTGTACGGCCACCTGATTTCAGAACATTCTGAACTGCACACCTTGATATATGCAAATGTTTTGCAATAGCACATTGCGAATATCCTTCAGCATGGAGTGTGACAGATTGTCCCTTTACAAAGTCATTAATATCACACTTTCTACCCATCTTGATTGTGTATTTCACATGTAACTTTCAATCTTTTCCTGGTTGTAAAAAATTCAAAACTTCATCCAAGAAACCTACTACAGAGTGTAAGTAAACTCAAATGGACGCCAGACGCATGGTGTGACTAATTGCCACGCTGATTAAATAAATAAGCACGTGTGCCATTTCCACAGTACGTTATTTAACAATAAATGATAGAAAAATATACCTGCCTTAATTTTTTGGCCACTACTGTATTTGGTTTTCCAAAGAAGTGGTTGCTCAAATAAAGGTAAAAAACAAAGCTTTTGCAAAATTCAAAAGCTTGCAAACAGAGGAAGACAGAAAGGAATACAGGATCAAACTCAAAGAGACAAAAAGAGAAAAAAGGAAAGCAAAATCAAAGGCAGAGGAAAAGATGGCCAAAGATGTGAAGTGTGGCGACAAAACTTTCTTCAGGTATATTCGGGAAAGGAAGAAGATCAGAGGTGGAATTGCAGGACTCAAAAGTGCTGGGAATGGACTCGTGGAAAGTGACATTGAAAAAGCGAAATTGCTAAACAAATACTTCTGCTCTGTTTTTATTAAAGAAAATCCTGGAGAAGGACCGCCTGTGACTCCCAAATATAAAATTGGGAATGAAGTAGATGCCACACCATTCACAGAAGATGATGTGTTAGAACAACTTACAAAACTGAAAGTGGACAAGGCCATGGGACCGGATGGGATGCATCCCAGGATACTGAAAGAGCTCAGAGAGGTTCTTGCAGGGCCGTTAAAGGATGTTTTCAACAGATCCTTGGAAACAGGAGTAGTTCTTCAGGACTGGAGAATGGCTGATGTGGTACCTCTTCACAAAAGTGGTGACAGGGAAGAAGTGACAAACTACAGGCCCGTGAGCCTTACCTCGGTGGCAGGAAAAGTAATGGAGGAGCTCCTGAAAGAGCGAATAGTGGACTTTCTCAAAACCAACAGGTTTGCATGACCGAGGCAACATGGTTTTACCAAAGGACGATCTTGCCAAACATACCTGATTGAGTTCTTTGACTAGGTGACCAGAGAATTAGATCAGGGGCATGCAATGGATGTCATCTACCTGGATTTCAGCAACGCCTTTGATACCGTTCCTCATAGGAGGCTTATCAATAAACTCAGTAGTTTGGGGATGGGTCCCAAGGTGGTGAACTGGATCAGAAAGTGGTTGACTGACAGATGACAGAAGGTGATGGTAAATGGAGCTCACTCGGATGAAAGGAGGGTGATTAGCGGGGTGCCCCATGGTTCGGTCCTTGGCCCGGCACTGTTCAATGTATTTGTGAGTGATATTGCTGAAGGACTGAATGGAAGAGTCAGTCTTTTTGCAGATGACATGAAAATTTGCAACAAAGTGGACTCCCCTGAGGGAGTGATTAACATGAGGAAAGATCTGCAAAAGCTGGAAGAATGGTCTAATAGAAACATAGAAACATGATGACAGAAAAAGACCACAAGGCCCATCTAGTCTGTCCTTCCATAACAACAACTACAACAGTCCACTTTCTACCTGTAGAGATCCTCTGTGTTGGTCCCATGCTTTTTTGAATTCAGGTACTGTCCTCATCTCTACCACCTTAATTGCTTGGCAATTAAGATTTAATGCAAAGAAGTGCAGTGTCATACACTTGGGAAGCAGAAATCCAAGGGAAATTTATTTATTTATTTATTTATTTTAATTTCTTTTATACCGCACTCTTTGACATCAGCGCGGTTTACAGAGAACACAACAAAACCAGAACAACAGGCTGTTCGGAGTTACATATAACAGGATTATCAACTTGGAAAACAAGGGAGAACTATTTACATGGAATATGTATGCGATAAGGGGCAAGAGGTTGGTGTGCATGGATCAGGAGAAGGATCTTGGTGTGATTATTTTTTGAGGATCTCAAAGTGGCAAAAAAGTGTGACAAGGCGGTGGCAAAAGCCAGGAGGATGTTGGGCTACATACAAAGAGGAATTACCAGCTGAAAGGAAGAGGTACTAATGCCACTGTATAAGTTACTGGTGAGGCCTCACTTGGAATACTGTGTTCAGTTTTGGAGACCATATCTTGCAAAGGATGTAAAAAGACTGGAAACTATTCAGAGGAAGGCGACCAAAATGATTTGGAGCCTGCATCAGAAGCCTTATGAGAAGAGACTTGAAGACCTAAATATGTACACTCTGGAGGAGAGGAGGGACAGGGGAGATATGATTCAGACCTTTAAATACTTAAAGAGAAATAATGAACAAACAAATCTCTTTCAAAGCGGGGAAGCTGTAAAACTAGAGGGCATAACATGAAGCTGCAAGGGGGTAAATTGAAAGGCAATGTCAGGAAATACTTTTTCACTGAAAGGGTGGTGAATAGACCAGAGCCGGAGAATATATGCATCAATGTAAATAATTTGTAAATAGTTACCCCTAGTTATATCCAGGTTTATTGCTCCTGTTCAATGTAAATACAATGCGGTTCGACTGCATGTATAATGTTATGTTGAATGTACACCTCACTGATGTGAATAGCGTGGTATAGAAGAAAAGCTAAATAAATAAATAAATGGAAGTGGTGAGAGCAAATACAGTGATAGAATTCAAGATGACATGGGACAGACACAGTGGATCCCTTTACCGCAACAGGATAAAATCAAAATAAACTTAACCATCTAATTTCCCAACAAATAGGGGTGTCCTACATGGAGCGCTGGGTTCACTCCTAAACAAAGACATGGGGAGGGGTGGCCTCCATAGAGCGACATGTGCACCTACTCTTGCCATCTTACTGGGCAGACTAGATGGACCATACTTGTCTTTATGTGCCATCATTTACTATGTTACTTTATTGGAAATTCGGTATATAAACTTCTTAAATAAATCCAGTTGGGAGCAGCCTTTCTGTAGACTGCAAATACACTGGGCTAGGTTGTAGGCTGTCAGATTTAGGCACTGCCTCTCTTTTATGTGTCTGTACAGCACCGCCTAGTGCATATCCCAGTAGTGTTCTAATTCAGATACTAAGGCTGAAGAACCTGCCAGATGCCTGTCTACTGTCGGGTCTACTGTCAGAAGTGACCTCTAGTGCTTTCTGGGACATTCAACCCAGTTGGATGAAACCTTTTTGCAGACTGCTGATGTGCTGGGAGTAGGATGTAAGATCCCTTGAACAGGGACTGCCTCTCTTTTTGTGTCTTTATAGTGCCATCCACTGTATATGCATTATCCAGTAGAGCTTTTGGAACTCAGAAGACATGCATGTAACACTGGTCTTCAAAGTTTTACAAAAGTCATGTTACTGAAATAAAAGTAGTCATTTCTTATCAATTTTTATATGCTGAACACGAATATGACAGTGAAATTGCAAAGTTGGCTCTGGTTCTTTTTGTAATCTACAAGAATTAATGTTTACATCACAAAATGCATGTCAATAGTAAATATATAACAAGCCTTCGGTTAATACCTGTAAAAAAAAACAAGTCATAGACTACTTCTTAGATTCTTTTGCCTGTCTCTTGTACAGCTGTTCGGGAACTTCTCTGGGGAGTGTCCAGTAGTAGTCAGCCAGCATTGTAGTGGACCATTTTTCCTGGTATCTTTGCTCCATCGTTGCGATATCCTGGTGAAAACGTTCGCCCTGTTCATCACTAACCATACCACAGTTGTTAGGAAAGAAATCGAGATGGGAATCAAGGAAATGGATCTTTAGAGACATATTGCAGCCTAGTTTCTGATACTGCATCAGCATGTCTTCTACTAGTTCCTTGTAGTTTTCTGCCCTAACATTCCCGAGAAAGTTTGTTGACACTAGGCGAAAAGCATACCATGCTTGTTTCGCATCACCCTGCAGCAAGTTTTTGAACCGGTAATTTTTGAAGAGCTCTCTAATCTGAGGACCCACAAAAACTCCCTCTTTAATCTTTGCTTCGCTGAGTCGAGGGAATTTTTCATGCTGGTATCGGAAAGCTGGCGAAGCGGTCCATGGCTTTCACAAAGTTTTTCATAAAACCTAGTTTGATGTGAAGGGGTGGTAGCAGGATTTTGTGAGCCTCAACCAGAGCTTGGTGCTGGATATTCTTCTCTCCAATTGTTACATTTTGTCTGCGTTTCTATTCCTTCCGCAAGTAGTACCAATCCCTTGCTCGGCTATCCCACTCACATAAGAAACACATGTATTTTATAAATCCCTGCTGCAGTCCCATTAAAAGGGCAACTACCTTCAAGTCACCACAGAGGTGCCAGCTGTACTTATTATAATTAATGGAAGTCAGTAGATGCTTTAAGTAACCGGGTAAGGCGGACGCGGAGTTCCAGAACCTATCCCGCCCCCCCCTGCACCACCGCACCCCCCCGCCCCCACCCCAGAAATAATCACAAACTACAAGTTGTTGGCATTCTAACTGGTCGCAGCTTTTATTAACATAACATTATCCAAACCATCTAACAACAACCATCTTTCACCATACCGGTTCCGGCAGCGAGACGACCCCTCACCAGCCATGTGAGTAGCAAAGTGAGTTCCATCCCGCTTCCGCCAGGAACCGTCCCCCGGCAACTCCATCACCCCCCCTCCTCCGGCTTCGCCATATTACTAGCAAAAGCCCCGAGGGGTTCTCTGGGTCAGGGGTACCCCACCCCCGCCCTGCGGAGTGCCAATACTCCAGACCCCGGACACCTCCGGGATCCCGCCACAGGCTCAGCAGCACCTGCCACTGAGCCCCCCCCCAAACACCAAGCTGCGACCAGCTACCCTGCCCTGCATCACATACTCCACGGCCTCTTGCCAATCGTTCAGGAGCAAATCTACCCCAACCGGGGATAGATGTACTCCGTCTGGCCGATATAAGCCCGCACACCCCACTTCCACCCACGGATGCAAAATCTGCCAACCCCCTTTTTCGCACACCCATCAGCCAATCTGCCGATTAACTTTAATAAACCCCCGAGACCACCGCCGCTGCTCCCAGCAAGCCGGCCTCGGAATTATATCCGACCATAACAAGACAATCTTCTTAAACATAAACAATACTTGTTCCAGGTCCCTTTTCGCAGCTCTGATCAGCTGCTTAACCGTCCAGGCCCCCAAGTCATTGCCGCCAAGATGCAGAAGCAGCAACGCCGGTGATCCACGAACACGCTGGTGGTGCTGCAGCAAAGGCAAGAGCTGCGACCAATGAAGACCGCGCTCGCCCAGCCATGATATGGTCACCTCCGCTTTGCACAACCCAATGTTCGCTGCTTGTTGACCTGCCCAGTACACAAACGAATGGCCGGCCATCCAGCAGCAGCATGGCGTCGGTCCCCCATCTAAAAGAAACAGCACAGTCAAACATAGGTTCACCTCTATCCCCCTCACAACCGCACATATCCCCAGAATGCATTAGAGAGCCACCTGCCTATCCGCTGAATCGCTTGCTCATTTAAACCCACCTCTGCAGCGCTCGTGGCCGCGCCAATCCGAAATGAATGAGGCGCAAAGTCGCATGGCTCCAAACCCACCCAGCGCACCACCATCCGCAGGACTGCCGTGAACTGAAACCGCGTGAGACAGCACGAATTCTCGTGCAAAAATAGAAGTCCCCCCCCCCCGCGCGGCCTCACTTGCAAATAAGCCTGCATGGCCGCCACTGGATAAGTAAGGGGGTCCCCAATGGCATTCAACACGAAACACTCGACGACAACCAACACGGATTTCGTCCCAACCATGGTGTCGAAACGCTACTGATCTACCTCTTCGACAGCATCCTAAGAATAATTGACAACACCAGGAATGGAATCATAATGATCTTCATCGACATCTCCTCAGCCTTCGACACAGTGGACCACAACACGCTCCTGGAAAGACTAAAGAACACTGGTATACACGGTATCACACTGAAATGGTTCCACTCATACCTAACCGAAAGACAGCTACAGGTCAAGGTGGGACACATCACCTCCCGACCCATAAAAGTCCGTCAAGGAGTACCTCAAGGATCTGCACTCTCAGCACTCCTATTTAACATCTACATCCAACCAATATGCAACATCATGAAAGAGAACAACATTCAATACACAATCTATGCGGACGACATCATGATATACACCCCGATATCAAGCGACAACCCAGACTTCTCTAAGATAACAGACTGCCTTACCCAAATGACCAGTTGGTGTCAAAACAACAACCTCGCAATAAACTACAACAAGACTGAAGCTTTAATCATCACTCGGAACCAAAGCTTCATACACCCACCAAATATACAGATACAAAACACTACCATACCAATAAGGTCAGAAGTGAGATACCTCGGGGTTACTCTGGACAATAAACTCAATATCAAGCCACACATAGACAAAACAACCCAAAAAGCTTACTACAAAATGCGAATCATCAGGAGACTGAAACCACTCCTCACCCCAGAACACTTCCGTACCGTCTGTCAAGCACTGATAACCCCACTACTGGACTTCTGTAATCCAATATACCTTGGACTACCGAAACAAGCCATCAAACCACTCCAACTGGCACAAAACACCACAGCACGAATCATATCCGGAACTGCAAGACAGGAGCACATCACACCTACCTTAAAGGACTTACACTGGCTTCCAATCGGTGCACGCATCAGATACAAAACTATCATAAACCTATTTAAGATAAAACAGTGCACATCAGCCAACAGCCTGCACACCCTCATACAACCAGACACCAGCACACGCCCTAGAAGAAAACAAACACACAACCGAGTCAGCACCCCAAGTGAATACAAACACACACGCAAGGACACAACAGACAGAGCACTCTCCATGGCTGCTCCAACAATATGGAACAAACTACCGGACGATTTGAGGGCAACTACAGACCTCAAAGACTTTAGAAAACAGCTGAAAACCATGCTGTTCATAGAACACTATGGACACATCACATAACCTAAGTGACTGTATAGCAGCACATGTTACCGCCTAACACTGTATGTATATAAAAAGTTTTTAGCACCACTGTATATAGCCCACATTGTACATAGCTCAAACAAATCTAGCACACAATTCAACACGCACTCAACTAAATTTTCACCCTCACTGCATGTATAACATACTCACACTACCAGATTGTTTGCTGTGATACCACCTTGATTATTATGATAAGGCGGTTTAGAAATACTGTTAAATAAAATAAATAAATAAATAAAATACTACCCATACACCCTTGCCTGCCTGATCAGTCTTGGACCTCGCCAACCATATGTGCAACTCCGTAGTACCCACCCGCACATGATGCACCTGCAAAACCCCTCCCCCTCCCACCGCACTGGACGGCGCCACCAATTCCCCCACCCGGAAAGCCCCTAAAAAGGTCACGCAAAACACCGCCTGAAGCGTGACCTTGTATGCCGACGCCGCCACCAACGGCAGAACCGCGCACAGCTGCCTGAGCAGGTCATGTGTGATCGGCCGCCACTTATCCGCCCACGGCGGAGCACCCTGCTCCCAACCCAACAGCAAACGGCGCGAAAGGAACCCCAAACCAGGCGTTCCCCACCCCACTGCCCTGGAGAAGAATGCAAATCCAGCTAAGTGCGCCCGTACCGATGATCTCTCTGTTCCCGCAGCCTTCGCCGCCAGAATGTAACAGCCCAGGATGTGGTCCGGGACAGGACCTTGCCGCCAGCCCAGGGCTGCCAGAAATTCCACCACTCTGTCACAGCCTCTGCAATAAGACCGCCAAGTCGCTGGTGACATCGAGCTCCGCAGCAGGTTCAGCATGCCATCAGGCCAGTCTGCCATAAGTGCTCCGGGACCAGCCTTCCAACTGCATCCGCCTCTGGTGCCAATCTCCGGAACAGGTCCCACTTGAAATGGGAAAGAGCATCAGCCACCTGGTTAGAACACCCCGGTACATGCCGAGCCCTTACCACCACATTCAATCGCAAACAAGCCAGCACAACCTCCCTCATTAGGGCCGCCACCCGCAGGCAACGCAGAGCATACCTATTAATCACGCTAACTACAGCTTCGTTATCACACCACCATAGCAACCGTCTATTGCGCAGCCTGTCCGGCCACAACTCCAACACCACCAGCACCGGAAAAAGTTCCAAGAAGGTTATACTGTCGGTCAGGCCCGCCACTCGCCACTCCCGCGGCCAAGGCTCCGCACAACAAGAACCCCCGAAATATCGCCTAACCCCAAACCGCCCGCCGCGTCCGTAAAGAGCTGCAAATCAAAGGTAGACATTTCTTTCTCCTGCATAACCGCTATGCCATTAAAGCCTTGCAGGAACACATCCCACACCCCCAAGTCCGCCCTCATGCTCCGGGAGACCCTGATGCGATGATGCGGCTTGAGAGCACCCGACGTAGCCGCCGCAAACCTACGCAGAAACACCCGCCCCATCGGAATGACCCGACAAGAAAAGTTCAAGGAGCCAATCAAAGCCTGCAACTCCCTCAGAGTTACTTTTGCTGACCCCATCACGTTCGCCACCAGAACCCGCAACCTCGCCACTTTATCCACTGGCAGGCGAGCCACCATGTTCACCGAATCTAACTCAACTCCCAAAAATGTGAGGCGCGTTGCAGGTCCCTCCATCTTACCCAATGCCAATGGGACGCCCCAGTCCTGCGCTAACCGGACAAATCCGTCCAGCAACTCCTGACATTGCCCCGACTGCGCACTGCCCACGAATAGAAAATCGTCCAAATAGTGGACCACATGTGCACATCCCACCGACTCCTGCAATGCCCAGTGCATGAATGAACTAAACATCTCAAAATACGAACAGGATACCGAGCAACCAATCGGCAAGCATTTATCAAAATAATAGTACCCATCGAAACTAAAGCCCTGCAGATGAAAAGAGTCCGGATGAACCGGCAGCAACCGGAAAGCGGATTCAATGTCCACCTTTGCCATGAGGCACTCCGCCCCACATTCCCGCACCAACTCCACTGCCTTGTCGAAAGATGCGTAACGAACCGCACACAACTCCCGAGGAATACAGTCATTGACGGACGCACCAACCGGGAAGGACAGGTTATGGATCAACCTGAATTTCCCGGGTTCCTTCTTGGGAACAATGCCCAACGGGGAAACCACGAAGGGCTTGAACGGCCGCTCCGCAAAGGGACCAGATATCCTACCCAACTCCACTTCCGCGGCCAACTTGCCCTTAACAATTTGACTAAAACGCCGCACTGATGGTGAGTTACGCGCCCTCTCTGAACCCCCTTTCCTTACCACTGGTATGACAAAACTATACTGAAAAGCCCTCTCAATCATTACCCTCGCCCCGTGCCTCCTATAGCGTCTCAGCCAAGGCCTAAGAGCCTCGAGCCGAATAGGCGTCGGGGCCAGGTCCAAGAAGACACTATTGCTTGGGAGTAGGCACCGGGATGCCCAGGGCCGCTTTCCTAACACATTTGATGGCCGAGTGCCCCCCTCCACAGACTGAACAACTATGCCGGAACTTACAGTCTGGGAAGGGGCAAGAGGACTTATTAAAATGCCAACACATGTCCCCGGCTCCCGCGCCACTTGGTTTTTGCAACCCGAGAGCCCCTCCACCGCGAAAGGGCCGCCACGCGCCCGCGGCCAACTCACTACCTCCTTTTTGTCCGCCAACGCACTCTGCCCCCCTCCCCCTACACCGCCTCTCGCTGACATCTGCGTGAGCCAGAGGTTAATGTCCTGCGTCCCCCAAGAAAGCAACATATTCTCTTCCATTTTGTCACGGAACTTCTCATCGTAGTTGAGCCAAGCCCAACCGTCATGAGTCTGTGCCGCTTCCAAAATTGAGTCCGCGTAAGCTAGCAACATCCCATATTGCCCCGGGTAATGATGCCCCCATACACTAGCCAACCACAAGAAGGACCTTGTCCACTTGACGACATTGCACGACGCCTTCCGGACCCTCCCTGCCTTCTCATCCTCCCTCCTCTTCCGTTTACTATCCCCCGACCGCTTCCTGTCCTCCAGCAGACGGAAGATATCAATATATCTCCTCTTAAGAATCTTCCGTCGCAGCTTTCGCGGCACCCCCTCCCATAATTCTGAATAAACCACGAGCAAAGAGCCCCCCCCCCGCCGGACGTGGCTCCCCCCCCAGCTCCGCCCCTGCGCTCCTTGCTCCCCGAGCTCGACGAAGAAGATGAAAATTCATCTGATGACGACGAAGAGGACCTTGACCTTCGCCGCCGCTTACGGGAGTGCCTACCCTTCTTTTTTGCCTTGCCCTTCCCCCCCCCCCGATACCCGCACCCACATTATGGCGTGCACCCTGCCCCTCTGGCAACTCACCAACTGCAGAAGTCCCAGGCTGTGACGTCCCTGTCAGGCCATCCGTGGCCTGTGACTGGTCCTCCGCCTGTAGCTCCTCGACCTGGTCCACCCGAGCCTCCGCCGTCGAACTTCTCGCAGGATCCACATCCAGCTCGCCACCTCGACCCGCCGCCACTCCCAGCTGCTCCGAGCTCCGCGTCTCACCAGCCAGCATCTGTGAAAACAAGGAGGGAAACAACGGAGGGGAACCAACCATGGCCCAAGATGGCTTCCAAGCCCCCAGCCATTCGACCCTAGAAGACCCCTGTCCCCCTCCCCGCCAATGCTCCCAAGCTGTGGGATAGAAGCCCCCAGGCACGAAAGGCCAACCCCATGGGCCCCCCCGACCGTCCTGACCGGCCAAGCCCCCTTGTGACCCACCAGGCACCTGGGCAGACCCCAACCACCCCCCTTCCTCCCCTCCCCCTTGTGATGCCCCCCCCACCCCTGTCTGCCCTGCCCCGCACGGCAGAAACCTGCTCCGCCACCGGCCCCCTGTAGGCCCCCCTCTGAGCCCCCCTGGCACTGCCCCTGCCCCTTTCAAGCAAATGCGCCTGCTCCCCACCCCCACCCCCACCCCCACCCCCCTGAGCCCCCTTGCTCCTACTACTTCCCCTTACCGGGCCCCCCTCCTATTACCCCTCCTGTCCCTTCCTCGCTCTTGTGCTCCCCCTCCCCTCCCCTCCCCTCCCCTCCCCTCCCCACTGGATTCCCGCTGCCATAACCGTCCTTCCACTAGCCCTCCCCTTAGTTTATTTATTTATTTAGCTGTATTTATATCCCGCTTTTCACCGGGTCAAAGCGGTCAATTGGGGGATACATTTAACATGAGGGGATATGAGATACATACACTAATACTTACAGGGAACATGGGCAATGGAGGGTTAAGTGGCTTGCCCAAGACCACAAGGAGTGCCTATAGGACTAGAAATCCCAATCCCTCCGGCCTGAGATTGCTGTCCCCAGGTGGGACTTGAACCCCCGGCCCTCCGGCCTGAAGTACCTTGTCCTAACCACTACACCACTCCTCCCCCTTAGACTGCCTGGTCCCCTGACCCTGTGCAGGCATGCTAGGGCTCGTCTCAGCGTTGTCCCTCTCTTTTTTTTTTTTTAACTTAAAAGGCTAACTAACCGCAGCCCTGGACCTCTGACCACCTTTCCCCCTCGGGCCAAACACTTGCCTCTGGTCCCGCAGCTGCAACCGCCAACAATCTGTCCTCCTGTCACCGACCCTCAATCCTGACTGCTCCTCCGCCCTGCAACCGTCCCTCTGCTCCGCGGCAGCCGATCCGAAACGGGGCCCGATATACCTCGCCGAAAAAAGCACCGCAGATGATACCCCACTGCCGCCGCAGCAAACACCAACGAACGCCTGTCCTCGTCCTCCACCTCGCCGGATTGTCAGCATCCCCGGCACGCTCCTGCTCACTTCAGTCGCCCCCACCCACCCACTCCGCGGCCATTGGCTCCCGCACCACTCACTCACCCGCGGGAGCCAATGCCTTTAAAAAATGCGCTTGCCGCCGCTCCTAGCCCCTCCTCCTCGATCCCCGAGGCCGGGGCCACGCACCGTGCCGCCCCCCAGTTAACTGTGGCCGGCTGGCACGTGGCCCCGTGGCCTTCTCGTTATCGTATGTCTCTTTTATATGGACATTAATCGTTCATTGTTATCCAGAGGAGAATCTAAAAATCAAAAAGCCAAACTCTTTCCGAAGCTTCTCTCTTCAAATAATTCAACTTACAGCTACATGCATAGAAGGTCTCAGTAGTATCGTGGCATCACTGTATAAACTACCATCTTGACCCAGTGAATAAGCCTGTTAACATCAACGACCTTCTAATAGTTGGCTTATATACCTTATATACTATGCCCACTGCCTGGCACTTGCTGACTTCTGCATTCTTTCTCTTCAAGACCAGGCACTGACAGCCAGCAAACGAGTACCCTCAACTTACAAATACAAGCAGCATAGTTTTCTCTGCAAATGTGTCTTTTTGCTGCCTGCTTCCTGCCAGTGTGCTGTACCCTGTGGCAGAATGTGTCTTCATTTTTCTGCTTACGCTATATTTTTATTAAAATTAATGGAGCACCAGCTAGTTCCTAACTGTCCATCTTTGAAAGTCTGAAAGGAACGGTTCCTTCTGTCCGATTCTGTATTTGCTTCTTTCCAGCCCAGCTGTGACATCACCCATGGGATCCTGAATAAGTTGTGCAAGGAAAGGCTGCCTTGGCTGCTTCTAAACTGATTGGCTGAAGTGTGTCCATGCTTCTGGTTTCTATACCATGCCCTTCTTTCCTTCCCAGTGTAATTCTAGCACATCTGGCAACACGTACAGGCACACCCTATGATGAAAACAAATAAGACACATGGTGATTCGTGCAAAGCTGCAAGTGCATGAGCTTGGTTGATTTGCCGCAGAAGTAACTGAATGTCACACTTTTTTTCATAGATTTTACCATTCATACAAAAACTAATGCATATATCTACTAAAAGGTATTACTAATGACTCAAGAAGAACACTTTTTTTAGTGGAAAGTTTAAGAATTAGGGATCAAAATATAAAGTTCCAAGAGCGAATATTCAAGAAAATCATCAGAAATATATTGGGGGGGTTTTTCATGGAAAGGATGATAAGTGGCTCGAATGCCATCCTGAAGGATGTGGTAGAAACAAAAAAGTAGAGGGATTTAAAAAAAATTTCCGATAAATACAGAGAAGTCAATTTTCAGCTGTCCATTAACTGAGTAACTTAAAATGGAAAGAAATTTTTTTACCATAATATGGAATTACAGCAGTGGTTTAATACAAGTGCCATGTTTTAATAAACATGTGTAACTTTAGAAGGCTTTCTTACCTGTACTCACTTATGCCTGCTTTTTCTTTTCAGAGGCACGTTTACTGAAGAAGCTTTATAACCGGGTAAGGCGGACACGTCGCCTCTCGCCCCTCATAGCCACCCCCTTACTTTTCCTCTAAACCAATAATTTGATAACAAAAACATGACAACAGTTTTGGACTTAAAAACTGGTCGCAGCTTTAATAACCTTTTTTAACAAACCAGATAATACAAATCAACACATTATACTCCCCCCCCCCCCCGCCAAGCAGAGCGAGCCATCACCAGCCATGTTAGTAGCAAGGTGACGCCGCTTCCGCTTTCCCTGGGCACAGGCCCGAGACATTTTCCACGCCCTCCCTCTTCCGGCTTCGCCATATTATTAGCAAAAACCTGAGGGATTAACCGGGTCGGGGGTACCCCACCCCCGCCCTCCTGCTTGCCTCCGGCTCCGGACCCAAGAAACCTCCGGGATCCCACCACCGGCTCAGGTCAGCCACGACCGGAGCCGCCCCCCAAAGGTAAGCTGCGACCAGCCCTCGCCCCCAACCTAATACCTTCCAAGGCCTCCTGCCAATCGTTAAGAAGTAAATCCAAACCAACCGGGGACAAGTGCACGCCATCTGGCCGGTAAAGGCCCGAGCACTCCACGTCCACCCAAGGGTGCAAAATTTGACAGCCTCCCTGTTCACCCACCCATCTGCCAATTTGACGGTTAATCTTTGTCACACCACGTGACCACCGTCGCTAAGCCCAACAGGACGGCCTTGGAATGATATCAGACCAAACTAACATTACTCCTGGAAACATCCCTAACACCACCCCCAAGTCCATTTTAACTACCCGAATAAATTGTCGGCAAGTCCATGAAACCAGATCGTTGCCTCCTAAATGGAGCAGCAAAATGTCCAGTGCGCCTCTTGAATGCTGGTGATGCCGAAGCAAAGGCCAAGAGCTGGATCTACCGGAGTCCGCGCTCACCCAGCCATGTGACGGTCACCGCGAGTTCTGTAAGTCCCAAATCCGGCCCCATCGGCTGTGTCGCTGCTCGCCGACCAGCCCAGAACACAAAGGAGTGGCCCATCACCCAACAGCAACACGATCCTTGGCCGTTATCTGCAACAGAAAGAATAACAAACAAGTTAGTGACCCCCCCACGCCCTACAGACGCACATAGCTGTGGAACGCCCACGACCACCATCTCCCTATCCGTTGTATCTCCTGCTCCGGCAGTCCAGCAACTGCGGCACTGGTCACTGCCCCAATCCTGAAGGAGTGAGGAGCGAACGCACCAGGATCCTCGCCTATCAGCCGTAAAGACAGCCGCAGCACTGCCGTAAACTGGAAACGCGTAAGAACCCGCGCATCCTGATGTATAAACAGGCTACCGCCGGTGTCCAGACGCACACGTAAGTACGCTTGTAATAACGCCACAGGACACGTGGGGGAGCCCCGCACCGCCGTCAATTCCACCCACACATCTCGCCCCGCTTGATCCGTCTTAGAACGAGCAAGGCGGATACGAACCCCGCCCCCGAGCAATTGCACCTGATGTATCTGAACCTCCCTCCCATTGCAAATCCGACCCGACTCCGCAACCAACTCACCTACCCGAAAAGCGCCAAAAAAGGCTACCGAAAAGACAGCCTGAAAAAGCACCCCCTCATAAGAGGATGAAACCACTTGAGGCAAAGCGCCGCATAAACGCCGAAGCAAGTTGTGCGTGATAGGGTGCCGGCAATCACCTGGTGAAGGGCAGGACCGCTCCCAACCCCGCAGAAGCATACGCGTTAAAAATCCCCCACCCGCTGCCCCCCACCCTAGAGCGTGCGCAAAAAAGGAGAATCCCGCCAAATTCCTCCAGACGGTAGCACGCGACAGTCCTGCAGCCTTAGCTGCCGACACATACTGACCCACAAGCTGATCGGAGGCTGGACCGCCTTGCCATCCCTGAAGTACCAGGAAGGACACCACACTGCAGCAGCCCCGTTGATAAGCTAACCACGTTGCCGAAGAGACGGAATTCCAAAGCAGCTCCATCATGTCACGAGGCCAATGCGCCATAAGTGTTCCTGGACCGATGCTCCCTCTTCGTCCGCCTCGGGCGCCAAGGTCCGAAACAGCTCCCACTTAAAACAGGAAAGAGCATCAGCAATCTTGTTATGACTCCCAGGAATATGACGAGCCCTAATCACTAAATTCAACTGCAAGCAAGCGAAAACAATCTACCACATCAGGTCGGCGAGAGGCCTACATCTTGGAGAATAATTATTGAGCACGGACACCACCGCTTCATTGTCGCACCACCAAAGGACTTTACAATTGCGAAGTCTGTCAGGCCATAATGACATAACCACCAAAATGGGGAACAACTCGAGGAAGGTAATATTGTTCGTAAGCCCTATGTCACGCCATGACTGTGGCCAACCCACCGCAAACCAAGAGCCCCCAAAATAAATTCCAAAGCCCACACCCCCAGCCGCATCCGTAAACAATTGCAGATCCGCAGAAGTCACCTCCCGGTCCCTCAGAACCGTGGTACCATTGAAGTTACTTAGAAAATCGTCCCAGATCCTTAGGTCCGCCCGCAGGCTGTGGGACATCCTAATCCAGTGATGGGGCTTAGTAACACCTGCAGTAGCTGCTGCCAGCCGACGCAAGAAGACTCTCCCCATCGGGATAACTCTGCAAGCAAAATTAAGTGAACCCACCAAGGACTGCATCTCGCGCAACATCAGCTTGCTGGAAACCAGCGCATTCGCCACCAACACCCGCAGCTTCATAACTTTTTCATTCGGCAGGCGGGCGACACGCGCTACTGAATCCAACTTGACCCCCAAAAAGGTAAGAGTAGTCACAGGACCTTCAGTCTTACCCGACGCTAAGGGAACACCCCACACCTGGGCTAATTGCACAAAACCGTCCAACAACGCCTTGCACTGCCCCATATGCGCAGGTCCAACGAAGAGGAAGTCGTCCAAGTAATGCACCACCGCGCCACACCCCATCCAGTCAACAAATGCCCAATGCAAAAACGTGCTAAAATGTTCGAAATAAGCACAGGAAATCGAACAACACATCGGCATGCTTTTGTCAAAGTAAAATTTTCCTTCGAAGCAAAACCCCAACAAATGAAATGCCGACGGGTGCACCGGCAATAACCGGAAGGCGGATTCAATATCCACTTTCGCCAGCAAGCACCCAGGCCCACATGCTCTCACGAGTTCGACAGCCTCATCAAATGAGGTGTAACGTACCGCGCACAATTCCTTAGGAATGTGATCATTGACCGAGGAACCAATGGGAAAGGACAGATTATGTATTAAGCGATACTTTCCCGGCTCCTTCTTTGGAATGATACCCAGTGGAGATACCACAAATTCAGCAAAAGGCTGCTCGCTGAAAGGGCCCGCTACCCTACCAAAAGCAATCTCGGATGCCAACTTATCCCTGACCAGGTGCGCAAAGCGCCGAACTGAAGACGAATTCCGGGCCTTGTTTACCCCTACGCTGCCTACCACCGGTATAGGAAACCCCTCCCTAAAACCATTCTCTAAAATGCTACTTACCCGTCTCCTAGGATATCTCTTAAGCCATGGACCTAAGACATCAACCTCAACCGGAGTGGGAGCCAAACTCCACAAGCCACTGCTACTTGTGGGGGGGGGCCACGGCTCCCCCGACACTCTTTTTGACACATTTGAGTGCTGAGTGTCCCCCATTACAGATAGAGCACATGTGCCGGAATTTACAATCCGGAAAGGGGCAGGAAGACTTGTTGAACTGCCTGCACAAGTCCCCAGCTCCCCCGCCCCCCCCCCCGTGGGGTTCTCTGCAAAACAGGGGGCACGCCCGAACGAAAGGGCCGGTCCACCCTCATGGTAACAGACAGTCCACCTTTTGGCCCGCCTGGACTTCCGCCACCAGGTCTGATCGCCATCTGCGTCAGCCAGAGATTGATGTCTTGCGTTCCCCAGGAAAGCAGTTGATTCTCTTCCATCTTATCACAGAATTTCTCATCATAGTTGAGCCAAGCCCAACCTTCATGAGTCTGTGACGCCTCTAGGATGGAATCCGCATAAGCCAAAAGCATCCCATACTGATCCGGATGCGCATGACCCCATACACTAGCCAAGCGCAGGAAGGAACGTGTCTAATTGACGACGTTACGCGCCACTCTATTAACCCTACCCGCCTTCTCGTCCTCCTTTCGCTTCCTCCGACTATCCCCAACCGTTTTCGACCCTCAAGCAAACGGAAAATATCCAAGTAGCGACGCTTCATGATCTTACTCCGAAGACTCTTTGGCACTCCCTCCCATAACTCAGAGAAAGCCACCACCGAAGGAGCCGCTCCAACCTGTCCCGCCCTTTCCGCATCTCCCCTATCCTCCTGACCCCGGCCCCATTCGTCCGAGATAGAACTGGACGAAGACTCTGAGGTTGAAGAAGAGGAGGATCCTGAACGCCGACGCCGATGACATGAATGCCACCTACTCTTCCTCAACCGCTTCTTACCTTTTTCGGCTGACCGAGCATCACCTCCCACCGCAGCGCCAGCATCCCGCGCCGCAGCGCTAGTATCTCGCACCGCTGTGCCAGTATCCAACTCACCTGCAGCAGTTGACGCCACCTCAGTAGCAACTCCTGTCTCTTGTTGCCTCGACGCCGAAACTGCAGTTCCACCCACTGTTCCACCAGGCAAAGGACTACCACGAGTGCTCACCGTCACGCCGTCCGTCTGTCCGGAAGCCGCCATCCAAGGATGTCCTGCGTAGTGCCATCCGGTAGATACATGTGGAGAAAAAACAGGAAAAGGCGAAGGGACACCTGCCAAAGCCCACGGTGGGTGCCACGCCCCAAGCCACTCTGCACGGGAAGAGCTTTGACCCCCGCCCTGCCAATGTTCCCAAGCTGGCGGGTAACCCCCCCTGCAGCAGCCGATAACCCCCCCGTACTTGCCGACCCAAAATCAGTACTGCCCCCTTGCTGGTTTGCCCCCTCCCCTCTCACCGCAGGAACCGGGCCAACACCCCGGCTACCCAAAGACCCGTGAGCCCCTCTACACCCAGGCACACCTCTCGCTGGCCCCCTAGACCTGCCCCGACTACCCCGCACTTCAGGGTCCTCCCGAAGCCCCCCTCCGCACTTGCCCCTCGTGCCCTGAGCCTCCTAAAGAGCTAGAGCCCCGTTTGGAAGCTCTGCTACGGCTAGGAGCTCTGCCCCTGGCCCCCCCTACCCCTGGGTGACTGGAGAAGGTGGCCCATGGAGCCCACCACCGTGCCTAGACCCCCTTCTGCCACCTTGAGCCGGTTGCCCCTCAGGCCCCAAGGAAGATGCCCCACCTGCCCCAGTCTGTCCAGGATTGTCCTAGACAGACCTTTTACCTTGTCTGGGGCCCCCTTTTTTTCCTCTAGCAGACATATTGTTGTTTAAGTTCCTTGTAAACCGCCCCTGATCTCTGGAAGGGGCGGTATAAAAAAGCACTGAAATAAATAAATAAATAAATAGCAGGCCTAAAGGCTGGAGGAACCTTTTCAATCGGTTCTTTTTTTTTTTTTTTTTTAAATACCCTGCACCACCCACTCTGCTGAACCCACAAGAGTTTCAATAAGTAATATACTTTAAAATACCGAGGACTACTTGCCTGCTGTAAAAATACGTCTTTGTGCTTACCCACAGACGCTGCCTCACTCGGGCCGCTGCCGCCGGCCAAAACAAGTTTGTAGCAGGAAAAAACGCCGCAACGGGAACGCCACCTTCCCGACTCCCCAGCCGCCTGCCACTGACACGCTTCGTTGAGGAAACAAGAATTCTTTGCCTCCTACCCGCTGCAAAAAATCTCAGACAGCTCGAGCCAACGTCCGGCGCCTCCAGCCTCACCAAGCCAAAAGGCAGGAGCACCGCCGAGTCCCCGCACTTGCCAGCGGGAGCCAATGAGACCGCCGGACGACGCAGACCTCACCTCGCCATGCGCGCTGCCGAACCCGAGGGCGCGAGCGGACTGCCGCCCCCCCCCCCCCCGGTTAGCAGCGGCCACGGGGACGGGGACCCGCGGCCTTACAATTCACAATTTACTCATATATAATCAGGCATGCAAAGCATTTGTAAATTGCATCCACATGTAAAATAGCCATTTTAGACAGGGTTCAGTTTACATGTGAATGTTCATAGCACATTTAAATTGCACAGGGAAGTGCCAGGGGTGGGACTTGGGTGGGACAAAAGTCTATGCATGTGTTCTCCATTTCATAAAAGGAATGCACCTGGAAGCCCCAAATTGTCCACATCTGGATTTGCACCTGCTCTCTGATACAAATAGGTATTAAAGTGCTCTTGCAAAAGGGATGAAGGGGGATAAACGTCTTAATTCCCTAATGGTCCTCCAAATTGAAATGAGGTCAAGATAGAGTCCCCTGTAGTTAAATAAGAACATCTGGCTGGCTGTACTTGCAAATACAGTATTTAATCTGTTGTTTTGTATGTTTCTATTCTGATGGAAATGAGGGGATTGTAGAATTTAATAGTTCTCAAGGATGGGCAGACTGCATAGGCCATATAGTCTTTATCTATTGTCCATTTCTGTGTGTGTGTTTCAAATGCCCATAAAATGGCAGCATTTACATGTGTAGTTTGACAGGTTTCCTCTGTCAATTTTTCCCATGTGTACCTTTTGTGAAATGGCTCCTTCCACTGCCACAGATACACAGCCCACTGCATCCCTGCACCTCCCTATTCATATTTTAGAAGTGGCTCCACCTTTATGCAATTTGCACCCACTGCCTGCCACATAAATCCTTTCAAATATTGACTTAAGAGGATCCATGGTGGCAAGAGGATTATTTATTATTTGTATTATTATTATTCATTTATTAAGCGCTACAAGGCATACACAGTGCTGTACAAACACAGACAGTCCCTGCTCAAAGAGCCGACAGTCTAAAAGGCAAACAGACATGACAATACAAGAAGCATGAGGCCAAAGGGAAGAGGAGACACAAGGAAAACAACAATCTTGATCCAAAAGCGGTCTCAAAGAGGTACATTTTTAGCAAGGATTTGAAAAGGGAGAGAGAGCTGGGTTCCATATGTGCATCTACCCAGCAGACAGATGTCCCACCAATGTCATGGCGATCTGGATAAGCCACAGGTCTCTTTCTGCAATCATTAATTATTTCGCTATATCATTTACTATACTATATCACAATTGACAAGCTAAGAGCAAAGAACAACCAAAACTTAAGAATGTTAACTTGTTAAATGTTGAAAATTTAAAGAATATTTCTTATTTTTTATACCCTATTTCCCCACCCCATTAAATTCACCTTTGTAGTATTTACTTGAAGTGAATGGTTATGGAACCTACCTACATAAGATGGCCTCACACTGCTCTATTAATACACAGCTGTTTGGTTTAGAGAGTTTAGCTTGAGAGAGCACTTCGCAAACCAACGAGATTTTTTTCTGACCACTTGTCCACCCCCTGTGGACCTCTGATTTGATTTCCTAATGACTTTAATTCACATTCCAGTCTGTCTTTTGCTAGAGCTTCTGGAACACCACAGATGGCTCTCTAATGACATTCTACTTATAATTCTATTTCGTTATCTTAAGTAACCTAATTTCTTTTATACAGTTGCAGTTATTTAGAAATTAGAAACACAAAACTATTCCTTATTATATTTCAGCTCCTGCGAGGCAGGCATGCATTCCCTTAAAGCAAATATGTAATTTATTGGAACTCAAATCCAGAAGCAAACATTTTGTTAAGCAGAAAATAAAATACATTTACAGATTCATTTGTATATTTGGCAATGTTGTTTCTGTTATAACGTACATCCCTATATAGGTTATTTTAGATATCTCATTTACTATTTATACATGTAAAGGCCTCATTTTACACATGCATGTCTATATCACATATATGTTGCACAGGGGCGTGTCAGGGGTGTGGCCAGGATGGCACCAGCATCTGCACGTGTATCCTCAATTTGTATATATAGGATGCACATAAAAGACTAAAATACCCCACATCGGGATATTCACCTTAATCCCCCCTCTTTCCTTCTCAGGGGAGATTAAGGGGAATATTCCTCGTAACCTCACAATGTTGATTTCCCTCTCAAAATCTCCACAAGGGAAAGATAAAGGTCTCTGTAGTTAATTAGTAGCATCAACGTTTATATTTACAAAATGGCAAAGATAAACATGTAAGTGCCGACACTGGCATGTGTCAGTTGTAAGTTGCCAGGTTTCCGCAGTTGATTTTTCCCACATATATCATAGTAAAATGACTCCTCCCACTGCATATGGATGCCCCCCCCCCCCCCCCCCCCGTGCATTCCTGCTCTTCCTTCTTTGATTTGAAATGCACATCCATGGTGAGGGGCGGTGATATGTCAATTTTACATTGAACTTCAACGAGTCCACCCTCTCCTCCAAAATGGACCTAGATTTGCAAACATTTTCACTTGGACATCACTACAACACATAAATGGCCCTTATAAAATGTGCCTTCTAATGTTTATTATATGAGCAGTGAACTTCCATTTATTAGAAATGCCATACAGTTATTATGTAGTGGTATCTTTTGGGGATGTGTTTCTAGCTCATGGTCCCAGTTCCTATTGCCAGATAAAACTTTATGTGTGAGTAGGGAAAGAAGAGATTAGAAATGAAGGGAGAGCAGTGAAATGAGGTGGTGAAAGGGAAACATATAAAAAATGGAGAACAAATCTAAATAACATAATGAAACATCTTTTTTTTAAAAATTTAAAAGTTTCTTATTTAACATCTTTTTTTATACCGTCAAGATGGTTTACAGTGAACTCAGTGTATTTGAACAATATTAAATAGAACATAGGAAAATAGATTATAACAAAAATACAAAATTACAGTCATAAGAAACTTTAAATATAAAGTCAAACATTGAGCCTGCATCATGGAGGACTGTTACTGATTACAAAATGTTGAGAAAATTAGAAAAAGAACATCCACTAGATGTATCACATGATACATTTTAACAGCATCTTCAACTGTATTTTATTTTCACACTGGTTCTATGTAAACCGCCTTGACCCAGTGAAAAGCGGTATATAAATACAGCTAAATAAATAATAGTACCCCATTATTCTAAACTACACAAAAGGAAACAAACCCAAAGAAGAAAGGAAATATTCATCCATTTTCCCCCACTAAAATGCTCTGGAGCTGCACTGGATCGAAAAATGTATAATGCGAACCCTGATGAACCATTAAACTTAAGAAAAAAGGCAGCTCTCAGGGCCATCACCCTTGGTTTCAGGCCATAAAAACATAAGAACATAAGATATGCCATACTGGGTCGGACCAAGGTCCATCAAGCCCAGTATCCTGTTTCCAACAGTGGCCAATCTAGGTTGTACGTACCTAGCAGTTTCCCCAAAAGACACAGGTTCCGCAATGCTTGTACTGGGTCAAGCATTGATATCCTGGGTCCCTTCTTAATAATGGTTTATGGACCTTTCCTCCAGGAACTTGTCCAAACCTTTTTTAAACCCAGCTACACTAACAGCCTTTACTACATCCTCAGGTAACAAATTCCAGAGTTTGATTACACGTTGAGTGAAAAAATATTTTCTTTTATTAGTCTTAAATAGTTTACCCTGTAGCTTCATTGCATGTCCCCTAGTCTTTCTATATTCTGATAATGTAAACAATCGATCTACGTTTACCTGTTCCACTCCGTTCATTAATTTATAGACTTCTATCATATCTCCCCTCAGCCGTCTCTTTTCCAGGTTAAAGAACCCTAACCTTTTTAGCCTTTCTTCATAGGAGTATCCTTCCATCCCCTTTACCATTTTGGTGGCTCTCCTCTGAACCTTTTCTAATAACGCTATATCCTTTTTAAGATACGGCGACCAGAATTGCACACAACATTCAAGGTGCGGTCTCACCATGGAACGGTATAGAGGCATTATAATATCTTTTGTTTTATTTTCCATGAAGATGTTGCTTTTTCATCTGGGTTGCTTTGGAAACATTAATAGTTTGCCCATAGAAGAAACATTTTTTCTTTTGAAAATACCTTTTCAAAATATTACTTTTATCAAAGAGGAACAAAAAAACCCTCACCGAAAGGATAGCTCGTATGGGAATTTCATCATTGGAGGACTCCAAAAAGGCAGAGAGATCAAGATTGATTGTTTGCTATGAAAAGCTGATCAATTCCATTTGCCGACTTATCAACCACTTTAGCCCCTTTTGGACATAATATAAATTAGGAATCCATATTGACTCTGGATCAGTAAATAACAATACTTCCTTCGTATATTTATGAAATACATGTAATGGTGAAAGGTATCTAGTATAAGGAAAATTAAGAAGATAAATTCCAAATGCTAAGAGAATTCTCTATTGATTGCAGCTGTCCATGAATGACTAAGGGATCTTTAACGAAAGGAATAGAAATAGTTTGAAGCATTGTGACCTGCTTTTCTATTTTACTACTTAGGTTACTCAACTCTTTTTCAATTTTGAATTATGTTTTGTCATCTTAGCAACTGTATCAACAAAAAATGCAGAAATGTGCTCGAAGGAAACCTAAAGTGCTAGTTCAGTACGTGAAACAAAATGCCAAATGTCTTTAAGGAATAGATCTTTCTGGGGCAACCATGTAACCAGTGGTAAAGATTTCTAAATTGGTTTGCTTCCTTTTCCTAAAACATTCTCTGATGCTAAGTGTCCATCAGGAGAGCTCTCTGAAATGAGGGAAATTGGAGTGGTGGGTAATCCATCTTCTACATGACATAGGGGCTTGTTTACAAAGCCACGGTAGCGGTTTGCGATCGTAATCGGAGCCGCGGCCCCATTGATTTCAATGGGGCCGCGGCTGCGATCGCGAACCACTACCGCGGCTTTGTAAACAAGCCCCATAGTGATATAGAGGATGAGCAGATGAAAACTGGAGGACACACTCAAATCTAGAAAGAGGGTAATAAAAATCATAGAAAAGGCTAGCATAAAAAAAGAGAGGTGTGCTTTTAAAATAACAACGTGGATGAAAAGGATAGAAAACAAATTTTGTTCTAATTTTGGATACAATGATGTGATTTGCGATTTTTAGTCTACCTGAATGCACAGAATTAAATATAATTAAAAAAATAGAAAGTTATACCATTTTTTTTGACTAATGGATTTGTTGACAACTTTTCAGGAGTTAACACACAGTTTCTCAGAACCGTATCAGTATGTAATTACAATATACAATGCAACTTTCACATAGACATAATGTTCCTAGCAGAAGTAGACTCTTTGCAGGTCTGGAATGCTTCTAGTGGAACAACCCAGGAATTATCAAAAAATAAGCTTTCAAAAACACAAACTCTGGCTTTGTTTATCACATCAGGGACATCTGTTCATATCTAAAAAAGAGACTTACATGGCCTTGAAAGTTCATGAACAATATCTTAAATTCTTATGTTGATCCAATAAAAGGAATGAGAGTCTGACATGAATTCAGTAATTGGAATGTAACCATTCTTCAAATTCTGAAAGCAAATCTATGAATTGTTATAACAAGCAGCCTCTGCCTGCCCATCAGTCACCACAAAATCTCTGATACTGTGTGCACACTGAGAGAGCCATGATGATAAACAAAAGGAGCTGAACATGGAAAGGAAGAGGTAGCATTTGTACTTCATGCTCTTCTTTGTCTAGTGGCCAACTGATTTGTGCCCTTCCAGTAAAACTGACTAGCTCTTCGTATACCCTCCTTCATTGCACTCAAGCGACACGATCATGTCTGAGTGCAAGACCGAATTGCCATAGGGACCCTTTCCTATAGAAAAGTGTAAGATCTCCATGTCGCTGAATATCACCCATCTCCCAATTCCCACAAACATTTACTGGATCACAGAGATCTTACTTAATGCCACTTCCCTGAAAGAAAAAATGGGTTTTTGGGCCTCCTATCCCCATCTCCAACCCTAAAGCATAAGTCAGACTGATTTAGCCAAGAGGCAAACTAAGCAGTCAACTAAAATAACAGCTTGGAGTGAGCAGCAAAGAGCAGCTGGAGTAAAAATTAACCAGTGGTTACTGACAGCCAGACAAAAAGTAAGTGGGCAGTTTTAAACAGACCATTTACCTGGGTAAACAATATGGAATTTCCCTTATTATGTATTTTTGTACAAAGATTGTATGATGTAAAATGTATGCATTTGTAGAGGCTTGTTTTAGGACAGGTGGCACTAAGTATCCTAGAACTTTGAAAATTGAGGGAGTGCAAGGCTGAAGGTTCCCTAGGGTGCCTAGTACCTTACATTTATCCTGACAAGAACTCTTTCAGTCCACTTTCCCATGTCACTGAAAAGTTACAGGGCCTCATGAAACATAAGGGCAGTCCTGGTCCATCATCCTCCCATCTCATAGTTGCTTCAAAAGCCACTAAGGGCGGTCATTTTGAATGTCCAAAGAATGTATGTGGACATCCAAATCATGGAGACATCTGAGGTGTCATTTTACAAATGGCTTTTAGAAACATTTCCAGTGCAAAGATATCCAAGTAGGCAGGAGACATAGCAGAAGTGGTACTATGGACTTAGTGCAGACCTCTGCCACCCCGTCCAAGTTTAAACCTGCTCCAGGCATGAATAGATATCAGGAAAGTGATTGTTTTCACCATAAAACATCTAGAGAGTGTAGAGAAGATGGAGGGTTAAGTGTCTTGCCCAAGATCACAAGGATTTGAACCTACTGAGCATTTGTATAGCACTACAAGACATATGCAGTGCTGCATAAACATGTAAGAGACAGTTCCTGCTCATCAGGGCTTACAATCTAGTCAAGACAAACAACACAGTAGGTGTAGACAGGGTTATATCTAGGGGGAATAGTAAGGAAACACAAAGGAGATCAAATAAGTCAAGATCCGAAAGCGGCAGCGAATAGTTGAGTTTTCTAGCCTGGATTTGAAAAGGGCCAGAGAAGGAACTTGAAGTACAGACTCAAGTAGTTTGTCCAGGCATGCGGAGCAGCAAGGTGAAATGAGCAAAGTCTAGAATTAGCAGTAGAAGAAAAGGGCATAGAAGCAATTTGCCAGAAGAGTGGAATTTTCGGGGAGGAATGTAGGGAGAGATAAGAGATGAAAGGTAGTGAGGAGCTGCAGAGTGAATGCACTTATAGGTCAGCAGGAGAAGTTTGAACTGGATGTGGAAACAGATAGGGAGCCAATGAAGTGACTTGAGAAAAGGAGTAATATGAGCATGACGAGGCTGGTGGAAGATTAGCCATGCAGTAGTGCTGAACAGATTGAAGGGGAGAGAGATGATTCAGTTGGAGACCAGCAAGGAGTAGATTACAATAGTTAAGATGGGGGGGGGGGGTGATTAAAGAGTGGATAAGAGTCTTAGTAGTGTGTTCAGAAAGAAATGGGCAGATTTTGTTGATGTTATAGAGAAAGAAACATCAGGTCTTAGCTATCAGTTGGATGTGTGTTGTGAAGGAGAGAGAGGAGTCAAAGATGACGACCCTGGCTTCCCTGATCCTAGCCTACTACACTAAACATTAGGCTATTAGACATCCTGGTTATCAAATGCCATTCCAGGGACATCTCTGTACTATGTATCCATCCTTGTAGACGTCCATAGGCATGTCCATGTTTGTGAAATCATGCCTGAACTTGGACGTGCCTGCTTTTTTTTTTTTTTTCTTTTTTCAGACATTCTGGCTTGGATGTCACATATTGCACTTGGTCGCCCAAAAGTGTATATTACCCAATACGCAATTAGTCCAAGAGTGCCATTAGTCCATAGCAACATTTGTGGCGTACCTTGCCAATAAACAGCACAAATGTATATAGTTGTTGTATATAGTTACCCGTGTTAAATCCAAGTTGTAAAAACCTGTTATCTGTAATGTAAACTGCATTGTTCTGCTGTGCTGCACAATTTATTGTTACCTGTAAACCGCGCTGATTGTAAAAAGTGTGGTATAGAAATAATATAAATAAATAAAAAAATAAATAAAATACAAATTTAAAAAATGTGCCTTCATGCCCCTAGGCCCTCTCCTCAACCCACAAGGGGATTTCTGGCATACTTCCAGCCCTGAAAGTCACAGGGTCTCCAGATCCAACTTGGCATTCAAAATTCATGCCAAAATCATGTTCCTCATCTTCACTGGTGGAAAGAACTAGTTTCTAGAGGTGTTTTGGAGACTCATTGACTTTTTCAGTTGGAGGCAGAGGGCGCTGTTGTATTGGGGCAGTGGAAGTAAACTGGAACTAGATGCCTACTGACTTATGGAGAGGAAGGAGGCTTGTAAGGGCTCTTTAGTTTTAGGGAGTGATATATTTGAAAGTGAAATAATTTATCTGAGAAAGAATGGTGAGTTGGAAAGGCCTTTGTGTTTCAGGAAAATGTGGGGTTATGGATGGAAGGGAAATGGGTTTTGCGGAATGATAAGCTTGAAAAGAAAGACCTGTTTACCAGATTTTTGGGAAGGGGGTGAGGGTTTGGTAGCCATAGTGAATAGTGTGGGGATGAAATATGATGGTTAATAATAATGTGCATAGGCAACACTGTACAATGCTTATAAATATTCAGGCACATTATGCTTTTTCCCTAAAGAGCTTACAATCTAAGTGGATACCTGAGGTAATAGGAGATAAAACAGCCTGTCCAAAGCCACAAAGTTTGTCTGTGTCAGAAAATGGGACTGAAGGGGGTGAGCATTGAACATTACCACTTTTTGAAGTTTTTTGGGGGGTGTTCAAGTGAGGATACCTTAAATTCCCCGATGTAATACTCCTTTCCCCAAAGGTAAAAGTACAGGTGGAAACTGCAATAACCAGCAATAGTAATTGCTTCTCAGAAAATAGTGGGTTAATGTCCATTAGTACACTAGGCATTTAGGCACCTGTTTATTAAGCTGCATTAGATGATTTGTTGCTTTTTCTTGTGCTGACAGCATAATGCCCCAATTGGTCTATTGTAACGTGTTGTTCTTGGGTCTTGCCCAGAAGGCTTTAATGTGCATTCAGTTGATGCAGAATCCAGCTGCTAAGTTGATAAAGGGACTTTGGAAGTATGACCATGTCACTCGAATTTTGAAGGAACTCCACTGGCTACCGGTGAAGTTTAGGGTTGAGTTTAAAGCTCTGGTACTGGTGTTCAAAATTTTGCATGGCATTTCTCCATCTTTCCTTTGAGAAAAGTTGGTCCCATACATTCCCAGTCTATCTTTGAGACCACAGGCAGTGAAATTCTTGGTAGTTCCTTTGCATACGTTTTTGTGACATATTGCCCATTGGAACAGGGCCTTCTCTGTTCAGGCACCAGTTCTGTGGAATAAGTTGCAGCATGAATTGCGTCTTCAGGACAATCTTTGTTCTAGAAGGCATTAAACATGCTTTTGGGGAGAGGATGGGAAGGAGGTTGAAAAGTTGATGTGAAATTGGCGTTGATCTGATTGTGGGGTGTCATATCTGATTTTTATGCATAATGTTTATACATTGCTCTGGGCTGAAGCTTTGAAAGGGTGGTTTACAAAGGTCAATAAATACTAAAAATACATAAAATGGTATTGCATACTAAACATCTAACATGGAAACTCCAACTGTGGTGGGGGAACGGACAGGGACTGCAACTAGCAGTAACCGGGCAAGGCGGACATGGTGTTCCTGCCCTCCTCTACCAATCCCCCCCCCCCTTTGCATAAAATAACCACAACAGTACACCTTCTGGCATTTTAACTGGTCGCAGCTTTATTAACCATAAACATTATCCAACAAACTCCAAGCAACCATGACTGCGTCACTCAGGTTCCGGCAGCGGGACGAACCCTCACCAGCCATGTGATTAGCAAAGTGAGTTCCCTCCCGCCTCCGCCGGGAACCGTCCCCCCAGCAATTCCATCCCTCCTCTTCCGACTTCACCATATTATTAGCAAAAACCCCGAGGGATTCTCCGTTTCGGGGGTACCCCACCCCCGCCCTGCGCATTGCCAAGATTCCAGACCCCGGACACCTTCAGGATCCCGCCCCCTACTCCCCTCCAGCTGCAACACACCCTTTCCCAGACACCGCCCCACATAGGGGTGGGAGGGTGGGAACGCCCGTCCCTGCCAGCAGCTCCGACAACTGCCCACCGCGCCGGGACGCTCTCTTTTAAAATGGCCCTCCCACCCCCTCTTCCATTGACTCCCACGCCCCTCACACACGCACGGGAGCCAATGGATTTAAACGATGCTCTGCCGCCTCAGCCCCCCCTTCCCCTTTTCCTCTCTCAGGCCGGGACCACGCACCACGCCGCCCGCCCAGTTAAATGCGGCTCGCAGGTACGTGGCCCCGCGGCCTTCTCGTTAGCACAGAGATTATGCCATCTCATTAGTTATTTACATGCCAATTAGCATGGTACAGTTAGCTATACTTCTGGAGGTATCACTAACCACAGTCTGCCTTGCTGACACTACTATTACTGCATATTTGGAGTCATTTCTCTGCATTACATAAGATAGTTTACTAGACTGCGGTAAAAAGTTAATGTACATTTTACATGTAACAGTTACAGTAGCTCAGGCCTGCAGTAATGATGATCACTGGAAAAGCAGTCGGTGCGGTGAAAAAGCCCACACTAATTGCAAACGTCCTTAATGTGTGGCAAGGGACTTTTTCCAGCAGGAAGTGCAGGGGACATGATGTTGTGCCACTAAAAATTTCTACACAGCTTTTGTACTTATCACGCGTGTGTGTGTGTGTGTGGGGGGGGGTTCCCCTTAACCTGCCATAAATGTAATGATTACAGTAGTGCTAGAACCAGGGAATCCAGGGTTTAAATCCCATGGCTGCTTCCTTCTTGGGCAAAAAGATTAGAAAGAACCCAGAAAAAAACCTCATGCCAGGTCAACAAGAACAATAATACACCATAGCCCAGCAAAACTAAATCAACCACTTAGTGGATAATATTTTTTGTTGAAATGACCAGCCCAGTGAAGAGGACGTTTTCCACTTACCGCTGTGGCCCGTCCTTTTTAATTATTTATTTTTCAAAAAACGCTCTGTTTTTAAAAAAATACGCTATAATTTAGCTGCATAATCCAGGCTGTCAGCACTACCGCAAACAGTAACCGAGGTATCCGGAGGCCCTACTCGGCCTGGAACCCCAACCCTCCATCACCCACCCCCAACCATTGACAAAGCAGGCGGACGTCAAGTGTTGGTGTTAATGCATGGTCGCAGCTTTTAATAACAGTAATAAACACCGGCCCAACATGGGCCAACTCAGCAATTCAAACCATAACAGAGAAGAGCCCCCCCCCCCACCCGTCATCCGGATGATGCCCCCCACCAGCCGTATAGCAAGGTGGAGCACCATCCAACCCCCCCCCCCCCCCCAGCTGCCCCTTCCCGCCCGCCTCGCCATGTTAGCAAAGGCCGGCTGAAGGGGTTGCCTAATTCCGGGTAGAGACCCCAACCGGGACGTCTCCCCCAACCCGCATACCCGTGCCGCTCACATGGAAAGCGGCCTCCAGCTGAAATGATCCGCCGCGTCAACGAGCACCAGCTCGCCACCCCACCACCGGCGCTAGGTAGCGAGCTATCCTAGCGCCGCCCCCCCAAGGAAAGCTGCGACCAGCACAACGACTCGAGCGCCTCCTGCCAGTCGTTCAGGAGAAGATCCTGCCCCACCGGGGCAAGGTGAACCCCATCAAGCCGGTACAAGCCAGCGCAAGCAACCTCCGCCCAAGGGTGCCGAACCTGGACCCCCCCCGTCTGCTGGACCCAGCGCCCGATCTGCCGATTAACTTTGCACAAGCCCCTTGACCAACGCCGCTGGGTCCAACAAGCAGGGCGGGGTATAATGTCCGACCACAGAATGACCACCCCAGGAAGAACCCCCCGCAATAGTGCAATGTCTCTCTGAACAGTCCCAATGAGTTGCCGGCAAGCCCAACCGGCAACGTCATTGCCACCCAGGTGCAGCAGCAGCCCGACCGGCCGCCGGCGCCGTCCAAGTTCCGCGTGAACACAGTCCAGGAGCTGGTCCCAATGCATACCGCGGCGGCCCATCCAGCACAACCGCACTCCAGCTCCGGCAAGACCCAGGTGGACGCCCAACGGCCGCGCCGCCGAGCGCCGCTCCGCCCAATAGACAAGGAGTGTCCGATGATCCACCAATCGCCGGGCGCCGCACCATCTGAAAGTAGAAAGAAGGGACCACCACCAGCAAGCAACCCTGGAATAGGAAACAAAGGATTAGTGCCCCCCCCCCGGCCCCCCACCCCACCGCAGGCAGACCTCCACCACGGCAGCACCCCCCACTACTCCGCACCGCCGCCAGCCGACGGGCGAACGTACCCGGCGTAAGCACCCGATCGCCAGCGGCCAATACGCCGAATCACCAGCGGGTCCAATCCGGCAGCCGCCGCGCTGGTAGCCGCTCCAATCCGAAACGAGTGCGACGTGTAACTCCGCTCAGCGAGACCCAATGCCCGCAGGGCCAAGCGAAGCACAGCCGTGAACTGAAACTGCGTCACCGGCCGGCCATCCGCATGAAGGAAAAACTGGCCGGGCGCCACCGGGCGCCGTCGGGCGTACTCACCCAGAGCCCTAACAGGACAGGACAACAAGGGCGAGATGGCGCTCAGCAGGACCCAGCCCCCTTTCCCGGACTGGTCCGTCTTAGAACGGTGGAGAAAAATGCGGACACGCGCAGGCTCCACCCGGACGTGCCCCGCAGCCAGCCCCCCAAAAACCCCCCGCCGAGCCGACCGGGGAACTAGCTCGGACACCCGGAAGGCGCCGAAAAAAGCAGTGGTGAACAAAGCGTGAAACAACACCGCCTCGAAGCCCGAGGCGGCCACCCTCGGCAAAACCTCACACACCTGCAGCAACAGCTCGTGAGAAACCGGGCGCCGCCGATCCGGTAGCCCCGGCTGAGCACGGGCCCAACCAGCGAGCAACCGCCCAACCAAAAAAGAGACACGTGGATTACCCCAGCCAGCCGCCTTACAAAAGAAGGAGAAGCCCGCAAGCGCTCCGGTGGCAGCCGACCGCGCCCATCCCGCCTTCTTCGCCCAAAGCACAAAGCGGCCAACCAGGTCATCCGGCACCACCCCCCCAGCCCACCCACGCGCGCACAAAAAGGCACTCACCTGAACGTAGCCCCTACGGTAAGCCGTCCAGGCACTGCGCGCCACCGACGCCGCCAAGAGATCCATCAGGTCGGGGTCCCAATCCTCCAGAGATGCTCCGGAACCCGCGAGGGCAGCTCGTCTGCCCCTGGAGCCAGGCGCCGAAACTGCTCCCACTGAAAACGTGACAGAGCGTCAGCGATTGAGTTCCTGGAACCCGGAACGTGCCGCGCCCGAGCGGAGACATTCAGACGCAAGCAAGCCAACACAAACACCCTCATCAAGGCAGCCACCCTGGGGCATCGGGGAGCATGGCGATTCAAAACCTCAACAACCGCCGCATTGTCACACCAGAAGACGACCCGCCGATCCCGCAACCGGTCAGGCCAGACCCAGAAGGAAACCACGATAGGGAACAGCTCCAGGAAGGTGATATTGCGCGTCAAGCCGGAGCGCACCCAGGCCGCAGGCCAAGGCTCCGCACACCAGGCACCGTGACAAAAAGCCCCGAAACCGAAGCTGCCCGCCGCGTCGGTAAATAACTGAAGGTCGCCATTCGACAACTCAGGCCACTGCAGCACGGAGCTCCCATCGAAGCCATCCAGGAACGAGTCCCAAACCCGCAAATCCTCCCGCATTCCCACGGACACCCGAATCCGGTGGTGCGGCAGCCGCGCCCCCGCCATCGCCAAGGACAGGCGCCTCGAAAAGGGGCGTCCCATGGGGAGGACGCGGCAAGCAAAGTTCAGATGCCCAACCAACGACTGCATAACGCGAAGAGAAGTCTTCGCAACGGCACAGACAGAGGCCACCAGCTCGCGGAGGCGATGCACCTTCGCCGCCGGCAAGCGGACCACCATAGCCACCGTGTCTATCTCAATGCCAAGAAAGGTGAGGCAAGTAACCGGCCCCACGGTCTTGTCCGCCGCTACGGGCACGCCGAACGTGGCAGCCACGCGAAGGAAGGTGCTCAAAAGAGCGGGACAAGTCGGAGCCCCCTCCGGCCCAACAAACAGGAAGTCGTCTAGATAGTGAACAATGCTGGAGACTCCCGACTGCCATTCCACTACCCAATGCAAAAAGGTACTGAAGGCCTCAAAATAAGCGCAGGAGATCGCGCAGCCCATGGGCATACACATATCGAAGTAGTACCGTGCCTCAAAGTGGAAGCCAAGCAACGGAAAAGCGGAGGGATGAACCGGCAGCAAGCGGAACGCCGATTCAATGTCCACCTTGGCCAGAAGGGCCCCCGGTCCGCACTGACGAACCAGGGAGACGGCGGCATCAAAGGAAGCGTAGTGGACCGTGCAGAGATCGCGGGGGATATGATCGTTGACGGAGTCGCCCGGAGGGCAGGAGAGGTTGTGTATCAACCGGAACTTGCCCGGCTCCTTCTTCGGAACCACACCCAAGGGCGAAACCGTGAACGGGGAAAAGGGGGGGTCCAAGAAGGGACCCGCCACCCGGCCCAGAGCACACTCTTCAGAGATCTTGCAGCGCACAAAATCTCCGTGGAGCCGCGCAGAGGCAGCATTGCGAGAACCCCCCGGAGCGCAGGACCCCCGGACAGGAATGCGAAAACCCCGCGTGAACCCCCCCAGAATCAAACCGGCCGCCCTACCCCGGCGGGAACGCCCGTACTCGAGCAACCACGGTCGCATCGCCGCGACGCGCACCGGGGTAACAGCCAGAGCGCGCGACACCTCACTTCCCCCCCGCCGGGGCCCCTGCGACCCCCTTTCTGCTACACTTCGCGGCCGCGTGTGCGCCACCGCACAAGGAGCAAGCGTGCTTAAACTTGCAGTCCGGGAAAGGGCAAGACGCTTTGTTGAAGCGCCAACAGACATCCCCCCCGGCAACCGCCGCCTTTGGCTGTGGCAAAGTGGGGGCGGAGGCACGAAAGGACCGGCCCCCCGGCGACAGCGGAGACGAGGCCTTAGCCCCTGCTGCACCGGTTCCGGCGCCCCGGCCCCTTGAGGACATCTGGGTCAACCACAGGTTGATGTCCTTGGTCCCCCACTGCAAGAGACTGTTCTCCTCCATCTGGTCCCGAAACTCCTCATCATAATTCAACCAGGCCCACCCTTCGTGGGCCTGGGACGCCGCCAGAATGTTGTCGGCGGAAGCCAACAACGCCCCATATTGGTTCGGGAAGTAACGCCCCCAGACACTCGCCAAACGCAGAAAAGCGCGGGTCCAATTGAGCGTGTTGCGCGAGACCTTGCGCACACGGCCCGCCTTCTCGTCGTCCTTGCGCTTTCTCCTGCTCTCCCCCGAGCGCTTCCGACCATCGAGCAAACGGAAGATGTCGATGTACCGGCGACGCCGGATCCGCCGGCGCAGCTTCCGCGGAACCGACTCCCACAGCTCGGCGCAGCGTACGACAGGAGTCCCGCTGGGGACCCCGCCATCCGCCGCCCCCGGGACAGAGCCGCGGGACGAGGCCGAGGAGGACGACGAGGAGGAGGAGGACGAGGACGCCCGCCGGCAACGACGAGCCCGCATGCGCTTCCCTTTCCCCTTGCCCGCCTCCCCGGAGCCCGGTGCCGAGTCGGGAACCCCTCCCTCAGCCCCGACAGTATACTCACCACTCCCCCCAGAGGAGACAGCCGTAGCGCCCCCAGTGTGCGCCGCAAGGGCCGGAACAACCGCAGGTGCCGTTGAACCCGAAGGGCAAGCTCCCACCAGCCGGTCGGAAGCAGCCACGGCAGCGGCAGGCGTCGAGTTCGTCGGAACCTGCGAAGACAAAGAAGAGAAACCAGCAGCCGGGGCCCCAGGGGAACTGAGAACTGCCGGGGGCCCAACCCCCCAGGTGCGCGCCGACGGCCCCAAGCCCCCAGCCTCCCACGCCGCCGCACCCCCAGCCCCCCCTTGTCCCTCCCCGAACCACCCCCCCCAACCGCCTCCCCAGGGCCCCAGACCCCCCCCACGGAACCGCACCGTACGCCCAAGGGGCCGGGGGACCGAGAAACCCAGGAGGAGCAGGAGAGACCGGGGAGGGAGGCGACCGCCCCCCGCGCACCATTCCGGGAGGCGGAGTGGACCCCGGGGCACGGGGGGACATCGGCCCGGGGGCGACCGAGCGGCCCTGCTCGAGCGTCCCCGCAGGCAGCGCCCGACCACCGTCCCCTTCCAGGATTCCCGCCGGAGGAGCCAGATCGCCCACAGAGGCGCCCCCGGCCGCAGGAGCGGGCAGGATGCGCCCACCCCCCCGTGCAGTAGCCCGGGAACCGGCAGCCGAAATAGCAGGAAGGGCCCCCCTACCGCGGCCCGCGGGAGCGGACCCACGCCGCACAGTACCGCGCCCACGCGCGCTGCCCCGCGGCCCCTTAGCGGCGCCGCGCACCGAGGCCTGTTTGGCCATGGGTATTGTAGCCCAAGGGCTGCAGAGGCCTGAAGGGCCGGCTGGGCAAGGGAGTGCCTGCCCTGGTAACCTCGGCTTAGGGCCTTAGTGCAACAGAGAGAGGAAGAGAGAGGAGGGGGGGCCGCCCACCACCCACCACCCACCACCCACCCAACGCAGGCCCGCCGTTCCCCGAGTGCCCGGGAAGCAGAAGCAGGTGAGTCTGCAAAGCGCACGAGGCGGGGGACAGACCTGCCCTCCCCACGTGCGCCGGAGAAAGCGCGCACGCAGCACAGAGCAGCAACTGGTGCTGCCGAAACAGAGAGGCCAGCGCCACGCGGGTTGACGGCGGCCGCTGGAGGGACCCCACAAACCCGGGGCCTAACCGCCGACAAAGAGCAGACCCACCTGGAATCCCCGGTAAGCCTGCACCAATCCTTCTGGATCGCGAGCAAGGAGGGAAAGGGGGGGAATCGCCGGCTAGCGTTCCCTCCTTGCTCGCGCTGACTCCGCCCCCCCCCACGACCCTGACGGCCAATCAGCGGGCTCCCTACAGGAGCACGAGAAGCCTGCCGGGCGCGCGCCTAGATGCGCATCGCCCCCCCCCCCCGAGAAACGGCCTGCCTCGTGGCCGGGCCCCGGGAACCCGGTTACTAGGCAGCCGCGGGACCGGGGCCCGGCGGCTAAGCCGGTACTAGTTTTCAAAACGACGACGTGTCACGTTTCGGGGTAACTCTCATATTCCCCCTGCTTCAGGTCAAAACGTCTGGAACATTTCGGTATAAAAAAACGTTCTTAGTGGTGAGCTTTTCTAAAGGCTGAATTATCACCGAACAGGGTTTTGACCTAAGCTGGGCTGGTCATTCCAACAAAAAATATTATCCACTAAGTGGTTGATTTAGTTTTGCTGGGCTATGGTGTATTATCCTTCTTGGGCAAGACACTTAAGCCTCAGTTGCCTCAGCTACCAGTTTAGATTGTAAGCCCTCTGGGGACAGGCAAATACTTACTGTACCTGCATGTAACTTGCCTTGAATTGCTGAGGGAAAAACATCTGACATCTGATTTCAGTAAGGGCAAACCACTTCTTGCTCTTTAGTAAATGGGTCTCAAAGTGCACAGCTCTCTTCTGCAAAGTGTTAGGAACACCCCTCACACTTAATGCAGAGGTTTTGCCCCTATCACACCTTAACTTTGGTGTCATCATGTGTTAGCTGCAAAACTATAGCACACTTCAGCAAACAGGTCTGTTAATGCGGTGTTTTGTGGACAAGAGCTCCTGCTTTAAAATGGGCCTTTAGTGTATTTGCAATTGGTTATTACTTGATTTAGTACATTGGGCTTTTAATATGTAGGGCAATATTTCAGTTGGCTGAAATCAAAGTTTGTTTTAATGAATGGCCTATTTTCTATTTACTTTCAGATATGATGCCCAATTTTTATATTTTGTTTTAAGCAGGAAAAAAAATGATATCCAAGTTGGGACATTCAAAATTTGCAAGATATTTTCTAAAAAGCTTACTGAACGTGAAGCCTTTTTGAAAAATATTATAAGGCCATGGGAAAACATGTGTAGTTGGTGCCATGTACAATGGGAAAAGCCATTTTACAAAAAAAACCCCAAAACCCTTAAAAACAATCATCATCATACGGGGCTTTGAACATGCAGATTGCAAAATCAGCCACTTACACATGTAAACCCCATATTTATAAATACAAATGTTGCATAATTAGTTCCCCTGTTTACCTCCATTTTATCTCCCTGTTATCTGTAAACGAAGGCCAGTCATCTGACCTATGTGTTTTATTGTTACACTGTGAACCGCACTGATGATAAATAGCGCGGTATATAAGAAATATTAAATAAATAAATTAAATAAAATAACCCTTCTAGAATGGCTTCCATAGTCTGGTAATGAGGTTTATATTAGAAATATTGAAGTTATTTATGATGAGTTCAACTGGGTGATTGTATCTGTTTCTATAAATGCGGGCTTTACAATATGTTAATATTTGAGAGCTAAATAATTTTTATATTAATTTGACTAATAAGATCTCTATTCACTTCATGGTCTGCTATTTGTCCTTCTAATGTAAAAAATAATGAATCCATTCATTTATTCCCATTTTTGTATTGCCTTTCCAACAATAACTCAAAGCAATTAGAATAATCAACATGTAAAGTGCCTCACTCAAATGATGTGTGTACCTTTGATAGCCTTTATTTAGGTAGACTATAGACCACACTTTATTGCAAATGCTACAATTCTTATAATAGCATAATTCGGTGAATTTACCAGTAGTCCTTGCATTTAGTGTACTTAATCAGCTTAGTTGGAGTTGACTAATTTTTAGCATGCAGAAGTGCTGCCAAACTCTTTAGAATGCAGTCTTCTGTTCCTCACTGTTAGTGCAGAGAAATGAGACGTGCACACCAGAATACAAATTCTGCAAGAGTAATAGCATCTAGTTCAATAATACTGATTGGGCTTTTATAAAGACATGGTTCACATCCATTCTGTCTCGCATAATTGTGTTTTCATACAGAGCAGATCCATTTGTTATCGTACAGATGTTATCATAAGCAATACTTGATGTATTATTCATTTGATACTGATAGATAACTCTTAAAAATTTACTTTAAAACTAAGCTTTGATTGTGATTTTTTTAAATCATTTATTATTTATTTATCAACATAGTTTAGTTATTACCTTCTGAATGGTCTCTGCACCCAAAAACTAAACACTCATCAATCGGACTTTCCCAAATAAATACAACTTAGAAACAAAACTAAAACTAACTAACTAACTAATCATGTGATATGCAAATATCATTTGATCATGTTCATTATTTCCATCTTTTTAATGTAACAAGATATAGAGATATTCAGAAAAAAACATGTTACCAAACTTCAGTAAACATGCTCCTCAGTGCTTAACCAATCTACTGTGGGGTTTAGCACATGCTAAGCTGTTAGCATTGTAGCAACCACTACAACAACCAGTACAGTAAAAATCCCATACTAGAGGCAGGGCCTGGGCGGGCTAGAGGTGCAGAGTGGGCATTGACTGCACATTGTGGTTAGTATGGGGCTAATTTAATGCACACTAATTGTTAATGTTGCGGTTAGCATGGGTTCACTTCATACCGTCTCAATGGGTGGTGTTAAGTGCGCCCGCATTAATTGTGATTGACGTTTTAATGCAATGAGACACTTAGCATGGTAAATGCAGGGGTAGATGCTGGGCTGTTGTACCTCTCGAGCTGATTTCAGACTTCTAACACAGGTTAACGTGTGAACCCTCTGTACGCTTCAGTAAACATGCCCCTGAGGGCTTCTGTTTTCCAAGAAAAAACATTATTTAATCTTCTCAATTCATCGAATCTCTCGGAGGCGTGTTTGTGTCATGCAAAAGTAAAAATAAAAGAAGTTATCAAGTTTCATTCTTGAAAAAAATGGGAATATTAAGGCAGCAATCGTCTTGAATTGGAGAGAACTTTGAAAAGAAGATCCTGAGATTTTAATTGCCACAAAATGTGTTCTTTGTCACAACTATTCTTGTTCAGTATTTTTATATTAGAACACTATTTATGAGCTGGCTTAATTGATTCATGGAAGTGTGCATACTGAGAAGCTGGATTTAGATTGTGAATTTTGGGGGGATTTAGCTCATCCTTTCTTTAGTGATAGCTCAAGGCGACAGGATGAGTTACATTCAGGTATATAAGTACTTCACTGTCCCCAGAGGACTTACTATCTAATACACCCATTTAATGGCCTATGGTAAAATAGCACTTTGTATGTTATTTTACAATGGGAAAATGTTTCACAAAATTATTTTATTAAATCTTATGGCAAATTTATGTTTTCATTGCTGTAGTCAGGAATATCACACCTTTTTGCTTTAGCAATTCAAAGATAGTAGGCCCAAAATTGTCCCTGTTGTCTTTAATAGAGCCCTGCCAGTGGTTAGAAAAAATACCCCCACTCCCGAGGTCTTGCTGTTGCTCTCCACTACCCATGAGGGAGACCCCTCGGTAGGTGTTAGGAAGATTAGTGGGATGGGCTGTTGGGGAGATGTAAAGCTATCAGTGATTAGATGGCGAGTTCTCGGAAGGGTATTTGGAAAGGAATTGGTGGACGTTTTTGGGAAGGGATTAACGGTAGAGCTATTTTATCACTAAACACTGTTAAGCTGCATTATTCATGGAAAGTTATGGTTTAATTCTTTTACTAAAGGGCGCTATAGTGTTGCATCTAACATATAGATGGCACCAAACAGATAGCATGTTAGATGCAACAACACTGCATTCACTGTCTGGAGCATGGAAAGCATGTTCCCAACAGTTAACATGGCGCATTCTGCCCTAATGTGGCTACAGTTAACGCGGGTGCACTTTCCTCCATCAACGAAGGTGGCAGAAAGTTCACCCGTCCTAATTTCTTATCTTGCAGTTAGCACGGATAAGCTGATTTTCCCCCCCCCCCCACACACACACACTCTCTGTGCCCTTAACTCTCCCACTTTCACCCTCAATGTGCCATGGAAAGTTAGCACTGATATCCGGTTGCGCTTTCACCATCCTGCACCATTAATGTTGTCCCAGTGTGCCTTTAGCAATTGCCAGAACCTGTGCTGTTACCTTCCTTTAGTAAAAGGGCCCAAGGTGTGCTATTCATTTTGCATACTAATGACTTGTATCTCATTATCTGTTAAAGTGCATTAGGTCAGATTTTGAGTGCTATGATAAAACTGCTCATTAGGTACTTTTAACATGCATTGATTTGCTGTTTAACAAGTGTGATTACCATAACACAGTTTAGTAAATAGTCATCTCAGATTATAGAGGGTACGGTGACTCGCCTAAGGTAACAAGGGGTTTCGGTGGGATTTCAACCTTGACTTCCCTGATTATTATCCTGCTTCTATCAAGCTACTACTTCACTCAAACGTTTTGCTGTATGAAAGATCTGGTTCAGTTCCTAAAACCTGTGTCCTGTGGTCACAATCCATGGGAGGAAAGAAACTCTACCAGCTATTTGGAAGGTGCTCTGTTCCCAGATTTATTTATTTGAAATGATTTTATACCACCTATTGTAATAAATTTAAAACCAAATACATGAAATAGTATGATCATGATTCAAGGCAAAACCCCCCCACAAAGGAAAAGAAGTCCCATAGCGGTTACCAAGACACATGTATCTATCCATATCAAAGCCATTAAATCAGAGATTGTAATTTAGAGGTATAGGCACTGTCCATTATGGGGGTCATTCTGAACAGCGAATAGCGAGGATGGACATCCCATTTGGAAGGCCTAGACGGGACTGGGAGGGGCGTTCTGGAGGCGGAGTGAGGGTGGGGCATGGGCATGGGCAGGCCGCGTCCCTGGATGTACAGGGCCGATTAGAGGTTGGCCCTGTACGTTTGGGGCCCTGAACTTAGATGGGGGACAACAGGGGAATGATGCTGCCGGGCCTGCAAAAACAGGTAGGGGGTGCAGTAAGTTTCCCGCAGCCAGACCCTGGCCATGGGAGCCCGGATCGAGGGTCCGGCTGCAGGAAAAGGAAGATTTGGCAGTGGCCAGCATTCTTGGCTCCTGAATGGAGCCACCGTGCCATGGTGATGGGCACTATGGTACTGCGGCTCCGTTCAGGAGCCTGGCTGAGATAGTCAGGCATGTGGCTGGGCATGCAGGCTGATCAGAATCAGGGCCTGGCCTGCACGTCCAGGCCATAGATCCGTTTCTGTTCCCACGGGCACATCTACCTCTGTGCGTCCTGATTCTGATCAGCCGCACAGGGGGCTAGATGGCCTGAATGGAATTGGCCTCTATGAGTCTCTGTATAGTGTTGCATACATCTAGGGGGACTGTTCCATCCTGGTACCATTGGATGATGTCACCTACTTGCATGCGTTGACATAATCATGCTTGTTTACCGAAAAAGTTGAGAAAGTACATATAGCATCATATAAGCAGAACATCAAAACATTTCTGAGAGTATCTTGAGCTGTTCATCGGCCAGCTGGCATGCTAGTTGTCTCTTGACAGTTCCCATTTCTTTGTAAGCTATCCCAAACATAAGAAGATGAAAAAAGCATTTAATTGAGACAGAAAGTTTACAGTCCTCACAAGTTATTAACATGGGAAGTCTGCTCTGTATCCCCAGAAGCAAAGGTCATTATTTAAAACATTGGCCCACCAGCTGGAACTTTCCATAAGATCTCTACTTTATTACTAATTATCTCTTGATTAGCAGAAATCGGTGCTGTCTAGAGATCTGCATTGTCTTTCTATAGCTAGCTAGTTTCTGAAGAAATAGTCAGAAAACAGGAATATATTGTTTAAAAACGGAGAAGTGAAAACCAGGCAAGGTAAAGTTAACAATTATTATAGCTATAACAAGCTTTTAATTTCTATAATATTAAAAAGCTACAAATAATTCCCCTGCCATTACCTGCCAAACTATTCTACTGACTTTTACACATTTCAACCAATTTCCAGAGGAATTCAAAAAAATATCAATGCGATAGCTAGAAAGAGGAAGAAGATGCAGAAAACAGTGAAAAAAATACTCTGTGAAATGCAGATGATGGCTCATGATACCATAGCCCTTGCTGAAAGAGTATTCCAATTGAGCTGGAAGCCCAAAGAGCAGATGGCAAATATAATCTATGCCTCTTTTTACATTCCTGCATATCAGTAACGAAGTGCAAAAAGAAAATGACTGAAAATTGCTCAGAATCAAATGAAATCTTTAGAAGAAAAGAGATCATTCTTGTAGGCTGCTTCTCGAAGGTTTAGCAGAGATTTTAACAGCCAGAGCAGGTGCACGCACCTTGCCCCTTTTAAAAAAGTAACACACTTGAATTTGCTTTGTGTAGAATAATTAGCATAAGAGGAACAATATGCTTAAATGTCTGTGTGGAAGCAGATGAAGGGAGAGGGATACGTTACTTTAAAAGCATCATTAACCGGGTAAGGCGGACACGTCGCCTCTCGCCCCTCCCCAGTCCCCCCCCCCCACCCCCACTTTCATTTCCCCGAAAGACTAATTCAGAACAAACACATGACAACCATTTGGGACTTAAATTGGTCGCAGCTTTAATAACCTTTGAAACAACCACACAATACAAATCAACACATTTTAACTCTCCCCCCCCCCAAGCAGAGCGAGCCCTCACCCGCCATGTTAGTAGCAAGGTGACGCCGCATCCGCTTCCCCCGGGCACAGGCCCGACATTTTCCATGCCCTCCCTCTTCCGGCTTCGCCATGCTATTAGCAAAAGCCTGAGGGGTTAACTGGGTCGGGGGTGCCCCACCCCCACCCTCATGCTTGCCACCGGCTCCGGACCCCGGAAACCTCCGGGATCCTGCCAAAACCCCCCCCCCCTCCAGATGCAACAACCCAAAACCCCCCAACCAAAAGCATCCCCAAGCCAGGGTGGGCGGGCGGGACGTCAGGCGTCTCCAGCCTCGACCCAGCAACTGCCGGAGCAGTGCTGGGTCCCCGCGCTACCCACCCCCCCGGTGCCGAGTCCTAGCCCTCTCATTGGCTCCCGGGCACCGAACCCACCTGTCCCGCGCCGACCTCCCCACCAGTGGCCCGCAGACTCCGGGACAAGTCGTCTGAAACCGAGCCGGACGAAGACTCAGAAGTTGAAGAAGAGGAGGACCCCGAACGCTGCCGCCGGTGACATGAACGCCGCCTGCGCTTGGTCGCTCGCGTCTTACCCCCCTCTCCAGCCCCTGCGCTAGCAGCCAACTCACCTGCCGCTGGTGCTGCTACCTTGGGAGACACGCCCGTCTCCGGTGGCATCGACGCTGACGCTTCCGCTCCTCCCCCGTTTCCGACAGACACGGGGCCACCACTTGCGCTTGCCCGCCCGCCGTCCGTCTGTCCAGCAGGAGCCCCCCACGGTTGCCCCAAGTAGTGCCAGCCAGTCGAAACCTGCGGAGAAAAAACAGGGAAAGGCGAAGGAACACCCGCCACTGGCCAAGGCGGCTGCCACGCCCCTAGCCATTCCGCGCGGGAAGAGCCTTGACCCCCGCCTTGCCAATGCGCCCACGCGGGCGATTAAGCTGCCCCAGCAGGAGCAGAGCCACCCCCAGGACTTGCAGCGTCCACAACCACACTGCTCACCTGAGGAGCAGCACCTTCACTCCCCCCCACTGGACTTGTGGCCACCCCCAAGCCACCCATAGGACCGAGGGCCTCTCCAAGCCCCAAAGCACCTCTTGCCGGGCCTTTTGACCTACCTCACTGGCCCCCAGCTAAAGGGCCAGCCGAAACCCCCCTTCCCACTCGCCCCCCCTGCCTGGCGCCGCCGACAGGGCTAGTACCACGTCCGGATGCTGGGCCACGGCTCGGAGCCCTGCCCCTGGTCCCCCCCCCCCCTCCCAAAATGAGCTGGGCGCCCCAACGGAGCAGGCCCCCCTCCCCGAGGACCGCCCGGTTTAGCCTTACCAGACCCTTCGCGCTGTCTGGAACCCCCCTTTTTCCCTCCGCCGGCCATGGCAAAATTAAAAGGCTGGAGGAACCCTGGAAACCAATTTACAGTGGGTTGCTCTCTTTTTTTTTTTTTTAAATTGGAGAGATGTAAGAACTCTCTAATAGCCCCAATGCTTTGGCTTCCCGATTTTTTTTGGGGGGGGAGGATGGAATTGAGGCACCACCCCACAGAAGAACCCACTTGCCTGTAGAAGAGCCTCTGCACCTCAGCCCGGGGCTGCAGTCGGCCCAAACACCACCACGAGCCTCCCGACTCCCCCGTCGCTGAATCGCTGCCCCACAGAGCTCCGAAGACGGTGCAGCCTCTCGTGCCACCTCCCGCTGCTGCACAGGGCCCTCGAAACCGCGAGTATCCTGCTCTGCCAACCAGCACGTCAGGTGCCTCCAGCCTCGACCCAGCAACTGCCGGAGCAGTGCTGGGTCCCCGCGCTACCCACCCCCCCGTTGCCGAGTCCTAGCCCTCTCATTGGCTCCCGGGCGTTTCAAACGCCGAGGGGAGCCAATGAGGGTGCCAGACCGCGCGGGACACTGCCGGGCCGCGTGCTGCCGCAACGCCGAGGGGGGAGGGCGAACGGCCCGCCGCCCCCCCAGTTAGAAGCGGCCTTACTATTCCTTTATGTGCGCCTCATGAATTTGTAATTCTTTTCTGCTCATGGTAGGCATTTAAGTAATATGTTAAACAACCTTTTCTCCAGCCAACACAGGGACAATACATAAAGAAGCTCCAGGCAAATCCATTGACTAGACTGCATGTCAGTAAATTAGGTATAACAACAGGTTTTCAATGTACACTTAGTGTAAAAAAAAGTGTGTATATATAAACAGAGTATGTAAAGAGAAATAATTAATAAATCAAAGAAAGTGTCAGAGCTTGAAGACCCTCCTCAAATTAACATAGTTCTATTCTAAGGGGTGTGTTAACTAGCGTGCACTAGAGTTTTGAAGGTCTTGCATGTTTAGGGAAGAAATCAGTGTGTGATATGTGAAAAAAATCATGTGCTACCTCTTGGGGGCATGTACAGCAAAGCCCCAGAAGATATTGTACTTATTTGGGTGCCACTTGGAATGTGAATGCACTTAATGCCTGAGGCCAACTGCAGCATTGATGTTGACATGTGATATCAACTCTTGATCTTATCTTACCACGCCCATTTCTCTCCCAGTCACGTGCTAAGCAGATAGCATGGAATTAACTCCATGCCGTCTGTTTTGCGCACATGCTAATTGTTATTGTGGCCCATGTTAACAACTAACACAGCTTAATAAACAGGCCACTAAGAGTTTTTAAAGCTTGCAATAGCATAGCAGAGTAGTATGTTCACTGGATTGTGATACACCTTTGACCAAAAATATTGAATAGGTGTTTCTGATACCTTTTATTGATAAGAATAATATCCTCAACAATTCTTAGTTCAGATCTTGGCCTGTGCATGGTGAAATACATTTGATTTCCAGCTTAGATTTGTTTTGAAGAGGTTCTGATACAGGCTATTTTAGAACATCTGAAAAAAATGCAGGCGTGTCCAGATGCCGACATAATTTCACAAACCTGGACACAAAAAACTCCCACTCACTAGTACAATTTTTAGGATATTTTTAATATATTCAAAAAGGTTTTTTGTAAGACCGAGTGATGTGAGAATTCTCCTCTGGTAATTAAGTTCGCCACATAGAGGGCGTATCGGCTGCACTGAGGTCTTTTTCTCCCCTTTTTGAAGGCAAGTGTGTGTTTTTGATTTGGTCCTCTGGTGGTAGTATATTTATTGTTTTTTCACCTTAGGCTGAGTAGAGGTGAGGAATTTATAATTAAGTTTTGAATATAAGGGGTTTGTTTTGCATATACCATAACAGGCATGAACCTCGCTTCTAAGCCAGGGCATGAGGAGTATGAACTCAGTCTCTGAAATTTACTGCTAAGACTCTGTGTAATACTTGCATTGTGCCAAAGAGCCTCCTGCCAGAGTTAGTAAGTTGTAACATGTATGGGTGGTTTGTGAAGATGTGCTTGGAAATTCTTCTTTATCAAGCCGGCGGTACCCAACACAATGAGAAATATTTCTGTATTTTTCTGCCACATTTTCTGGATCTCCGCCTGCATTTCCTGGTATTTCAGGATCTTCTGCATGTCCATGCTGTTCTGGTATTTTTCTCCTTAACTACTATATCCAACTTCCTCGCATCCGGCTTTTTATCGGTCAGAATGGAAGTATCCCAGGTGATCATAACCTCCTCATTCTCTGTAATTCTCTTAGGGTCATGATCCCAGTGCTTTTCGGACCCAGTGATGTTGTTGTGTTTATGGAGTTTCCAATGGATGAGGTACACTACTTTATTATGTCTTTCTCTATAGAAATTTTCTGCCATCAGAACTTCTGAGTTGAGTTACCGTTTATAGATCTTTCTTACAGAATCGACATACGTTTTGTATTACCAGTTTTTTCAATACTTCACTGTAAACCATCTCATCCGCAAGCTGCTGGGCTGCAACTCAGCCAGGGGACAAGCATGACGGCCTCGGGTCGTTATTCCTTTTCCTCTCCCGCCCCCCCACCCCACCCCCTCCCCCCTCTGTTCCCAAATAACTGCGCTGCCTCCGTATTTGCCAAAAGAGATGTTTTTATTGTTAGTTGTCAACAAGTGGAAATACAGAATAAAAACTTTTGGCCACAGCATAAAACCAATAACATCAAAACATTACAACCCTATTACATCATCAACATAATTATAACTTCATTCTTATTGCTTCATCCCTTTTCAAGAGGCACAGCCCATGGCCCGTCAAAAGGCATGAACAGGGCTACGATGAGAACTATATGAGGGAGGCCCTCTGGACACTGTTCCTGCTTCACCATCTGGGTACTCTTGGGGGACACGTCAGCTCCTTTGTGCCCCGCTCCCCCTTCTCATGTTTGGGCTGTGCGCTCTCTCGTAAGGGTGAGGTCCCTATTTTTTCTGCCAATCCCTCCCGGCAGCGACTCCTCGTTTGCCAGGCGGTTCCCCCCCACCCCTCGCTGCTGAGGCCAACACATGCTTCTGCCACAGGCGTTCAATTGTGTCCTGTATTGCACAGAGATACACATCCATCCCAATATCCGATAGATGTATCCCATCCGCGCGATACAGTCCGGGGCAGGTTTCCTCTATAAGGTCGTGGACGATGCCGTATCCTCCGATGGACTCCATGAATCGCGACATCCACCGGTTCACTTTCTTTCTTGTTCTTTCTACTGCGCGATGAGACCATTCGCCCTTCCATACTCGCCGCGGTATGATGTGGGACCAGACCAGCAATGTTCCTGGAAAGGCACCCGTCAGTGTCAGCAGATCCCTCTGCATTTTCTTCGTGAGCTCGACACTGCGCGTGCCCGTCAGGTCATTACCACCCAGGTGCACCACTGTTGCCCATGGCTGTCCGCCCACCTTTTTCGACTGGAGTAGAACTGGCATCAGCTGGTCCCACACCATACCCCGACAGCCCATCCATTTCACTGCTAGCTGTTCCCTGGGTAGACCCAAGTTAAGCCCCTGTGGTCTTAGTCTCGTCCTCTTTTCAGCCCAATGAACGAACGAATGGCCACATATCCACGCCTCGCAAGGAGAATTGGCACCTATATAAAGTGTTATTATAGAGAAAATACAGCTTGTTAAGATCACATTGGGTGCAGCAATACCATGGTAATAAGGTTGTTTCTATGTCGCCTTACATGCAAATTAACCTATAAATCGTACAACAGAACTCACATCACTCCTGAACTTTTGTTAACAGAATTACCCCACTATTTTTATTCTTATTCTTTCTTTTTTTTTTTTTTTTTGTAAATATGTATATCTGCCTACTCCCCCCGGCGTCAAACCGGGCGCACATACAATTTGTATCTGTCGGAGCGCCACCTCCCAATGTTCATGATCTGCTCCCTCGACATTCCTATACTGGCGGCCGTTGAAGCTGCCCCTATGCGGAATGAATGGGTGCCGTACCAGCACGATTCCAAACTGGCTGCCTCCAGCGTTAACTTTAGCACCTTGGTGAACTGGAAGCGCGAGAGGGGGGTCCCGTCCGAATGTACTAGCCAGTGCTCCGCCCCTGCTGGCCGTATACTCTTGTATTCGGTGAAGGTTGCTACTGGGCAGGATGTGTCCCCCGGCAGCGGGGCTAGCACTATCTGTGTGCCTTTTGCCTCGGTGTCGGTCTTCGATCTCCATATATGCAGTATGAGTGTCCCATTCAGTATGAGGCTGACATCCCTCTCCCGAATCCCCTCCTCGGCAGATATGCGACTCGCCGAGGCTACCAGCTCGCCTATTCTGAACGCTCCAAAGAACGCCCAAGAAAATGTGCAACTGAATAGCCGGGTCTCGAAGTTGTTGAAACATATCTGGCCCGTGACCGCTATCAATCTTCGCAGTATTTCATGCGTTATAGGGCGCCGGCCGTCTTTCCTGCCGCGCTGCTCCGTCATTCAGCCCTTCATCACCTTAGTTATAACAAAGTCCGCTCTTGGATTGTTCTTACCCATCACTTTCGCGAAGAAAGTAATTGCCGCCAACTGCGCTTTTACCGTTGATTTCTTGACTCCGCTACTCCTAGAATGCAGAATCCACTGCAGAATGGATTCCATCGTGGGACAGATGTCCTGGATTCCGATTCCTCCGCAGAAGACCCGAAATTTCTCCCATGCCGCCAGGTATTTCCGTCTGGTTCGCTCAGCTAGGGAGCTCAGCACAAGCTCCCAAACTTCGGTGGACCAAGGTCCCATACCTGTGGCGGGATGACCGTCTTGGCTGCATCGACTTCTGGGGTGAGCGACCGGAAGAGCTGGATATTGGAATGAGAGAGAGCATCAGCAATGTTGTTATGCTGCCCGGGGATGTGCTCCGAACTGATATTTATGTTATGTGTTAAGCACAACATTACTATGTGCCTTAGGAGCACCACGACCCCCGGGGTATGAGCGCGCATTCCATTTATTGCATACACCACTGCTAGGTTATTGGTATGGAATGTGATTGCCTTGTTGTGTAGCTGCGGGGCCCATATGTATAGCGCCGCCACGATGGGGAAGAGCTCCAGAAAGGTAATATCTTTGGTGATACCCCCGGCTCGCCATTCGCAAGGCCATTCCTCCGAACACCTGCGCCTCTAAAATAAATTCCAAACCCGCTCCCCCCCCGCAGCATCGGTAAACAGGTCAAGAAACTTATTTGGCACCGGCTGCTCCTGCCAGAATTCCAGGCCATTGAAGGATTGCAGGAAGAGCTCCCACATGCGCAGGTCTTCCCTTATGCCCTTTGTGATCCTAATCTTATGATGCTTCCTCTTGTCGCCATTGCCATGCGACGGAAGAACACTTGTCCCATTGGCATGATCCTGCATGTGAAACACAGCAGACCGAGCATTGATTGGAATTGCTCCAGCGTTGCCTTTGACTGTCTTTGAATGTCATGGAGAGCAGCTCTCAGCTTCTGGACTTTATCATCGGGCAGGCGAGACCGTTGCGCAACTACGTCGAGCTCTATGCCCAAGAATGTAATGGTCCCTACGGGCCCACTAGTCTTTTCTGACGCCAGGGGAATCCCAAAACAGTTGGCCACTTGCTCAAAAACATTGAGAATCCTTTGGCAGTCTTCCCCTCCATTTCCGATGAATAGGAAATCGTCCAGATAATGTACGACCGTGCCACAATCCGCAATATCCTCCACAACCCAATGTACAAATGCACTGAACTGCTTGAAGTATGCACACGATATCGAGCAGCCCATGGGTAGGCATTTGTCATAATAATACTCCCCGTTGAAGGTGAAGCCCAGCAGCGAAAAGGACTCCGGGTGAACCGGAAGCAGTCGAAAAGAAGATTCGATATCTGCCTTCGCCAGTCTAGCCTGGCGCCCCAATTTCCGTATGATGTCCACGGCCTGATCGATCGTCGAATATCGCACGGAACATAGGGATGGATCGATATGGTCATTGACTGAACTCCCTTCGGGGTACGATAGGTTGTGGATTAGGCGAAATTTCCCTGGCTCCTTTTTGGGGACAATTCCCAACGGAGACAACACCAGGTTTGGTAGGGGTAGATGGGTGAAAGGACCTGCCACCCTCCCTAATTCCATTTCTTTTAATATTTTGTGCTGTACCACCGATTCAAATTTCTTGACTGATGGTGAATTGCGGGTTACCTGCCTCCGCGGTGTGACTGAGGATAGAATCCGGAATCCTTGAGCAAAGCCGTTCTCAATATTGAGAGCTTTGTCCTTCATAGGGTAGGCTCTTAGCCATGCCCGCATGCGGTCAAGCCTGATGGGGGTTGGGGCCATGCCCATCGTTCCCCCTTTGTTGCACTGGCCGGAATGGCTTGGTATCCCTATTGGATCGGCACGTGGTGGCGGGGTGATTGCCCCCGCAGCTGGAGCATATATTTTATTTAGACAGTTTATTTAGACAGTTTTGTATACCGCCTTATCCTTCAATCAAAGCGGTCACAACACAATTGGGGGATACATTTAACACGCGGGGATATGAGACACATACGCTAATACTTACAGGGAACATGGGCTATGGAGGGTTAAGTGGCTTGCCCAAGACCACAAGGAGCATCTGTGGGACTAGAAACCCCAGTCCTTCCGGCCCAAGGTTGCTGTCCTCTAGTGGGATTTGAACCCCCGACCTTCCAGCCTGAAGTACCTTGCCCCAACCACTAGGCTACTCCTGAATTATGCCTGAATTTGCCTGAATTATGCCTGAATTTGCCTGAATTATGCCTGAATTTGCACGGCCGCCAGGTGCAACTCCCTGTATTGTACTGGTGGCACGCTCTGCAACCGACCTGCTGGGAGTTCTGTCGCCAGTGCGGCACCTGAAAGGACTGCGAGGTCCCTTCTTGACTCCATGGTCTGTTGGGGGACATTTCTTCAAGCCATAAGTCCACAATCCTGTGTTGCCAGGTCATGGTTGTGTCCTCCGCCATGTTCTGCCTAAACTTTACATCATAGTTCAGCCAGGCCCACCCGCCTAGCCGCTTATGGGCTTGAGTTATGGTGTCTAGATATTTGATGAGGTACTTGCTCAATTCCGGCTCTCGCTCCAGAACTACGCTCATAAATATGTGAAAGGCCGAAATCCAATTGTTGATAGATTTTACAATCTTGGGTTTCTTCTCCCATCTCCTATCCCTTTCTTTGCTCTCATTTGATTCCCCTTCTTGATCTCTGATCAGCAGGGAGAATATATCAATAAATTTCCTCCGCCAAATCCGCTTTTTTAACTTTCTGGGCACCGTGCTGGCTAGCGAGCTCACTCCACAACGCGGGTCTCCGCTCACTGCTGCTGGGCTGGCTAGTGCGGCTGGCACCGTCAACGCCGTTCTGGCTACCCGGGGGTCACTGGTATTAGCTCCCCGCACGTGCGTTTTGCTGCGCCCCGCCCATACCCTTGCTAACTGCTTTTCTCTATGGGATTTACTGGTCTTCTTTCTGAAGGTCTTCAACATGCTCCGCATGGCCGCTGCTAAGGAAATGTCCCCTTCCGCATCAGAGGTAGATTCCTCAGATGATGAGGAAGAGACTACCAATGCTCCCGTCACACCCATGGACTTACCGGCTGCTGCGCTGGTGCTTGGCGTGCAGTTGCTGATGGCAGGTGTGCTGATGTCCGGAGTGTCATTGATTGGGCCTGGCGTGCTGTCGCTGTTTCCTGGCAAGCCGTTGCTGGTGCCGGGTGTGCTGGTGCTGTTGCCTGGCGTGCTGTTGCTGGTGCCTGGTGTGCTGTTCGCAGTTTGCGGTGCTGCTATTCCCGTGCTAGATGCCTCCAGCCATTGTTTAAAAGCGCTTAGGCCGTGCTGATTAACCTGTTCGCGTATGAGTCGGAAAAGTTCATCTAGCTCCGGACTGGATGGCGCCGGTGAGGGAGCGTGCGCTTGCTGAAGTGCTGGGGCCCGCCTTCTCCGTTGCGCCATCTTGGACACGTCCCCGTTCTTCGCCTTCCCCTGCAATGTCGCTGTCGGTGCCCGTTTTGCGGTACCGCGTGTCGTTCTCCGCTCCGCCACCTGCCTGCTCCCTCTTTCCTCAGGGTTAGGTTGTCTCCTGTGATCCCTTCCACCACTCTGTGTGACTTTCCGCGGCATCTTACCCTGTTTGGAAAATGCTATAAAGAGAGCAATGGGAAAATGGAATGCTCAGATTAAGCTCTTTGCTAGTGCCCGGTGCAAGCCATGTTGCCTTGGCCTTGAACATATTAACTATGACTAAGTGGAGCCCTTGTTGTCCCTTATATCCTTTCTGTTTTTCGTTTTTTTGTTTTTTTTTTAATGGCTGTATCTACCCATATATATATATATATATATATATTATCTACGTCTCTTCCTTTCATTACATTGCTCTGATTCGTTCTTTTTTTTTTTATCCCACTTACTCCCACCAGATGGCACTACACAACAGCTAAAACAACAACATACACTCAGCCCCAGATAAAACAACAACATACACTCAGCCCCATTGTCCAATCCCACTTCTTCTCACCAGATGGCGCCCCCATGTCAGCAATACACCACCAGCCTCTCACTTTCTTTTCCCCGTCGTCACAAAATAACCGTGTTAGACCCGTAGTTACAGCAACCATGTGGGCACCCTCATCCTCTCTGCTATGCACGCTGGACAATGCTCCAACCTGAGGCGAATAATCCAGTAACTGACGAAATTAAAACATCCTGGCATTACTGAGCCGCCTACTGCTATTAAGACCTTACCGTGCTTTGTTCTCTGGAAGAGGGTACTCTTGTTCAACAGGTTAGTCTATTCCACAGCAACATTCTTTCTTATCATCAACATTCCTTCTTATCATCTTTTCTATTTGTATCATTTTCAAGCCATAGAAGAACAACACACCATATGTGAAGGAGTTTCTTCGGCGGTATATACAATTCCATCAACATAAACATAAACATATGCAATGTAACTTTGCTCCGCAGCAAATTTCCTTTGTTTGCCTCTTTTTTTCTTTTGTATAAATCACTCTGAACTCCCTAAAGCGTCACTCCCTGGCCAGTTATGCCAGCCAGCTTTGCCTCCCCCCACGTGTGTGCTGTATGTACTTCCCCTTCTGCTGTTTCAACCCGTGCAGCATCTGCATTGGGCCCCGAGTGACACCCCCAATGGCTGCACCCGAGTCTGCCCATTCCCGCAAGCTCTCTTCTCTCGTCCTCCTCCCCCTGCACCGCCACCAGCTATGCGCTACTCTCCACCTCAACAGGCCGCGAGTAGGGCCTCCGTATTTCTTTCCGTTTCCCCCCCTCTCCCCCCTTCTCCCCCGTAGCTCACCCCTTCGGCGTATCTGCTGTTCTGTTGCACCCTGTTCAAACGTCCCGGTCCTGTGTAACATGGTTGTCCTGCCGCTGACTGCGGTACTTCATGGCCTTCTTTCTGCGCTTGAGCAGGCACGTGTTTAGATGAGGAAAAATGCCTGCTCTTGCAGCAAATTGAAATTGCCCGCTCGCGCTGTCTCAGGGAGGAGGGAAAGAGGGCGAGCCGCAGCGCGCCGGTGCTTCTATAGCCGGCCGCTGTGTCGCCCTCCCCCTCCCCTCCCCCCCCCCCCGCCCACCGCCAAGGTTAACCCTTGGCCTGCTGTCCCGTGCCTGTGTCCGGCCGCGGTAATCCACAGCCGGATCTATCAACCTCTTATCCTTCTATTTCAGTTCACCTCTCCTTAACCATTCATGTGTCCGTTCCTGATCATCAAAGTGTTCCTGGAGTAACACTCGGTATTTCCCACTGTATTCCCACTGTATTTGTGCATCTGCCACTTGTCCTTCCATAATTGTTCTAATTCCTTGAAGAATTGTTTTCTCTTGTTTTGCAAATTCTGTTACTGCCTTCCCTTGCATGCTTGTGGATTTTCACTCATTCCTTCTAGTCATTAGAATGCTTGTCCAAATTTGATGATGGGGACAGATTATGGACATTTACTCTGCAATTAGGTAAGCCTGGAGGCCTATGATAGTAGCTCTATATGTGTAATCAATTGAGTCTTAATCCTCCTTCAGCTCTAGGGATGTACAGTCTTGACATACATTGATTCTTGTAAATCACTACATGGGCATGGAGGACTTTTCATGTTTGCACATACAGTTTTTCAAGATCTTTAAGAGGCCAGTCCACAACTCCAAAGCTGTATGAAAGGACAGGAGTTGACAGATGATTGATAGATTATATCTTAATCCGTGATGTTAAAGCACTTTTCAATAATGATTTTAATCTCCTATAATTTTCTTTACTTATCTTTTCTCTCGGTAATTTCTGCTTGAGTGTCATTCCTCCTTCTATTCCAAGATGCTTATATATGCCTTCCTGTTCATGTCCTTGATGTCACAGCCTTCAGCCAGGAAGATTTTTCTGTTTTGCTTGATTTTTTTCTAAAAAAAATAAGTTGTCTTAGCACATTTGTCAAGGCCAAAGGTCATCCTGATGTCATCAGAAAAGCTTTTCACCACACGGAGTTGCTCTGCTAATTGTTAGTCACTGGAACTATAGAGTTTCAGATCATCTACAAATAGTAAATGAGATGATGTTTTTGGGTTGTTACCTTCCTTAGGATCCTTGCAATTCACCAGGTCTGGGTGGAGTGTGTTTTGCCATAAACATAAATATCCTAAAAATATCATAAATATCCTAAAAATTGAGTTGATGAGAGTGCTCATTGGATTAAGCGCCACACAAAACAGAAGGGGCAACAGGGAGTCCCCCTGAGATATTCCTCACTGGATCCTAATGTTAGGAATAATATACTGACCATCTTTATATTTAAAAAAGAGTGTGGTTTTCCACATTGCCATGCTGAACTTAATGTACTCTATCAAACCAGAATTTATTTTCTACATTTCAAGGCAATTTATTATCCATGAGTGTGGGACGCTGTCAAAAAGATTTCTTATAACCAATCCATGCTATACTAAGATTTCTGATTTTCTTAGTACTGCCCATGCCATATACCCTTCTCTTGTTGCCCTTTTGCTCTATTGCCATGATATTATTGGACTCAATATGATCATATGTTATGTCTGCATCTATTGCAATGAACAGCTTATAGATTGTAGGTAGACAAGTTATTGGTCTATAATTCTTGGGAGTGTTACTTGGGTCTCCTTTTGGAAGTAGAAATGTTTTTCCTGTAGTAAGCCATTGTGATGTTAAGTCTGGTTGCATAAACAATTGATTTTTGCAATTCACAAGGTCTGGGTGGAGTGATAACTCTTTGAGCCAAACGTTGGTTACTCCATCTGGGCCAGGGCTCTTCCAATTTGGAGCTGGCTTTAACCTGCTTGCTAGCTGTTACTGCAGGCCATTCCATAGGTGTGATGTTTGGTTACCTGCATACAGGAACATTTAGAAAAAGCATTCTACTTTGTGATTGTACTTTATAGGGTCCTTGTATAGTTTTCTCCAGAAGCTTTCTGTTTCAGCTTTGGTTGGTGTTGCTTTTAGTTTCATAATACTCTTTTCCAATTCCCTTTAAAATTGTTTTAGGTTCTCTCTAAATAGGTTATTTTGATATCTTTCTTTTTGGTTTTCTTCATGTCTTTGCAGTTTTTGTGCTTATGCTTCTATTTTCAATTTATTATTGGAACATATTTTATTTTATTTAACAATTTTTCTATATCGCCTTTTCATTTAATCAAGGCAGTTTAAAACTTTTAACTTTTGCATAGAACTTGCAAATTAAACAGTAACATCATAACTTCAAACTTAAACAGTATCTTGTAACATCAACTAAACATATACATCTTGATAATTGTAATAAGAGGGATGATTGGTATAGATGGCATAGCTTGTGTAAATCTGTTTGTTGAGTGGTTAGTGTGATGGGGGGTCTTCGTTGAATTGTTCAATGAATAGGGTGGTTTTGAGCAACTTATATATCTGGGAGGACATTGAGCAACTTATATATATAACTTATATATTCTTTGAGAACATTCCAGATAGCTGGGGCAGCAACAGAGAAGGCTCGCATGGATGTGGATTTAATGGTTCTTGTGAATAGACTAGGGGTTAGTATGGTGTTTTGGTGCTGTTTCTGTCTGGTCTTGTGCTTCTTTAGATCCGATGAGTTCTTGTAGAATTCCTGCTGACATGTTTTTAATTTTGAAGATGGTGAGTGCTGATTTATATTTTGACCTTGATGAGATTGGTAGCCAGTGTAGATCGTGTAGTATAAATTTATTTACATATAAATTTCAGGTCATCTTCTGTTAATGCAGCATGCTTCAGCTTAATGTCTTGGATCTTCTTTAATCTTTGATTATAAGATCATAAGATCATAAGATATGCCATACTGGGTCAGACCAAGGTCCATCAAGCCCAGTATTCTGTTTCCAACAGTGGCCAATCTAGGTCATATGTACCTAGCAGTTTCCCCAAGGGACACAGGTTCCACAATGCTTGTATTGGTTCAAGCATTGATATCCTGGGTCCATTCTTAATAATGGTTTATGGACCTTTCCTCCATGAACTTGTCCAAACCTTTTTTAAAGCCAGCTACCTTAACAGCCTTTACTACATCCTCCGGTAACAAATTCCAGAGTTTGATTACACGTTGAGAGAAAAAAATATTTTCTTTTATTAGTCTTAAATAGTTTACTCTGTAGCTTCATTGCATGTCCCTTAGTCTTTCTATATTCTGATAATGTAAACAATCGATCTACGTTTACCCGTTCAACTACGTTCATTAATTTATAGACTTCTATCATATCTCCCCTCAGCCATCTCTTTTCCAGGTTAAAGAGCCCTAACCTTTTTAGCCTTTCTTCATAGGAGTATCCTTCCATCCTCTTTACCATTTTGGTGGCTCTTCTCTGAACCTTTTCTAAAATCGCTATATCCTTTTTAAGATACAGCGACCAGAATTGCACACAATATTCAAGGTGCGGTCTCACCATGGAACAATATAGAGGCATTATAATATCTTTTGTTTTATTTTCCATTCCTTTCCTTATCATACCTAGCATTCTATTTGCTCTCTTGGCCGCCGCTGCACACTGGGCTGAGGGTTTTAACATGGTATCCACAATGATGCCTAAATCTTTTTCCTGGGTGGTGGTTCTTAATGTGGAACTTGCATCGTGTAACCATAGTTTGGGTTGTTCTTCCCTAGGTGCATAACCTTGCACTTATCCACATTAAATTTCATCTGCCATTTTGATGCCCAGTCTTCCAATTTATCAAGATCCTCTTGCAATTTTCCACAATCCTCTTGGGTTTTAACAACTTTTTAAATAGTTTTGTGTCATCTGCAAATTTGATAACCTCACTCGTTATTCCACTTTCCAGGTCATTTATGAATATGTCAAAAAGCAGCGGACCCAGCACAGATCCCTGGGGTACACCACTATTCACCTTTCTCCATTGGGAAAATTGGCCATTTAGCCCTACCCTCTGCTTTCTATATTTTAACCAGTTCCTGATCCACAATAGTACACTGCCTCCTATCCCATGACTCTTTAGTTTTGCCAAAAGTCTCTCATGAGGGACCTTGTCAAAGGCTTTCTGAAAGTCCAGATACACAATATCAACTGACTCACCTTTGTCCACCTGATTATTCACTCCTTCAAAAAAACATAACAGATTAGTAAGACAAGATCTTCCTTGTCTAAAGCCATGTTGGCTGTCTCCCATTAGGTCATGACTATCTACATGCTGAGTAATTTTATTATTTATGATGGTTTCTACCATTTTTCCCGGTACTGACGTCAGGCTCACCGGTCTGTAGTTTCCCGGATCACCCCTGGAACCCTTTTTAAAAATTGGTGTTACATTGGTGATCCTCCAATCTTCAGGTATTAGAGATGATTTTAATGATAGTTCAAAGATTACTAATAGCAGGTCTGCAATCTCGTATTTCAATTCTTTCAACACCCTTGGATGTATACCATCCGGCCCAGGTGATTTGCTACTCTTCAGTTTATCTAATAGTTGTAATACATGTTCCCGATGTATCGATATTTCCTTCAATTCTTCCGCACCTTTAAATACCACTTCAGTCATGGGTAACATCCCTACATCTTCCTTAGTAAAGACTGAAGCAAATAATTCATTCAGTCTCTCCACTATCACCTTGTCACCTCTTAGTGCTCCTTTAACCCCTTTATCATCTAATGGACCAACTGACTCTCTCACAGGTTTTTTGCTACAAATGTACTTGAAAAGGTCTTTACTTCACGTTTTTGCTTCCGCAGCAAGCTTCTTCTCAAATTCTCCCTTTGCCTGCCTTATCAATGCCTTGCATTTGACTTGCTAGTTCTTGTGCTGTTTCCAGGTTTCGTCGTTTGGCTCTTTTTTCCATTTCCTGAAAGATGCTTTTTTGGAAACAACAGCCTTTCTGACCTCACCTTTAAACCATGCTGGCAGTTTTTTGGACTTCCTTCCACTTTTCTTAAAGCGTGGAATACAGCTGGTCTGGGCTTCCAAGATAGTATTTTTCAACAACAGCCAAGCCTGATGTACGTCTTTAACCTTTGCAACTGCTCCTTTTAGTTTTTTCTTAACTGTTTTCCTCATTTTATCATAGTCTCCCTTTTGAAAGTTAAAAGGTAGTACTGTGGATTTCCTCACTATCCCTCCTCTACTAATTAAATCAAAGGCGATCATGCTATGATCACTATTGCCAAGTGGCCCCAACAACCTTATCTCTTGCACTAGATCTGGTGTTCCACTAAGGATTAGGTCTAATATGGCTTCCCCTCTGGTAGGTCATGAACCAGCTGGGATACCTGATAAAATGTGTAAGTACCTATAAAGCTACGATTATCCCAGGGGTGGGTGGGTGTGGGGAGGGAGGGAGGGAGGGAAATAACACTTATTAAAAGAGGGCTGCTACACAGTACCCTGTCCTGTGCTGCTGAGGTAAGCTATATTCTGAGGTAAGCTATATTCACTAAATAACACCCAACTGAGTAAAGCTAAACCCCACAATTAACAGATTTACACCCTCTTGTAAATAACCATGTTTTAAATCTAAGGAACTTACAAACCTGTATCTGTACATAGTTCTTAAATTGTTCTTGTTCTGTTATGTATTTAACCATTCACCGTTCTGTTATGTATTTAACTATTACATTGTTTACTGTCAAAAATTGTTCCATGTAAAACAAGCCCTTGCTTTGTTGACTGTTGTTTCAATTGTGAGCCGCATCTGAACTCTGGAAGATGCGGGATATAAATGATTGTTAAAATAAATAAATAAAAATAAATAAATTTGATTTAAATTATAGCTCTTAGCTGCTGCTAGGCTCTAACTTCTTATTAAATTTAAACTACAAGCTCTCTGCTGGGTTCTAAATTTAACCAGAAAGCTCTCTTCTGTGTTTTAAATTTAAGCTAAAAGTACTTTTCTGATGCTAGGCCCTGAGTGACTATTAAATGTAAACTACAAGCTCTCTGCTGGGTTCCAAATGTAACCAGAAAGCTCTCTTCTGTGTTTTAAATTTAAACTAAAAGTACTTTGCTGTTACTAGGCCCTGAGTGACTATTAAATTTAAACTACAAGCTCTCTGCTGGGTATGAAATGTAACCAGAAAGTTCTCCTCTGTGTGTTAAATTTAAACTTAAACTGCTGCTACTAGGCCCTGACTGATTTAACAAAAATAGTGGGTTCACAGATTAATTAGCTTGAATACAAAGAATTCCTTTTAGAAAATTACCAGAAGTATATACTCACAGTTGCAGATCTCTCTCCAGAAGTAACAGTCCCTTTTCTAGTCCTTAATCTTTTTAGATACCTGCTTATCAGGGATACCTGATAAGATGTGTAAGTACCTATAAAGCTACGATTATCCCAGGGGTGGGTGGGTGTGGGGGGGAGGGAGGGAGGGAAATAACACTTATTAAAAGAGGGCTGCTACACAGTACCCTGTCCTGTGCTGCTGAGGTAAGCTATATTCTGATTTGATTTAAATTATAGCTCTTAGCTGCTGGAGAACCCACAGAAGTATATACTCACAGTTGCAGATCTCTCTCCAGAAGTAACAGTCCCTTTTTCTAGTCCTTAATCTTTTTAGATACCTGTCTATCAGGGATACTTCCGCACACAATAACTGTATTTTTCGCTTAATGTGCTTTTTCCAAGGAGGAACTGTTATTTTCTTTTTCTTCTGGCTCTGCATTTTAGCTGGTAGTATTTTTGCAGTTTAATTTTAGCTGCACAATACTGCATTCAGTTTATTTTAGTGATGTCAATAACTGGTCCCTGCTAAATTTAACTTGGGAAATCTTTCCCTTGCCTGAAACCCAGCATATACATCTTTTTTCCATATGGACTAGGAGTTTGATCATGAATTCCTGCACCTCTGGGTCTTTCTCCTCCCTTTCTTCCCCCTCTTCAGTAGATTGGTTGACCCATTCTGTATTTACCTCACTCTCCTGCAGTTCCAGATCACCAAGCTCCATCACCCCCTCGACTACTCTTTCTGTTTCTGCATATTCCTTTCTTCCAGTACTCTCACCCAGGTTGCTTCCTCCCTGTATTTCTTTTTCCACAGCAGCCCTTAGTTGCTTCAAGATGTTATCATCTACATACTTCTTTGCATTGATCTGCAAAATTAAAGATCTTATGTTTGCATCTATTGCTTTTTGCAGTTTTTCTTCTGGCAATTTTCCTCTTTCTTCCAGTTTTTGGCAGATTCTCTTTGTATACCTTCTTGATTTAAATAAAGGGTTTGTAGCATAAAAGTAGCAGTACATTATCTCCTCCTTATCTGTAGAGGTCCACTTAACCATAGTTAAGCTCAAAGATGACTTTACATTCTTGGTAGCTATAGATGAAATTCAGACAGAAATACAAACAAACCAACAATTAAAAGTAAGTAAATTCTCATCTGTTGGACAGCTCCATGTGATATTATGTCCTTAAAAAGATATCCATATATAAAACAGCTCTCAGAGAGCCATATAATAATGTACTAATTCTGGAAGAGTGCTTTATAACTGCTGCTAACAAGCATCCTGAGCACATATTTTTCTTTAGGGATTAATCAGGATAGGGAGGGAGAGGGGTATCTGGGATTGAACCACACTTTCAGTGTATCTGCAGTAACACGCTTAATCTTGTCTTTTGGAATGTTCATGTAAAAGGAATGAACATCCAGTAAAATTATAAAGTGTGCACTCTCTAAATCAATGAACTTTTCCACCAGAGTGATGAAATGAGAGGAATCCAATATTTATAGAAAGAGTGCATACATCTTATTTCCAGTAAAGAACTAATGCATAAAGCCATAAAAAGAGTGAATACTACTAGAATGGACTGTGTTAAATACTAAGTGGTCATTTTAGAAGCTCTATTCATGAGTTGGATTTTTGGAAATAGACATTCAGAAGTTTAAATCATAGAGATGCCCCCAGAGCCATTTTAGAAAGCTGGATATATAGATGTCCCCTGGCATGAGCATGTTAATGTTGCATGGTGGAGGCACGCTGTGGGCGGAGCAAGGGAGATGCATGTCACTGTGTAATTTTAAAATGGTACAAGTCTGGCCCTTGCTGTTGAGGCGTCCATGCCTATACCTGCTCCAGACCACGAATAAGGTGCAATAAAGTGCTCATTTCATGGCTGCAATGCTTCCAGGGGGGAAAAACAAAATGCAGTTTCATTGCGACAGTTAATATTTCCTAGCTGAAGAAGCCTGCATGTAAATGCATACTCCAAACATGTTACTGGCCCACCACCACACATCCGATTATCTGCAATGGCAGTCTGGGGCGGGCTAATCTTATAGCATATTCTCCTTCAGAAATGTCCTAACCACACATCCAAGCACTCGGTTCTATGGGGGTGCCATTCAGGGAAGCCCACATTTTGTGAATGGCCTACATCCGTGCACATATCTGGCCTTATTATCTGTGCGAGCCCATCACTAGAACTTGTCACTGGGAGACGGAGCAATTCAGAAGACACGTATACTTGCCTCCCTTCACTGCTATTGCTCTCTCGGATTTTTGGACGTTGTGCTCTGGGTACCCCAGATTCTTCTTAATGTCCCTTCTAAAATGTCATTTCAACAAACAAATATTTTGATAAACGGATACCACTGTAAAAGTGTGTTTTGATGCATCTGTGTAAGCCTATTTAATAAAGACAAGTAGGTGCTTCATTTCTTTACTAAGCACGAGGGCAAGTGCAGAGATTGTACCTTAAGTCATGGACATTTGCATCAACCCTAGAGCAGTTGTAAATGCCCACACCTATACTTTTCATGTACATGTGTAGTATTTTAGTATCTAAACACATATTTCATGCTCTGCCCATATGCATGCCCACCGGCACAGTACATGCCATCATGCTAGCACATGTACTTTTGTAAGATGCCATTCACATGCATATGTATATTTTGTGTATTTTAGCCAGTGCAGCTAATTCCTCTTGCAAGAAACATATTATTAGAATATGTAAAAGAGCTAATATAATTGTTTGAAGAAGTCAGAATTGTACATTGTACTATATAAATCTAGCTGCTTTGATTGTGCAATCAAATGGCTCACAGATGGTTTGCAATGGATGGTTTTCATACACTTTGATGCATTTTACGTTCAAGACATGCTTTGTCAGAGAAGAAAAGTATTTCAAAAGCAAGAGATTTTAAAGTGGAGGAATTTTCAGATACAAAGCCATAATAAGACAGGAACATTTATGGAAATGTGGCATAAAGTGGCAGCAGAAGCCACCTATGAGCTGCTGTAGAAAACTGGTGGACTTGCTTTTTATACGCTGATTTTAGAATATTTATGAGGTGCAGCAATTATAAAGATTTTGAATTCTTAATCTGTTTTGCAAAAATAAATAAAATATTTTACCTTATTTTCTAACCCTTCAAGCAAGTTCTGTCTTGATTTACCAATCCTTACTTTTAACAAATATTAATCAGGTCATCTGAGACTAGAGATCTTGAAGCCATGAAGACAGAATAAAACATCTTATACTGTCAAAAGATAGTGGTGAGGAGGAAAAGTGTATTGCTATGAGGGTCATTTTGTAAACAATTTGTATGGATAAAAGAGCATTTTGCATGCAAAAAGAGGCATTTATAAAATTGGGATGAGTAAATGCATGTAAACTTATGTGCACATACTCTATATATTGTGGTGGAGAAGCAAGCTCAGAGTGCAGAAAAAGAAAGGGAAAACAGTCTTTTTTTTCTAAACCCAAAGAAACTGCAGGCACAGGAAGGGTTAACACACAAAGTAAAGCCAAAGATCTCCTGCAGAGCCAGAGACACACCCAGTTCCCATGGAGAACGAGGGAGGAGATGGGAGTGGTTTGGGGGCGGAGTCAAGAGCCATAGGACAGCCCCAAACATTTAGGCAGGGAAGTTTCACTCACAATTGGATTGCACAGACGCGGAAGGAGATACAGGAAGGGAATGCACAGAGACAGGCATGGAAAGAAAAACAGTCACGAGCTGAGAAGGAGGATGAGATTGAAAGCAGACACAGAGGCACTGAGACAAGCAGAGTTGTTGCAGCGCCAGTGGGACGAAGGAAGCTGACCAAGGACAGGAACAGAGAGGGGAGAAGGCCAGAGGAGAGCTCGGGGGAAGATTCTTCTGAGGAGGAGATATTTTCCAGAAGCCCCTGGTCTGGCCCTTCTCAGTATAAGGGGCCTACAGGAGGACAACACTTTACTGGCAAGGTGAGCCCTTTACAAGTCTTAAAGAAGCTTTTAAATAGGGAAAGCTTTTCCTGCCCTTCCCCCACTAGCTCATGTACTAAGAAGCATAATTGGGAACAAGTGTTGAAAGCTTTACATCCTGAAAAGGCTCCTCAGGCAGACCCTGAGGAGGACAAATATCTGAAAGAGCCCAGTGAGGAAGAAATGGAATTAGGAGACACTTTTTATGAAAGTGGGGTTTCAGATATGGAAATTGAATGTGCTATCTGTGCCAAAGAAGAATAAGGAACTGAATAGGGTTTTAGTAACTGGAGAAAAACCCAGGAGTTCTTAATAAGGACATTCTATGCAAAAGCCCATAACTTTTAGCTAGGCTAACCAATGACTGCTTGACTGATAAAGCTGCATGGTTAATGAAGCCAGAAAGGAGCTAAAAGTATAAATTGTATCTTGAAGAAATACTACCGAAGTTTTAAAGTCTGTTGGTGGACCAGGGAATGTGATGCTATACCAGCTGTGAAACGAACAGTGAAGTATTGTACTGCCTCCTGGGGACCGGAGAACAGACTGCTGTTGTAAAGGATTTTTACTTGTGGAAAAGGTGTGTTCAAACTAAGCCAAGCCAAAGACTGTTTAACCAGGCTTACGTTTATGACTGGAGAAGTATCCTGAACTTTGTTTTGTAGCCTTCAACATTCTTGCCAAAGAATTTAATTTGGTTAGGAAAACCTTATTTCTTAAATAAAAGAAATTTCTTGCGACCTTTGATCTTGGCTCCAATCTATTTAAGACACAACTACATGCTATTGGGCTAACGTTTTATACAAAGGACGATCGGAGCCCTCTCACACTACTAGGCAACTGCCTGGCCACACGGGGGAGCTCCGACAATATGCAGAGATTTCTCTGACTTGATCAGAGGCATTTCTGGGGATGGGGTTTGCACTTGTAAACACATTTTATAAACTACACGTAAGTGCCTAAAATAAAATGGGAAAAGAATGCATAACGCTGAGCATGGTAACCTTGGCACCTTCTTCTAAAATGCAATAAAACAGTTAATGTGCATTTTAATGCATAGTAACTATTAGGTGCATCCACAGTAAAAAATCTGTTACCTGCTTAACACATAATAGCGTGAGGACTGGGCAGGGAATGAGAGCAACAGTTAGCGTGCAGTACTTATTGCATGCTGTGAATTTTGCAAGTAACATGGATGCACTCAGAGGCAGCTCTATAATGAGATGAAGTAAGGTGGTGGCTTCAGGTGGCAAACTTTTGGGGGCGGCAAAAAACGCCTCCAAAATAGCTGCCTCACTCTGCCTTCAGATTTAAAAAAAAAAAAAGTGCATAAGTTGCTGTTGTTGCTCAAGCCATGGCTGCTACGTCCTACAGAGCCATAGCTGTGATAGCGGTAATAATTTAAAATGAAAACAAAGATGGTGTGGAACCTTCCAGCCCTATGGAACCCCTGCTGCTGCGTCCTGCTCTAGCATCACTTCATTTTGGGGGTGGGACACAGCAGCAGGGGTTCCATAGGGCCATAAGCCTCCGCACCGGCTTTGTTTGAATTGAATTACCCCTATCGCAGCCATGGCTCTGTAGGACACAGGAGTTGGAACTGCCAAGGGAAGGAGGGGAGCAGGAACGGAGCTGACATGAGGGGAAGGAGATGGCTGGAAGGGAACTGACAAAATGGAGAAAGAGGGAGCTGGAAAGGAACTGACATGGGAAGTTGATGACTGGAAGGGTGCTGGAAGAGAGCTGACAAAGAGGAAGGAGATGGTTTGAAGGGAACTGAAAGAGTGGGGGAAAGGGGGGAAGGGAGCTGACACAGGGGAAGGAGATGGCTGGAAGGGAACTGACATGGGGAAAGGTGGGTGCTGAAAGGGAACTGACAGAGGGAGGACAGAGGGGGTTAGAAGAGAGCTGATACCTGAGGATCGTACTAGAGGGTTTTGGAAGGGTGTTGACATTAGGGAAGTGAGGAGAGGGATGGAAGAGAGCTGAGACCTGGGGATGGGACTGGAGGGAGCTGACACTTGGGGATGAGACTGATGGGTGGCTGGGTAATGGGGAGGAGGCTGAAGGGGAGGGGAACTGGGACTGGAAGGGAGCTGACACATGGGGATGGCACTGCAAGGGGGATGGACAGAGGGTAGGGTGACTGGAAAGGGGCTGACACGGGGGGGGGGTGTTGGCACTTGGAGAGGAAGTGAGCTGATGCTTGGATGGTATTTGGACAGTGGGGAAGATGGGGGACTGGAAGGGAATGGACATCTAGTAGCGGTGCTGGGAATGCAAGAGGCTTGACATTGGAAGGTTCTGGGAGGGGGAGACTGGAAAGGGAGCTGACACTTGGGAGGATTACTGGGACTGGAAATAGGCTGATGGAATGAAGTGAAGAAAACAAAAGAAGAGATAGACTATAGACCATAGACCATATGAAGAGTGCTAAGAAAAGACAGGAAAGCAGAAGTCTCACATTGGGACCAGCATGATCAAAGAATAAAAGGGTCAGACAACAAAGGTAGAACATAATTTTATTTTCAATTTAGTGATTGGACTTTACGCTATTTTTATATTTTACACAGTATGGGGAATTGCATCTCTTATTTATCTGATGTTGCACTGCATGTGGAGTCTGGCTTCTTGGGGTTTTGGTTTAATTTTTGTCTACATATTTTTCTTTTTATTTTAGGTTGTGATCACTTATTCTGTATTTGGTGAGAGTCTGTGTTCTGAGTGTGTGACCAAGGCCATGTGTTCTGTTAGCATGACGTTTGTGCACAGGGATCTGTACTGTAGTAATTTGCTTTCTTCAGTTTTTCAGATAGGTGTTAGATGTTCTGGGGCCCTCTGTAGAAACATAGAAATATGATGACAGAAAAAGACCACATGGCCTATCTAGTCTGTCCTTCCATATCAACAACTACAACAGTCTCCTTTTTACCTTTAGAGATCCTCTGTGTTTGTCCCATGCTTTTTTGAATTCAGTTACTGTCCTCATCTCTACCACCTCCACTGAGAGACTATTCCACGGATCCACTACTCTTTCCGTAAAGAAATATTTCTGCATATCACTCCTGAATCTATCTCCCTTCACCTTCACCCTCATCCCATGTCCCCTCGTAGCAGAACTTGCTTTCAATTGAAAGAGGCTCTCTCCCTGAACATTCATGCCACAAAGGTATTTAAACATCTCAATCATATCACCTCTATCCCGTCTTTCCTCTAAGGTGTACATATTAAGATCCTTCAGTCTGTCCTCATATACTTTATAATGAAGACCACTAATCATTTTAGTAGCCACCCTCTGCACCGACTCCATCCTGTATTTATAGTGCTGTTTTTTTTCTGAGTAGGCACCTTGAATGAGTTTTGGAAACTTATGCTGGTATGTATGGTATGGTAGATTTGGCCTTGTGGATCTTCGGTGACTTTTGTAGGGTTTTATATTAGTTCCCAATATGCCTGGTGCTGGAGAATGATTGTTAGTGAGATGACCAGAATCGTGTATAATTTTTTTTTAAATATTGAGTTCTGTGGGTGAATGTCCTACTTCTGCTCTGCACCTGTTGTCGAGGGAGAGGTTTCTGTGGATGCAGAATATATATTCAAAAAGGAAAAGTGAGAACCATAATGTTGTTATAACAGAATAAAATAAGTTATGATTCGATTTTATAAACTCTGCTGAGGATCTCACTTTTTCTTTTAGGGGGATGTTGAATTGGGGTCACAAAGTCTCTCTTTTTCAGAGGGTGGGAAATGCTGCATTGGGGCGCCAAGTGACTCATATTTTTGTGGAAGTGGGAGATGCTGAATGGGTGCTGTTGAGCCCATTTTGTTTGGCATATTTAGCAGAATGTTTTCTAGACTCTGCCCTGGTAGCCCAGCATCCTGTTTCCAACAGTGGCCAATCCAGATCACAAGAACCTGGCAGCAGGGGCAGCCCAAGGGGGGTGCGGAGCCATGTGCGGAGACTCGGTGCAGGGCCTCATTTGCATAAGGGACATCATTTGCATAAATATTTGCATAATGTTACCATACAGTAACTTTTAGTAAACATGCCTCTTAATGAGTGTATGGATAAAGAAAGACTAAAAGATTTCTACATTACTATAATCCAGTGCCAACCGCCAGGCACATTAGGAATTACTACAAACACTGCCCATTTAGAACCCATAGCAAACCCACCATATCATAACAGCACTACCAGGACTCACAAAGCACCAGACCCTACCTATCAAAAGGCAACACTGCAAATATTAAACCAATACATTTCAGAAAATAACAATACATGACCTACTGGGGAAAGAGAACAAGAGCAATGTCAAATAGCAACTACATAAACAGAATACCTCAGCTCAGTTACACATGCAGAACATAGACCATCACCAAACAAGGAATCACAATTTAGAAACAGGAAGACAATAATAAACTGGGAACCCCAAAAGCCAAACTTGGAATGTACAACAATACTGTAGAAATAAAACTATAAATTAATTTTCTCTTCTACTAAACAAAGCGCAGACGTTAATGATGCACATTTCCCAGAGCTGACATATTCCAGTTAATAAATTCAAAATAAAGAGATATCTTTCTACCTTTTGTGCATTTTTTTTTCAGTTGCAATTGCCCCAGCCACTTTCTTCTGGTTTCTTTGTGTCTTCTGCTAACTCTCCATCATCTGCTGTCCATTTGTCCTTTCTTCTCTTTCTAGTTTTTTTTTTCCATTCTCTCCCTACATCTGCTTTAACATACTAATCTTTCTCCTGTTGCTCTTTCCTCATTCCTATTTCATCCACTCAAATTTTACCCCTCCATCCTCAATCCCCACATACTCTTCCAATACCTGGCCAATTGTAGATCTTTCTTCCCTCCCACTCAAAATATTTTCCCCCTCTCCATTTCACTCTCCCAGCCCCATCCCATTCTAATCCTCCTCCAAAATCAGCTCCCTTCTAGTTCCAGCCCCATCCAGCATCCACTCCTTTCTAGTTCCAGCCCCATCCAGCATCCACTCCCTTCTAGTCCCCGCATCAGCCCATTTCCAGTCCTAGCTCTCCTGTCCATTTCCAGTCCTATCCGAGTCCCTCCATCAGCTCATTTCCAATCCCAACCCCCCAACAGCCCATTTCTAGTCCTTTTCTAGCCCCATCATCAGCCCATGTCAAATCCTAGCTCCCCTCCACTCGGCCCATTTCAATCCAAGCCCCCTATGAGCCTACTTCCAGTTCTAGCCCCTCCATGAGTCCATTTCAATCTAAGCCCCCACCACAGCCCATTTCCAATCTTAGCTTCCCCCAACAGCCCATTTTCAGTTGTATCCTAACCCCTCCATCAGCCCATTTCCAGTCCTAGCTGCCTCCCCTCACAGCCCATTTCCATTCCAAGCCCCCCTCCTCATCAGCTATTTGCAGTTCAAGCCCCCCTTCCACTCAGCCCATTTCCATTCCAAGCCCCCCTCCCCATCAGCTATTTGAAGTTCAAGCCTCCCCTTCCACTCAGTCCATTTCCAGTCCTAGCAACCCCCCCCAACCCATTATGAGTCCTAACCCCCCCATCAGCCCACAGCAGATTACCAGTCCTAACCCCATCAGCCCTCCTCAAGTCCTAATCCCCCCATCAGCCCATTTCCAGTTCTAGCCCCCCATAGCCCATTACCAGTCCTAACCCCCCTCCCATCAGCCCAGGGAAAATTAAAACTAAAAAAAAAGCCCACAGCACATTACCAGTCCTACCCCCCCCCCATCAGCCCACAGCACATTACCAGTCCTAAACCCCCCTCCAGCCCATTACCAGTCCTAACCCCCCTCCCTACCATCAGCCCAGGGAAAATTAAAACTTAAAAAAAAGTTGGCTGCTGCCGCCGCGGCAGCAGCAGCAGAATCGAATGTCCCACGGGGCCCCCCCCCTGCCCGGCAGAGAACTCCCTCCCTGCCTGCCTGCCTGCTTGCTTGCCTCAGTCGCTCTCTGCTTCAGCTTAGAGCCACAAAGGGAGAGCTTCTCCCTCACGGCTCTGTTAAGCCCGCTGGGGCTTATGGGAAATTTCCCATCTGCCCTGGTGGGCTTAACAGAGTCGAGAGGCAGAAGCTCTCCCTTTGCGGCTCTGAAAGCCGAAGCGGAGAGGGACTGAGGCAAGCAAGTAGGCAGGGAGGGAGGGAGTGCTCTGCCAGGCAGGGGGGGGCCCGCGGGATACTCGATTCTGCCACTGCTGCGGTGGCAGCAGCGGCAGCAGCCAGCTTTTTTTTTTTTAAAATTTACTTTTAAAGCAGAACGTTCTTTGCGCGGGGCCCTGGGCAAAAAACATTCTCGCTCAGTGGACGGGCCGGCCCTGCCTGGCAGGTTCCAAAAAGGCACAAATGTTCCACAATGCTCATCCCAGGGTAAGCAGTAGATTTCCCTGATCCCCTTTAATGATAGGGAGGAGTGGCCTAGTGGTTGGGGCAAGTTACCTCAGGCCAGAAGGTTCAAATCCCACTAGAAGACAGCAACCTTGGGCCAGAAGGACTGGGGTTTCTAGTCCCACAGGTGCTCCTTGTGGTCTTGGGCAAGCCACTTAACCCTCCATTGCCCATGTTCCCTATAAAATAGTTATCTCCAAGTTATAATGCCCTGTTCAATGTAATTTCAGTTTGTTCAATGTAAACTGCCTTGATATCATGAAAGGCGGTATATAAGAAATGTTAAATAAATAAATGATAGTTTATGGACCTTTCCTCCAGGAACTTGTCCAAACCTTTTTTTTAAACCCATCTACACTAACAGCTTCTATTACATCCTCTGGAAACTAATTCTAGAGTTTGATTATGCAGGGTCATAGGCTAACTGCAGGGAAGCAGTTATCACCCTGCAGTTACCACATTTCAGCGTGGCAAAACAGTTGCCGGTGCAACTAAGGCCACCCACTGAGGTGGCATTAGTTGCATTCACGCTACTTGCGCTGAGCCATTATGTTAGTATCTGCTGACAATGCAGATGCCTTTGTGTGAGAATTCTTTCTCTTGCCTCACTCTGCAGTAACGTATACTGTTGGAAAAGAAATTCTGTAAAGCTAATAGTAATGGATAAAAACATTTTTTGACTACATATGTCTGTTTTTAATTTGTGCTGATTTATTCCCTACTTGGTGAAGATCTGTCTCTGTTCTGCATATGTGTGACTGAGACTGCATGTTCTGATAGCAGGGAGTTTCTATGTAGGGAGCTATAGTAATCCGACTTGTTCAGTTTTCTGTATAGGAATATGGATATGGATGTTCTAGGGCCCACTGCAGTATTTATAGTGCTGCCCTTTTCTGCTCCATGCTCCATGTTATGTGAGGTTTGGAAGTTAATGCTGTTATGGATAGTATTTGCTTTATGGGTCCTGTACTCTGGTCTCTTGGTGAGGTCAACTGTAGGGTGTTAGTTGGGGTGGGGTAGAATATTTATTGTTTGAGATTTGCAGTTTTGCATTCGTTGTACCTCCAGACTGAAATTTTAAAGTATTTTGTCAGTTCATATTCAAGGAAATTTCACATTTTAAGGGAACCTCTCAGTTTAATTTTGGTTAGTGCTGAGCTCTAGCACAATCCAATCCAACATTTGAATTCATGGCTATCAGGATTAGTTTATCTCATTTTATATCTTCCCTCCTCATCAATAATCTGGTCATAGAAAAATAAATCTGATGTGCAGATACTTATAATGGTTTGATTGGGGGGAGGGGCTTTTTGTTAATCAAATGTAATGTTTTTATTATGTATGTTTTATTGTAACATCTCCTTTACTAAATTGCATGTATATGTTTGGAAGCCACCTAGGATTTTAGATTGGTGGCATATACATTTTAAACAAAGTATGCTAAATTTATACAAATAATGATGCAAAGAATCTCCACATTTACCCCTGCATCATCCTCATGCTGCCCCTAGGGGAAATAGGTGGGGGGGGGGGTACTGAGAGTTGGAGGAAAGCAGAAATTTCATATTGGGATCAACATGATGAGAGAATAAAATGGTTAGACAACAAAGGTAAAAGAGAATTTTATTTTCAATTTAATGATCGCACTAGTGCTATCTTTATATTTTAGACACTTCATGGACATGCATCTCTTTCTATCTCTCTGGTATTGCATTGTATGCAGTGTCTGACCTTTTGGGTTGCAGTTTAATTGTTATCTACATATGTTTATTTTCAGGTTATGGTCACTTATTCTTTACTTGGTGAGGGTCTGTGTTCTGAGTGTGTGACCAAGACTAGGGGCATGTTTACTAAATGGCGGTAGTGGCTTCCATGCGATATCGGAGCCGCGGCCCCATTGATTTCAATGGGGCCGCAGTTCCAATATTGCACAGAAGTCACTACCGCCATTTAGTAAACATACCCCTAGGTGTTCTATTAACATGGAGTTTGTATGTATGGATCTGTACTATAGTAATCTGAATTGTTCAGCTTTTCAAACTGGTGTTGTATGTACCAGGGTCCATTGCAGTATTTACAGTGACACTTTTTTTGGTGGGCTCCTTATGTGAGTTTTGGAAGTTGGTGCTGATATGGTATGGTAGATTTGCTTTATAGATTCTCAGTGACTTTGTTGTAGGGTTTTGTATTAGTGCACAATATGCCTGGTACTGGAGAATGTTTGTTACTGAGAGGAGGGGGTTCTGTGGATGCAAAATATATGTTCAAAAAGAAAAAGCAAAAACCATTACACAGTTTATAACAGCAAAATAAAATTGAGTTATTTAGTTTTATAAACTGTGCTGTGGTTCTTGTACATTCTCGTAGCTCCATAGTGTGCAAATATCTTGCATTTCCTCCATATTATCTAACTGGATTTTTGGTTTGGTTTGGTTCAGTCCCTGACTGGAGTTTTGAGAGAACCCCCCCTCACCCGCACATACGCTACGGGGGGAGGGGAGGGACACTATCTCATTCCTCACCTCAGGCAGCAGATTGCCTTGAGCCGCCACTGTTAACTGCAAATGAAATTAACATGAAGTAGGAATGACTTTATTTTAAAGAGAGAATAATGCCAATTTTCAGCTGGCATTTTCCCTACCTGGGAGCATCAGGCCGCTAACACATAACCTGGTGTTCCTAGGTACCATTTTAAAGAGGCCAACATCCACCGTTTAGCAGCCCACTCCCCTCTGTACCAGCGAAAGGTCTTCCCCCCTCTCCAAAGATGCCCCCCCAAAGAACTATCCCTTCCCAGGACCCCGAGGCAGACCTCTCTGGTCCCCACCCCTCAGAAGCCGCCTGGGCCAACCTAGAAGAATCTGAGGGGCCTGAGGAAAGGTGAGCAGGAGTGATTCTGTTTTGGTTGTGTCAGTGCTGGATTCAAAATGGTGTCCTTTAAACCCTAGCAGTGGTCTTGCAGTTCTACTAGAGGTCAATCAATCATATTTGGACAAAAGACCCTTGCATGGCAGGTTGACCCCCTAGTGATACTATCATGAGACTGCCACTATGGGTCAGGTGTCCCATTTTGAACTCAGAATCGGCACCAGCAGGAGTTTGAGGGGCTTGGTCCTGACACAGCCTTCCCCTAGACCACCAGAGACCCTTCTAGGTAGGCCTAGGTGTGTTGGAGTGAGGTGTTCAGTGGCAGGGGGGGTCTACCATTGGTTCTGCGGAGGGCTTCTCTTTTGGGAACTTCTTCTATGCACAGGGTCTCTTTGTAGAGGGAGTATCTTTAGGGTCATGTCAGTGATTTTCTGGTGCCAGGGATAGGGGACCCCCCATAATGCAGATTAACAAATAGGCTGTCCCCTTTAAGAACGAAGCCTGAAGCATCAGACTGCATGCTAGAGGCCTGATGCTCCCAGTTGGGAAAAATAACGCCAGCTTTGAGTGACGCAAGGTGTGTAAATCTATTTGAATACGGAGATGTTTTACATGCATTTGCAGGTTTTACATCCCATTATTATTCAATGCATGGTGTGGTAAAAAAAATTGTGTGGGCAGAAAGTTCCATGCAGTATTCCAGTATCATGCGGTATCACACTTTGTGTACCCCTCAAAGTGTTCTACTAGGGGCAGTCTCAGATTCAGCTTGGTTCTGTGATATCATAAAGGATTGTACTCTGGAGCCACTTGTCCTTTCTGTTGTAGTTGTTTTTGGTGTCTTCAAACTTTGACAGAGCAAATATTCCTCTGCTTTTTCTATGGGAGTCGTTGATACTTGGGAACGCACTCATGTTCTCATATTCATACTTTCCTTCTTTCTTGGTCGTTTACTTGGCTTGAAGAAAATGGCAACAGATCACTAACATTAATAACAGCAACACATACATTTTCACTGACAGTGAAGAAAGCTCTCCTGAGGGCTAAAATATTTTGGGAGTTTGCAAGGGTAAACTACAAGAATAGATGTCGCTTATTTCTTGCCATTTTAATCAAAGGAAGGCTAGTGCAAAGTCTATTTTAAAAATGACCATTTTTTTGTACAACATGAGGGAAATCTTTAAATACATTTGATTTTGTACTAAAAGCATTTGCACAATTGGGTTATAAATTTAAAAAAAATTGGTTATATTTATTTATTTTAATATTTATCATAATATCAACATTTCTGTTTCCTCCAAAGGGGGGGGGTGTATAACATATAATTGACTCATCTTATTCACATGAGATGACATATAGAGGGATGCTTACTAAGATAGAAGCATAGAAACAGAGAAGAATGATGACAGAAAAAGACCACATGGCCTATCTAGTCTGTCCTTCCATATCAACAACTACAACAGTCCCCTTTTTTTCTTTAGAGATCCTCTGTGTTTGTCCCATGCTTTTTTTAATTTGGATACTGTCCTCATATCTATCACCTCCACTGGGAGACTATAACATGGATCCACCACTCTTTCCGTAAAGAAATATTTCTGCATATCACTCCTGAATCTATCTCCCTTCACCCTCATCCCATGTCCCCTCATAGTAGAGCTTGCTTTCAATCGAAAGAGGCTCTCCTCCTGTGCATTTACACCACGGAGGTATTTAAACATCTCAATCATATCACCTCTTTACCGCCTTCCCTCTAAGGTGTACATATTAAGATCCTTAAGTCCATGTATCTGCAGTATCTGTCAATGAAGCAGATAGCAGCAGTATCTGTCAAGGTAGTTTGATGGAAGCACAATTTTCTGCGCTATCTATATTTTTCGTTATAAATGTGGGGAGAGAGAAGATTGGGGTGGGGAGGTGGCAGGTGACAGCCAGCACAAGAGCAATTGCCACACGCGGGCTGTCATAATTACATGGCTGCTGCTATTGCCACCTCAAGCTGTAGGGGACATATTAAGTTAGTCCACTAGAAAGGTATCTTTGACAAGCTTTCAAGAACTATCCTCTTTGACAGGTCTTTTGAAGAAGTAATGCAATTACAATGGGTTTTAATAGTGCAAGTTCTCCTGTGTCTTAGGCTGCCTGCATGTGTTTGTTTGTTTTTGTCTTTATTTGATATAACATATTTGTGTACATAAGCAATGCATTTTACAATAAAAAAATCCTTAGGAAGAAATAGAAAGGAACTCCATTTATTAAAGAAAAGAGGAAAAAGAGTAAGAGGGAAAGATGATAGAGAGGTAGGGAGGGGGGAGGGAGATGGAAGAGGGATAACGGAGAAGGGAAGTACGTATGAAGTATATTGAATGTCATTACGTCTTAGTGAAAGGGAGTGGGGAGAGGGACAGAGCTGGTGAGACAGTGACACTTTACATTTCAAAGGACCTCCATCTAGTAATGGGTAAGAAAGCCTATGGAGTCATTTTGTGTCTGTCTCGAAGTATCTGATTATTCTAATTTCAAAAGGTTTCTTTTGTATTCCTTTTTTAAATTTATTTTCAGTCTTTTACAGTCTTTTTTTTATACTGTGCTATTAGACATCAGTGCGGTTTACATGAAACAGAAATGTATACGGTGCAGGGGACTGTTCCGTATTTACAATAAACAGGTGCTTAAAACTTGGATAAACTGGGGTAACTATTTACATATAGGCTTCATATCAGGTCCTATCGTAGATTAATGATGGTGTGTTGGTGTATGTGAGATGGTTGTTGGTACACCTACGTCTAGGTAGTGTTTGAGGAAGAGGTGGTGTTTTAAATTGAATTTTCAAAAACAAAATACTCACAGAGCAAGTATAAAGGAAACAACCAAATATAACACAGGTACACTACCAAAAAACTGCCTCCAGTTTTGCAACTGATTCCTATAGATTTTGGGGTGCTGAATCCAGGAAAAATAGCCAAAATGTTCCATCACGTCACGTTTTCTTGCAAAATTAGATTTCTTACCCATATAAGGAATGTTCACATAATTTCTTTTTAGCCGACTGCAGTTTATTTTCTTGGCCCAAAATAGAGGTTGTAATGGTTAACTAACTAGAAACACTCCCTCATGATATTTTAGAGTGTTTTGTATTCATTTGATACATTAACAGGACAATTGGGAGGCGGGGGGCTAAATCCAGTACTCGCGCTGGCGCATGTTCTTTCCTGTTCGCCTCGCCTCGTTCGCTCGCTCAAACACGGTGGTTGCGACATGAACGTTCCTGTCAAATTTCAGTTTCTTGCAAGTTCATTATTACCTTTTCTTTGCTCAGTCGTAATCCAGCTTTATTCCGAAGTGGTTCACTACAGTTGTAGTTTGCAGTGCTGTGTATTTGTGATGGCTCACAGAGCCAGAGGTTGCGTCAACTCTCCGGACAGTTTTTGTTTTATTTGTGGGGAATATACCGTGAAAAAGTGGCAGAGGAACATTTCTGCATTTATTAAAAAAGTATATTTCGCCTATTTCGGTTTGAAGTTAGGCGATCAAGACAAACCGTGGGCTCCTCACAAAGTGTGCAAGACATGTGAGGAAGATCTACGCTTATGGATGAAAGGTAAAAAACAAGCATTTCGTTTCGGAATACCTATGATGTGGCGTGAACAAAGAGACCACAGCAGTGACTGCTATTTTTGCTCTTGCATTGTGAAGGGATACAACTTAAAAAATAAGAACGTTATGAGTTACCCCAACCTTCCCTCAGCAATTAGGCCTATGCCTCATAGCAACGAAGTACCTGTGCCTGAACCACCAAAATCTTTGGATCATATTTGTGTGGACGGTTCTGATCATGATGAGACTCATCAGATGGCTTTTCCCGATGAGTCCAGTACTTCCGAGTTTGAAACTGAACCAGATCCGAAACCTGAACTTTTCTCTCAAGCTGAATTGAATGATTTAGTCCGGGATTTAGGACTCCCAAAAGATGCTGCCCAACTGCTAGGTTCTCGGCTTAAACAGAAAAATCTATTGTCACCAGGAACAACTTTTTATTGGTACCGCAACCGCGAGACACAAATTTTGAAGTATTTCAGCAAAGAGGAAGATTTGGTATTTTGCAACGATATATACGGAGTGATGGAAAAGTTTAAACTCAAGTATGATCCTGCTGAATGGCGGCTGTTCATTGATTCGTCAAAAGACAGCATAAAAGGTGTTCTTCTTCATAATGGCAACACATTCGTTTCAGTTCCTATTGCTCACTCTGTTATTCTCCAAGAAAAATACGAGAATTTGGCCCTGATTCTTCAGAAGATTCGTTATGATGAGCATAAGTGGATGATTTGTGGAGACTTTAAAATTCTATCCATGCTATTAGGGCAGCAATCCGGTTTCACCAAATATCCCTGCTTCCTTTGCTTGTGGGATAGCCGGGCCCGCGACCTACACTGGGGGAAAAAAGACTGGCCAATTCGGGAGTATTTGAGACCTGGTGAGAAAAATGTTCTTCATGAGAGCTTGGTACCTCATGATGAAATTCTATTACCACCTCTCCACATTAAGTTGGGTCTCATTAAGCAATTCATCAAGTCCCTTCCAAAAGATGGTGAGTGCTTTCGGTACCTTTGCTCAAAGTTCCCCCGACTTTCTGAAGCAAAGCTAAAGGAAGGAGTGTTTGTTGGCCCTGATATAAGGAAACTCATTTCAGATGGAGCATTCGCTGAAACGATGTCTGAGAAGGAAAAAGAAGCCTGGGATTCCTTCAAGGATGATGTTCTCAAATTCTTGGGGAACAGGCGGGATGAGAACTATAAGGATATTGTTGCCAGGATGCTCAATGCCTTCAAAGAACAAGGCTGTAACATGAGCCTGAAAGTCCATTTCTTGCACTCCCATGTGAACTACTTTCCCGAAAACTTGGGGGCGTACAGTGAAGAACAAGGTGAAAGGTTTCACCAGGACATCAAGGACGCAGAGAGAAGGTACCAAGGAAGATGGAACACCACTATGATGGCTGATTTCTGCTGGTTGCTGCTGCAGGAAACCCCAGATGAAAAATACGCCAAGCAGCGCACCAAGAGAAGCATTCGGGGGAAGAAGAAACGGGCCCACCAGGAGATTTATTGACCCAAGAATGACTTTAAAATCTAAACTGTGTTGACAAATATCGTGTTTTTACTAAACTTTGAAATAAAAATTTGCTAGTTATTAATACCACAGTGTCGGATCTCATTTATTAGAATTTTATTTTCACACCATCGGGTGTTTGTCTTCATGTATTGCAATGGTGCGGTTTGCATTTTCTATTCTTACATACATACCTGTACAACATTTTTTGCACATTTCTTTGCTTTGCTTTGTGTCTAACCTCGCTCTTATATGCTCAATGTTTGTGCACATGTATGTGGCTGTTTTAAGTGCAGACAATTTTGCTACCATTACAGTGTGTTTTGTTGACATTACTCTATTCTTATGTGCTGCCTTGTTACAATTTTCTTTATTCTTATTTGAATAACTACTAAACAATTAGTATAAAGAATTCATCCAAGAAACTTTTATCTCGATCGCACTCAATCTGAAACGTTCACCTCAAACTGCTAACCCAATGTAGCAAAAAATCTGTACGTGATGGAGCAAATTGGTTACCAGATTTGGATTCAGCGCACCAAAAAACGTAAAAATCAATCGAAACATTAGAGGCAGTTTAAAAAAAAATTTTTTTAGTGTACCTGTGTAATCATTAAGAAATACAATTTGTTTCATATGAGGGCATTGATATGTCTAATAGCCCACATCTCGAGGAGGAGCAGTATAAAAGAAATGAGCATAAGCTCCAGTATTACAGACACAATAAATCCCCACCAATTACCTCACCTAATGACCTCCTGTTTCTCCCTGTCGGCAAGAAAGACCTCCAATTGTAGACAGCCCATGAAAATAAACTTGGATCCTTGAAGTGTAACCAAACACTTACAAGGATATCATGCAAAAAATGGAAGTCCTAAGGGCCAACACCCTCTGCCTGGGAGCTAAAAATCTCTTCTTCTCAGTTGGGTGGCCCTTGAGACATCAGGAAATAATTGAGTCCTTGCTTCACAAAATACAAATGTTTTGTTCTTGGAATAGGTTTTCAACACAGAGATCTTGTCTTGTTCATAAAGAAAAGGAACAATTAAGGTAGTTCTGGTGGAGATAGTATCCTGTGAGTCCTCTAAGAACTGTGTCAAATTAATGTTTTCTTGAGGTTGTAAGATTTCAAAGCCCTCAGAAGATTCACCAGAAACCTTCCCACCAGGCAAACAGAAAATCTTAGAAAATACCATTGAATCCACATTGGACAAAACCAAAGCCTCTTTGAGGTACTTTCGAACCAAGACCTCTGGAGGTAGTAAATGACAAATAGGAAGGTTCAAAAAATGAATATTTTTTGCATGTAAGATATTCTCATATGTCTCTAATTTGCTTTGAATGACTAGAATATATTTCATAGTAGAGGCACTAAATGCCTGCAGAGAGGAGCATTGGTTTTCACACTTAGTTAACTAAAGAGTCCACCTGCTCCTCAGCCTTGCCCAATCTTGTGAGAATGCACAAAGCTGGGAAATGATGTTGACAAGAGTTTGTTCGGTCCAGGTGACTACCCTCCATATATCAGCCAGAGAAACCTGTGATTCAGGTACTTCCCTTGCGTCAAAGGGAAAGAAAGTCCAAGACACTGTTGTAAAGGATCCAGGAGAAGTGCAAGGAGTACTCTGCTGTAAAGGCTGACTACAATTCGCCCAGTCAGGTGGAGTCACAATAGATGGGGGAGGGGGTAGAGTGCAATCCAGAGAACTTGGAGATGCCCCCAAGGCCTGCAAAGAAAAGGAGTCAATACCTGCAGAAGGACTGCTCTCCTCCTTGGCCTTCAAATACTTATCCAATGTACCTGTAAAAACACCCATGGAAACCAAATTCTTGTGCTTTCCTATGAATGAGACAGTCAGGCTGAGGAGGTGTTACGATACTCCTTCAGTGTGCCAAGGAGCTTGCAATGGCCCTCGTGTCACACCTATTTGGTCATGCCACAGCAGCGTACCAATGGCCTTGTGCCTAGCAACTGACTGATTTTTAAGCAAGCCCTTGATGATTTCAGGGCCATCCGGGGAAGAGCCTGCCTTCTTGACTGCTGCATGGTTGTCAAGAGAGCTCCTCCCCTTCTTTTGTATTCCTGGAGTTTCCTTTAAGTACCTTTTTTTGTTGTAAGGTCATTAAGAATTATCTTCATCCTTTTTCTTTCTAAACACACTACTAAGACCTTTAGCCACTCTCTAGGCACCTGACTATTGCAGCCTGCTCCTTGCTGGTCTCCCTCTGAATCATCTGTCTCCCCTTCATTCTGTTCAAACCTCAGCTGCACAGCTTATCTTCTGCCCATGTTGTTTATGCTTGCATAACCCCTTTTCTCAAGTCACTTCATTGGCTCCCTATCCATTTCCACTTCCAGTTCAAACTTCTCCTGTTGACCTAAAAGTGCATGCATTCAGCTGCTCTTCACTACCTTTCCTCTGATATCTCAACCTACATCCATCCTCCAGAACTCCACTCCTCTGCAGATCCCTTTTTTCTATGCCCTTTTTCTAAGACTGTCTTGACTAGACTGTAAGCTTTTTATGAGCGGGGACCATCTCTTACATGTCTCTGCTCAGTGCTGCTTATGCCTTGTGCTATACGAATGATAAGTTGTAGTAGTAGACTGCCAACTCCAGACTTCATTCTACCTTGCTGCTCCACATGCCTGGAACAAACTACTTCAGTCATGCTCCTTCTCTGACCATATGCAAACCAGGCTAAAAACCCAACTCTTTAAGGCTGCTTTTGGATCCTGATGTCCCTCACTCTCTTATTTGCCACGTGTGTGTGTGTTATATATATATATATATATATATATATATATATATATATATATATATATATATATATATATATATATAACATCTCCAAGGTCCATCAAGCCTAGTATCCAGGTAACAAGTACCTAGCAGGTTCCCAAAAAGATACACGGGACAAGCAGTGGATTTCCTGGGTCCTCTTTAATAATGGTTTATGGACCTTTCCTCCAGGAACTTGTCCAAACCTTTTTTTATACTCAGCTATACTAACAGCTTTTACTACATCCTCCAGTAACAAATTCCATAATCTGATTTCACATTGAGTGAAAAAATATTTCCTCTTATTAGCCTCAAAAAGTCAGCTGAGGGGAGATATGATACAGGGCTATAAATTAATGAATGGAGTGGAACAGGTAAACCCAGTAAAGAGACGTGGAATACTCAGAAGGGTAAACTATAAATTTATTCAAAACACAATTGCCACTGGCCCGACACAGGCCGTGTTTCGCTGCCTTCCTCAGGGGCTAAAAGTGGACTTAAAAGCTAAAAATACATAAACATACATATTAATAAAATCATATTAATACATCAGCCTCGAAATGATGATAAATATATAAATAACACCTAAAAAGATAAACAACATTTAAAAATATTATAAACCAAATCAACATATAGGCTTAAAAACAAGTTGTATATGCAGAAAATTATACAAAACCATAATAGTATAATACGTAACATATAGAATTATCATAAAAACCAAAAAAGGAAAATAATTAAAACAATAAAATAAGGATAAGTATAACATATACCTGCTCTTCGTGACGTGGGTTTGTGCCTGAGCATTGGACTGGGTGTGGAACAGGTAAACGCCAATCGGTTGTTTACTCCATCACAAAGTAGAAAGACTAGGGGGCACACAATGAAGCTACATTGTAACCCATTTTAAGACTAATAAGAGAACACTTTTTCACTCAATACATAATCAAACTTCCAAAATCATTACTGGAAGATGTAGTAAAAGATGTTAGTGTAGCTGGATTTAAAAACAGTTTAGACACAATCCTGGAGGAAAAGTCCAGAAATAATTATTAAAGAGGACCAGGGAAGTCCACTGCTTACCCCAGGATAAGCATTGTGGAATCTGTGTACCTTTTGGGGAACGCGACAGGTACTTGTGACCAGGATTGGACAGGTCTGGGCTTGATGCTCCATGGTCTGAACCAGTATAACATTTGTTATGATCTTATGATGTGTGAACTTTCAAGGCCTAGGCTAGTGGCGCCATTGTGGGAACATGCGTGCCTTGCCCAGGTGCTACCTGACTCACGCTGCCTGGGTAGCATGGGGTTTTTAACTCGGAGCCCTATGCTACTTTATAGCATGGCATACAAAATGTACGCTACCCCCATGCCACACGGGTAGTGTTCTTTAGTAAAAATGCTTCTTGGATGTTTTAGCAACAACTAAAGATTTTCATGTAACAATCTGACTGGAGATAACAATGTCATGAACAGTGACGGAAAGAGAGAATGTTTTTCTCCTTCAGTACATATGCAAACTCTGGCAAGCACATAATTTATTCACACTATAAATATGTATCAGCAAAGAATCAAGTGGAAGATGTGGAAAAACAGTCCTCTGTGATTTTCAAATGGAAGCATATACATATCTCTTTTTAAATTATGTATCAGTCGGCATGCATAAATGGGCATAAACCAAACCTTCTTTAAAACTTTCAGAGAGTAAGTAAAATCATTTTTATGATTGAAGAACATTTGCCTCTCACACTGATTTCCTCAGAGTTTAATTAGTATAGAAGATTCACTATTTTACCATTGTTCTCATGCATTTCCTTTGCAATATTACACATTTATTTTTCCCTGTGTGTTTTATTAATCAAACTCTGGTATATTAACTGTACTTTCTTAGCATTTACTGTTAGTGCACTAGTGAACATCTATTACTTTAGCAGACATTTACAGGAGACCTACTGTAAATATATGTATAATCAAAATTGAGAATGTGTTCATTGAGCAGTTGCCAATATTAGATTCATGTTACAGATAGAAATGTTATAGTGGCTGAGTTTAATTTAATTAACTGTTTTTTTTCTTTAGAATTCTCCTAAAGATTGTTTTCCGTTTTGTGAAATGCTTATCTCACATATATTAGTTTATTTCGATTTTTCATACTTTATTCATGAAGCATGTTTGTATGTGGATTACAGATGATAGGGCAGTAGTATTGAGGGCTACCACCAACTGGAAGGTGCAGTAAAGTCCTCAGACCAGTCCTGTCAAAGCCTTCGCAGAATGCTGAGAGGACAATCTAACTCAATTATCTAAGGAAAGTAAATTCCATGCCAAGGCTTCTGTAGAGAACATGTGAAAGTTTTCTCATTCTGTAGGGTATTTAGCATGGGCCACATTCCTGTCTAGGAAGTATATGTAGAGATCTTGTAGATCAGTGGTTCTCAAAGAGAAACCTGACTAGTATAAACGAGCCCAAAGGCAATTTCCTGTCTTTGGCTGGCTAAGTCATTTGGCAGATACCCCTGACTCTACAGTCATGCACCACAAGGGAGAAGGAAAGGTGCATGGTTAATGCAGTCAGGGCAGTTTAGATCACTGCAACACAACTTAAGGAGCAAAGGAGACTGCAAGAGAGCGAAGAAGCCTTGGAGACTGAAGAAACAGAGCTGGGAATTCTGCTCCTGGAGTTAGAGAGAAAGATACAGAGGATGTTCTCTGGAGCAAAGACAAGGAGAAATGGGCCTAAGGGGTTCAAGGCCTTTGATCATATTCAAATTAAGCATCCAGCTCTCCAACTAAACCCTTAGTGAATGTAACTGTCTGATTTTTGGCTCTGCTCAGGGCTGGATTTACGATTTTGAGCCCATAGGCAATACCAGATAGCAGATTTCAGAGTGTAGGAGAGGAGCAGTGTCAGAGATGGGCATGGGACAGACACAGTGGATCCCTTTATAGCAAAAGGATAAAATCAAAATAAGCACAACTATCTCTTATATCTGAACAGAGCGGTGGGTACACCCCTAAACAAAGGCATGGAGAGGGGTGACCTGCACGGAGCGGCAAGTGCACCTACTCTTGCTGTCTTGTTGGGCAGACTAGATGGACCATACTGGACTTTTATCTGCTGTCATATACTATGTTCCTATGAAAGCCAAAACAAGGAGCAGAGGAAGGCCATAGTACCACAGTGGCACCACATGCACAGGGCCCTGAAACGAGCAGAAACAGGCTCCTCTTTGCCTGGAGATTTATTGCCTTGAAAAATTGGCACCCTAGGCAGTGGCCTGTGCTGGTTGTGCCTAAATCCAGGACTCGCTGTGCCATTTTACTATTTTTATTGTTAGTGATCCTTCAATATTTTTAATAAACCCTTCATTCAGAACAATAACTCTATTCAGGTCCTGAATGTTATGGAAGTGAGTGAGGACAGGAGTGAGTGGATCTATGGTGACCCTAAAATTCCCAGTGAGTTAAGCCTGCAAGGACAGTGATATTGTAACCAGAGGTTAGAAAAAATAAAAATCAAAGTTTTTTATTTACCTGCACTGAGGGACGGCTTGTTGGGATGGTGAGGTCTAGCATGGCTATAATAAAAAATAAAAAATACTAGGAAGAGACTAAGAGTTGCAGTACTTTGCAGCTAGCTTAAAAACATATATATGGCTTCTGTTTTAAAAGTTGTATGGGGTTTGGGGTTTCAAAGGCAGCAATATTAAATACATTTTTTTAATGGGTTCCCTGAGGCTGCTGGAGAGAGTGTCAGGATGAATTTAATTTAGCTTAATTTTAAAACCAGAACCGCAATTGCTAATATGATCAGAGAGCAGAGTCAGAAGGTACAGCTGGCCGGGGCAGCAGAAACAGGGATTGCAGTTTTATTTATTTTATTTATTTATTTCCAGTCTCTTTTATACCGCGCTATTCAACATCAGTGCGGTTTACAATAAACATAGAACTACACATTTCCTTGGGTACTGTGTGTTTACAATGAACAGGTATTTAAAACTTGGATAACGGGGGTAACTATTTACAATCTTGCAACATGGTGGGATTCACATCATTTTGTCTAGTTGTGGGAGTTTTGTGATGTGCCTGTGGATGTTTGTGGCTGGAGCTGGTTAGAATATGCTGGGGTGGGGGAGACTATGATAAAATGAGGAAACAGTTAAGAAAAAACTAAAAGGAGCAGTTGCAAAGTTTAAAGACTTACATCAAGCTTGGGTGGTGTTGAAAAATACTATCTTGGAAGCCCAGACCAGCTGTATTCCACGCTTTAAGAAAAGTGGAAGGAAGTCCAAAAAACTGCCAACATGGTTTAAAGGTGAGGTCACAGAGGCTGTTGCCAAAAAAGCATCTTTCAGGAAATGGGGAAAAAAGAGCCAAACGATGAAACCTGGAAACCGCACAAGCACTGGCAAGTTAAATGCAAGGCATTGATAAGGCAGGCAAAGGGAAAATTTGAGAAGAAGCTTGCTGCGGAAGCAAAAACGCGTAATAAAGACTTTTTCAAGTACATTCGTAGCAAAAAAACTGTGAGAGAGTCAGTTGGTCCATTAGATGATAGAGGGGTTGAATATTTTGTGCAATGGTGGTCGCCGTATCTTAAAAAAGATATATCGTTATTAGAAAAGGTTCAGAGAAGAGCCACCAAAATGGTAAAGGGGATGGAAGGATACCCCTATGAAGAAAGGCTAAAAAGGTTAGGGCTCTTTAACCTGGAAAAGAGACGGCTGAGGGGAGATATGATAGAAGTCTATAAATTAATGAACGGAGTTGAACGGGTAAAAGTAGATCGATTGTTTACATTATCAGAATATAGAAAGACTAAGGGACATGCAATGAAGCTACAAGGTAAACTATTTAAGATTAATAAAAGAAAATATTTTTTCTCTGAACGTGTAATCAAACTCTGGAATCTGTTACCAGAGGATGTAGTAAAGACTGTTAGTGTAGCTGGGTTTAAAAAAGGTTTGGACAAGTTCCTGGAGGAAAGGTCCATAAACCATTATTAAGAAGGGACCCACGATATCAATGCTTGACCCAGTACAAGCACTGTGGAACCTGTGTCTCTTGGGGAAACTGCAAGGTACTTATGACCTAGATTGGCCACTGTTGGAAACAGAATACTGGGCTTGATGGACCTTGGTCTGACCCAGTATGGCATATCTTATGTTCTTACCTGACAATGCATGGGCCATGAATCCATGCAGCAGCAGCACCCATGGATATATTCAGCAGGACTAACTGTGTTAATGCTGCTGAATATCCTGGCCAAGGCTATTAACCCAGTTAGCAAGGCTGTTAGCCATGTTAATCCCTTTAAATATCAGGCCCGTCAATTCTAAGGGGTATGTTTACTAAGTCGGGCTGCTGGTGACCTGGGCTATCTGTATATAGGTCACATTTTATTCAATAGGACTTAGTTGCAGATAGCCCGGGTTAGCTGTTAACCCTGCTTAGTAAATGTACCCCTAAGTGGTTAATCTATGAATCATATGGAGAGGGCGAAGATACTTAGATACCTCTGAAAGATACAGAAATATTTCCTATTGTATTATGAGCTCCACAGGCTTGATTAATAGCAATTTCCAAGCACATCTTTAGATAGTGCCGAAATATGTTACATGCTATAGACTCCAGAAGGAAGCTCTCTTTTGCATGATGCAAGTATTATGGTAAACATTAGCAATATTTTTTTAAAATTTCTTTATTTATATTTTCCAACAAAATACAAACAAAAGAGAAAAACAAATTACAGTAAATTAAAATACACAATCCTTCTCTGGAAATTGAGAGAATCAAAGGCTGATCACAGCCCACCCCACTCTGTCCCTCCCATCATCAAGCAATCATCAGGGGCCATATGAAAGAAACATAAAACATCTGCAAGCCTGCACGGCCTACAGGGTCTATAGAAGGACAAACACTCCACAAGAGAGAAATAAGGAACGAACACAGGGTCACTCCCAACATGGAGCTTATTCAGACAGAAATTCCCTTTATAAGGACAAGCTGCCAATTGCTTATTAAAAATCGACCCCAAATCAGAAGAGAGTGGCTCTAAATCTCAACACCACCCTAATACGGTTCCATATTGAAAAATCAATAAAACTGAATATTAGGACAGTCCTACACCACCTGCCTCAAAGTGCTGACATCTCCTCGCTGAAACCGACCCTTAATCTCAGTAGCATATTGAACGCATGCCTACGGCCCCCTCCACCCATTGTGAACCTTGCCTCTGCAAGCGCTATAGTATTAGGCCAAAGAATTAAGAAGAGAGATCCCCCCTTCCTCTCAAGAAGACCCCATCTTCCAAAGAGCAAAGCTAGTCGGTTAATTCTCCATAAGTGGTGAACTAGAGTTCTATCACTTTGACACTGCACTTCCCTTGCAAGGAAGACTGGTAATATTCCTATTACATAATTCACTTTAGGAGTAATAGACATATCTATATCTTCAAGATGACCCCACCAAGAAACAGACCGATGACCACATTACTGTATATAACTAGAGCTCGTTAAGTCAAATAGGGTAAATGAGATCACAGCATAAACATAGCTGTGAGCCGCATGAATAGTAGATTTACTAATTCTAGAGCTAAGTCCCTTGGAAGATAGGAAGAGACAGGACATGGATTTTAAAATCATGGGGATACAGCTATCCATGCTAATATAGCCACTACATTAATCTTATGATGGGTAACTGAAAGCCCTTAAAATAGGGCTTAGATCTCTAACTCCTACAACTCCCTTACCTTCCAATGCGTCACCTGCAGCAACACGATGCCAGCACTTTCTTTCCTACCATTCAGAGGGAACCATTCCTCTTAGTAAAGATTATTAATGCCCTTAACATTCAGTTACACAATCTTAAAGAAAGCATATTGACAATATAGCTTTGAATTAACAATTATATGTTGCAGAAACAGATCAAAATGTAGCATTTAGTTTTACACTGTAGAACAATTCCCTAAGCGCTTTTAAAGCGTGGCTGCATCTGTAGCCCAAAGAGAGGTAAAAGAAAAGGCCCCATTATTTGATCAAATGCAATAACGCACCTAATTCTACCAAAACATTTCCCAAAACCACCCAAAACCCAGGGGGGGTCTATATAAAACACAAAACTTAACGGGTGAGCCTACTAGGACAAGACAGACACGGAGGGCTCATTAACCCAACCCTTCCACATTTCTGTAACTCTCAGAATATCACATCTTGCCCACCTCCCTTATTAAGAATAGAGATAATGTCCTTCAAAGAGACAGAATAAATGTCCCAGTACATGACAATATTACAGGCTTAGATGTCATGATAGCAAGCGCCATCAGACTGTAGCAAGTAGGAGATGTAATATAACCTTCACCTCATCATAGCTGACTCCTTATACTCCAGAAATGTGCATAGATCTCCGGGATCATCAAAAGTTTTGGTCTGGTTGTGCAGCGTAACTTTCATGCGGGCAGGATATTGCAGTCCAAAATGAGACTTCAGTTGAACCAAGCGTGGACGCAGCGCCGAAAGACGACTCCTTCGATCCATCATCACCTTTGCAAAGTCCAGGAAGAACAGGAGTTTATGCCCTTGATACTCCAAGTCTGAAAGTGTTTGGCTGCTCCCATTATTTGCAGTACTTGCTGAAAACGTATCACTTTCAAGATAATTGGGCGTGGACGCTTGCCCGTGACCACAGGCTGAGTAGGCACTCTCTGGGCACGCTTGATCTCGAACGGCATATTGAAATGCAACCTTAATATACCTGGAATCATGGCCTGCAGAAATGATATCGTATCATGACCTTCTGCTCCCTCAGGAACTCCTAGGATTCTTATGTTGTTCAGCCGAGAGTGATTATCACCATCTTCCACCTCTCTTTGCAGTGAACGTATCAACTTGGCCTATTCCTCAACAGCCTCGAGCCTCTCCTCATGTGACGCCACCACCTTCTCTACCTTCTTCAAATGAGCCGTATTTGACTCCAAAGAGGATCCCAAAGTGTTGATATCTTCCTGCATTGCACAAAGCGATTGTCCATTAGCTTTGACCAACTCTTTGATCGCCAGAATCTCAGTCAAGATCCTCCTGCAAGGTCTCAGGACCTTCTCGGATGATCACCATCTTGTGAGGTGAGAGACGTTTCGTCTTGGTTCTCTTTGTGCTAGCCTTTTGAGATAGTTGGAAATCCAGCCGCATCTGTTTAGAGCCCGACATAGCCGGGGTCGAATGGTATCCAAATAGGTAGGAACTATTTGATTAAATATTGCAGAAATCAGGATTCTTGTCAATTGCCCGCTGGAGCATCACTCTTACACATCCATCTTGACCAGACACCAGGCTCCACCCCCCATTAGCAATAAATTTTGACAGTTTGAGATGATACGCCACATACCCTGGCTTAGGAGTGAGAATCATTACTGTCATTATATGTGCAAAACTAACCCGTTTGGAGACATTGCTTTAAATATTCACCCATCAAGTGGGTATGTCCACCCTTCAGTATTTAATGTCTGGGCATAAAGGTTCATATGATTTAACAAGCAAAATGTCTCCTCTTTGATAGGGTTGACTAGACTTCCCTACCATGGTTCGTCAGCTCATGGTTCCAAGAGAAGAGAAACCTTTACAGTGCATTAAGCATATTAATATAGCATTTCTGCACTTACCACTTCCTACTGAGGTGGCATTAAGTGATCTATGCTATCTGCTGTCAGCTCAAAATATTTTTTATTGAGATGAGAAATAAAAAGTGCATGCTATGCCTTCCTGCCCATAACTCACCCTTTTAACCACCCCATTCTACTTATGCATTGATAAATATGGTTATACTGTCATGCCAGCATGATAGCTTACTATGACTGTGTGCTAACTGTTCACTAATTCATGTGCAAATTGTTTAACATACTTTAGCAAAAGGCCCCTTTAGGGTTAAATAATAAAACATTTATGCAACCTTTTATGAAGTTAAAATAATTGATTGTATTTAGCCATAGCCAGGTAAATGGATTTGTAACTGTCTGAATGAACATAAATACAGGTATGCGTAGCTTAACGTCCACGATATATTCTGTGAAATAGGACGCTATGTGATTTGGATGTTGTGCGAACACAATAGAGTTCCGTTATGTCACGTTCTCCGATTGGGATTTCTGACTCTGTTAAACCTTATGAGACCATGGTATATATGCGGTTGGACATTGCCTGAACAGATATTATGCAGCACATACATGCACTTTTAACTGCATTGATATGAAGCATTCTGGGTGATTTCAATAGCATCCACTTACTTTACTTTATAAAACAGGTGTGTAAGATGTCTGAAACGTGCATTGATTTAAGCCATAAGCAATTCGGCAACTCTATGGCTGACATGAATGCATGCCTAGATTTTTCAAGAAAACACATAAATCACAGCATTTTATAATTTATGCATTTAACTTTGCCTTCCACTCACACTCTGCCCAGACCCATAGTGAAAGTACGCATGATCTGCCGAACACTCGTACTTTCCATACATGTCAAACCATGTCAAATATGCATATAATTGTCCATTTGCATGCATACACGACTAAAATATGTAGATTTATGTGCATAAACATGGCTGTAAATCTAGGTTAGACTTTTATAAAATTATCCCTTCTATGGCTAATGCCAGAAAAGTTAAAACAAATTTGGTCAGAACTGTCCATAACCTTTTGAATATGGGTTGCCAGAAGAGTAATACATCTGGAGGATAATTTTATAGCACCCAAACCCCTCCCCTTAGAATGCCTACTCTACAAGTATGGTCTTGTGTGCTGTGCATGCTTTTAGATGTGACCTAATTTTACAGAAGGCCTATTACACATGAAAAAGATTTATAAAATCACCTATTTACTGGAGGCTGATAAATTCAAAATGTACCAAGCAATAAAGTATTTGTGTAGCAATTTATAGACATCTACGAAAGCTCACTTCTATTTATTTCCATCCTATGTTTATAAAATATTCTAGAATTTTGAAGCCAAGCTGTACAATTTAGGAAATAAAACGACACACAGTATAAATAGTGGCATGTGCTGTTTTCCTAGGTTTTTTTTTTTGCTTCTTTTTTTCTTCTGGCCCAGATGGTTGCATCAGATTTTCAGTGCTGACCATCTGACAGCTCTAGGATAAAGTGTCAAGAATGCAATTCTAAAGAACTCTGATCCAGCAGCCCAATCGGTTCTCAGCACAAAGGCAACATTCCAGCGTATCTGTAGGAAAACAGCAACTGTGCACTGCTGCCCTGTTCTGCTGAATTCTAATGTTTAAATTACCATAACACCTCAAGGCAAAGATGTCCTTTCAAAGCCCAAAAGGCAACATGAAAATGGGGAAACAATTCTCAGAAATCTACAAACAGCAGAATCTTTGTTTCCTTACCTAGCCTGGTAGCCATATTTACTAGCAGAATATAGAACGGTTTCAAACCGTGTAATACGAAAATCAGCTAACATCATCAGTGAATGTATCCAAGAGAAAGGATGTTTATTTTCAGCTCATTCACTTGATGGGTCTTTCCCATTGTGCTGTGTCAGTTTGACGTTAAACTAGATGTACAAATATCACTTTTTGGAGCTATGGAACTATCTCCTGCTTATGTGTTTTGCCCTACACTCATTTCGAGGTTTACCCGCTTCCCAAGTACACTTCGGGTTTCTCATAAATGAAGTCTTCTGCCTCTGTACCCCCACCTCTAAGCGATGCCACACAGAAGAGTCTCTGGTATGGGAAAATGGGAAAAAGCAGAAAAGACTTATCTCTATAGCATGGATGCACAAAATCACAAGAAGAGCATAGTGTTATTCGGCTAAATATGGCTTAAAGACATTCAGGAGATGTGCATGGAAAACAGAGCCAGTTAATATTTCGGCTATTTTTGGACCTATTTTTCCATTTATTTCACACATTCATGCTAATAAAAATGTCTTAATGTGCACGCATTTGTAAGATAATGCATGTTAAATACTATTTGCTAAGGTTATGCAAATAGCTGTGAAGCCTACCATTGTGTGACCAGCAGTATATCAAATGACTTTTAAAATAAATAAATAAATAAAATAAGTTGCAGTAAGAAATTAAAGCATGTCATTTGTCAACAATGCAGCTTAACATGGGATTTTATTTTTTACTGCAGTGAATGTGAAATAATAATGAAAATCCATGCAAAGCAGCTCATTATTATGGAAAACAAAAACTTCAGTTTATGTTAACCTCACAAGATGCATTTTTTTTAAAGAATTAAAAACATTTCAAGAGGTGTTTTAACTTCATTCCCCAGCGCTGGAGCATTACTGTGTGGTCCAGTGCTCCCAGGAAGTAAAATTAAGGTTGTTAAGTGCCATCGAGTCAGTGTCGACTCATAGCAACCCTCTGGATAGTTGTCTTAACTGTGTTCAGTCATCAGTCGGGCAGGTCATTGTTGACAGAGCGGCACCCATAACCATCTCATTGCTGGCCTTCCTCATTTGCATTGACCTTTTACCTTGCCAAGCATGATGCCTTTCTCTAATGATCTCTCTCTTCGCATAATGTGCCCAAGTATGAAAGTTGAAGTCTTGCCATCTGAGCTTCTAAAGAAAGCTTAGATTCATTCTCCTCAAGTCTTGACTGGTTTGTTCTTCTGGCAGTCCATGTCATACACAGTATTCGTCTCCAGCACCATAATTCAAAAGCATCAATTTTCTTCTTGTCTATCTTTTTCACTGTCCAGTCTTCACATTCATATGACGTTATTGAAAATATCATGACTTGAAAGAGTTGAATCTTTGAAGAGAGACATCTGTGCTCTTGTCTAGTTCTTTCATAGCCATTCTGCCAAGTGCAATGCATCATCCGATTTCTTGACTGCTTGTTTCTTTATTGATAGTTGATCCAAGTAGGTTAAAGATGTCCATATTGCTTATGCCAGTTGTCAGGATCTTTGTCTTCTTTACATTAAGATGCAGGCCCATTTTAAGACTGTTCCTTGATCTTGAGAAGCAAATGTTCCATATCATCTTCACTTTCAGCCAGTAATGTGGTATCATCAGCATAGCGAAGGTTGTTGATGAGTCTTCCACCAATCTTCATGCCTGGATTGTCTTCAAACAGTCCTGCTTCTCTGATGATTTGTTCTGCATAAATAATTAAAGAGGTAGGGGGAAAGTATACGGCCTTGTCATACACCTTTGCTGATTTTAAACCATTCTGTTTCTCCTTGTTCCATTCAAACTGTTTCTTCTTGGTCAATGTAAAGGTTGTGCAAGAGAATGATGAGGTGTTCTGGTATATCCATGCTTCTTAATGTGGCCCAGAGTTTCTCATGGTGTACACAGTCAAAAGCCTTGCTGTAGTCAATAATCACATACAGATATCCTTTGGTATTCTTTAGTCTTTTCAAGAATCCTCTCACATCCATGATGATGTCTCTCATTCCTCGCCCTTTCCTGAACCCTGCTTGCACTTCAGACAGTTCTCGTTCCAGGTATGGTTGTAGTCTCTCCTGAATAATCTTCAGTAGAATCTTGCTGGCATGTGAGATCAGAGCTATTTTGCGATAATTTCCACAGTCAGATCACCTTTCTTTAGTATTGGTATAAACACAGATCTTTTCCAGTCAATTGGCCATGATGTCTTCCAAATTTCTTGGCAGAACCTTGTAAGTATGGTAACAGCTGCATCATATTGCTTTAATACTTTGGGAATGTCATCAATGCCTGGTGCTTTGTTATTTGATAACCACTCAAAATATCCCAATAAGGTGACAAGATAAATCAAATTCAAAAAGATCACCAAATAATCCCTCAAAAAAGAATAAACGTGTATTATTTTTGTCGGAGTATACCGGGGGAGGAAAGAACTGGCATCTATCCACTCTGGACGGTAAACTCCGGAGTGGATAGAAGCCAGTTCTTTCCTCCCCTGGTATACTCCGACAAAAATAATACACGTTTATTCTTTTTTGAGGGATTATTTGGTGATCTTTTTGAATGTGTTCTTTGATAAGGCTTTCAGTGCTGCTTCGACTTCTTCTTTCATCACCAATGGTTCCTGATCATAAGGTACAGGTTGAAACGGCTGTTGGTCCACTTGATCTTTATTATATCATGACTCTGTATATTCTTTCCATCTTTTCTTGATCTTCTCAGAATCATTCAACATTGATCCTTGAGCATCTTGTAACATTCTAATTCAAGGATGGAATTTTTTCTTTAACTCTCATAGCTTTAGGAAAGCTGATCTTGTTCTTCCTCTAATAGTTTCTGCTTCTATTTCCTTGCATGCATCATTGTAGTACTTCTCCTTGTCTTCTCTTGCTGCATGTTGGAAATCTCTGAGTTCTGTGATTGCCTCTCTTTCTTCTCTGGCTTTAGCTTCTCTGCATTTCCAGGGAATTTTCTGAGTTTCTTTGGTCATCCATTTTGGCCATTTTTGCTTTTTTCACCTTTTGTAGCTACGTCACACTTTCTTCCAGCACAACCTTCTTGATGTCATCCCATAACTCTTATGGAGCTCTGTCATTTTGTATCTAAAGCAGCAAATCAATTTTGCAGGCAGTCTTTTTAAATTCTGGTAGTATATTCTCAAGGTCATATTTTGCTCATTCATGAGTGGCTTGCCCTTTTTCAATTTCTGCTTGAGTTTGCATACAAGTAGTTGGTGATATGTACCACAGTCAGCTCCAAGTTTTGTCTTTGTTGATATTATAGTTTTTCCATCGTTGACTTCCACAGATGTAGATAATTTGATTTTTGTACAATCCATTGGGTGAAGTCCATGTGTACAGTTGCCACTTATGTTGCAGGAAGAAGATGTTTGAGATGAATAGCTCATTGGTCTTGCAGAATTTTATCAGCCTTTCTCCAGGTTCATTTCTGTTGCCAGGTCCATATTTTCCAACCACGTTGCCGCCTTCTCTGTTGCCAACTTTTGCGTTCCAGTCACCCATGACTATCAGGATATCTGGTTTACATGTTCTGTCAATTTTAGCTTACACTTGTTCGTAGAACTCCTCAACTTCATCTTATTTATTTTATTTATTTATCTGCATTTATATCCCGCTTTTCACCGGGTCAAAGCGGTTGGGGGATACATTTAACAGGAGGGGATATGAGACACATACACTAATACTTACAGGGAACATGGGCAATGGAGGGTTAAGTGGCTTGCCCAAGACCACAAGGAGCACCTGTGGGACTAGAAACCCCAGTCCTTCCGGCCCAAGGTTGCTGTCCTCTAGTGGGATTTGAATCACCGACCTTCCGGCCTGTAGTACCTTGCCCCAACCACTAGGCCACTCCTCCTTCCACTCTTCTGCAACTGTTGTTGGGGTATATTCTTGAATTATAATTGTGTTGATAGGCATTCCTCATAGTCGAATAGAAATTAAACATTCATGGATTTCAATGTATTTCATTACAGTTCTTGTAAGTTTCTTCTTAATTATAAATACAACACCATTTCTTCTTTGTCTTTCATTTCCAGCATAGTAGGCCATGTGTTCATCAGATGCAAAGTGCCCGATGGCAGTTCATTTCAGTTTGCTGACACCCAGCAGATCGAGTTGTACATGTTTCATTTCATTCTTGACCACCTACAATTTCCCTTGGTCCATGCTTCGTAAGTTCCCTGTCCCAATATGTAAAACACCTTTGCAGCTTCTGACTCTCATTTCATGCACATCTACATCAGCATTCAGACGTCCCAAGGAATTTGATAAAACCAAATCATACTTGCTGGCTTTACTCTGAAAAATCTTCAGCTCCTCCCCAGAAGCCAGTTGAGTACCTTCCGACCTGGGGGACTCATCTTCCAGCGCTATAGTGCAATTTGTTTTGTTGTGACTATCCATTGGGTTTTTGTGGCAAGATCTGGAAGTAGATTGCCAGGTGCTTCTTCCATGCAGTTCATTTCTAGTGTTATTGCCATTGCCACAGAAATGTGATCCTTTGCCGCCAACACCTTCCCATTCTGCTGCTGCTGCCCAGATGGGTGGTTTGTCTTGGTCTGGCATCTCAGCTGAGACCTGTCCATCTTGGGAGACCCTGCCAGTAATTAAGCTACCAATAGCTTAGCCCTCAGTATCACCGATGCATACAAGCACTCACAGCATGACAAGCTCCAAACCAAGTGAGGGAAATCAAGGTTATGGCATTTTTAAACAAAAGAACCACCCCAGATCCATTTTTCAGTAACACTCCCAATTCCTGGCCCCACTTCCCCCCCCTCCCCAACCCCCCTAGCATATACCAAAGTACCCACTGGTGGGTAATGGGTAGGGGGGGAGGAGAAGCAGGAGCAATTTCTGGAATCTCCTGCCCTCAACTAAAACGATTGCCTCAGATCCACAAGTGGTAGTCTCATAGTACTACCACTAAAACGACAATAGTGCTTTCATTTTGTATACTCTGGGCCTGATGTTGCAAGGCATTTACACGGTTTGCAGAGCTGTAAACTATATAAATGCCCTTAAGCAGAATATTCGGCAGCACAAACATGTTAGTGCCGCCGAATATCCCACAGTAATGCCACTACTCACCCTGGTGCTAACCGCTTAGCATTGGGGCATGTTGGGGGTGTTTTGGGGGCAGTACCTGGGGATAGCTGCAGTGGCAATATTCAGCCGCTGCCCAGTTATCCCTCAGCAGCAAAAGCTATGAGCAGCAAAAGCTGTCCTAACGTTTGCCGCTGAAGCTAACAGTACATATAACCAACCTCTATGAGTGAAACCAGAAGCGATATCCCATACAAAAGGTCACTCACTAAATCCCTATATTAAACACCATGATCATGTTTTCACGGTGAACATTTACCCTAAAATTATGTTTTTTGTCGGATCGTCTGTCTTGAGGGTGTAGAAACACACTCATGTAACAGACCCTCCTTTTATTCAACCGTTTTAAAAGGTCAGTGCGACCAAGATATGCTTGAGGCTATAACCAGCCCATAGGACCAGCCCCTGCATAAATTAAATTTTATTTGTTATTTGCACAAAACTTGATTCTTCACGTTCAGAAAAAATCTGTAACCAAGAGAATGTTCAATACTTAGAAGGGATAACACTTAGCTGAGCCTGGAGAAATTCTAAAAAGCTGATAACGGCCTTGCTCCGACTAACACTGTAGGTGTCCCACCATGATGAAACTCTGCAGGATCCACCAAGCCGGAAATCCAAAGACTCAGTCAGGCCTCCTAATAGCTCCCAAACTGGCCCGCCGTTGCCAATCCCTTTTTTTTTTAGACATTTCAACTGTGGTTGAGTAATCCTGCAACACAAACCATTGTGTTTCAAGCCCGCTGTGAAAATGGCTCTTTTTCAAGCTGAACCTACCCAACTTCCTGTTCCTTCCGAACATGAATGACGTCATCACTACGTAGTAGAAACATATAGGAGCACACAATGACATCTGTAACACATAGACTGAAGCTCACGTCAATAACCACCATTCAATCTCCGTGTTCATGCCCAATGGAGTGACCGTGTGAAGGGTAAAAATCCAACGCTGCTCTTTGATGTAACAACGCTCGACAATCCCCTCCACGCTGAAGCGGGGGAACCATATCCAAAATTGTCCATCTGAGCTGTTCAAAAGTGTGGGAACATGACAAACAATGTTGGACCATAGGAGCAGTCTGTGTTCCAGTATTAATACGCGACTTATGTTCCTGCAATCGCTTACGAATCGATCGAGTTGTCATTCCCACATAAAATAGCTTGCAGGGACACACAATTAAATAAACAACATGAGTAGATGTGCAATCGGTGACATGATGCCGAGTATATCTTATCTGGGTGTGGGGATCTTCCCATTCTGTACCCCCAAAAGTAGTGGGACACATGTCACAAGCTTGATGCCTACCCAATGAACGCACTCCAGTATGGGTAGTAGTAGTATGAACTACACGATCAGCAATATTGGCCCCCCGACGATAAGCTAACCGCAAGGGTTTCTGAAAACATGAATGTTCGGACAAAATATGCCAGTGGGTACGAAGAATCCGAGAGACCTGCACCATACAAGGCATATAGGGAAGTATCCCAACAAAAGGTTGCACCAACTCCATCTCCTGAGACTGGGCACTATCCCACCATTCAGGATGATTATTAAGTGCCCGTTTATAGGCTTGATCAATTAAAGCTGTAGGGTATCCCCGAGCCCGCAATCGGCTCTTCAAATTTTTGGAATGGATTTTATATTCAGTCCTAGTAGAACACAATCGCCGAATAGGAAGAAATTGGCCAATAGGAAGAGCCCGCCGGAGAGAACTTGGGTGAAAGCTCGTGTATTGCAACAAAGTGTTCCATTGGACGGGTTTGCGATACAGAGTGGATTGAAGCCTCTCATCACCCTTATATAGAAGCACATCCAAAAACTCTATTTGAGAGAGATGATACGTAGCCTCAAATTTAATGTGCACGTGCAAGGAATTCAGCCACAGCAAAAATTGTTGCAAACCTTCCACGGAACCACTCCAAACACAAAACACATCATCTAAAAAACGTTTCCACACCAAAACTGGGCGGAACTGATCTGCCGTATATAAATAAGTGTCCTCAAAATGCGACATGTAGAGGGCTGCCACAGAGGGAGCTACAGTTGCCCCCATAGCTATGCCAAAACATTGATGATAAAATGTCTGATCATACAGAAAATAGTTTTCATTCAGCACCCAAGATAGTAGTTGTAACACAAAACTCCGCGGTAGACGTGAGGGCAACGACATTGATGAAGCTGCCAAAATCGAATAGGCTTCCTTTTGATCTATATTCGTGTATAACGCTATTTTCACAGCGGGCTTGAAACACAACGGTTTGTGTCGCAGGATTACCCAACCACAGTCGGAATGTCTAAAAAAAAGGGATTGGCAACGGCGGGCCAGTTTGGGAGCTATTAGGAGGCCTGACTGAGTCTTTGGATATCCGGCTTGGTGGATCCCGCAGAGTTTCATCATGGTGGGACGCCTACAGTGTTAGTCGGAGCAAGGCCGTTATCAGCTTTTTAGAATTTCTCCGGGCTCAGCTAAGTGTTATCCCTTCTAAGTATTGAACATTCTCTTGGTTACAGATTTTTTTCTGAACGTGAAGAATCAAATTTTGTGCAAATAACAAATAACATTTAATTTATGCAGGGGCTGGTCCTATGGGCTGGTTATAGCCTCAAGCATATCTTGGTCGCACTGCCCTTTTAAAACGGTTGAATAAAAGGAGGGTCTGTTACATGAGTGTGTTTCTACACCCTCGAGACAGACGATCCGACAAAAAACATAATTTTAGGGTAAATGTTCACCGTGAAAACATGACCATGGTGTTTAATATAGGGATTTAGTGGGGGGCTGAAGCTAACAGTGCAATGGCAGAATATCACCACTGCACGGATAGCTTCTGTACTGTGTACAGCTTTGCAAAAAACCTGGATAGTCAATGCAGCTGGCCGGATATGGCCACAGATTGAATAGCCGAGGTTACTGTTCGGTGGCAGCATCTATGTGCCTGAAAGATGTATAGCCATCGCAACTCAGTATCAGGCCCTGTAGCTTTATTTTTTGGATTCAATAATTAAAGCACTCGCATTAGTCATTAGGTAGTTTTTTTATGATTATTGCCATATTGAGGAATAGACTAATTGTCAGACTAGCAGGCTAAGAACTAGGTAAACGCTAATTTACATCCCACCACTTCTCTTTGTGATCTGTGGCAAGTCGCTTAATCCTGTATTGCCTCCGTTACAGACTGACAGGCAGAAACCTTGTGTTAGAGCCGTGTGCTATAGCTCATAGCACACCTACCTAAAGCTTTGCTGTCCAGTGCTGTAACCACAAGCATGCAGATAGGTTGTGTGCAAAAAGACTGTATTAAACAAGGAGAGCAAGCCAGGCTCATGCATGCACAAATCTAGCAGCACCTTATATCTTGTGTGCATATGCTGAAATGCTGTCTGGTGCATAAACAGCAATATTATTCTGTGCTGTGCAGAATATCAGTGTTCATAAACACTGATATTATTCTGCATGGAAATACTGTGCAGAATAATATTGGTGTTTTTATGCCAGACAGTGTTTCAGCACATATACAATAGACATAAAGCAGACATAAACGCCTTACTAGTACTGACCACAAACCAATAAGTTAACTCTTTACGCCGCCTCAGACTTTGTGGTCTTCTGCACACTTCTTTGCATTTTATTTTATTTATTTAGTATACTGCTACTTCCAGCGATCAGCAGTGGTTTTTTTGATTACAGATTGGAAATTGTCAAATCATGACAGGAAAGTTTTGAGGTATAAACACATTGATTAGACAGGAAAGCACAGCACACAGAGAACTATTTTACAGGGAACATGGGCTATGGAGGGTTAAGTGGCTTGCCCAAGACCACAAGGAGCACCTGTGGGACTAGAAACCCCAGTCCTTCCGGCCCAAGGTTGCTGTCCTCTAGTGGGATTTGAACCCCCGACCTTCCGGCCCGAAGTACCTTGCCCCAACCACTAGGCTACTCCTCCACTCCTTCCAATAGCTAATTACTTCATTAGAATGAATGTAAATGTGCTGTGCACTGCTGTCTTCTCGAGGCTTTGCTTACAGCTCATATTGAAAAAACCTTTCTGTACTAGAAATGCATAACATTTTATGCAAAAGCCAAGCTAACCTCTGAGCAAAGCCTAGTGCACTTTAGTGCTTTGACCTGTTAAATTGTAAGCCTCTAAAGAGACAGGAAAATAGGTACTATACCTCAATGTAACTCGCCTTTAGCTACTTATGATATTTGGTTTGGTGGTTTTCAGTGGGGTTGGTATTATTGGCATTAAGGAATGGATCCTTATTTGACATAATTTCTTTAGCATTTTTTCGCCTTACTGTTTCCCATTCATAATTTTAAATTAATTTTAAAATAAATTTGAAACCCAGCAGAGAATTTTTAGTTTAAGCTTTTAGTTTACTTTTAAAACCAGCAGAGAGCTTTTAGTTTAAAACTCAGTCAGGGCCTAATATCAGCAGAGAGCTTTTATTTTTATTTATTTATTTATTTATTTATTACATTTGCTCAAATACCGCACTATTCGGCATCAGCGCGGTTTACAATATAACAAAACGACCAATACAACATTCTGTTTGGTTTTACAAGGAACAGGAGTAACAACTTGGCAAACAGGGTTGAATTATATACAGAGATAATAAATACAACAACAGGGTTGAACTATATACATGAGATAATAAATTGTAACAACAGGGGTGAGGTGAATACATGAAATGATAATTACAATAATCTAAATGAAGTCCAGTAATCACTTTAAGACTGTATGCGCCTGATCTGCAGGAAGGAGGCTGGGAATATTACTTAGACTCGGTTTTAGTTTAAATCAAATCAGAGTATAGCTTAGAATAGAAGGAAGAATAGGATAAAATATTCTTTGAGTTGAGAGAAAGAAATAGTTTCTAGATACTTTTACAACGAGGCCTTCCACTTAGGAGGCAAGAGATCTGGGAATTTGTTTTAAAATAGGTGTTAAAGCCAAGTGAAAGGTCAAAGGGGCAATTTGAAGGGCTCCCTCTATCAAACCAAGGGCTGCATGAATCACTCAGGAAATTAACAGATTACTTCAGAAGCATGGGTCTGGGACCTGTATAGCAAGCCTGCCTTTACTAAGTGTTAGTTCCCTCCTACCCACCCTGACTCCTGCCCATTCTAGGCCTAATCTTAGCTTTATAGGCTCTTAAACCTTTTAAAGGTGGAAGGGTTGTCAAAGTCACTTTCAGGTTCAGCTGGTTATCATCACCAGGAATAGATTGCCCTGAAGTTAATTAATATTGAGGTGAACAAAATCCCTATCAGCTTTAAGTAAACAGCTTAAATAGCTAAATAAAACCTTTAAACTAAGATGCAGACAGCAGTCTAGCAGTGAGATAGGGGCTATCCATTCTTTTTTATTGAGTGTCACATGTACGATTTTCTCCTAGTTGGTGTGGTGTCTTATGTGTGCATTAGGTACAAGGGGCTCTTTGTCCTCAGATAACAAGTCTAATCTCTGGATGCTAGAGTAGTAGACTTGGAGGACATAAGGAAGATGGATAGATATGGAGATGAGACCTACAGGGACGTAGTACTGAAGTCCCACCTCCAATCTGGCAACCTCTCGGTTGCCATGGAAGAGAGAAGTCACATGAAAGGAGAGCATCACCTTGGTGTGGCAGGAAGTGATCCTGTAGCTAGGAACTGTCTGCCAGGAGATGTGAAACCCTCTCACGCTGAGGATGTTTCTTCAGGGCCATGTGCCCATGAGGGAAGGCTTAGGACAGCCATTATAGTTAGAGATTCAATCATTAGGCATATACAGGGTGGCCCAAAAAAAGTGAGAACATCTCATAAATTAAAAGCTTTAAATAGTTTACTTATTTACCTTTTTTAGCTATATAACGTCTTTATTTCGACAAATTCCGGTCGCTGTCTTTTATTTTTTTAATTTGTCAATCGTTTACATCTGTCTTTTTGAATTTTTAAATAACTTATATGCTACGAGATGTTATCACTTTTTTTGGGCCACCCTGTAGATAGCTGGGTAACTGGTACACATGAGGACCACTTGGTAACATGCCTGCCTGGTGCAAAGGTATAGTAGCAGACCTCACGTGCCACCTAGACAAGCTTTTAGATAGTGCAGGGGAAGCGTGTGCTGTCTTGGTACATATTGGCACAAGTGACATAGGAAAATGTGAAAGGGAGATTTTGGAGGCCGAATTTAGGCTTTTAGGTAGGAAGTTGAAATTCAGAACTTCCAGGGTAGCATTCTCTGAAACGCTTCCCTATCCAAGCGCAGGACAGAGGCAGACAGAGCTTCCAAGTCTCAATGTGTGAATGAGATGATAGTGCAAAGAATAGGATTTTGGACTTGTTAGGAATTGGGTAACATTCTGGGGAAGGAAGGGGCTCTTCCGAAGGTATGGGCTCTACTTTAATCAGGATTGAACCAGGCTGCTGACATTAATCTTTAAAAATGTTATGTTTTCTGTAAACCACATGGATCCTCGGAAATGTAGTATATAAGAATAAATAAATAAATAAATAGTAGGGGAAAACCAACAGTCGCCCAGGAGCACATGGTTCAGAAGGATGTATCCTTGAAGGATACAAGCAAAAGAGGGAAGTTAGGGCATCCCAACATAGAGGTTCCAACAAAGTAACCCAGATGTCCTTCAGTACAGAGCCAAAAGATTCCAAATTACACCTATCAATTGATAACTAGATTACTATGAATAAAATACAACCTCTAAAATACCTGTATGCAAATGCTAGAAGTCTAAAAAATAAGATGGGAGAGCTCGAATATATAGCACAAAATGAAAGGTTAGATATGATAGGCATCTCATAGACCTGGTGGAAGGAGGACAACCAGTGGGACACTGTGATATCTGGGTACAAACTATATCACAAAGATAAAGTAGATAAAATCAGTAGAGGGATTGCACTCTGTGTTAGAGAGGTCATTAAGTCACATAGGATTAAAGTTTTGCAGGAAGCAAAATATACTGTAGAATCCCTATGGATAGAAATTCCATGTAAAAAGCAGAAAGCAACTGCAGTGAGGGTGTACTACCGACCATCTGGCCAGAATGAACAGATGGATGATGAAATTCTAAAAGAAATCAGGGAAGCTAACAAAAAGTTACAATGCAGTAATAATGGGTGATTTAAATTACCGCAGTACCTACTGGATCAATGTCGCAGCAGGACATTCTAAAGAGAGAAAGTTTCTTGGTGAAATAAATGACTGCTACTTGGAGCAGCTGGTTCATGAACTGACAAGAGGGGAAGCATTTCTGGACCTGGTCCTTACTGGAACTCAGGATCTGGTGCAAGAGATAAGGAATTTGGGGTCACTCAGCAATAGCGATCATAGCATGATCACATTTGATTTAATAAATGGAAGAAACATGACAAGGAAATCCATAGTACTATCATTTAACTTTCAAAAGGGAGACTATGATGAAATGAGGAAAATGGTTAATAAAAGAACTAAAAGGAGCAGCTACAAAAGTTAAAGATTTACATCAAAGATGGTCATTGTTTAAAAGTACTATTTTGGAAGCACGGGCCAGATATATTCCACGCTTCAAGAAAAGTGGGAAGCAGGGCAAAAAGGTGAGATCATAGATGCTGTTGCCAAAAAAGAATCCTTCAGGAAATGGAAAAAGGAGCCTTATGACAAACACCAGAAACAACGTAAGAATTGGAAAGTTAGATGCAAGACATTGAGAAGGCTGGCAAAGAGAGAATTTGAAAAGAAGCTTGCCATGGAAGCAAAACATATAATAAAAACTTTTCAAGTACATTTGTAGCAAACAACCTGTGAGAGAGTCAGTTGGACTATTGGATGATAGAGGGATAAAAGGGGCTCTAAGAGAGGAAAAGGCTATAGCGGAAAGACTGAATGAATGAATTATTTGCTCGGTCTTTACCGAAGAAGATGTAGGAAAGTTACCCGTGCCTGAAATGGTATATAAACCAGGAGAATGTATTAAAACTGTTTGATAAACCGAAGACTAGAAAATCACCTGGACCAGATGGTATACATCTAAGGGTGTTGAAAGAACTGAAATATGAGATTGCAAACCTACTATTACTAATCTATTAACTATCATTCAAATCACCTGTTACACTGGCCACTTTCTAATCCTCAGGTATAACTCCAGTTTTTAAAAAGGGTTCCAGGGGTGATCTGGAAAATTATAAACAGATGAGCCTGATGACAGCACTGGACAGAATGGTAGAAAGAATTATAAAGAATAAAATTACTGAATATGTAGATAGCCATAGTTTAATGGGAGAAAGCCAACATTGATTAGCCAAGTCTTGTCTTACTAATCTCTTATATTTTTTTGAAAGTGCTATATTTTTTTGACACTTGTAGACAAAGGCGAGCCTATTTATAGTGTTTATGGATTTTCAGAAAACCTTTGACAAGGTCCCTTATGAGAGATTCTTGGCAAAATTAAAAATTCATGGAATTATAGGCAATGTAGTATTGTGGATCAGGAAATGGTTAAAAGATAGAGAGCAGGGCTAAATGGCCAAGTTTCTCACTGGAAAAAGGTGAATAGTGGAGTACTCCAGGGAACTGTCCTGGGCCCATTGTTTTTTAACATATTCATAAATGACTTGGAAATAGGAATAACGAGTGAGGTAATCAAATTTGCACATGACACAAAATTATTCAAAGTTGTTAAGACCTAAGAGGATTGTGAAAAATTGCATGAGGACCTTGAACAAATGGATGACTGGACATCCAAATGTCAGATGAAATATAATGTGGACAAGTGCAAAGTTACTCACCTAGGAAAGAACAACCCAAGCTATGGTTATATGATGCAAGTTATCACCTTAGAAACCCCCACTCAGGAAAAAGATTTAGGCATCATCATGGACAATAAATTGAAACCCTCTGCTCAGTGGCAACAAAGAAAGCAAATAAAATGCTAGGAATCAGAAGGAATGGAGTGGAGAATAAAACAAAGGATATTATAATGCCTCTGTATCGTTCCATGGTGCGACCACACCTTGAATACTCTGTGCAGTTCTGGTTGCCATATCTTAAAAAGGATATAGTTGAATCAGAAAAGGTACGAAGAAGAGTGAAAAATGGTAAAGGGAATTGAAGGATACCCCTATGAGGAAAGGCTTAAATGTTGAGGCTCTTCAACTTTGGAAAGAGACAGCTGAGGGGGGATATGATAGAGGTCTATAAATTAATGGATGGAGTGTGACGGGTAAATGTAGATTAGTTGTTTATGCCATCAAAAAGTAGACTAAAGGGCACTCGGTGAACCTACAATGTAACCCATTTGACTAATAAAAGAAAATATATTTTTCCTCAATGCGCAATCAAACTCTGGAATTCATTACCGGAGAATGTAGAAAAAGCTATTAGTGCCTTATGTTCTTATAATTTGCCTCCCTTGTCATCCTCCTAACAACTGTAAATATTTCCTTAGAAACATTTTATGCCTCTTCTGCTTACAACTTGAAGCTGTTTTTTCCAAATTATGCTCGCTTCCAATAATAAGATTCTTTTTACCTCCCTAAGGAAGTTTTGCAATCATAGTGCCCTCTTATTTCTCAAGGCCTTTCTTAACCTCTGCATTGTCAATGGTGATAGTTTATCTAACCATACATGCATGCATTCCCACCATCACCTCAAATGACACCCAATCTGGTTTCTTTGACAAGTGAGGCAGAACATCCAACAAGTCCTCTGAATCTAAACCCTTCAATGACTACACTTTCTTTACCCTATTATTTGCTTTGCCTTTCCAATCCTGACTCTGAAGATCAAATATTAGCACAATATGGTTTGACTGCACCACTGGCCAGACCTTAAGAGCTCTCAGAACCCATCAAGCCTCATGTGTGGACACCTGCACAAACTGCCTAAACCTTATTTCACTCATCACTAATCTAAACTCTACTCGCCCATTATCATGCTCATCATGCAAGTTAAAATTCCCATAACCAACATACTTGAAGTCAATACACACTGCCTCAGCTATCAGAAAAATAAATTATTTAAAATATGCCCCCTGAACTCCTGGTACACTATATAACACCAAAATACCCATATTAACGCCCCATCATCTCCTCTTAAAAACACACCATCTCCTTAGTCTAACACAAATAACGTTTCAACTCAACCTCCTCTGTAAGATCAACAGACCTCTTCCATCTGTTCTCCCCTCCATAGGCCCATCGACCGACATAGTTTATTCAAAACTACTACATCTGCCTCATGCAGACACAACTCTATAATTCCCCAAAAATCCAGTTTTTCTCAGTAAAATCCTGAAAAAAATCAACCTTATTCTTTGCAAAACCTGCATTGGTTAACCTAAATCTTAACACCCTCTCCACTTCTATGTCATTTTCCTAGCTTATTAATTTCTAGGTTATCTATAATTTACCTCACCCCTTTCCAGTAGTAGCTCAAGATGAGTTACATTTTACAAACTGGACCTGCGCAAGATTACTAGAGTACCTCATTCTGTTTTCTATACACTCATAAAATCATGATCTAGAGTTCCCCCTAACTATTACCTGAACAGGACACCATTATCACCTTACCAGCATTATGACCTTTCCCTCTAGAACAATCAAGTTGATTCCGAGCATATTTCTCTTTCCCTAAAACCATACGAATAGCTCCACACCTCTATTATCCAAAATGCAAGCCAAACATATGCTTCCCCTTCTACCACATAACACCCACTGCATTCCCCAACTTCTATAAAGATTCCACAATCTCTGAAAAATATAATATCAAAAAATACAAAACATCACAAGCTAACTGCCTACAGTAGCCACTTAGAGTAGTCACACACAGTGGTTGCATTAAAGAGCACACCAAGGTCATATCCCTTTGTTGCACCTCTTCATTGGTGCAGCGATTTAAAGGGCATCTGTGGTAGCATGCCTCAGGGGTGGCAGCTTTAAGCAGTGCCTATGTTGCAAGTTGATCTCACCCTGAAGTACTGGAATTCAGGGCTTCCTAAGTAGAAATAAAAGTTCCATGTCCATTTTAACATGTTTATCAGACTATAAACAAAGTATAATGCTGTAATTGGGCAGAACAGGTTCTTGCAACTCTGATTCATTTAATTAATTAAACCCGGGGGGGGGGGGGGGATCTTATGTTCATCCGCTGAATGAGTGCCAGCTTTTAGCAGTGCTTACGTCACAAATTTCTTACCCCATCCCGGGGTGCCAGAGATCACTATTCTACAGGTAGCATTAAAGATCTGCATGCATTTTAAAGTGCCTATCAGGTCAGGAACAAAGTCCAGTCCTGTAGAACAAATACCTGCTACTCTAAATTCCTTAGCTTTCTTTTAGCTATATGAATCCTTTACTTGTCCACACTGTCTACTCTGTGGAGGCTGGTGTGCAGTACACTTTTGAAAATGTAGATTTATATTGGGTTTGAAAAGATAGAAAACTGTTTTAGTGCATTAAGAAGAAGTACTTTTTCACTAAAAGGGTGGTGGATGCTTGGAATTCACTCCCGATGGAGGTGGTGGGGGCAAATACAGTGACAAAATTCAAAATGGCATGGGACAGACATGGTGGACCCCTTTATAAACACAGGATAAAATCAAAATAAACTTAATTGTCTCTGATATCTCAACAAGTAGAGGTGACCTGCACCGTTTGATGGGTACTCCCCTAAACAAAGGCATGTGGAGGGGTGACCTGCATGGAGCGGCGGGCACATCTACTCTTGCCACCTTGCTGGGCAGACTATATTCACAATGCTGGTCTTTATCTGCCGTCATATACTATTGCTTGCGTTAGGTAGGGTAGCGGGTCCTTTCAGAGCACAACCGTTCGCAGATTTGGTGGTATCTCCTTTGGGTATCATTCCAAAGAAGGAACCGGGGAAGTATCGCCTAATACATAATCTTTCTTTTCCCATTGGTTCCTCGGTTAATGATCACATTCCTAGGGCTTTGTGCGCTGTACGGTACGCATCCTTTGATGAGGCTGTCGAGCTCGTACGTGCCTGTGGGCCGGGGTGCTTGCTGGCGAAAGTGGATATTGAATCCGCCTTCCGTTTATTGCCGGTGCACCCTTCTGCTTTCCATTTGTTGGGGTTTTGCTTCAAAGGTCACTTTTACTTCGATAAAAGCATGCCTATGGGCTGTTCGATTTCCTGTGCGTATTTCGAACAGTTTAGCTCCTTTTTACATTGGGCATTCGTGGACTGGGTGGGGTGCGGCTCGGTGGTGCATTACTTAGATGACTTCCTCTTCGTGGGACCGGCGCATACGGGGCAGTGCAAGGCATTGTTGGATGGGTTTGTCCAGTTGGCCCAGGTGTGGGGTGTTCCATTAGCATCAGAAAAGACGGTGGGTCCGGCGACTACTCTTACCTTTTTGGGAGTTGAGTTGGATTCTGTGGCGTTGGTAGCCCGCCTGCCGGAAGAGAAAGTTACGAGGCTGCGGGTGTTGGTCGCCAATGCGCTGGGCTCCCGCAAGCTAATGCTTCGGGAGATGCAGTCTTTGGTGGGGTCCCTGAATTTCGCGTGCCGGGTTATCCCGATGGGGAGAGTGTTCTTGCACCGGTTGGCAGCGGCTACTGCGAGCGTCTCTAGGCCGCATCATCGGATTCGGATGTCACGCAGCTTGCTGGCAGACCTGCGGATTTGGGACGATTTCCTTCGTGACTTCAATGGTACCACGGTGCTGAGAGATCAGGAGGTGACTTCTGCAGATCTGCAGTTGTATACTGATGCGGCGGGGGGTTTGGGTTTGGGGATTTATTTTGGGGGCTCATGGTGCGCGGAAGGCTGGCCTCAATCCTGGCGGGATGTGGGGCTTACGAAGAATGTTACCTTCCTCGAGTTGTTTCCCATTTTGGTGGTCATGTCATTGTGGCCGGATAGACTCCGCAATCGCAGGGTGCGCTGGTGGTGCGACAATGAAGCTGTAGTGGCTGTGATCAATAACTATTCCCCAAGATGTCAGCCTGTAGCTGACCTGATGCGGCAGGTGGTGTTCGCCTGCTTGCAGTTGAATTTAGTGATTAAGGCTCGTCATATTCCTGGGAGTCATAACCAGATTGCTGATGCTCTTTCCCGTTTCAAGTGGGAGCTGTTTCGGACCTTGGCGCCGGATGCGGACGACGTGGGATCAGCGGTCCCGGAGCATTTATGGTGGATTGGCCTCCAGCCATGATCGAGCTGTTGCGGAATTCCGTCTCTTCGGCGACATGGGTCACGTATCAACGTGGCTGCTGCAGTGTGGTATCCTTCTTGGTACTCCATGGCTGGCGAGCTGGGTCAGCAACGGATCTGCTTCTGGGTCAGTATGTGGCGGCAGCTAAGGCTGCGGGACTGTCGCGGACCACTGTCCGCAGGAACTTGTTAGGATTCTCCTTTTTTGCACGGGCTCTCGGGTGGGGGGGCGGGCGGGGGATTTTTAACGCGTACACTGTTGCGGGGTTGGGAGCGGGCCTGCCCCTCGCCAGGGGATTGGCGGCGCCCTATTACACATGACTTACTGCGACGTCTATGCGGTGCATTGCCACAGGTGGTTTCCTCCTCCTACGAGGGGGCGCTATTTCGTGCTGTTTTTTCATTAGCCTTTTTAGGCGCGTTTCGTGTGGGTGAGTTGGTTTCGGAGTCGGGTCGGATTCGCAATGGGAGGGAGGTGCAAGTGCATTAAGTGCATTTGCTCGGTGGTGGGGTTCGTATCCGCCTTGCCCATTCAAAGACGGATCAGGTGGGCAAGGGTATGTGGGTGGAATTGGCAGCGGTGCAGGGTTCCCCCTCATGTCCTGTCGCTTTACTGCAAGCGTACTTACGCGTTCGTCCGGAGGTCAGCGGTAGCCTTTTTATCCATCAGGACGCGCGAGTTCTTACGTGTTTCCAGTTTACCGCAGTGCTACGGCTGTCCTTACGGCTGATAAGTGAGGATCCTGGTGCGTTCGCCCCTCATTCCTTCCGGATTGGGGCGGCGACCAGTGCAGCGGTGGCTGGGCTGCCCGATCAGGAGATACAGCGCATTGGGCGATGGCGGTCGAGAGCCTTCCATAGCTACGTGCGTTTGTAGGGGCGTGGGGGGGGGGCACTAACTGTTCTATTCTTTTTGTTGCAGATGTGGGGCATAGATGCTGTTGGATTCTTGGCCACTCCTTTGTGTTCTGGGCTGGTCGGCGAGCAGCGATGCGCCCAATGGGGCTGAATTTGGGAATTTCCGAGCAGGCGGTGACTGTCACATGGCTGGGCGAGCGCGGACTCCGGTGGATCCAACTCTTGCCTTTGCTTCGGCACCTCCAGCGTACCAGAGGCGCACCGGACGTTTTACTGCTCCACTTAGGTGCCAACAATCTGGCTTCTTGGACTTGCCGGCAGTTGATTCGAGCAGCTATCAAGGACTTTGGGGTGGTGTTGGGGATGTTTCCAGGTGTATTATTACTATGGTCTGATATCATTCCAAGGCCGTCCTGTAGGGCTCAGCGACGGTGGTCACGGGGTGTGACAAAAATTAACCGTCAAATTGGCCGGTGGGTAGGTCAGCAGGGGGGCTGTCAAATTTTCCACCCTTGGGTGGACATGGAGTGCCCGGGCCTCTACAGGTCTGATGGGGTGCACTTGTCTCCAGTAGGGCTAGATTTACTGCTTAACGATTGGCAGGAGGCCTTGGAAGGTATTCCGTTGGGGGCGAGGGCTGGTCGCAGCTTACCTTTGGGGGGCAGCTCTGGTCGTGGCTGATCTGAGCCGGTGGCGGGATCCCGGAGGTTTCCGGGGTCCGGAGACGGTGGCAAGCATGAGGGCGGGGGTGGGGTACCCCCGACCCGGTTAATCCCTCAGGCTTTTGCTAATAGCATGGCGAAGCCGGAAGAGGGAGGGCGTGGAAAATGTCGGGCCTGTGCCCGGGGGAAGCGGATGCGGCGTCACCTTGCTACTAACATGGCGGGTGAGGGCTCGCTCTGCTTGGGGGGGGGGATAGTTATAAATGTGTTGATTTGTATTGTCTGGTTGGTTAAAAGGTTATTAAGCTGCAACCAGTTTACGTCCCAAATTGTTGTCATGTGTTTGTTCTGAATTAGTCTTTCGAGAAAATGAAAGTGGGGGTGAGGGGGGGGGGGACTGGGGAGGGGCGAGAGGCGACGTGTCCGCCTTACCCGGTTATTGCTTCTGCTGCTGATGTCTCTCTAAAAGTTTCATAAACACTGGAAGGAAAAACAATGGTTAAAATAAAAATAGGAAGAACTACTTCCTCCATTGACCTTAATTTGAACATAATAAATGAAAGATTAACATAATTGAAATAACTAGAAACAGAATCAAACTAAAGTAAAGGACAAACAAAGAAAAGTAGCCAAACAAAATGAGCATTTTTTTTTCTGTAAACATTCCTAAAACTTACTGGCAGAAGTTTGCACTTGCCCTTCTGTGGGTTATTGCTTTTACCTAAAGCAATGCTTGAAGTTCTGAATTGTATGCATATTTTACCCACATTGAAGATGGATAATAAGCAAAACCGCCACTGGAGAGTAGAATGCTGTCTTACCTGTGTAAAAGCCTTTGATTATTGCTGGCTCTGACTGATTTCTGCAGGGTAAAACTCAGATGCCAGAAAATTACAATTCCTCTTCTGCTTTCTGCGATTTCCACTAATGACCTTCCATCACCCTTCCTCTGGCTGTAGCAGACAATCTGAACCCATGTGTTGTAGGAGATATGGTACAAAGAGTGATGATAATAAATGAAGCCCCACAAAGCACACATTGCTAAGGATGAGCATGGTTGGCACCTTTATTGGAGCCTTTAGCTTCATTCTCTGGTGCTGGTGCTATTTTACTATTTCTTTGGCCCTGGGGTTTTACTTCCTGCATAGTACATAGGGGAACTGATAGCTACACCATCTAAACCCCAGTTCCCAAGTTCCATCAAGGGCAACGTTTCCTAAGTTAATACATTTCATGCACCCAAGTACATCAGAAAACCCTGAATATTAATGGCATGTAAAATGCTGATCTGCCAACAGAATCCCAATAGATACAACTTTGGGGATCTCTCTCTTACTAAATACCAAAACCCATCTTTTCATCTATATCACCTCGGGATCTTCCTCACAATGTTGGTACGGCTTTTAGACTCTTGATGTAGAGACAAAGACTGAATTTGAATTCAAGAACGCATGGAGATCTCCAAAGGGGAAAAAAGGGTCTGTAGAGTTTAGTAGTTGGTATGGAAGGGCAGACTGGATAGGTGATATGGCCTTTATCTGCCGTCATGTTGCCCCTGTGACTTATTGGTCCTGTTTTACCCCTCTCTCTGCCTTCATGTCTTCATGACACTGTTTCTTTACTGATCTTGTGTTAAACCCTATTTCTCAGAAACTGTGTTTGAGACTGGTCAGTAACAACTCGTTTGTGACAGCCTTGGGAACATTACAGATGAATGTTTAGGCTGCACGCCTTTTAAAGAATGAGCCCTAAGGCCTTTCATGTGATCTTACTGGCAATGTGACAAAGTACATTCTTGCTGCCAAATTCTTCCAGCCATATCTCTTAAAGGAGACAAAGATTTTCCCACCGATCTCGGCCGTGACCCCTAACCCTCTTGGTGCTTCTTTGCTCCTCACCCAGATTTGTGAGCTTCCTGCCAATTTTAGTGCTGTGTTGCCTTTCTCCCAGTGGCTTGGGGTTTCTGTGCCAATGATATTCCTGTGATAGTCCCTTCCAGTGCCTTGGGATGTCCACACCACTGTTTATGTTGCTTTTCTCCTCTCCCAATGCCTTAGGGTCTTCATTCCACTGTTTGAGCTGATTTGCCACTCAGATGGTGGTTTGGAGTCTTCATGCCACTGTTACTGCCCTTTGCTCTCTTGGTTCTGCAAGGTAATCATGCCGCTCTTGATGATTGTTAATTGCTTATTAAATAGATCTCGCAATTGTAGGCCCTCGGCACAGGGAAATACCTTCTATAGCTTTATGTAGCACACTGTTAGCTAACAATGAAAAGACATGAGCAAAATTAAAAAAAAAAAATCTTTGATACAATGTTACATATGTTTTGTAAAGGCAGGATACAGGTATTATAGGCTATAGCTTATGTGCTAGAGAAATTACACTTGAATTGTAAATAAATTAAATTTGTAAGAATCATGTAAATATATCTGATTCTTTGTACAGCTACACTTGTTATATTGTTAAAATGTTCAATGTATCCCAGTTGTTGCGTATGTAAACTGCTATGATTACCTGAAATAGTGGTATAAAAATCACACAAATAAATAAGTGTTCTACCATAATGTGTTATATACTCAATGTCAGTGAGTCATGTTCGGATAGTAACCTAGGTAGATCGGACTCGATGCCCTAGGCCCCTTTTCCCCATTCCCCACTCTCCCCTCCCCCTTTTCCGCCAAGCCCCCCCATATGCCCAACAAACTACAAACACAACTTGTTCATGGCAAACAACTGGTCACAGCTTTATTAACATTTTAACATGTTAAGCATTACAATCCAAGAATAATCCTCTTAACCACCCCCTAGCGGAACCATGCGTGACCAGCCATGCAATCAGCAAGGTGACATCACCTCTGCTTCGGCCACAGTCATGCCACCTGCAAGCCACCTACCCTTTTCCCCCGACCTCACCATGTCATTAGCAAAAGTCGATCAGGGTTTGTCTGGGTCTGGGGCACCCTGCCCCCAACCTAAGTATAGCCAAGGCTCCGGACCCCGGAACCTCTGGATCCCGCCCAACCCCCTGCTGCGACACCACTCAAACGTACCCCATCCATCTACTGGGTGGGAGGGTGGGAAGCCAGCACAACCAGCCACCACGGCACTTGGCTTCCGACTGCCGCTGCTGGCGCCACTCTTCCTCCTTCCCGCTTCTCCGCCCCTCCACTCATTGGCTCCACCGCGCTCCCACGTGCAGTGGAGCCAATGAGTTTGAATGATGCCGCTGACGCCTCCATGGCCTCCCTCCTCCTCTGGCCGTGCACAGGGTCCCCGCGCCCGGCCGATCACCCGGTTACGGGCGGCCGCCAGGACCTTGCCCCGTGGCCTTACACTTCTGTAGTATCACAGTGGCTTCTATTTACGAACTGTTACATGTTTAATATGATTTTTAGCATGCTCTGTTAATGCTAAAAACTAAGAGCAATTCTGAGCATCGCCCGTCTAGCAGCTAGTGCAGAGAATTCTTCTCATTGAGCTTAGACCATGGTGGTTCAAAATTAGTACAATTTCTCAAGCTGACAATTCATTTATGAACCTAAATGATGTGGATGAATGAGTAACTTCTTGGAACAATAAGTTATGAGATTATATTCAGAACCTCACTGCTGCAAAAGGATGGAAGTCTGTAGGGCTTGATATTTAAAAGGACTTAGTAAAATAAATATGTCTATACTGCCAGTTGTATGCATTCTCTGTTGCTTACAATCAAACATAAGCTATAATAAAAGACAGATAAAATCCAAAACATAAAAGCACTTAAAAGAATATAAAGGGATTACCTAAACAGGAATATCACACCCCATTAAAATGCCTATTACAAATAAAAGGACGTCAGCTTCTTCCTGATTGTGAACAAATCATCAGTGGTACGCAATTCACTAAGGAATTGACTTTATTCTTGAGGTGCTGTCACTGAAAGCATATGAATCAAAACCAGAATTCTGCAAATGGAAGACAAAGGTGGGATATTCAACAAATTTCCATCTTTAGAACTCAAGAGCCAAGGAGGACATGATAAGAACCAGGAAATGGATAATAGGGGAAAAAAGCCCAACCCTTAGTACCTTAAAAATAAGCATCATAATGGGCAAGAAGTGCAGTTACTGCAGATGAGAAGAAATATGATGAAAATGCCAAAGGCCTTAAATCAGTTATGCAGCAACAATTTTGTACTATTTGTAATGTCCTCAAATAATGAAGCAAGCCATATAAAACTGCAATAATAATCAAGTGGCGATAAAACAGCCTGAACAATAGTTCTAAAATTAGCAACCTCTAAAAAAAAAAACCCTTTTAAAGTGCCTTAATAACCTATGTTTGCAAGACTAATAGGTATGTTTATCAATATTTACCTCTTTTATCTTTTGTTTTTGCTGATAACTCTCACTGTTTTTTGAGCAATTGAAGTTTTTAACGATATTGCTATTCTAGTGCCAACAGAGCACTGTGCCTCCATTCTCTGTTTATTGGATAGACAGTGTGCACCGTCTTTATCAGCCCACAATCATTTGGTTTTATTATGCTTTTTTGGTTTTTTTTTTCCTACATAAACATGTTATGCAAGCTATTTGTTCACAACTAATTATCATGGTATACCTTTTTAATGACTCAAGCACAACTTTTTAGAAATGCTCTACATGCCCACTGGCTATTTTTCATTGTTTTTAGTGTATTTTTAGTATTCAGTGGCTAGCAGTATGTTTAATCCTTTCATTATGGATTATTGTTTTTTAATAAAAGGTTGTTTTAAATGCCCCCTTTTTTTTCAAGCTCTCTGCCATAGTCTTTCCCATTGTATCATTCTTAAGTTCTGATGGCCGCTTTTGCTGTGATGTTGTTTTTTTTTTGTTTTTTTTTTTACTTTATCTCTGCTGTGTTTTGGTTTTGAATAATCCCCCACAATTTTTAAACACATGTTTTCTTGGCAGCTTCCCTGCCACGATTGTAGTTTTCTCTCTATGATACCACTCTGTCTTTTAACTTTTGACGGGTGACTCTGATGCGACCCTTTAAATGCCTCTTAGTATGTTTTCAATATATTTGGGGTTTTAATGTCCCCCGTTGTAACTTCACAATTTCCCCATTGTGTTTTTATGACAATGTATTTTTCCAGGGTCATTAATGGTTCCCCTTTTCCCCCTTCCCCCCTTTTTCCTCCTCCCCCCCATCTTCTCTCTCCCTTTCTCTTTCTCTTTCCCTCCCCCCCCCCTCATTCCCTTTCTTCCCCTTCCTCTCTCCTTCCCCCTCTCATTTATAAGATGTACATATGTTTTATTAGCTTTTAATATTCACTTGATTTATACCTGTTTTGGTTATACTTTCATTGTCATTTCTTTCTTGTACATTGTCTTTTTGCTTTCAACGTAATACTTTTTCAGAAGTGTTAGGAGTAGCCTAGTGGTTGGAGCACCGACTTGGGAACCAAGAGACCAGGGTTTGATTCCCATTAGCACTCCTTGTGGCCTTGGACAAGTCACTTAACCCTCCATTACCTCAGAAAAATCCATGTTATCAATGTCCCCGTTTAATGTACATTACCAAGTTTAAGTTACAATGTAAACTGCTTTGATTGAAATGATAAAGTGGTATAAATGACCTGTTAAATAAATAAATTACTTTTAAGTTAAGGCAGCATGCGTAGAGGTCAAATCTGTTCTGGGCGCCCCCACCTATCCGGGTGCCCAGAATATGGATGTGCCCGGGTTGCAACCGATTCTGATCCCGTAGGGGCTAGACGTGTCTGTGGGATCAGAATTGGGTGCAACCAGGTGGACCTGCAGGCCATGCCCCGATTCTGGGCACAGGACATGCAGCCCACTACCCAACTAGCCCAGCCAGGCTCCTGCATGGTATGGCACCACGGCTCCTGTTGCCATGGCACCATGGCTCCATGCAGCAGCCATGACCCCCGGCAGTCCTGAGATGTTCGTTTCCCTGCTGCCCGACCCTCCCATCGGGCCTACCATGGCCAGGGTTGGGTTGCGGAGAACCTCCTGCACCCTTCACCTTCCTTTCCAGGCTCAGGTCCTCCACCATCCAGTGGGATTTATTCCAGCTCCAAGGTGGAATAAGTCCCCCATACAAATGGCCGACCACAGATGTACAGGGCCGACCTCTGAATTGGCCCTGTACATCTGGGGTTATAGCACCACCCACAGCCCACTCTCGCTCTGTCTGTGGCCCACCCCTCCCATCCACAAACAGAGCTCCCCGCACAGCTCATATCTACATGCAGGGAGCTCTGTTTCCAGGACACAGGCCAGGTGATTAGCAGGGCTGAACAACCGTATCGGACGTCCAGACCCACTAAATGTGGTTCAGAATGACCCCATAATGACTTGCTTTTTTCCTTTTCCTTCTCTCTTCCCCCTTCCACATCCCCTTTTCCTCTTCCCTTTTTTACCCCCAACACAACCCCAAATCCCTCTCCCCCTCAAGAGTATTCTGTACTTACATTCCTCTTTTTACATCATCTATGTGTCCAAGCTGTAATATTTTCCTGCTCCCCCTTTTTAATTGTTTTACTGCTGTGTATTTTTATTATTTTTTATTATTATGCAGTGTTTAATTTATTGTATTTTCTGTTGTAATAGGCCCCCAGTGAAGACTATTAAGCCGGGTCGGACCCTGAATAAAGTCTTTTTACTTTGTAAATCATCACCTTCTGCTTGTTGTCTTCTTTGTTCTCTACTATGTCTGCAGAAGTGCACCTCTGATCTTTTCTCCTTATCTGGAAAAAAGAACCAAACGGTGATGATATCAGCAGGGGGTATGGCCAAACATTCTCTATGGCCAGTAGTGCACAGCCCTAGAATAAGCAGGTGAAGTGTGCCAGTGCTGATGAACTCAGAGTCACTTGGGCAGAAGCTCTGTTGTATCCGTTCATGACCTAGACAGAGGGCAGCACTTTCTACCTGGATAAAAGTCTCTGAACATCCTTACAGAACATTTTGGCATTACAGATTGTGTTGGGGTGGTCGGATGGGAGCAGAAGCAGAGTAGCAAGTTTTCTGGTTAGCAATGAATTTAGTACCACTGCTTGTGTAGCTGTTCACATAACTCAGGAAAACAAAGATTATCTGGATAGCTATCTAGATAGTGGCACTGAATATTGCCACCATCCAGAGAATGACCCGCACTGATTATCCGGATACTGCAGTCAGTGCACTGTCTGGATATAGGTGCTGAATTTCCGGATATTGTTTTAGCCACAGTAGCCTGCATATAACACAGGTCAACCACTACAGCTGAATATTGACCCTGTAATGACGCCTACTTCTCCCTGGTTTTCAATTTAGATGCTTGCAGTGAAAATAAGTTTTTGGTGACTTTGGTATAAAGCAAGCTTAGATGTTGATAAAATTTGGTATTGGCAGTTGATATCTGAGCATCAAGCTACTTCATTTGAAATGAAGAAACACTATCCTGTTTGTGAAGCTCAAATGACTATGAATAATCCCAGAGAGCTTTTTTTTTTTTTAAATTGTACAGAATCTTACTCTTGATAGATTCTCTATGATTATAAATACCGCTCCTCATCCTCAGAATTTATTCATTTATATAAATATGTTGTTGCTGAACCCTCTAAGAGTGCCATAAGTACCCTTTGAAGTGCTACGGGATTCTTTTCATTTGGCTACAGTGGATGATATTAAAAGTTATATTGTGATAATGGATTCTACAACCTATTCATAAGACCCCACTCAATTGATGTTAAGCCTAGCAGTGATTTTTAACAAGGAGTGGAGGAATAACCTAATGGTTTGGGCAGTAGCCTAAGAACCAGGGAAGCCCCGTTCAAATCATATTGCCACTCCTTATAAACCTGGGCAAGTCACTAACCCTCTATTGCCTCAGGTACAAACAAAATATCTATGGCACCAGCATGTAACTCACCTAGAAAATCTTCAAAAAGGCATGAGCTAAATCCAATTCTCCCTTCTGTGTGCTTGTTTTGTTTCTCTCTCACTGAAGCCGGGTTGTCACTTGCTCCTAAAAAAGCAAGTGCATGCTCTGTCTTTAAAAAGCAACGGTTAGATTGTAATGATCCTTGTAATTATAGACTTATTTCAAGTCTTTGTTTCTAAATGATTGAATGATTTGTACTAACTCGGTTGCAAGATTTTCTGAGTTCACAATATTAGAATAATCATGATATACAGGCAATTCTTTTCAGAAAGCTCTTTATCAAGATATTTCAGATAAGTGGGCTGTTAGAAGAATGATCTGTCTACAAAAATTAGAAGAATAGTCTAATGCTTGGGAGTTAAGATGTAATGTAAAGAATCTCAGAGTGATTCAGTTAGGATGCAGAAATCCAAAGGAACAGGGTACAATAGGTGGTAAGAGGCTGTGTGAACATAATAGGAGAGGGACCTTGGGGTGATGGTGTCTGAGGATCTCAAGGTGGTGTGAAGCAATGTGAGAAGGCATTGCTCAAAGCTTGAAGGATGCTTGGATGCATGCATAGAGGAGTAATTAGCAGAAAGAAGGAGGTATTAGTGCCCCTGTACAGGTTGTTGGTGAGGCCTCATCTAAAGTATTGTATTGTATTCATTATTGGAGATCATATGAAACATTTGTAACAGTTCAGTGGAAGGCAACCAGAATGATTTGGGGCCTGCACAAAAAGATTTATGAGGAGAGACTTGAAGACCTTCATATATATATCCTAGAGGAGAAGTATGGGGGGGGGGGGAGGGGAGGGATATGATACAGACATTTAAATACTTAATGAATATTAATCAGCAAACACAACTTTTTCAAAGATGGGGAAGCTGTAGAGCTAGAGGCCATTAAATGAAGCTACAAGGAGGTAAACTTAAAAACAATATCAGGAAAAACTTTTTCACGGAAAGGGTGGGGAATGCCTGGAATGTCCTCCCGATGAAGGTGGCGGGGCAACAGCAGAATTCAAAAAGGCATGCGACAAGCGCAGGGAGTCATTATATGGCAAGAGGATGTTATCAAAGCAAACTTATATAACTTAAAAAATAGAGAGGTGTAACCTGCATGGAGCAGCAGAAACAAGCCACAGAACCCTAAACAAAGGCATAGAGGGGGAGGTGTAACCCACATGGAGTGGCAGACGCATCTCTGCAGCTGTAGCCACCTTACTGGGAAGACTAGATGGACCATATTGGTCTTCATCAGCTGTAATTTATTATGTTACTATATTCCCTAGATTATTTTTTAATATTTCATCTGCTTCAGATGCCTTTAATCATTCCCTTTTAATGATTGATATTGGCATTGGCCCAAAGTTTGTGCATATCTCACAGGGTGATCACAGCAGATTTTATAGGTAATAAAGGATCAAAGTGAACCCCAGTAATTTGTGGGTCCCTTATCTCTATCAGAAGTTTTGTTTAATTTATATAGGAGTCCTGTATTCAACATTTAAAAGCAATGTCATGTTGAATGTCTTATCCATGCTGAGGAGGTGATGATTTTTGTACCTCTGTGGCATACCAATTACGATGGTCTCAGCTGTTAACAAGATGTATAAATGCAAAGCATGCTTTATAAGTGGGGAAAGGGCTCATAAAATTGCAAAGCAAGAATATGTATAACAAGTACTGCATATGTGCTGAAAAGATCACACATACTGTTAAGTGCGCTACCCGGTAACACAGGGTTTAGTGTGTAGCTTGAGTGTTCTACTTTTTAGTGTAACAGGCCCCCATGCTAAAAAATCCCCAGCTAGCTGGGCCCTACTCATTGGGGCATGAACTGAGTGGTGGAATCATTGAGGGCAAGCTGCGGCTAGCCAGGCATCAGTAGCTCACTCTAACTGCACTTGCTGCCCTTGGTGTAGGCGTACGTAATGCCTCTCAGTGGCACCGCATTTGCATCGTGCTAACTGCAGGGGGATGGACACACTCCCCCCCCCCCCCGGAAGTTGGCATGGGCCCCCTATGCTGGTAACATAGCCCACAAGTGTTTTTACCAGTGTGGGTTTCAGTAAACATGGCCCCCAGTACAGCTGTTCCTGAGGTTGTTTGGGCAGAACAGAGGTGAGGTTTTGATGCACCCACCTATATTATAAAATGCGCAGATGCACACATAAAACACATGCACATATTTGTTCCACCTTTTGGAGCAAGTTTATATTTGTGCGTTATTGAACATGGTTCTGAATGCTTGTGTTGCTTTTATAAAATTAGTGCCTTTGTGGTCTTTGCACCTTTTATAAAATGACCCCATACTGATAAAAAGCCAAATAGCAACTGTTTTAAAAGACAGTATCACTAGTTATCCTCTGGAGGACATTTTTTCTAATGTTAAATAAAGCCTTAAAATATTTAAAAGCAAATAGTTTGATTTACAAGAGTGGATTACACACAAACAATGTCCATAACACAAAACATGGTAAATATGGGGAGTTTCTGTACATTTTTCCCATTTAAAAAAAGCTTTTGAAAATTTCACCTCTAGCTGTAAACTTGAATGTCTAATCTGCTATACACAAAAGCCTATATAAATTCATAAATGATTTGCTGCTATGCAATTTCATGCAGTGGCTTATAACTTTTGAAGTTTTTTAGCACAGGTACATAAAAATATATTTGCAAGCTAGTTGTTGCAAAATAAAAGATAACCATTTCAGTGAGGCGGATTTCTTTTTTACTTGGTTATGGTAGCTGAATTTCATATGCAATTTGCATGTGGGTTCATTTCCATCTGTAGGAAAGTTGCACGCAGACAGGCTGTAAACCCATAGGAAATCACACAGTTGAAGAAATTGGCCTGTTGGTTATATAATTAACATTTTGGGAACCAAAATAAATATTCAGTAATGCATGCAAGCATCTTAACTTTAGTATATGTGATTTAACTGATTAATTGTAGCACCATGTTAAAGGCAAGAGATCCATAGAAGTGGCATGAGCTTTATTTAGATCAATCACTTAGCAAGTTTTCCACACAGTTTTGTCTAGTCACCTCATTTTTGACCTTAAACATCTCTGTTCCAGACTTTGGCAGTTCATCAGCAGAAGCTGCCAGTCATGTAAATTGTGCCAATTTATGTGCTGAGTATATAATGCAAATTAGGTTGATAGCACCAGATTTTGCATTTAAAGACTGCATTAACAAATGCTGCTCGGTAAAAGGTACATTAGTACATAGAAAAGTACTTTGAAATAGTTTGAACTTGGCTTTCCCAATGCCTCTAGCCTTTTAGAAACTCTTTATTGAGACAAAATAATACTCAATTTAAAATTTCCATCATTAGTAATTTAATTTAACTAATGCATGTGTATTATATGCAAATTTGTCAAATTTCAAAGAGGTTTTTGTACCTATATAAATCTTTTTTTTTTCATTTTATGTCTTATTTTAATGTTTAAAAAAAATGCTGTTTTATGACTCCATTTAGAGATGAGGACAAGTTATATTTATATTTTAGATCAGTATTTGTGAAATACTTATAATAAAGAAGGACATAGTTATAGTCCTTAACATTTTTGATTGGAAATTAACTTCTGGTTATTCCTGTGAGAATGATATTGCTCTCTTACAAATGATAAATTGATATTAAACAATATAATATAAATGCAAATGAAATATAAATGCAAATGATGATAAATGCTGAATCCAAATGATGGAGGAATTCTGACATCTTGATTTTCTCGATTTTAATACATTAGGTTCTAGTGCCCATGAAACTGCAGTCAAGTGAAAAATTCCTCTGTTGCATAGCTTGTGATAGACCCTTTATAGGTAGTATTATGCCTGTTAACGTTGCTAAGGTTAATAAAACAAAGAGTAGACAACAAACTAAATAAACAAAAGATGGAATGTTATGTAATGAATATTGTCAGTATGCTTATCTAGCTACAAATGCAGAGCTGCCATTCTGGAATCAACAGGCTAAAATTGATCAGAGACCAAGTGGATCAGTGCTGTAGGATGGTGGTTGCCATGTATTATCAAGAAGGAGACACAGGAATATGATTTCGCAGTGGGCTATAATATTCAGTCCCTCTCCTTTAGGTGTCCATAGGGCAGCCCTACCAGTGACTGTAAAATGAGATTTAGGTCCTATCTTGGTACTGGGTTCTTGATTGGGGTCTAAGGTGTAATACCCCTCTCAAGAGTCATTTTGCATCCTTAAGGCTGGCGGCGGATCCTTTTTCCAGCCCCCTCTGTAGGAATGCCAACAGCTCTGCAACTGTAGTCCTTGAATGGATTCACTTGCCTCTTCTGGCACTGGTTCTCAAAACCTTCTAAATTCTTGCCTTTGATATGGAGGTTCATACTTTCCTGGATTTCAGGAGAGTTTTGATGACTGCATCTGCACACCCTTTTCTTCTCAGTCTTTTCCTCTCAAAAACCAAGCCAATAAGCAAGTATAGGGTAGGATCTTCCATTAAGATCCAATCCTGACTCAGCAGACCACACTTGGCTCCCAGGTGGTGTGGAGCCACCCTTTGATTGCTAATAAGATGTGCATAGCATGGCCTCTTGGGCCAATCCAGAGTTACCAGCACCACTGGTCCTAGGTGCTCCAATATTTTTTTTTAAACCTGCCTATCAGTGGCCATGGGAGCATTGATCCAATGGAAGAAATTAATATAGCAGTATCTTCTCCATTCACTTCTGTGACCGAGTAGCTACTCTGCTCCCATCAGCAGCTGAAGTAATGTGGTGTTTTGGAATTTTTCCCTATCACCACCAAGTCCCATGTGGACATTCCCCATCTGTGTGATATTTGCCTGGTTGCTTTGTCAGCGTGTTTGTCAGTGTATGTCTGTCGGTTGATAAGAACATAAGAACATAAGATATGCCATACTGTGTCAGACCAAGGTCCATCAAGCCCAGTATCCTGGTTCCAACAGTGGCCAATCTAGGTCATACGTACCTAGCAGTTTCCCCAAAATACACAGGTTCCACAATGCTTCTACAGGGTCAAGCATTGATATCCTGAGTCCCTTCTTAATAATGGTTTATGGACCTTTCCTCCAGGAACTTGTCCAAACCTTTTTTAAACACAGCTACACTAACAGCCTTTACTACATCCTCCGGTAATAAATTCCAGAGTTTCAATACACATTGAGTGCAAAAATATTTTCTTTTATTAGTCTTAAATAGTTTACCCTGTAGCTTTATTACATGTCCCCTAGTCTTTCTATATTCTGATAAGGTAAACAATCGATCTACGTTTACCCGTTCCACTCCGTTCATTAATTTATAGACTTCTATCATATCTCCCCTCAGCCGTCTCTTCTCCAGGCTAAAGAGCCCTAACCTTTTTAGCCTTTCTTCATAGGAATATCCTTCCATCCCCTTTACCATTTTGGTGGCTCTCCTCTGAACCTTTTCTAATAATGCTATATCCTTTTTAAGATACGGCGACCAGAATTGCACACAATATTCAAGATGTGGTCTCACCATGGAACAATAAAGGCATTATAATATCTTTTGTTTTATTTTCCATTCCTTTCCTTATAATACCTAGCATTCTGTTTGCTCTCTTGGCAGCCGCTGAACACTGGGCAGAGGGTTTTAACATGTTATCCACAATGACGCCTAAATCGTTTTCCTGGGTGGTGGTTCCTAATGTGGAACCTTGCATCGTGTAACCATAGTTTGGGTTGTTCTTCCCTAGGTGCATAACTTTACACTTGTCCACATTAAATTTCATCTGCCATTTTGATGCCCAGTCTTCCAATTTATCAAGATCCTCTTGCAATTTTCCACAATCCTCTTGGATTTTAACAACTTTAAATAGTTTTGTGGCATCTGCAAATTTGATAATCTCACTCGTTATTCCCTTTTCCAGGTCATTTATGAATATGTCAAAAAGCAGCGGACCCAGCACAGATCCCTGGGGTACACCACTATTCACCTTTCTCTATTGGGTAAATTGGCCATTTAGCCCTACCCTCTGCTTTCTATCTTTTAACCAGTTCCTGATCCACAATAGTACACTGCCTCCTATCCCATGACTCTTTAGTTTTGCCAAAAGTCTCTGATGAGGGACCTTGTCAAAGGCTTTCTGAAAGTCCAGATACACTATATCAACTGACTCACCTTTGCCCACCTGTTTATTCACACCTTCAAAAAAAACATAACAGATTAGTAAGACAAGATCTTCCTTGTCTAAAGCCATGTTGGCTGTCTCCCATTAGGCCATGACTATCTACATGCTGAGTAATTTTGTTCTTCATGATAGTTGCTACCATTTTTCCTGGTACTGACGTCAGGCTCACCAGTCTGTAGTTTCCCGGATCACCCCTGGAACTCTTTTTAAAAATTGGCGTTACACTGGTGATCCTCCAGTCTTCAGGTATTACAGATGATTTTAATGAAAGTTCACAGATACTAATAGCAGGTCTGCAATCTCATATTTCAGTTCTTTCAACACCCTTAGATGTATACCATCCGGCCCAGGTGATTTGCTACTCTTCAGTTTATCTAATAGTTGTAATACATCTTCCCGATGTATCTATATTTCCTTCAGTTCTTCCGTACCTTTAAATATCACCTCAGTCATGGGTAACATCCCTACATCTTCCTCAGTAAAGACATATACTGACAAACACACTGACAAAGCAACCAGGTGAATAATACACAGATGGGGAATGTCCACATGGGATTTGGTGGTGATAAGCAAAAATTCCAAAACACTACATTACTGTATTGTCCACTCTCACTATGAGAAAATGTTCCTCTTCTATCCTCGTACTTTTGATGCCACCATTCTGACATTGTCTGAGAGTACCCAAACTGCTCAGCTCAAGAGCATTGATAAACATTCTTGCAGCGCCATTCCAATGGTCCAGGTTTTCAGTCTGTTTATGGGCCTTGCTGTTTCTTCTAAGGATCACCTGCCATGGGATATTCTCTTCTAGCAATGTGATTCTCCCATTCGTCCAGTATTGCATCTGTTGCCATGGTAATCCATGATAGTACTTCCATTCCGACTCTTGTTCAGGTTTTCTTCTTATAGCTATCAATGCAGATTTGTCTTAGTTTCTGAGTCAATGGTAGCCTGCATTTGTATGCGTGGAAACTTGGCCTCCATGTTGTCAGTAATGTGTCTTGAAATGGGTGCATATGTGCTCAGGCCCGTTACCACTCCCACAATTGAAATCATGCTGCCCAGCACTTGGAGGTATGATTTGACCTGTGGAGTGCTATGTTCCAAGTCCTGGATTTGTTCTTGCAGCTTATTCTTGTTTGTGACTATGCCACCAACCCTCTCTAATATTGAACAGATATTTCAAGACCTGAGCTGATTAGAAGCTTCTCTTATGCCTTTTTACTACACAGCTGAGGGATTGCAAAAGTTACTGTATATCACTGTGGATGTGAAATGGCAACTTTCCTCATCTGATTTTGCCCTTATCAACCAGTCATCCAGGGAGGGATGGACTGCTATTCCTTCTTTCCTCAGATACGCCACCAGAACCACTACAGCCTTGGAAAGGTTTGTGGGGCCATTGCCAAACCAAATGTCAAGGCCTGAAATTGAAAATGGAGGATAGCCAACCAATTATATACTTATAAACACCACAAAAAGTAATAATTTAAATAAAACATTGATTGTGGTGCTTTATATTGCTCAAATGCAAAAATTTATTGTCCAGCACTTAAATAAAATGCCATAAATATATAAAAAATTGATACTTTTTATATATAATTTTACATTTTATTTTACTATTCAAACAAGTATTGAATTGTAATCTTTAATTGTATGCTAATCCATTTAAATGTTTATATGGAAGAGCTTGAATGCAATGCAATATGTGTCTTCAAGTCAATGCTGACTCCTCGTGACCCAGCAGCTCCTGGGTTTTCTTGGCAGTATAACTGGAAGTAGATTGTCTTCCAAGGCAATGAAAGGTTAAATGACTTGCCCAAGGTCACATGGGGTGCTAGTGGAAATCAAAAGCTGGTCTTTTTGTTACCAAGCCAGTACTCTAACCACTAGGCTGCTCCTCCTCTCTGTAGGAACTAGCCCTAGTCTTTTCAAAATTATACAGTATTTGAAAGAGCTAAAACTACTTGGTAAACTAAATTTGTCACCTTGAAATACCTTTTCATTATTGCTCTCTTTAGAACAGTGTGTAAGTGAAATTCATTTTGGAGGAGACACTAGTTATCCTAACAATAAGATGACGCTAAAAATTTCCCCAGCAAAATCAGTATGATGTATATTCCAAAAAGAGTTTGAGTTTCACTTATAGCCTTTCAGTTATAAGAAGAAGTGTGGCGTGATATTGTTATATTTACAAAATTATATTTAAGTGCTGGATAAAATTTTTTCCAAGGAGGGCTCAAGATGGCCTGCATTAGAATGTGTGTATGTGTGTGTCTGCTCTTTCCTGGTCGCTTGCTGTTTTTTCATTACATTTGGTTTCCTATAATGAGCCCGAAGAGAAAAAATAAGGCTACTCATATATAGCCAAAGTCCCAGTTAGGAGCCTAATGACTTACATCTTGCACCCTGCTTCTTTGGCCTGAAAGAGTGGGAAAGAGCGCTCCCTAGAGGAGCTTGGAGCATAAGCTCCTGCGGCCTGACTTCCCCCCCCCCCCCCCACTCCCGACTGCAGTAGGCAACTCAGCAAGACATGGCTAGCATCAGAGCACTGCAATAAACCTCTGTTGCAATCAATGGGGGGCAGGGGAAGAGAGTGGAGTGTTTTGCAGATGGTCAAATGCTATTGCCAGGCTCTGGAGATGCTGTGGAAGTCACTGCAACTATCTCAGGTGTTGTTGGTTTTATGGTTTAATTAAAATTTGATATACCGTCTTTCAAAGCAAATCAAGGTGATTTATATATTAAAAAATATAATAAAACCAAGAAGAAAGGTGGAAGAGAAATACATTGTTACAACAGGAGAGATAATCACAATCTTACAGGGAGGGAGGGAGGGAAGGGAGAGAGGGATGAAAGGGTAACTAAGAGCAAGCAGGGCTATCCATGTTGGTCATGTGCAGAGGTCAAAGACCTTCTGAAAAAGTTGAGTTGTTAAGGCAGATTTAAAGCAATTGTACGTGTGTTCCAAATAGAGGTCAAGAGTCAGGTGATTCCAGAGGTATAAGGTGCAGAAGTAGAAGGCTGAGGTTCTAGTTGAGTGATAACTTGCCCGGGATACAAGAGGGAGATAAAGACAGTTGGTGTGATTGTTACAAAGCATGCATGAGGGGACATGGGGGTTAAGTAAGGAGGAAATATATGATGGTAAACTAGAATGAAATGTTTTATGGACAAGGGTCAGAGTTTTAAATTGTACACAAAAGGATACCGGTAACCAGTGATATTGAAGGAACAGAGGAGTGATATGATCAGACTTTGATGCATGTGCTGATGGTCAAAGAGCCGTGTTCTGTACAGTTTGCAATTGCCAGATCTCATATTCAGGGAGACCAGAATAGATGATGTTGCAATAATCGAGATGGCTGATGACTAAAGTCAGAATCAGTGTGATGAGTGCTGGGTAAGTAAAGAATGAATGAATGGAGCAAATTTGATGGAGAGCATGGTAGGACGTTTTGACAACAGAACTGATTTGGTTGTGAAAAGTGAGATTGGAATCCAAGGTGACCGCAAGATATTTAAGTGAAGTGGTTAAGGATAAGGAAAAAGCATCCAGCTGCAGAGCATAAGAGGGAATTACAGAGAAACCAGTGAACCAGATTGCTACAATCTTCTATGGGTTGAGTTTGTTGATCTTCAACCAGGAGGCTACCTGAGTTGAGAAATTATTGATGGACAACGGATCCAGGAGGGCGGGATATGTGTTCCATATGCGAAGAATGTCATCAGCATAGTAGTAAGTAGTCATGCTGGCAATCTGGATTATTATCTGGAACAAGAAAAACGTTAAACAGCAACAGGGCAAGGACAGACCCTTGGGGGACTAAATATGTGGGAGGATAGGGGCCTGAAACTGAGGAAGAGTAGAAAACCTGGAAAGAACAGTGGGAGAGAATAGAGTAGAACCAGTTTAGGACCATGCAAGGGAGACTGATATCATGAAGATTGGTGCAGAGATGAGAATGATCTACCAGACCAAAGGCTGTTGCAGCCTTGGTCCCTCTCCTGAAAGGGGCAAGTATGAGGGGGCAGCTCCCTTATCTGGGAAGAATGTTGCCCATGTGGATATTTGGGGGCTCTTTTCAGGATAGAGGCTGGCCTTAATAACTTTGTTTCTGCCATTTCTGAGTTCTCTAAGGTCCGTGTGGCCAAGCTTGGTGAGTTTGAAGGCTTGTTTCAAGATCTGGGAGAGAGAGTAACCCAAATGGGAAGCCAAATTGAAGATATTCAAAGATCTTCAGAATCTTTATTAAGGCTAGTCTGACTCATCACTTAAAGCTGGAAACTATTGAGAATAGCCACTGGTTAACACTAGAAGCCCCAAAGTGTGTCAATTGACGCAAATGCATCTTCGAAGTTGTATACCAGCGCCACTGCTAGAACCATGTCAGTCATGTTCCATGACTTTGTTAGCAAGATCAAGATGTTCAAATATGTGCATCGAAAATTAATGACAGATGAACCACCTAGCGGGAAAATTAATTTATATCTAGAAGCCCCAAAGTACATCAATCGATGCACTCAGTTGTCTTGGATGCGTCAATTGACATATTTTGGGACTTCTAAGTATAAATTCATGTTCCCACTAGGTGGCCCATCTCAATCACTGTTTACAGTTTTACTCCGACATTACAAACAATAAACACACGATGACGCCATGTAATGACGTCACATACTGCACGTATTTAACAAATAAGTAACTTCCTATTAATTCACATCTGCATTTCATGCTAAACGCAGTCGTCGTGATAATGCGTCAATTGATGCACTTTGGGGTTTCTAGGTAAAATTCCTTTTGGGGCTTCTAGTGATCAAGAATATTAGACTACTGAACTTCTCTAAAACCAGATTATTAATCCTGAAAGAGCTATGGACTATGGTCCTGATATTCAAAGGTATTTACATGGTTTACAGACCTGTAAACTGTGTAAATGCCCTTAAGAAGGATATTCAGTGGCACTAACATGGTTAGTGCCACCGAATATCTACGGGTACTGCCTCTACATGCGTTCTGAGATCATTCTGTGGGTGGTACTTGGGGATAACTGGTCAGCGGCAATATTCAGCTGCTATCTGGTTATCCTTCAACAAAATTAAGGCATAGCAAAGGCTGGCCTAACATTTGCTGCCAAGGCTGAATATCACCACTGCCCAGTTAGCATCCTGCTTCTGTGGCTGACCCGGATATTCAATATCAGTGGCCGGATGTTGCTTCGGCATTGAATATCCAGGTTTAGTGTTCAACAGCAACAGCTAGCAGCTGTAATTATACTTGTCACTACTGCTGAATATCGGGCCCTATGTATTTCAGGGATGTTTTGAAGTTGGAAAAAACTGGGGGATATATTGGTATCCCACATGTTTTATCTGCCACGAAGGAAGAACAGGGATGTGAAGAAGGCACAAAGGAGTCTCTTGCCTCCGCTGATAGTTTAGAACTATTTGCCTTTTTGGAGTCTTCAAAGGACAATATTCCAAACAGGGACATTCTAGTTGTTGCTTTGGCATCCAAGTGGGATAAAACTAAATTGTTTAAATTACTTTAAACTTAGGAAAATTTCTTTTAGTGGGCAAACAGTGAATAAATTCCCTGATGTGGCTAAGGACATGTAAGTAAGAGAGAAGGCTTTCCTTTACTATAAAACCGGATTAGGCACTATTGGGGCTTCTGCTTATTTGAGTTTCCCTTTTAAGTGTAAAGTATCAGGGGCCTAGTTACACTTTCTTTGACCCACTTCAGTTGGAGTCATTTCTTCTTACTAAAGAAGTGTTATTTCCACAGTATGCATTGATAAGCCCAGTGTAGTATGTGGGGGAGGAGTATTTTTGTTGTTGTGTTTAGACATTTCTTTCTTTTTCGATAAGGTAATTTCCTTATTGTAATATTTCAAATACACTCCCTCTCTCTTCATTATTGTGGGCATGAGGAATTCTGATATTTGATTTCTAACTATTGTTTTTTCGTTCTGATTTCTAGATTGGAAGTTTATTTTCTAATTATTGCTATGAGACTTGCAAAGTTTGAAATGCAATTTTTAAAAAAGTGAAATTTTCCATTTGAGTAATATGCATCACCACAGTTTGTTTTATTTAAATTACTGAAAATGAAGGCTCAGAACAGAAAACCTGAGATACCTTTCAAAAGTGTATTTGATACGTATATGCAGATATGATTCTGTCAAGTTCATTGATGTCAGGTATTCTCCTGATCTCACCATAGCTACCTCAGACCTTAATGTCTTCATGCCAAACTGCAGGAGATGTGTAGGGCCATATTTCCACCCCTGAGGTCTATTACAGGCTAGAACTCTTCCCTTTCTTTAGGACTACAAGGTATTTTGAATAATGGCCTTCTCACCTCTTCGTACTACAACTACAGCTTGTAGCCTTAGCAGGTGAACCTTATGCTTGTGGCCTTTGCAATAGGTGACCTCAGCCCTAGTAGTAGTCTTCTCTGACTATGGCCATTAGCCACTGCTCTGTCTTCATCCTAGCCCACTGCTGGTAGTATCCCTATTGGCACTCTCCAACTTGGGGTTCTCTATGTAACTTTGTGAAGTACGGCTTCTGGGCTGGAGGTCTTCCTTTGGCTTCCTAGCTACAAGTTGTCATCCTTGAGCTTCAGAAGGAGCTGTTTGCCTGTACTTTTAGCTCTCCTGTGATGTTTTTGACTAAGAGAGCTGAACCTTCTAAAGGGGTAGCTAACTTCCTTAGATTATACAGTAAGTCATTTGGGAACAGGAAAATACCTACTATACCTGAATGTAATTCATCTTGAATTATGAGAAAGTTGTGAGTTAAATCCAAAATCCAATTCCTTCCTTGCCCTCTTCTTGATTGCCTTGGCCTGTCCTCCAGTAGGCAATGGGATCCTTCTCTCTACAAATTCCCTTACCAACCTTTCCAATTCCTCTCCATAAAGCAGCTGACCTTTAAAGGGTACCTAATTTAGCTTTGTCTTCGATGCTGTGTCGGCCACCTAAATTTCTCAACCATGGCTGTCTCCTAGATGCCACAGAGGTGGCTATCAGCTTGGCTAAGAACCTTATGGTGAATGTGATTATGGCCTATTAAATTGCTCAGAGTGTACCCCTGTGAGGCCCTGCTGCAGCCATCTCAGTAAGGCTCTGGCTGCATAGACTCTGCAGACTGTTATAGAAATATCCCTGAGATCTAAGAAGTCTGCTTGTTAGGTGCCTTAAACTTCCTGTCCTGCATGTCCTGCTCCACTTTCCACTGGGATTGTAATCCCTTTAAATATTGTGGATATGGTGGCATCTACCCTTGGCATAGCAGGAATTTATCTACCTCCATCCTGCAGCCATGGATACCAATTAGCAAAGCCCACACTGCTACTCTTGGTCCCAAATGCTCCCACTCAATGGCCATCATCTCATTGATAGCCTGATGTTCTGGGAAAGATGTATGTGGCTTGCACACCCCCACAAGATGGGGTCCCCCATGATCTTTGCCCCCTGCTCAAAACTTTCAAAACCTTAGATGTAGCCTAAGCAGATCATCTTTACTAAATAACCTCACCACATCTGAGGCCTCGCTATCCATAGCCCTGCAGCGGCTCCTCATCTGAGTGTTCTGAACTGCTTGAAGAACATTCTTCATCCAAGAGGGAGTCTCTATCCTAAAACGTCCACCTCACCAAGGATCCACCCTTTCCTCACACAGGCATTTTACCAGTGGACCCAAGTCCTTAGAGCCTTTCTGTCCCTGCCCAGGAGCCTGTCATTGGAGGAGTCCCTGCCCATTGGCAATATGCTTTTTTTTATAGTAACATAGTAAATGATGACAGATAAAGACCGGTATGGTCCATCTAGTCTGCCCAGCAAGGTGGCAAGAGTAGGTGCACCTGCTGCTCTGTGCATGTTATCCCTCCCCATGCCTATGTTAAGGGGTATACCTACCACTCCATGCAGGTCACACCTATTTGTTGAGATATAAGAAATAGTTAAGTTTATTTTGATTTTAGCCTGTTGCTATTAAGGGATCCACTGTGTCTTTCCTATGCCATTTTGAATTCTGTCACTGCATTTTTCCCCACTACTTTCATAAGGAGGGCATACCAGGTATTCATTACCCTTTCAGTGAAAAAGTATTTCCTGATGTTGCCTTTCAGTTTACCCCCTTGCAGCTTCATTTTATGTCCTCTAATTTTACAGCTTCCCTATCTTTGAAAAAGATGTGTTTGTTCATTAATACCCTTTATCTGTGTCATATCTCCCCTGTCCCTCCTCTCCTCCAACATATACATATTTAGGTCTTCATGTCTCATACGTCTTCTGGCACAGGCTCCAAATAATTTTGGTCACTTTCCTCTGAACAGTTCCAAGTCTTTTTATATCCTTTTATAAGATACAATCTCCAAAACGGAATACAATACTCCAAATGAGGCCTCACTAACAACTTTTACAGTGGCATTAATACCTCCTCCTTTCTGCTGGTTATTTCTCTCTCTATGCAGCCCAGCATCCTTCTGGCTTTGGCAACCTCCTTGTCACATTGTTTTGCCATTTTTAGATCCTCAGAAACAATCACTCCGAGGTCCCTCTCCTGGTCTGTGCACACCAACCTCTCACCCCCTATCACATATGCTTCCCTTGGATTTCTGCATCCCAAGTGCATGACTCTGCACTTCTTTACATTAAATCTTAACTACCAAGCATTAGACCATTCTTCCAGCTCTTGTAGATCTTTCCTCAAGTTATCCATTCCCTCAGGGGAGTCCACTCTGTTGCAAAATTTTGTGACATCTATTCAGTCCTTCAGCAATCTCACTCGCAAATACATTGAACAGTACCGGTCCCAGAACCAGTCCTTGGAGGATGCCACTACTTGCCTTTCTTTTATCCGGTGAGTTCCATTTACCATCATCTTCTGTCATCTGTAAGTCAACCAATTTCCGATCCAGTTCAGCAGCTTGGGACCCATCCCCTGGCTGTTCAGTTTATTGATAAGCCTTCTATGAGGAACAGTATCAAAGGCTTTGCTGAAATCTTGATAAATCATATCCATTGCATGTCCTTGATCTAGTTCTTTGGTCACCCAGTTGAAGAACTCAATCAGATTTGTTTGGCATGATTGTCCTTTGGTAAAACCATGTTGCCTTGGCATGCAATGGAGAAATCGTAACTACATGTCCCTGCATGCAATGGGGTAAACCCAGGACTGAATCAAAACTGTTGGGTGCATCTGGGGCCAGTTGGCAACCCTAAGGGCAAACAACCCCTTCCAGTGCTTCACCACCCCTTTGAGGGAGGTCATCCGGCTGCTTTGCTTGAGGTACTATCTTCACAAACCTTTCAGTGGAGATCTTAGAACTTGTCTTTCTTTCCTTATCTCCTGACCTAGAGAAGTACCGCTGTATTCCCTCTGCTCCCCATCGCACCTCTTGCAGAATGAGCAGCCACTCTAGGGATCCTTCTCTTTCCACAGACATTGCAACATCTGTCCCTATCCATTGCTGCAGTGTTAGATTTTCTTTATTTTCTTGAGTAAAGCTGAAATAAGAGTTTCTTACAGAGCTACAGACAGCTCTGTTTAAATACTCTGATGCACCACCACTAAGATGTGAATTTAATTGCCCTAGAGGAAGTAGACATCAATCACATTTAAATGTTTCTGTTTCAAATTAGGCCAGCAGCAGACAGCTGTTGGCACATTAGATATGCAGCTCATCACTATTCTTACCCCACAGTAGTGGAAGATCCTTGGGGGGGGGAGGGGGACCTGGAGTTGTAGTCAGCCTGCCAGGGAAACCTCTCATACAGGGCTGGCACTTTGCCCCTGCACTCCTGTACTCTGAAACCAAGCCTCTGGCGGACATCCTTATTACTTTCTGCTTATTTTTTGCTTTCTTTTTTTCCTGCCTTACCGCACCAGCCTGATATGTCTTTTGCTGGAGACAAAGCTATATTAGGGAACTCACATGCTACAGCAATCTAAGTAAGGGCAGACAACTGGTGTTGCTCTGTCTCTGCCTGCTAGGAGGAGGGACCGGCCCACCTACCATCTGGAATGGCAGGATTAGGGAAGTGCAGGAAGATTATAAAGAGAAGGGGTCAGACTGCACCTAACATAAGAGAATAGAGGGAGCAGAAGGGCAGCAATGTAGAAGAACCAATGCATGAACATTGCTCTGTCTCATGGAGCAACAAAAAAAAAGTGAGGAATTTGTGTTTTGCTGCAATGATAAATTCAGTTTTCAAGGAAAGGCCTTGGAACTACACCCTCCCCTCCCCTCCCTCAGTTGTTACTTACATTTTTAAATGTACCATGAGAGTTTTTTGTAATCGATTCTCAGCCTACTGACCACTTCCTCTTGCTGCTTTTCAGCCGCACCGCATTTATCAGTGGGTGTTAAATTTCTTCTAAACACACATGTTGTGATCTTTAGGACCTGGCTTTTACTTTTCATTTTAAAATGGAATCTATGCTTTAACACCTGGTATGGTTCCCTTTCCCCTTTACTTTTTCCTTGGTGCTATACAGCTGTACCTTATTGCAGCTCACAAATTAGATAATACATAGATGGTATTTCTTTTTAAGTTGTTCACCAATATAACTTGGAAAATGGCACCAAATTCAAAAGTTAGATTACTGAAGCAACGTTTTGACAACAATAATTGTGGGCACTCCATCTTTACTTTTCCTGGGAAGATCCTAAACACCTGGTCTCAAAGAACCAATAGAAATTGCTGTCAGCCATCTTGAAGTGCACATGACCACCCGTGGCCAATGGGATCTCAATGTCAGCCATTTAAGTTAAGGGCTGTATTTTGTATAGCATTGTGTCAGCCAAATTATGATTGGTTAGCTGTGACACTGACCCAGTCTATACCGTGGTAATTGAAATCACCCATACTTATTACTGCGTTGTAACTTTTTCTAGCTTCCCTGATTTCTTTGAGCATTTCATCATCCATGTGTTCATTCTGGCCATGTTGCCTATAGTACACCCCCACTGCCATTGCCTTCCCCCTTTTTACATGGAATTTCTATCCATAGAGATTCTACAGTGTATTTTGTTTCTTGCAAAACTTTAATCCTGTGTGACTCAATGCCCTCCACCAATTTGATATAATTGCGATATAATTTGTACCCAGGTATCACAGAGTCCACTGGTTGTCCTCCTTCCACCAACTCTCAGAGATAGCAACCATATCTAACCTCTCTATTTATTCTAACTCTCCCATCTTTTTTTTAGACTTCTAGCATTTACATACAAGCATTTTAGATTATGTATTTTATTCATATTAATCTGGTTATCGGTAGACAGGGGTATTTGTAATCTTTAAGCAATGTCTGCTCTGTACTTAAGGGCATTTGGATTACTTTTGTCTTTATTGAAACCCTTCTATCGATATGCTCTAACTTCAATTTTTGCTAGTATCCTTCAAGGATACATCCTTCTGAACCATGCACTCTTGGGCGACTGTCTGCAGTCCCCTATTATGTAGTTTTTAACCTTTAAAAGGGAGATAGAGCAACTTTTAAAGGGGTGAAATACTTTTGTCCACAAAAGAAGAGCGAGACCTAGGCGTGATTATGTTTGGTGATCTTAAAGTAGAAAAAGCAACTGAAAAAGCTAGAAGGATGCTTGGATACATACGAGGGGGTACCCAAAAAAAACAGGAATAACATTGCCGTGGGCGGAGCTTGTGTAGTACGCACTTCTGCCGCTAGGCATGTATAGTGCAACTCATTGTCAGTTCAGTGCCGCCTGTGTTGTCGACCTGGCTTGTTCTGTTCATCTGCAGTGATTGTTTTTGCTAGCGCTGTTTTGTTCTTGTTTCTTTTTTTATGATGAGAAGTTTAAGTGAACAACATGCAGCTGTGAAATTTTGTTTTTTACTCGGTAAAAATGCTGCTGAAACTGTTTTAATGTTGAAAACAGCTTATCAAGATGACGCTATGGGAAAAAGTCAAGTGTACCAGTGGTTTGCTCGGTTTAAAAATGGCGACATGTCGATTGATGACAAACCTCGTTTTGGGCGTCCATCAACTGCCCGAATCGACGAAAATATTGAAAAAATTAGAGAGCTTGTGCTCACAGACCATCGACAGACAATTGATCAACTGTCAGAGATTAGTGGGTTATCTTGGAGCTCGGTTCAGCGAATTTTAACAGAAGATTTGGGAATGAAAAGGGTTGCTGCCAAGTTTGTTCCTCGGGTTCTGACTGACAATCAAAAGGAACATCGAGTTGAAACATGTCGTGTTTTGAAACAACAGCTTGAAACTGATCCAGATTTTCTGTGAAAGGTCATTACAGGTGATGAGTCATGGTGCTATGGTTACGACCCAGAAACAAAGCAACAGTCAAGCCAATGGAAGACGTCATCGTCACCCAGTCCAAAAAAATGTCGTCAAGTCAAATCAAACATCAAAACAATGCTGATTTGCTTTTTTGATGCCAAGGGGATAGTTCATTCAGAGTTTGTTCCCCCAGGTCAGACCGTCAATCAAACCTTTTATTTGGAACTTTTAAGAAGATTGCATAACAGTGTTCGTCAAAAAAAGACCCGATTTGTGGCAGACAGGAGACTGGTTCTTCCACCACGACAATGCACCTGCACACACAGCCATCTCTGTTAGACAGTTTTTGGCTAAAAATGGCATGGTTCCGCTGCCCCACGCACCTTACTCGCCTGACCTGGCTCCGTGCAACTTTTTCTTATTGCCACGCATGAAAAAGGGCATGAAAGGACACCGATTTGACAACATTGAAGAAGTCAAGAAAAAAAGGAGGGAGGAGCCGTCAGCCGTTTCTAAAGATGACTACAAAAATGTTTCGAACAGTGGAAGCACCGGTGGGACAAATGTAGTAGTTGTAATGGAGAGTATTTTGAAGGGAATAAGGTTGTTTTGTAAAGAATTTGAAATAAATAGCTTTTAAAAAATAATTCCTGTTTTTTTTGGGTACCCCCTCGTATGTGGAAAAATGTCTTCACGGAAAGAGTGGTAGATGCATTGAATAGTCTCACAGTGGAAGTGGTAGAGATGAGGTCAGTATCTGTATTGAAAAAAGCATGGGTCAAACACACAGTATCTCTAAAGGAATAAAAGGGGACTATTGTAGTGGTTGTTATAGAAGGGCCGGCTAGATAGGCCATGTGGTATTTTTTTGCCATCATGTTTCTATGTTTCTATTTTAATGCCAGCAGTCTGGTTCCATCCCGGTTAAGGTGGATACCATTCTTTTGGAAAAGCCCCTCCCTTCCCTACAATTTTCCCTAGATCCTATCAAATCCAAAACCCTCTTTGTTGCACCATCGTCTCATCCATGCATTGAGACTCCGAAACTCAGCCTGCTTTAGGGTCCTGCAGGTGGAATGGGAAGCATTTTAGACAATGGACGTTTTGGATTTCCTGAAAGCCTAAATTTGGCCTCCAGAACCTCCCTCCCACACTTTCCTTTGTCATTGGTACCAACATGTACCAAGACAGCAGACTCTTCCCAATGCTATCTAAAATCTTGCCTCGATGCTGTGTGAGGTCCGCTATCTTCACGCCAGGCAGGCATGTTATCAGACGATCCTCAAGTCCACTAGCCACCTAGCTATCTACAGTACATGCCAAATGATCAAATCACCAATTATAATGGCTGTCCTAACTCTTCCCTCATGGGCAAATGGCCCTGGAGAAACCTCTTCGGTGCAAGAGTTTTTTATATCACCTGGAAAACAGATCCTAGCTACAGGATATCCTCCTGCCACTCCAGGGTGATTTTTTTCCTGTCTCGTGACCTCTCTCATCCATGGCAACAGGGAGGCTGCCAAACTGGAGGTGGGACTTCAGTACTACATCCCTGTAGGTCTTGTCTATTGACCTCTCTGCCTTCTTTGTCCTTCAAGTTTGCTACTCTAGCCTCCAGAGATCAGACTTGTTCCCTGAGAGAAAAGAGCTTCTTGCACCTAGTGCACACATAAGACCCCTCACCAACTGGTAGAATATCATACATGTTACACTCTGAAAAAGGCTGAAAAGCTCCCATCTCACTGCTGAACTGATGTCTGCATCTTGATTGTAAGGTTTTGTTTAGGTATTTAAGTTGTTTACTTACTTAAATTGGCTAGGGATACGTTTACTAATACAACTATACCTATTATGTTAATGGACTTTGTTCACCTCAAGATTAATTAATCTTAGGTCCTTAATTAATCTATTCCTGATGAGGATAATCAGCCACACCTGAAAGTGAATATGGGCACCTCTGTCCCTTTAATAGGTTTAAGAGCCTATAAAGCTAAGATTATCCCTGGGTTGGTTGGGAGTCATGGTGGGTGGGAGGTAAAGAAGGCTTAAGAAAAGCAGGCTTGCTACACAGTGTCCTGAACTGTGCTTCAAAGATAAAGTGTTACCAATTTCCTGGGTGATTCACACTGCCCTTGGTTTGATAGAGGGGACTTTTCAAATTGCCCTTTTGATTTGTCATTTGGCTTTAACACCTATTTAAGACAACTTCACAGATCTTTTGCCTCCTAACTGGAAGGCCTCTTTGTAAAGGTCACTATAAACAAATATTGTTCTTTCTACTCAGAGACTATTTATTCTATGTGTATGCTAAGATCTACTCTGATTTGATTTAAATAAAAAGCTCTCTAGAAACAAAATGTATTTCAGTGACTATTTACTCTGTTTTACTTTTTATGCTAAGGTACACTCTGATTTGACTTAAATGAAAAGTTCTCTGGTGGTGCTAAGACCAGACTGACTCAGCAAAAACACTGAATTCTAAAATACAGATTTATCAGCTTTAACGCAAAGAGTTCCATTTTCCTCCAAGATTTAGAGCAGAGGTTCCCAACTCCAGTCCTGGAGGACCAAACACCATTCATGTTTTTAGACTGTCCCTAATGAATATGCATGAGATACATTTGAATACAATGGGGGCAGTGCATGTAAGAAAACACCAGAGTTTAGGGAACTTTATATCTCAACTCTTAACATATACAGAACGGCTACTAACAACGCCAAAAAGCAACATCATACCTCAATATTAACAAAGGCTATTAACCGCCCGAGGGAACTTTTTGAAATTGTAAAATCACTTTCTAAAACTCCTTCCACCAATAACCAATCTAACCCTATTAATTTATCAGATTTAGCAAACTACTTTGCTAGTAAACTTAAACTATCCCCAATACCAATACCTGATCCCATAACAGCAATAAACATCATCAATACATTGAACTCTTTCCAGCCTATTGACAAGAAACAATTACTAAATATAATATCAAATATCAACACCACAACATCCATCCTTGATCCATGTCCTGTTACATGGATCAAAACGATAAAACAAGAACTTGCCCCCTTTTTGCTAAATATAGTAAACGATTCCCTTCAACAAGGGAAGTTATCACAAGAACTAAAACACTCTGCAATCCGCCCAATTTTAAAAAACAAAACATTAAATGAGACTGACCCAACCTCATATCGCCCAATTGCCAGCATTCCCTTTCTGACAAAAATTATTGAAAAAGTTGTACAACTACAACTCCAAGACTTCATTGATACATATGCCCCACTTGATGACCACCAATATGGGTTTCGACCATTTCACAGTGTAGAGACCCTCCTTCTTGTACTCTTGGACACTCTCAATAAAGGTCTAGATATTACAAAACAAGCATACCTACTGGTATTCCTGGATATATCTGCTGCCTTTGATAGTGTAAATCACAACATACTACTATCAAGACTTTATCAAATTGGATTAAGGAAAACAATGCTAGACTGGTTCAAATCGTATATATCTGACCGTACACAATTTATAAAAATGAATCAGGACTCATCCCCACCTTTTCCTCAAGAACAAGGAATACCTCAGGGCTCTGCTTTATCAGCTCTTTTATTTAACATTTATCTTCAACCAATTTGTAGTATTTTCCAGAAATACAAAATGAATTATCACATATATGCTAATGATATTATGCTGTACACTGCATTCAAAATACATGACCCAAACTATGACATAATATCAAGCTGCCTCATGGAAGCTGAAAAATGGCTATGCTCAAATAATCTGAAAATTAACTTTAAGAAAACAGAGATACTAATCACTTCAAAAAACATAAATTACACTCCACCAACCGATATCACAATTCTGAACTTTACCCTTCCCATAAAAGAAGAGATTAAATACTTGGGAATCACCCTTGACAAGGCCCTTAACTTCACTAACCACATTAAAAAAACAACTAGAACAATTTACTATAAGCTCCGATCAATACAACAATTAAGGCCCCTCTTAGAAAGCGAAGACTTCAGAACTATCACGCAGGCACTGATAATTCCACACATTGACTACTGTAATGGAATTCTATCAGGAGTACCCAAAAAGAACTTAAAAATTTTACAGATGGCTCAGAATGTAACAGCAAGGATAATTGCTAAAGCTAAACTGTCTGATCACATCACTCCAATACTCTATTCCCTGCACTGGCTACCTATAATAAGTAGAATACAATACAAAATCTTTCTAATAACATTCAAATTAATTAATCAGATTGCACCATCATACCTATCCACATTGCTTCAAATTCCCTCAGATAACAGAATAAGACGTGCGAATAACCTCAATACCATTTTAGTGCCCAACTCAATCAGAAAAACAAAACAGAGTACAAGTTACAGAGCATTCTCTTTTGTAGCACCCTTATTGTGGAACAATCTCCCTGCTCAATTAAGAGAGTTAAAAGACCTAAAGCAATTCTGAAAAGAATTAAAAACATATCTATTTACACAATATTACTCTAACATAGATAATAATCTTGACAAGTCCACCCATCCTCCATAAATCACCAAGGCTCTCACCTGCTCTGATAGTCACAACACTACTCCCAAAACTGAACACACGATGAAACCCGATGTACATATGTATATATAAATACTGTAAAAGCTTGTAAATAGTTTCAAAATATGCTTATACTTAATGTTTATAGTTCTAATTACCGTTTAATGTACCCAATTATTACTGAACTGTTCTATGTATTTCTTGTTGTTTGATGTAAACCGCCACTGATCTTGGGAAGTGGCGGTATATAAAAGACTTACAAATAAATAAATAATGTAAATGCATCTCATGCATATTTATCAGGGACAACCTGAAAACCTGAATGGTGTTTGGCCCTCCAGGACTGGAGTTGGGAACCTCTGATTTAGAGTATATTCCAGAAGATCTTTTTCCAGCTGTAGCAGTCCCTTTTGGTAGTCCTTCAAGACTCATTGCTTATAGTATATGAGATTCAGTGATACTATGTCTTGGTAGGCACAATTTAAATTCCAGAAAGCATAAAATATCAGCAGCAAATTTAGTTAAATGTCTGAGTGACACTGCAGCATGTAATAAAGACAAGGACAAAAATGTACAAGGACAACCCAAAAGCTCATTGCAGGGACAAGGACCACCCAAGAATTCTTTGTAGAGGCAGAGAGGACCTCTGATGGAGCAAGATCAGAGAGATCCCAATTCCATCTTTGTCATTTAGGGGTCAACATCAATTGCAAAAGACTACGGGGTGTTATTATCCGAGAAGGACTTCATGGGATCAGCATCAAGGGATCAAGACTTCCTATATCAAGGGAACAAGACCAAGCAGCAATGACATCAAGTGGTCAAAGAGACAAACAAGGAGAAAGAAGGACTTGTCAAATTCTTAAATAATGGAAGCAAGTAAGAGTAGCAGTACCTCTTCAACAAAACAAATGTTTCAAAGCCATGCTTCAACACATCCATTAAATGAATCTGGTTAGATACAACACTGAATCCATCCGAAAAATAAAGAAGCCTGCAACATTCACAACAGTGAGGCACTGAGGGAAGTCAAATTGTTTTAATAGTATTTAGCTCACATCTTTCCAGTAGTAGTTCAAGGTGAGTTACAGTCAGGAAGAGTAAGTATTTCCCCTATCCCCAGAGGTCTTACAAGCTGAGTTGGGCTTGAGCCAATGGATGGCTAATGGCTTGCCAAAGGCCACAAGAAGTGCTAGTAGGATGTGCCTAAAGAAAACACTGGAGACAAGAGAGGCTAAAAAACTCCAAGAAACTGTGGATTGTGGGTATAATAGTCTACTCAGTTAATCTGAAGCGTTTAAAGAATAGAAATTCAGAGTGGGAGCCACTGTGTTTCATCAAACATGAGGACATTTTAATGCATTCCTACAAACATAGGTAAGCTGTAAACCAGTGCTTTTTCTTTTTTTTTTTTTTTTTAAAGTTTATTTTTATTAATTTCAAACACCAAACAAAACATCTACATACTACAAATAAAACAAAAGATCAAAAAGCAGTAGATCCACCAGCTAGCACAAAACCCCCCCACCCCCCCCTCCACCCCCCAGGGACCATCAGGGAGCATTCTCCTATGGGCAATGACCACCAACGCCAAACTTTCGGGCAGTTGACTCACAGAGCTGCTCAGACACGGGCAACAAACTCATTAAGAGCCTGCCATTTCACATGTTGAGCGACACCAAGGGGTCCACCTTTTCTGGGCAATTGTTCATATTTACCATACAGCGAAAGCTGATTCCACCAAGCAAGCCAGCTTACATCATAGGTATGTTTCCAATTACGGATAACCATATGCAAGGCCACCCCCAGCATGAAGTCAAGTAGGAAATAACAGTCCTTATCCAGAGCAGGAATCTGAGCTTGAGATCGAAGGACTACTATGGTCCATGAGAGAGGCGCCTGAAACTTCAGCACAAGTTGTATCCTTTCCCAAACCCGCACCCAAAAGCCCCGGACACATGTGCAGCCAAACACAGTGTGCTCTAGCGTACCAACATCCCGTTGACATGACCAGCACTTGTTACCGGAAGTCTCATCCCATTTGGCCAATTTAACAGGCGTACAGTAAGCCCTATGTGCAAAAAAAAAGAGGGATTGGGTTAGTGATGCCGATCTGGACACCCTGACCGACTTGGACCAGAACCTAGTCCAACCCTGGGCAGGAAGGTCAACAGCAACTTCCTGTTGCCAAACACCCTTCAACCCCTGAATCCGGGAAGGGTCATTCTGCTTTAGCAGTCTATAGTACTGAGACGCGACCCCGGGCTGCTGTACCACCTGTTGAATCACAAGCCCCACCTTATCCTCCACAGCCAACTGCTGCAAATCCCCGATCACCTTCCCCACGCAATGCCTAATTTGCAACCACTGGAAATAGAAAGATCCAGGGAGATGATACTCCCTTTGTACCATATCAAACGGCTTCCAACTGTCCTGAAGCACAAGTTGCCCTAGCTCCCAAATGCCCTTCTGGTACCACTTGCGCCAGGCAAAAGCCTCACGCTGTATTTTAAATAAAGGGTTGTACCATAGGGGCATAGAAGCAAACACCTCCCTGTCATATAACAAAGCACGCCGCAGAGTTGCAAAAGCTCTTTGTGAATCACAAATCATGGCTGGGGCAACCTCTAGTGGGCAAATCATCTGAGGTAGGAGATAACTAGGAATCGGGGCAGTGAGCTTCTGCTCCAGCACTAGCCAAGTAGGGCTCCGCTCCGTAACCTTCTCCAGCCATCTCGATCCTTGTTTAAGTAAGAAGGCAGAGTGATAAGCCCAAAAATCAGGGAAGTTAACCCCACCCTCCTCCTTCCTAGCCTTTAATTTTGCCAGTGCAATTCTGGGCGGCTTGTTGTTCCACAGGTAACGACTTAACAAACCCTCTATCTGGTGATAAACCTGCTTTGGGAAATAACAGGGGATCATTTCGAGGATATAGTTAATCTTAGGGGTAATGGCCATCTTAATTGTCTCTAGCCGTCCCCACCATGACAAAGCCAAAGGAGACCACTTACTAGACAAGTCCCGCACTAAATCCCTCAGCCAACAAGAGTTGAATCGAATGGTCTCGTCCAGCGGATAACAAAATTGTACCCCCAGGTACTTGATCATCTTCGGCTCCCATACCAAAGAAAAGTTCTCCACATCCCTTTTCTGCGCCCTCGAATTCATCGGAAACACTGTGGATTTTGACCAATTTACTTTGTAACCGGACAGGGAGGAATACCGATCTATAAGACTGAAAATCTGCGATAGGGAACTCGGAGTGGAGAATAAAAGCAAATCATCAGCATAAGCCGATAACTTGACTTCCAGGCCCGCCATATGGATCCCCTGAATGTGCTGGTTCTGGCGGATCAGCAATGCCAAAGGCTCCAGTGCAAAATTAAATAACAACGGGGAGAGAGGGCATCCCTGCCGGGTACCCCGACCCAGCATCATTCCCTTCGATTGCGTGCCGTTCACACAGATACAAGCAGTGGGGCGGGCGTATAACACTTGAAGAAGTTGGAGAAAACCATTACCAAAACCAAACCAACCCAGCACCGCTAGCATGAAAGGCCACTCCAGACGATCAAACGCCTTCTCGGCGTCGAGTGAAAAACCAATAACGGGGTAGTCCACTTGTTCAGCCCCTAATAAAGCATGACAGAGCAATCTGGCGTTATCGGCCGTAGACCTGCCCTCCACAAAACCACACTGGTCAGGGTGAATCAATCGGGGAGCAACTTCAGCCACCCGACAAGCCAGGATCGCCGCATAAATTTTATAGTCAGAGTTCAAGAGCGAAATGGGGCGGTAATTACTTACCAGCTGGGGATCCCTACCGGGTTTCTCCAACACAATAACATTCGCTGCAGCAAAAGCACCAGATTGAGGCGGCTCTTGTGCCAAGGCTTGGAAATACAACTGAAGCTGCGGGGCCAACTCTGCCGCGAAAGTCTTAAAGAATTCAATAGGGAGCCCGTCTGGGCCAGCTGCCTTCCCCCCCGACAGAGAAGAAATCGCTTGATGTATCTCTCCTAGTGAGAAGGCAGCATCTAACCTATCCACTTCCTCTTCATCCAACACAGGCCTCTGCAGCTCAGCGACCAACATCGCAAAACCCACCTCCGTGAAATCTACCTCAGAAGTATAGAGATCCCTGTAAAAGGCTTCAAAAGCTTCTGCGATCTCCACGTCCGTAAGCAGGAGACTCTGATCCTGAGGGTCACGGATAGCGGCAATCCGACCCGCCGCCCTACGGGCTCGCAAAGTATTGGCCAGCAGTTTCCCTGCCTTATTGCTCTCCCAGTAGTAGGTGCCATTCTGCACCTGTATACTACGCAACACCTCATCCGATAACAACTGGTTATATTGATAACGCAAACACTGCAATTTCAGCAAGATACAAGGGTCAGAGCGGCGACAAAGGACCCGCTCACCCGCTTTTATACGAACCTCCAGATCCTGAAGCTGGGCCTTAGCCTGCTTTTGTTGCCAAATACTATAACTGGTAATCGTTGCTCTGATGGAGGCTTTAAAGCCTTCCCACCAGGCCCAGCCCAATGTATCCTGTACCTGGTTAAACTGGAAATAGTCCCGAATCGCCAACCGTATTATCGACCGAAACTCCTCCCGATCCAAGAGACTCCGATCGAAAGACCACCTCCCTGAAGGGGCATCAAGGGTACCTACCCCTAGCATTAAGGATATGGCAGCGTGATCTGAGATATGCATCGCGTGGATCTTTGACTCTATAGCCATAGAGACAAGTGTCTTAGAAATTAAAAGCACGTCTATCCGCGAGGAAGTCTTATGCGGGGGAGAATAGTAAGTAAAACTCTTTGCCAGACGGATGCTGAAGCCTCCAAATATCGACCAACCCGATCCCCTCCAGTAGGGACTGAAGAATAGCATGAGCCCTCGAGGGCTTCACCGTTTTCACAGGAGTTCGATCTAAAAGAGGATCCAACACCAAGTTGAAGTCACCTCCCAAAACTAACGGCACAGACGAGGTCGCAAAAAGCTCTTCAGCAAGAGTGTTAAAAAAACCCGGACTATCAACATTAGGAGCATAGATATTAAAGAAAGTTATCTCCATTCCCCCCACCTTCAAGAGGGCTCTAACCCACCTACCTTCCGAATCCGAGCGGGTTTGGAGCACCCTGGGTTCAGAGACTTCCGTACCAAGATAGCCACACCATTGTGCTTATGTATCGCAGCCGAAAAGGCTACAACGGTGAAAGGATGAATGCTTAGTTTCAGCGATTCTCTGGAGTCTAGATGAGTCTCCTGAAGAAACAGGACATCAGCTTTCTCCTGCCTCCCATACAGAATTATTTTCTTACGTTTAACAGGATTATTAATCCCCTTGACATTTAAAGAGAAAACTCTGATATGCACCATGTATAATCACAATATAGTCCCACTGCATGTGAATCCCTGGCCTCTCCACATATGCCCCTAGTGACATCAGCCCTGCCCCACCTTAAGGTATTAGCCCGTAAATAAGACCCTCGTAAACATACCGATCTTACCAGCGTACATTGCCACCCATACGCCCCGTGACCCCAATATCCCTGAGGGCCCCGGGTGAGAACCCTTTCTATCAAAATGATAGGTGAGCCCAGAGAAAACAAGATGGGCACAGAGGGGAAACAGATACAATTAAGAAACTACCCCCAAACCTTAGCCCAAGCCTAATTAACATAGAAACTATTATATAGGAGAATCTAAACCCAGCGCCCATCCGCAACCCCCCACCACCCACCAAACATACCCACATACCCCAACACACAAGCAAACCATAACACCTGTTGCAAGAAAACAACCCTTACCCTCCATAAGCAAAGGAGAGCATCCCATAAACACAGACAGGGCCCCCCCACCAACCCCCATCCAACAGTCCAAACAACAGCACCCCCCGGACCCGTGACAGGCAAACAGCTCCTCCGAGAGTTCCAGCGCCAGACCTCCTTACTGGACCTCAGCGCATCTGCAATTGTTCTTTTTCCTCCAGGAACGCCGCCAAAGCCTCCGGATCCTCAAAGGTCCTGGTTTGGTTGTGTAAGGTCACGCGCATCCGAGCCGGATAAAACAGCCCAAACTTGGCTTGAAGTTGCTGCAAACGTGGCCGCAAAGCTAACAGGCCCCTCCGTCTATCCACTGTATGTTTAGCAAAGTCCGGGAAAAAGAGCAACCTGTGCCCTTCGTATTCCACCGGGGCACGTACCCGGGAGGCCTCCATAATCTGCATTACTTGTTGGAACCGCAGTATCTTTAGGATAACCGGCCTCTCCCGCTTGCTGTTAAGTTGGGGCTGGGATGGAACCCGATGTGCACGATCTATCTCAAAAGGGAGCGAGAAAGAGAGTCTCAACACCTGTGGGATCATTTTCTGCAAAAAAACCACCATATCTTTGCCCTCCGCCCCCTCAGGGATACCAACAATTCGCACGTTATTTCTTCTTGCTCTGTTGTTCCCTTCTTCCAGCTCCTTTTGCAGCGACTTAATTTGCTTCACCTGCCTTTCCAGAAGACACAATCTCTCAGCGTGCACACCCAATACACTCTCCGTCTTATCTTGCCTCAGGTTAAGAGCTTCCAAAGAGACTCGCAGCGCCCCGACATCCTCCTGGACTGCCGACAGTGCCTCCCCATTCGCCCGCACCATCTCCCGGACAGCACGCACCTCAGCGAGGAGCTCCTGCAGGGCCTCGGGTTCGCGCACAGGCGCCATCTTTTGCGGTGAGGGGGGCTCCGTTTTCGAGCGCTTTGTACCGCTGTTCGGCGCGTTCGGGAACTCAAGCCGCGTCGGCTTTGAAGCAGACATTCTCCTCCTGGCGCACAGACCCAAGCAGCCCTTTTCACACCACCGGGTTCGGGGAAAATTACTCAGGATACTATCCTCGCCCTCCGGAGCAAATGCTCTATGCAGCCATCTTGCTCAACGCTAGGCTCCGCCTCCAAACCAGTGCTTTTTCAAATGTTTATCCCATATGGCACCATTCTAACAACTTAAAATTCACAAGACCCCATATGATGCTGAAATTAAAATAGCAGGTCTCCAGCTTCCTTCCTCTCCCTCCACTCATCTAAATCAGGAAGGTGTAGGAATAGTAGTGGCAATAGTGGCAGCAGTCAGCACAAGGTAAATGTGTGCTTATAGACCCCAGTACTCAGCATGGGTTTCCAGTTAATAGGAAGCTCACCCAGGAGGGGTCAAGGGCCTATGAATGTAAACTGGCTTACAGGCCACATACTGACTGGTGACTTCCACTACTTGGCATAGGTCATAATGAAAGTCCGGAGAGAAACTCTGGAATTTGTTACCGGAGGATGTAGTAAAGGCTGTTAGTGTAGCTGGGTTTAAAAAAGGTTTGGACAAGTTCCTGGAGGAAAGGTCCATAAACCATTATTAAGAAGTGACCAAAGATATCAATGCTTGACCCAGTACAAGCATTGTGGAACTTGTGTCTCTTGGGGAAACTGCTAGGTACATATGACCTAGATTGGCCACTGTTGGAAACAGAATACTGGGCTTGATGGACCTTGGTCTGACCCAGTATGGCATATCTTATGTTCTTATGTTAAAGGGAAATGGCCATGTTTCTGTAACCCCATTCACTGATGACGTGACCCCATTTGAGGATCTGACCAGAGGTCTGCGAACCACTACTCTAAACTGTCAATATAGTAAATAATCAGGAAGGGTGTTAGGTGTGTTAGGCTATACATAATAGAAAGGATGGAGACAAAAGATATGCTGTCCATATTAAACCAGATATTACAAGCAGTTAATAGGCACCATAGAAAACACGCATACGCAAAAATGAAAGGATCCTTGTTTGTTTGCAGATGATACCAAAATCTGCATAGAGTAGACACACAGGAAGGAGTCGATAACATGAGAGAGGATTTAGCTAAGCTTGAAGAATGGTCTAGAATTTGGTAACTGAAATTTAATGCTAAAAATGCAGGTTCATGCATTTAGGCTGCAAAAATCCAGAGGTGTAAGGGGTGAGGTACTTCTGTCTACAAGAGAAGAGCAGGACCTGGGTGTAATTGTTTGATGATCTTAGGGGCTTGTTTACAAAGCCGCTGTAGCAGTTTCTGATCGTTATCGGAGCCACGGCCCCATTGAAATCAATTGAAATCAATGGGGCCGCGGCTCCGATAACGATCGGAAACCGCTACCATGGCTTTGTAAACAAGCCCCTTAAAGTAGCTAAACAGGTAGATAAGGCGATGGCGAAAGCCATAATAATGCTTGCGTATATGAGGAGAGGAATGGGCAGCAGAAACAAGGAGAAAGGACTGGAGAGAGGCTCATGTGGTGCCTTTACACAAAAATGGAAGTAAGGATGTGGTTGAAAACTAACTGGCCTGTAGTTTAACTTTGGTGGTGAGTAAATTATTGAAACGCTGCTGAAGGAGAAAATAGTAAGGTTTCTGGAGTCCAGCGGATTATAGGATCTGAGGCAGCATGTATTCTCCAGAGGCAGGTCTTGTCAGACAAATGTGATTGATTTTTTTTACTGGGTGACCAGGGAGTTGGACCGAGGGAGAGCCCTAGATGTGGTGTATTTAGATTTCAGTAAAGTCTTTGACACTGTTCCTCCCAGGCGACTTATAAACAAACTGAGCACCCTAGGGATGGACCCTAAAGTTACTGACTGGGTTAGAAATTGGTTGAGTGGGAGGAGACAAAGAGTACAGGCAAATGGAGCTCACTCTGAGGAGAAGGAAGTTACCAGTGGTGTGCCCCAGGGAGCTATCCTTGGTCCGATTCTTTTCAACATCTTTGTTAGTGATATAGCGGAAGGGCTGTCGGGTAAGGTTTGCCTGTTTGTGGATGATACCAAAATCTGCAATAGAGTAGACACCCAGGAAGGTGTAGATAACATGAAGAGGGTTCTAGCTAAGCTCGAAGAATGGTCTAGAATTTGGCAGCTGGGATTTAATGTTAAAAAATGCAAGGTCATGTATTTGGGCTGCAGAAATCCAAGGGAGCAATATATCGTATAGGGAGTGAAGTACTTTTGTCCACTAAAGAAGGTGTGGTTGTGTCTGATCTTTCTTTTTTTTTTAATTATTTATGTATGCAATTTCAAATACACAAGAAATACTTGTTATGGTAAAGACTACAATACAAGGAAAAAAATACAAAGAAAAGGGAAGATACTCCCCTATCTTTACACTAAATCTAAATAAAATTAGGATTCACTAGCCCAAAATTAAGATGGAAAGCAAGACACAATTCAAAAGAAAAAGTCTGAAGAAATAGACACAACTCTGGTGTAGAATGACTTATACACAGACCTAGATCCGCTCCCCCCTAAAACCAAGGGGAGGAAAGTGAAACAGCTCAACTGCTATGCAAAGGCATATACCTACAGGTAACAAACTGAGGTTAAATGTGTTGGCTCGAAAAAGGTATAACTGACACCTTGATATTTAATTAAACATCTACATGGATAGTGTAAGAAGAACAATCCACCCAAGTGTAAGACCCGAGGTCTTAATAGAAGAAATTGCTGCCTGCGCTTCTGGGTGGCTTTAGAGACATCTGGAAACATCCTTATTGTCTCCCCCATGAAGGGCTCACTTCTTGCCTTGAAATAAAGTCTCAAAAGCAGAGCTTGGTCTGGCTCCAGTGCCACAGTAAGAAGCAGAGTGGCCCTCGGGATAAACCCGGGGTCAGTTGTTTCCGAAAACCCAGTTAGATCCAAAGAGTCCAGTGACGGCGAATGAGGAGGCGAAGAAGCACCATGGGCCTTGCGCTTGGCGGTAGGCAAATAATAAATTCTAGCGAAAGGAGGAACAGATGCCAAGGGGAGTTTCAATATAGTTGTAACATATGTATTAAACAAATCCTTTGGCGAAACAGTGGACACCCGAGGAAAATTCAACAAGCGCAGATTTATTTTCCAAACAAAGTTCTCCGAATCTCAATCTTTTCATGGATAGTAATTAAATCATTAGAAACAGTACCTGAAAGGGTTGCTGTGCCCCCCACTTTATCCTCCAACTTGGCCACCTTAGCAGAAATACTGGCCACCTCCTGATTTTGATGATCAGCAGACTGGATCATTAAAGCTAATTCACTCTGGAGAGCTCCAAACTGGGATGTAAGAGTGCTCCAGGGCCTGGAGCCCTTCCCAAAGAGAGTCCACTGTTACTGCTGCCGGACGATGAAGAACAGACTGCACAGGCTGAATACCTGTGATACCGGTAGATGCAAAAGAAGAAATTTCCGAGCCGGCACCAACTTCAGTAGTCAAACCGACTCCACTCGCAACTGAGCTGACCACTACACCCGCAGGCTCCTCAGCCAAAAGAGCAGCTGCTGTGAAGCTGCCCGACATTGCAGGAAACAGTGGCCCAGTGGGAACGGCTTCCCCGATATTGTGTGAGGTTCCATTTCCTCCACTCCCGCAACGAGCACTGCAGGCTGAATCAGAGGGGTCCGTGCCTCCAGGCTGAGCGTGACCTGTAGCTAAGAGGGGTGCGGCAAGCCTCCTTCCGCTCCTGAAAAGGTAGAAAAGGTGACAGTAAAAGCTAGATGGATGCTTGAGTGCATATGGAGAGGAATGACTAGCAGAAAAAAGGAGGTGATAGTGTCTCTGTATAAGTCTTTGGTGCGACCTCATTTGGAGTATTGTGTGCAATTCTGGAGACCGCACTTTCAAAAGGATATAAACAGGATGGAGTCAGTACAGAGGGTGGCTACTAAAATAGTTAGTGGTCTTCATTATAAATCATATGAGGACAGACTTAAGGATCTTAATATGTACACCTTAGAGGAAAGGCGGGATAAAGGTGATATGATTGAGAAATTTAAATACCTCCGTGGCATAAATGCACATGGGGAGAGCCTCTTTCGATTGAAAGCAAGTTCTCCTATGAGGGGACATGGGATGAGGGTGAAAGGGGATAGATTCAGGAGTGATATGCGGAAATATTTCTTTACAGAAAGAGTGGTGGATCCATGGAAGAGTCTCCCAGTGGAGGTGGTAGAGATGAGGACAGTATCTGAAGTCAAAAAAGCATGGGACAAACACAGAGGATCTCTAAAGGAAAAAAGGGGATTGTTGTAGTTGTTGACATGGAAAGACAGACTAGATAGGCCATGTGGTCTTTTTCTTTCGTCATTTTTCTATGTTTCTATGTGATAATGCCTCTGTATAAGTCTCTGGTGCGACCTCATTTGGAGTATTGTGTGCAATTCTGAAGACTATACTTTCAAGCAAGTTGGAGTCGGTGCAGAGGGTGGCTACTAAAATGGTTAGTGGTCTTCATTCTGAAGCATATGAGGACAGACTTAATGATCTTAATATGTATACTTGAGAAGAAAGGTGGGATGAAGTGATATGATAGAGACCTTTAAATACTCCATAAATGTACAGGAGGATCTATTTCAATTTAAGGCACGCTCTGCTATGAGGGGACATAGGATGAGAGTGAAAGAGGATAGACTCAGGAGTAGTATATGGAAACATTTCTTTATAGAAAAAATGATAGATGCATGGAATAGTCTCCCAGTGGAGGTGGTAGACATGACGTCGGTATCTGAATTCAAAAAAGTATGGGAGAAACACAGAGGATCTCTAAAGGTAAAAAGGGGCTATTGTAGTTAATATGGAAGGGCAGACTAGATAGGCCATCTGGTCTTTTTCTGCTGTCATGTTCCTATGTTTATTTCCTGTATGAAATGCTAATTTTCATAACAACAAGAACTGTATATAGATGTCTTTACAAACAGACATTGACAAAGGGGTCGATTGATCAGGCATTATCAACAACCTCCCAGGATAGGGATCCAAGAAATAGTGTGTGAGGTGTGAGGATGCAACACAGGTGCTGGGAACATATTGTAGAAGAGGGCAAGATTAAAAAAAAAAGTGATAGATGGCAAAAATGTAGAAAGCAACTATGAAATGAATTATATGTTCATGTACAGCCAGCATTGAAAGAAAAGATACTCAATAAGTATTTTGACATTTCCGACCTGTTAAAAATGGAAAATGAAATATGTGGAGTAACATATAAGGCTAAATTTAACAATCTGATAAAACACAAAGTTAAAATTGTGAAAAATATAGCAAATTGGATATCAACTTTTAGAATATTGGCTAACATTTTAACTAAGCAGCTTCCTGAGGAATGTGCTTGTCTTTTTAAATACATGGATATTATTTGTGCCAACTGTGATGCAGAATTGTATTAACACTATATTGAGCCCCAAGACAAACATACATTTGTGGGCCCCTATCATAGACCCTCATTTACTACTTTTATTAAGCCCCCCCCCCCCAATAGTCTCATTCACTCTTTTCCTCCACCCACATTCCTGCACCCTACAGGATCTTTATTCCTGGTCTTCTGCCACACTCCACTTCTACAGAAGTAGTCAGGAAACTTGCAGGGCCTAGTTCAGAATGCAGCTATAGCAGCAGACTGTACACGAGCACATGCATTAAATGGAATGGCCTAGTTTTTCAAGAAGTGGGCTGACAATAAGGAAAGCTGGGCACGTTATTTTCAGCCTGTGGTACAAAAACAGAGCTGTCAATGGTGCACTGCCCCAATGAGTGAGATTTATATGTGCAGAGTTGCCAAGTTACTCACTTCCAGGAGTGAGATTCTACACCAGTCCTGGATTTCTGTCATTCTCATCCTGATGCATTATGGGACCTGCAGCACTCATTCCAATGAGTAAAATCAGGAATTACAAATAACATATTGCATTGTAATTCAAATTTAAAACCAGAGCTGGCAAACAATCTCACTCCTGAAATTCAGAGGTGCCAGAGCTGGCAACTCTGAATGTGATGTATCTGAGTTTTAAGTGTCAAAAAGGCCTCTGAAAGGATATAGGCAGAGTGGAGGCAGTGTTTGCATAGTTTTCAAATGGGTTTTCTCAGGTAACTAGTTAGTCAGGTAAATTCCCTAGGCTAAAAATTCCCTCTAGTTAATATATTCATAGGTACATTTGTACCAAATGGTTTCTCCACGTCAGCTAAATTTTCAAAGGAAAATTATTGCATATATGAAACCATCCCACCAGAACGAGACACAAACACACACATTTGCTCTCTTGACACACACACATGTGCACGTACTTCTCACTCATCAGACACACACATGCACACTCTCTCTTCTCAGATATACAAAGACATATATATGCATGTGCTCTATCACTTCTCTAGTGTTGTGCAGCTGCCTGTTATTCATGTGCTTATTAAGTCAGTGCCCCCATCCCCACTTGCGCACCATCAACCTGTAAAGCATTGTTGCCAGCTCTTTTCCATGCTGCCCCCTCACATTTCCTCCTTACTCCTACCCCAAAAGATACTCTCTGGTTCCAGCCAAGTAACACCCCCCCCCCCCCATGCAGAGCTCAGTCCTCCTTTTTAACTTGCACAAGAGCAAGTTTCCTTCCTTTGACTAGAAGGCTGGATCCTACCCAGAGTCAACTGCTAGACAGGGCAGGCACACGCAGACAGTGGGAGAAGAGAGAATTACAGATACGTTTTAAACTCGACCACTACTAGTAGGGTGGTATATCAAGTTCTAATAAATGAAATGAGATGAAACGAGGAGATTTGGGGGATCAGGATCCAAAAGCAGTCTAAAAGAAATGAGTTTTTAGCCTGGATTTAAACAGGAACAAATCCAGGGATAAACAGGGATAAATTTAACAGTCTGATAAATTGGCAACTCGAAGTTTGTCCCAGGCATAAGGAGCAGCAAGGTAGAAAGATCAAAGTCCAGAGTTGGCAGTGTAAGAGAAGGGCGCAGATAAAAGGGATGTGCCATAAGAGCAGAGTTCCCAAGAAGGGGTGTAGGGAGAAAGGAAAAGTAGTGAGTAGAGCAGAGGCACACATAGGTCAGTAGTAGAAGTTTGAACTGGATGCAGAAATGGATAGGTAGCCAGTGGAGTGACTTGAGAAGAGTGGTAACATGAGCATAGCGACACTGGTGAAAGATTAGCCGTGCAGCTGAGTTTTGAACTGATTGAAGTGAGGAGAAGTGATTCAGGGGAAGACCAGCGAAGAGGAGGTTGCAATAGTTTAGATGGGAGATGACCAGAGAATGGATGTGTCTTAATATGTTCAGAAAGGAAGAGACAATTTTTGCCAATATTGAAGAGAAAGCTAAAACCTGCCGTTTCTTGCTGTTGGATGTGTGTGGAGAAGAAGAGGGAGGCATCAAAAATGACCCCAAAATTGCGAGCCAAGGTAAAGGACATGAGTAGATTGTTATTCACAGAAGTAGAGAAAGGAGGAAGGGGAGAGGTGGACTTAATGGGGATGATAAGGAGCTCAGTTGTGACGATGTTTAATTTCACATGGCGGTGAGACATCCAAGCACTAACTTCAGATAAGCAAGCAGAGATCATGGCCTGATACCCAGAGAGATTTCAGGTACAGAGAGGTAGATCTGATAGTCATCAGCATTAGTGATGGTACTGAAAACCATGGGCGGAGTGAGCACACCAAGGGACGGAGTGTAGAGCAAAAAAAGAAGAGGGCTTTCCTTGGGAGTGTGGCAAGATGGCGACAGCACACAGGCATGTGGGATGACTGCTTCCCTGAGAATGGGGAAATGGAAGGTGAAAAGCCGGGTTGTCCCAGCTGCGGTTTTAGGTCTGGGCCCTGGTAGAACACCACTGCTGATCCAGCCTCCCATTACCTCCTTTTTCGCTCTGGAGACCCCTTTGCTGGTAAATTCCTCTGGTGGTGCCTTGCTTGAGTCTGTGGTTGCAATGGAGAACTCCTCGGGCTTGTCTGAAGCAGTTTCATTATCTCCTGGAGGGAGAGTTGCTGCTGGGAGTTTGGCAGTAAGCTTTGAGCTGGCTGGAATATCCGGCTCTGGAGACATCAGCCCCAATGCTGTGACCCTGGAAGGGAGTGGGAGAGTAGCAGGAGAAGTGGGTAGAGGATCAATGGCGGCAGTCCCAGTATTGGAAGACCCCTCTGGACAACGTTTGGGAGGAACAGAGAGTTCTGTGGTCACTTCCTCTGTAACTGTGAGTGTGTCTTTATTTACAGTTCTCTCTGGGGGGTTTTCTACCCACCCATTGGAAGTTACTTTGCAGATTTTGTGGGAAGCCATTCAACGTCTCCAGGCCTTGGTTAATTTGTTATCTCAGAATTTGGAACAGTATACAACACAATTTTCTGCTGTTTTGGTGTGTTGCTACTCAGGCCTTGATTCCTTGGAAACGAGGTCTGGTGCTCAGGATTTAAAAATTAAGGCTTTGGAGTTGCAGAATGCAGCTCTGGTGAAGGACAATTTGGCAATGCAATTGAAAATGGAAAATCCGGAGAATACTGATCAACGCAGGAATCTCCAGCTATTAAACTTTCCTAAATCTGCTGCTCTTTCCCCCTATGAGATGTCTGAGTGTTTAAAGGTCCCTGAGCAGATGTCCCACCAACTACTAGTGTGTACTATATTCCACATGGAAAGGTTTCCTCTGATGGGGTTCAGGCTTCTGGTATGGACCTTCTGAACATTACAGACATTCTTGAACAATCTGTGGAGGAAGAGGTGCAGAAAGCCACTTTATTGGTACAATTGGCCTGGATGTTGATTATGACTGACTCTTGAAATTGTTCTTTAAATACAGAAATGTGGTTTTTTCATGAATTGTAAAATACAGATGTTTCCGGATGTGGCTAGGAGTACCCAGCGGCCTAGAAGACAGTTTCTATTGCTCCTACCCCAAGTACTTCAGCTTGGGGCTAGCTTTCGATTATGTTATCCTTGTAAATGCTTAGTTGTTTTTTAGCCCAAAAAAACCTACAAACTCATAATGCTAATCCCTAACTACTTCCAATCAAGATAGTGGTGGTGGTGGAAAGAAGGATTAACAAAGATGGGGACATTTACTGCCTCAGATTCCTGTTTGAAGTAGCTACTGCTCTAGTAGCTTTGAATTTACGTTACCATGTGATGATGATCGGTGGTTTAACTCCAACAGATAAGGTTTACTGAAGACTTGCAGTGTGCGAGTTTCTTCATTTTTTAAATTATGGTTTGAGCAATGTATGTTGCTCGGAATTAAGAGAAAAAGGAAGGTTTGCCACGAGAAATGATTTCCTCTCAAAGTAAATGATCTGACGAAAAATTAAATGTTATAATTGTGATGATAAGTGCTTTGATAGTTGCTTGACTGGAAGTAGTTAGGGATTAGTATCAGGAGTTTATAGGTTTTTTTGGGTTAGGATTTTACAAACCTTTTGGTCTTTAATGAGAAATAGGGTTTTTTTAGGGCAATAGATATGTTTTTTGAACCTGTACACTTAACTGCTGTTATTTCTTCTATGACCATAATTAATCCTCCTCCCATTGAGTTGGGCTCTATACTCTCATGAAGGATTGGGCTGGGGGGGGGGTCTGTTGCTATTCTCCTATTTTCCTAGTTTCTTTTTTCCTGTGTTGTATCTCCGATTTATATCCATGTCCCCTGTTGTTATTGTGGACTAATGAGCTGTTAATTTTTTTATATTTCCTGGTGTGTTGTGCACTTGTTTCCTTTGGCTCACTTCTGAAAGCAGTTTTCCTGCTGTTACTTGAAATTTAATAAATATAAAATTTAAAAGAAAAATGAAGAGGTCCCAAGACAGAGCCTTGGGGTGCACTGATGAAAGCAGGAAAGCAGTAGAGGAGGATTCACCAGAACATATGCTAAAAGTACGATGAGAGAGAGAGGAATAAAAGCAGGACAGGACAGGGTATTGAAGAGAAAGTAGTGATCAACAGTGTCCAAAGCAGCAGAAAGTTCAAGAAAGATGAGGATCAAGTAATGTTCATTGCATTTTGCGAGGAAAATATCTTTGGAAACTTTGGCAAGTGTCATCTCAGTAGAATGTAGAGGGTGAAAGCCAGATTGCAGTGGATCCAGTGGAACCCTGAAAATACCCTAACACTTTAGCCATTCTTCTGACTTTAAGATATGAATACAAAAGTCTGTAGAATGCAGGACAAAGTCAAGCATCTGGGAGTTCTAACATCCTGAATCTTAGGCACATCTGACAGGGATTCCCTAAAGGTTTAGGCCTTGACACACGCCTATGTCTTAATCTAGCACTGCTATGATGAAAGATTTAGATGGCAGAAAACAAAAAAAAAATATCATTGGACAAAAATCAAAGACTTAAGTTTAGTAACAATGATAACATAACCCAGGTTGGAATGCCCCAAATGGGTAAGTCCTATGAACAAAGTCACAAATGAACATCTAGCCAACGTTTTAAAAACTATCCAAAGGCAAACATGTCTTCCATAAGCCTGGATGGGGCTATTTCTGAAGATTCAAATGTATGCAAGCTCAGTTACTGTGAATATTGGAGTAACTGCCTTTTCAGATAACCTATATAGAGGATATTGGGGAGATCACGCTAAACTAAATGCTTTAAGGGATCAGACAATAGATCAGGACATAATAGGCAGCAAAATTAATGATCTCCCTTTATTAACTTTTCAGAGAACTCCAGCCCCTGTAAACATTGCACACCTGTAAGAGGAATTAAGTGAATACCAACATGATGCCACTAAGTGGCTTTTAGATGGCTTTACAAAGAATTTTGTGAAACCTTTAGAAAGCTATTTTGCATGCCCACCCCCCCTCAGGTATTGTCCCCAAAAAGAAACCAGGTGAATTTCACCTAATCCATTGCTTTTCTTATCTGTACGGGGATCAGTTAATGGCTTCCTAGATACAACACTCTGCTCAGTGCCTTATTCTGCAGCAGAGCAGGCAGTTGACCTTGTGAGATATTGAGGCAATATGTATGGTTGGCTAACGTGGACATAAAGTTGACTTTTAGACTGTTATCTATTCACCTTTCCAGTTTAAATCTCTTAAGTTTTCACTTTAAGAACCAATTCTGTTTCGACAGATGCTTACCAATGGATTGTTCAGTTTTATGCTCATACTTTGAAATGTTCAGCTTATTCTTATATAGGGCAACTGAAAGGGTGACACATCAATAAAATTATTCATTACTTTGATTTCTAATTTCTTGTTCCAGATAATTCTAGCCTTTGCAGGGAAACATTTGGGGCTTTCCAATGCAAGATGAAGAAGATGGCAGCACCATTAGCTGTAAATGAAACAGAAGGCCCCTCACAAGTTAACATTTTTATATATTATGTTTTTATTTTGGGCTCATGGACCTAAGGCTACCCAAGGCAAAATAGACTCTTTAAAAGTCCTATTTCAAACAACACTCAATAGTAAAAAATGTAACATTAAACCATGTTTTCCTTAACAGGACACCTAAACTTTCCTCCTGCATTGTAGTGGGCAGGATCTTTATTTGCATTTAGCTGACGCCTTTCCAGGAGAAGATCAAGGTGAGTTACATTCAGGTAAAGTATGCATTTCCCTGTCCCAAAGGGCTCACAGTCTGTTTGTACCTGAAACAATGTAAGAGAAACAGTCTTTGGAATTTGTGCATGTCAGTTATGGCAAGTCTTTCTTACTCTAGATTTAAAGGGCCTTGATCATAGCCCTCCCAGCATTGAGTTGATAGCACACAATGCATTTGCAACATGGCAAATCAGGAAGTTCATTCCAGCACTGTAGTTAGTTTAAGTGAGGGCACTACTTCTGAAATGCAGAATTCAGGTTGCAACATGTGCCAGACCATACGTATCGTATTGCCAGCACTCATTTCCAGTGGCGTGATGGTTGGCACCAGAAGCACAGAAACGGATCATGAGGAATCAAGGGACACTGTGGCAAATTGGGCACTAAGCACTATAAAACTATTCCGCATTCACTAGCTACAAAAAATACCATCCGCTTCTGTGGGGGCATCTCATTGGCTAAAAAGGAGAGGAAGTACAATATGGGGGGGAGGGGGTACCTTGGTGTGAGTAGATATGGAGCACATGGTATGAGTACAAGATTTTAGCTCACTGGTTTGTTAAAGGTAACTCCCAAGGCTCAAACCACAGATATAGGTGACTGGCTAAAATGACTTAAAGGAAATATATGTTAAGTCCATGAAAAATGGCTGGTCTTGGAAAAAAACCATGATAAATAATAATGTAATGGACAGACTGTCTCATGCCTCAACTGTCCAGTACTTCCATTAGGCAAATAGGCAGTTGCTTAGAGCACTGATGTTCAGAGGTGCCCCACTGCCGCCTCTCTTCAGATCCTGCAGCGATGGCATTGAAACCATGACACAGCACTTACCTGAACTCTTCGGCGTGCCCCTGGAAGTTTTCATCGGAGGGGGGTAGAAGCAGCGGGTAATAAAGGACAGGAACATGATATAGTATTGGAGAGTTTAGGTAAGCACTACATTTGTTACAATGCCATTGTGGCCCTGCAGGTCCTGTAGATGAGCAGTAGTGGAAAGGGGGGCAGGGGTGCACCACAATTGCGGACCCACCTAGGGTGCCTTTAATTCTCTCAAGGCCCTGTCGGTATAGCGTGTCTGGATGGGCAAAGGAAATATTTATTTATGTCTGTTTTTTAGAAGTATTTCATATACCACCTTTCAAATAATACATTTGACGGCATGACAATTTATAATACTGTTAAGAATTAAATAAATACAAAGACTATCTCTTTGCCATGAGTGCTGCCAGTTCTCTGGGTTTTTAGGGCTACTTTGTTAATCAGATAGGTGTACTGTATAGGCCACACTTTATTTGGTAAGCTGATTTTTACATGTTTTATATTGCTTAAAAAATTGTATTTACTTGTATAAGCTCCTTCGTTTTGAGATGTCTTATTGTTCTATCATTTGACAGCAACACAATAAAAGGAAGAAGATCATTGTAGGTGCTCAAAAATGTGTCCCATATTACTAGGTCTCTTTTAATAGCCTGAATAACACTAATGAAATGATTGCTTATGCATATACCTTTTGCTTGCACCAACTTTTTAATGAAGACCCTGCCAACCCAAAAAGGGGACTATTGTAGTTGATATGGAAGGGCAGACTAGATAGGCCATGTGGTCTTTCTGTCGTCATGTTTCTATGCATTATGTGGCTAGCAAAATTTGTGTCCCATCGATGGCTGCATATGGTTTAATTTTCCTTTTTTTCATTACTGATTGTTTTGTGAATTAGGACTTTTAAGACATTTATTTTGCCTTGGGGTAGCCTCGGCTCCATGCGCCTGAAATGAAATGATACAGCATACCAGTATTCTGCCTTTAAAGCAGAAAGAAATTTTCTGTCAGCAGATCCACTAGCTATGGTCTGTACATACTGAGCAGTCTCCAAAGATCAGTAGCTGTGCAATATGTCAGGTCAGATCTAGCTTTATTAAAACCAATTTTTGAAATTGAACTGTCTGCAGTGAGGCAATGTATTGGTCCTTCATTTATAGCATAATTTGATGTCTAGCTGTAGAATTTATTGAACCATTGTGATTTTCCTTCACCCTAATTCTAATACCGAGCGTTCTACAGAAAACCTCTGGAAAGTTTGCAGTTAGTAACAGACTGAAAAGCTGTTCCTTTGGTCAACTTTAATGGCTTCCATGGCGCTCTTTATTACAGTGGCAGCAGGATGAACTATTACTCTTGTACTGAATAGAATAGCTAAAGCACTCTGAGGACCTTCAGAGACCCCCATATTCTTTCTCTTTTAAAAAAAAAAAACATCTAATTTATGCCTCCATTTCTTTCCGTTAAGCTGCCAGAAATGATATTAAAATGCTTTCAAGACTCTCTGTGGCATTCCGATTTTCTGACATAGCACAATATGCAAGGAACGAAGTTGCTGCTGAAATCACTCCCCCTGGCACTGCTCACAAGAAAAGAATAAAAAGCATGAATTGTTGTACTAGTTCCTTTTTTAGGATTAAAACTACTAATCACTTCTTGTCTACACATTTCAAATTATCTTTAAATCAGCAAAAACTTTCTAGAACTTCAGCAGTTGAAGCTCCAAAGTTTGCAGCTTAATTGACGACTAAAAGAGAGCTTTGACAACAGAATGCATTAATGACGGGTTTACACTTTGGATGTGCAAACACTTTTTTGTTTGTTTGGTTTTTTTTTTCTTTTTAATTTTTTTTCATATTTGCAGGTTGTTTTTAACGCATTTAGACATGTGTATGCATATTAATTCATAGGTTTAACAGACATTCAATTGATTTTCTGCATGCATTCTCAAAAGCATGCTGTAGCTGTCAGGATTGTGCCTAGCATGTCCCTAGTACTTACGGCATGAGAGAGTCTTACCATGTGTTAAGGTCATTCACAATTAGCACTGGTGCCCTTAATGCCACCCAGTGAGGTAGCATTGTGCACCTGCGCTAAATTCAACATTGACAGAGCACAGTAGTTACCATGTGCTAACTACAATGTCCATGCCTACGCTCCACTCTTAACCTGCCCAGGCCCTCCCACATTTCACATTAAGCAGTTAACATATGATTTACTGTAGCATTCTCTAGCTGCCTGGTGACTGTTTTCATGCCCACCAAGTTGCTGTTAACATATGCTGATTCATGTGTTAACTTCTCAGTATGATTTAGTAAAAGGACTCCTAAATTTTATAAAGTACGGGCCCGATATTGCAAGGCGTTTACATGGTTTATGGCTCTGTAAACCGTGTAAATGCCCCGAAGCTGTTAGTGCCACTGAATATCCCCAAGCAATGGCACTATACACCCTGATGATAACCACTTATCATCAGGGCATGTTGGGGGCATTCCAGTGATGGTACTTGGTGATAACCGGTCAGCAGCGATATTCAAACACTGCCCTGTTGTCCCTCGGTGGCAAAAAGGTGCAGCAAAAGCTGTCCTAACTTTTGCCACCAAAGCTAAACGGGCAGCAGCTGAATATCACCAATGCCCAGTTAGCTTCTGCGGTGTACGTGGCTGGGCGGCAAACCCGATATTCAATGGTGGTGGCTGGATATGGTGCTGGCATTGGATATTGGGGTTAACTCTTCAGCTGCGTTGGCTAGGTGCTGTACCTGTGCTAGCTGCCCTACACCAACAAGTGAAAGTGCTCTAACAAATGCAGATTATACTTTGCACAGACTTTCAATCACTACATTTGGGCACTTCATAAAATGTCTTAAATTACACAGTAGAAAATGTCTCCCTAATGTTTGTTACTTTAAGGGAATCAGTCTTTGGAATTTGTGCATTCCAGTTAGGACAAGTCTGTCTTACTCCAGATTTAAAGTAACTGCCTTGATCATAGCCCTCCCAGCTTTCATTTCTGCAGGATGTCTGTAATCCTTCCCATAAGGCCCAATGTGGGACACACATGAAGTAAGAGACAGTCCCCCAGACCTACCCCTATCCTTAATTGACAGTCTGAACCCTATGGTAATACCATGAGGCTACAGTTAGGGGTCCAGCAATGCCATTTTAGAGGAGGCATTTATTGAGCCAGAAGTAAATTTATTTATTTATATTCTCTTATATACCGCGCTATTCTGCATCAGTGTGGTTTACATTGAACAAGCTGAAATTACATTGAACAGGGCATTATAACTTGGAGATAACTATTTTACAGGGAACATGGGCTATAGAGGGTTAAGTGGCTTGCCCAAGACCACAAAGAGCACCTATGGCACTAGAAACCCCAGTCCTTCCAGCCCAAGGTTGCTGTCCTCTAGTGGGATTTGAACTCCCGACCTTCTGGCCTTAAGCACATTTCCCCAACCACTAGGCCATGCCTCCACTCTGTAGACCAAGCCCGCCTCCATTGCCTTGCAAATCCCTTAGGGGTCTGGGAGGATGGAGAAACATTGGATGAGGTTAGTTAATATAAGGGGTATGGTTTCAAGTGGTGGTAGGGGAGGGGGAATATTCTAAAATGTGTACCCCACATCTGGGCTGGGGAAGGAGGGTTCAGACTCATTATACACCAAAGATTGGACGTTCTCCAGGGGCGAAGGGAATCAGGGGGGAGCTACAATTGGAGCCAGCAGGATCTTTAAATCTGGATAACAACATCACACAAACATCCATCTTTTTATTGGCATCTCGGGTGTGGTTATTTTATTTTGCAAAACAAACCCACAAAGCCTTTTTCACACCTTTAAAGAGCCTTTTTATTAAAGTGCTGTTAACACCCATTTTTGCGCATTGTGACTACACAGTAAAGCACATGTTAACAGTTGCCATAGAGTCATGACAGTGGGATGGGGTGTAACATTAGGGATGGAGAGTGGGTGTGGTCAGTACATTGTAGTTGGAGCAGGGAGACATATTACACACCATCAACTTGCAATTACCATAGGTGCAGCTAATGCCACCTCAATAGTTGGAGTTAAGTGCACCTGTGGAAACTGCGCTGTGTCTTACGGTACATATCCATGTGTTAACTGCTGAGAACATGCCGGCCACGCCCATGACAGTTACCATAGAAGCTTTGCACTTAATGCACGTTAGTTTTAATGCTAAATGCACAATAAGTACAAAAATCTAGCACACTTTGGTAAAAGGTCCAGTAAATGCATTATAAATGTAAAGGAGTAATTGCAATAATTTGAAAACAAACATACAGTTTTGCCTGCATAATATTACTGAGGGACCCATGTACTAAAATATGATTATTTTGGTAGGTTACCATCTGCAATTTACCATAATTGCAGTGTAGTCAAAAATAAATAGACCAACGTATCTCTATGGATTAAACTAATAACATTCAAAATTATTGTGCAATATTTATACCTCAGTGTATCTTTATGAAGCAAAAAATAGCGGGATAAAATAAAAAAAGCTCTAATAATGGGCAAATAGCTCAGACTCCATACCCCCCTGACATATCACCTAGAATGTTTATAGGTTCATTCTAATTACTTATAATCAATGTTACATATAATCAATGTTAATGTATATAGTTATAATATGTTTAATGTAGCTGAATATGTACCTGTTACAGTACTATTCAAATTTTTGTTATATGTAAACCGCCTTTGATCGTCTGGAAAAATGCAGTATAACAATTTTATAATAAATAAAAATAAAATAAAATAAAAAAAATATTTGTTAGGAATGTAAATTAAAGGAAGAGAAGAGAATATCCCCAGTTTCCAAAAAGTGAGGGGTAATTTGGAGATGTGGTTGGCTAGCACATCAGAGTGCATCAACTGCAGCGGTGTCCATATCCTACCAAGGTTATTTCTGACCTTGCTCCTTCCTGGCTCCATGCTCTCAGCTATCCATTTGCCATGCTATGATGGCACTGGCTCTATGCTCTGTTGGACAGCGCGTGTGGCCCCTTTACCTAGGTATAGTGTGTTCCAGTGATGTCACCGTGGTTTCCCTCTTTTTCTACTTGACTCCTTTTGCTTTCCCCAGCCAGAGCTGATCTCTTTCTGAGCTAGTGGGGTGCTGATAGGCCTACTTTTACCTATGGGCAAATGGGGCAGCTGCCTAGGACTCCTACATAATGTGGCCCCCAGCCACCCATAGGTAAATTTAGCCCGATGCTGCTGTGCTGAAATTACTGGTCATGTCTGTTTGCAGGCAACATTGTTGGTCTTCCTCTCTCTCTCCTGTAGCAAAACTGTCAGGAAATCCACAGGGACTGCTCTTCTCTTTCTGCCACCTGAGCTGTGTACAGCAATACATAAATAAAGCCTGCAGTAGGTACTAGTTGCTTGCCGTTCAGTCAGTCCACATCCATGCTGCCTGCCGAATGCTGAGGTGTGCTGTGATAGGTGTGCAGCCAGTAAGGCAGATGGTGTGGACAGGACACAACAGTACACACTGTAGCTGGTTGATTTAGTGGATGAGGGCACTAGGGAAAGATGACACAGGCCCTAGCCCATCAAGCATGCTGCGCATATCTCAAGGCGATGTCTCACTCTGGTTGTGAACTGTGGTTGGCTGCCTGGGCTGGTAGCATTGCACACTTGGCATTGCTGCTGCACAGCCAGTATTTGTTGCTTCTATACTTTAATATTATCTGAAGTGTGGTGGAAATGTTTTCTTTGATAAAATCAGTAGTTCCCAACCTGTGATCTTTGGACTCCTTGCAGGGTCGGTGGGGCATAGAAGAGAAAATTTGATAGCAATGTTTCTTCCAAGGGATTAGAGTTAATTTTGAAAAAATGAAAGGGGGCCCATCCTTGAAGGATTTCCTAGAGCCCTGTAAGTGGTTAAAGCTGCCCTGGGTGCAGGCAGGGTTTGCACAGTCACTCAGGACTCCTCTCTGCTGCTCCTTTTCCTGTGTCTCCCTCTGGATGGTATGAGGGAATGTTTATGTTTATGTTTGTTTACATTTGATATACCGCTCAGGCCAAAGCATCAGAGCGGTTTACAATACTATATCATTTGAGGAAGTATGAAAAGAACGCCATTTATAAAATAGGACATAATAGAGGACAGAAACAGTCAAAAAGATAAGACGAAGAGAAGAAAACGGAACAGCAAATTACCACAATATACGAGTATGACAATCCAGTCCACATCTTCAGTGCTAACTTCAGATCAGACGCCATGGTCCAACGCCTAAGAGCCATGCCAAAGGGCCCTCTGGCGAGGCCCTCAGGCGTGGGCCCGCAAGGCACGGGCGTGCCCCTGAAGCGGCGGTTTACATGCGTTGTTAATGGCTTCTGATTGGCAGGCTGTAGGAGGAAGGAGGGGCTCCTGCTCACAGCTCCGTTTTGAATGGCCACCAACACCTGACCCCCTGGGGCAGACTGTTCACTTCCTTCTTATGGTACAGTGACTGGTGAGTGGTTTATATGTAAGTTGGATCTTCCCTCACAGAGGTGTCTCCTCCCAGCCTGATGTATCTGGACAGAAGGCAACCTCCTCTGTTCTGGAAAATTACCAAATTGTCTCCAGGTTACATAGTAGAAGCTTGGAAATGAGCACTGTAGGTGATCTGCTGCACAAAACAATGACATCCAAGGGGTCTATACATTTATAAAATAGACCTAAAAAGGTGCATGTTGGATACCTTAAACTAGATGTCCAATTTTAAAATGATCTTTCATAAGTGAACATACATAATATCATAAGAAATGCCATACTGGGTCAGACTAAGGTCCATCAAGCTCAGTATCCTGTTTCCAACAGTGGCCAATCCAGATCACAAGTACCTGTCAGGTTCCCAAAAAGGTACACAGATTTCACAATGCTTATCCAACAGTAAGCAGTGGATTTCTCTGGTCCTCTTTGATAATGATTTATGGACCTTTCCTCCGGGAACTTGTCCAAATCTTTTTTAAAGCCAGCTATAGTTTTTACTGCATCTTCTGGTAACAAATTCCAGAGTTTGATTTCTCATTCAGAGAAAAAATATTTTCTCTTATTAGTCCTAAATGGTCCATCTATGTTTACCCATTCCACTCCATTCATTAATTTATAGACCTCTATAATATCTCCCCTCTGCCATCTCTTTTCCAAGTTAAAGAGCCTTAACCTTTTAAGCCTCTCCTCATAGGAGTTACCATCCATCCCCTTTACCATTTTGGTGGCCCTTCTCTGTACCTTTTCTAATTCTCCCATATCCTTTTTAAGATATGACAACCAGAATTGCACACTATATTCAAGGTATAGTTGTACCATGGAATGATATAGAGGCATTATTATATCCTTGGTTTTGTTCTCAATTCCTTTCCTTATGATTCCCAACATTCTATTTGCTTTCTTGGCTGCTGCTGCACACTGGGCGGAGGGTTTCAATCCACGATGATGCCTAAATCCTTTTCCTGGGTGGTGGTTCCTAATGTGGAACCTTGCATCGTGTGACCATAGTTTGGGTTGTTCTTCCCTAAGTGCATAACTTTGTACTTGTCTACATTAAATTTTATGTGCCATTTGGACTTTGAATAATTTTGTGTCATCTGCTAATTGATCACCTCACTTATCATTCTCATTTCCAGGTCATTTATGAAAATGTTAACAAGCAGCGGGCCCTGCACAGATCCCTGGGGTTCTCCACTATTCACCTTTTTCCATTGAGAAAAATGGCCATTTAGCCCTACTCTCTGCTTTCTATCTTTTAGCCAGTTACTGATCCACAGTAGTACACTGCCTCCTATCCCATGACTTTTTAATTTTGCCAAGGCTTTCTGAAAATCCAGATACACTATTTCAACTGGCTCACTTTAGACTACCTTCATAAAAATATATCAGATTTCCCTGACTAAAGTCATGTTGGCTTTCTCCCATTAAACCATGATTATCTACATGTTCAATAATTTTATTCTTTATAATGGTTTCTACCATTTTGCCCAGTACTAACATCAGGCTCCTGTAGTTTCCTGGATCATTCCTGGAACCCTTTTTAAAAATTGGGGTTATATTGGCCGCTCTCCAATCTTCAGGTATACTTAGTAATGCAATAAAAAAGATTTTGAAATACAGTAGAAAAAAATCTAGTATTGTATCTTTCAGTTCATTTCAGTGGAGGGAAAAAAGTGTGATTCATGACAACCTAACTGAAATGCGCTATTCCCTCAGGACATGTATAAAAGTGCCCATCAAAACCACTTTTACACAGTACTCTTAAAAGATTGTAGAGAGCTACTGAAAAGATGAAAAAGAGAAAACTAAGAAAAAAAAGGCAGAAGAGGAGGTAGGGACAGGAAGGATTTGATTATTTGTCTATCCAAATCTGAACTCAAGATGAGTTGCATACAATTTTAATTACTGTAGCCCCAAGAGGGCTTACAATCCAGGTTTTGTAGCTGAGACAATATAGGGTTGTCCAAGGTCATCAGGAATGTCAGTGAGGAAAATGGGATTTGGACTCTAGCTTCCTTTCTTTTCAGCCTTCTGCTTTAACAAATAGGCTAGAGCAGGAGGAAGACAGCCTTCTCATCATCCCAAGCTACCGAGGAGAGGTTCATTGCTGCTGTGTTATGCTCAGAGCTACCCCATTTGGGATCTTCAAAATTTCCCCAAAGTACTTCCTCACCATCTCCATAGGTGACAACACTGGAGATCTAGGGAAATTCAGGAAATGAAGATTACATCGATGAACCTGGTTTTCCAGATATTCTATTTTCCTAATTTCTGTCTTTAATCTGAGCAGCAACCAAGTCCTGAAGCTGCCAAACTTCCTGTTCCATCTTGGAGATTCTCCCCACTTGTTCCTCCTGGACACTGGAGAGATTTATACAAGTAGATTTCACTCCTGAAAGTTCAATACTTACAAAACCCAAAACATTGATCAGAGAGGTGTTCAGGGCTGCCAGACCATCCCACAGCGCATCTATTGTGATCACCGCAGGTCTCACCAACTTGCAGACACCAGAAGACCCCTCCTCTTGGCTTTGTACAGCTGTAGCCTCCAACTCCAAAGACTCAACTCCCACTACTGCCCTTTGCTGTACCACAGAACAAAGGGAGAGAGTTACCTCCGCTGAAGTACCCCCTTCGCCCTTCAATGGTGTGCTCACAGGCAGACCATAAGGAAGCGCTACTCCAGCCGGCAAAGAACTTACGGGTCACAGTGGGGTGGTTCGTTGCTCCGGAGAGAGTCAGACACCCGATGCGCTCAGTGTCGACACACCATCTGCCGGCCCAGTCGAAGACACTGCTCCAGCATCCACCGCAAATCCGCATGCATCCAAGGTTCACTGGCCAGAGGCACTCAGCAAGACTGGTCCCAGGGGTAAGCCAGCCTGCTTCTGCTTTTTCCCCCCCATACTATGATCAGTAGGAACAGCACCCTAAAGCCAATGAACAAGGGAAAACGCAGCCTCACAGTGCCGCACCTCCTGCCACCATCTTGTTTCTCCCTCTTCTGCCCCTATCTTCTTCATAACAAACATGATGCATTCTAAGCCTTAATCAGGCAAAAGCAGAATCCATCCAAATTTCTTACCAGAGCATCTTTCAATGCCTTTGAGTTATCCATTAGAGCTTCAGCAGTCTGTATCTGTTCTCGCAGAATAGCTTGTTTCCAGGCATCTGACCTTGACCTGTGGGTTCGGGATAAATTGGCCAATATCTCTTGCTCTGGACAGAACCTCTGAAAAAGTTGGAGAGAGAAGGCCAGAGAGATTAAGACAGATGATCTCACTCTAAAACGCCTCTCCAGAAAGATGTTAGACGCCACTAGGAGACACTTCTTTGGATTAGTCTTTCTATCCTAGGAAAAAAAAATATTATCCTTCTTATCCACCTGCAGCTGCTTACCAACCTCAGCAGCAATAGCAGGGCCCTCGTTGGCCGAAATAGACTAAGATGCCTAAGCCACAACCAGCTGCACAGCCAGATCCAGCATCTGATTTTTGACTCCTTCCTAGAGATCATAGTCTGCCTCTGTAGGGCCCCCTACCTCTACACATAGCAGACAGACTCTGTTGCTATGCCCACAGGTGACAACTCATCACATCAGAGCAGTGGACTCTCAACATTATCCAGAGGGGCTGCTTCATTTCAAAAGCTTGCCCCAACGTCCTTCACAAGGGATTATCCCATAAACCTCTTGCGGACAAATCTTTCAGTAGAGGTGTCCACCCTATTAACTCAGGGGGCTTGTAGAAAGAGTTTCTCCCACCCAAGAGGGCAGCGGCTTCCACTCTCCATACTTATTCCCAAGAAGACAGGAGGGTTCAAGCCCATTCTAGATTTAAGGAACCTAAACAAATTCCTTGTTCGAGAAAAATTCAAAATGATTCCCTTCAGTACTCTTCTGCCATAACTTCAGAGAAGCAACTGGCTATGTTCTCTAAACTCCCCTGAGGGAGTAGAGAACATGAGGAAAGATCTACAAAAGCTGGAAGAATGGTCTAATGCTTGGCAATTAAGATTTAATGCGAAGAAGTGCAGTGTCATGCACTTAGGAAGCCGAAATACCAGGGAAACTGTATGCAATAGGAAACGAGAAGTTGGTGTGCACAGACCAGGAGAAGGACCTCGGAGTGATTGTTTCTGAAAATCTCAAGGTGGCAAAACAGTGCGACAAGGTGGTGGAAAAAGGTGGTTGCATACAGAGAGGAATTACCAACAGAAAGTAAGAGGTACTAATGACACTATACAAGTCACTGGTGAGGCCTCACTTGGAATATTGTGTTCAGTTTTGGAGACCATAACTCGCAAAGGATATAAAAAGACTGGAAACGGTTCAGAGGAAGCCAACCAAACTGATTTGGAGCCCGCATCATAAGACTTATGAGAAGAGACTTGAAGGACCTACATATGTGCCCTCTGGAGGAGAGGAGGGACAGGGGAGATACGATTCAGATATTTAAATACTTAAGAGTATTAATGAACATTAAACCTCTTCCAAAGATGCTGTAAAACTAGAGGGCATAATATGAAGCTGCAACAGGGTAAATTGAAAGGCAATGTCAGGAAATACTTTTACACTGAAAGGGTGGTGGATGCTTGGATTGCCCTCCCGAAGGTAGTGGTGACGGCAAATACAGTGACAGAATTCAAAATGGCATGGGACAGACACAGTGGATCTCTTTATAGCAACAGGATAAAAATCAAAATAAAGATAACTATCTCTTATATCTCAACAAATAGAGGTGACCTACACGGAGCATTGGATACACTGCTAAACAAAGGTATGGGGAGGAGCAACCTGCATGGAGTGGCAGGCGCACCTACTCTTGCCGCCTTGCTGGGAAGACTAGATGGACCATGCTGGTCTTTATCTATCCAGAGGGTCACCATGAGTCGACACCGACTCGACAGCACTTAACAACAACAACATATAGTATGTTATTATGTAGCCCAAATTACTCCTCTTCTCAAGTCACTCCACTGGCTCCCTATCCATTTCCGCATCCAGTTCTAACTTCTCCTACTGACCTATAAATGCATTCACTCTGCAGCTCCTCTCTACCTTTCTTCTCTTACCTCTCCTTACAACCCCCCTCGGAACTCCGCTCTTCTGGCAACTGCTTCTATCTGTGCCTTCTCTTCTATTGCTAACTCCAGACTTCGCTCCTTTCACCTTGCTGCACCTTACGCCTGGAACAAACTACCTGTGTTTGTACACCAGGCACCTTCTCTGCCCTCTTCAAATCCATGCTGAAAACTCACCTCTTTGCTGCTACTTTTGGATCTTGACTCACCTGATCTCCTTTTTCTTTTCCTTTCCCCCTTGTTTTATCCCAGCCTACACCTCCTGTTTTGTCTGTCTTGACTAGATTGTAAGCTCTGATGATCAGGGACTGTCTCTTACATGTCTGTGCAGTGCTGCGTATGACTTGTAGCGCTTTACAAATGCTCAGTAGTAGTAGTAATAGTAATACACACATTTGCTGATCCATCCTCAACACAGACAGTATCTGTTGTTTTTTTTTGTCCAGAAAATCCACTACCAATATCGGGTGCACCTCCACACCCTGCGTGTTCACAAAATACATGGCAGCGGTTGCTGCCTACCTTCATACTTTTGGGGGTCTTCATCTTCCCCTGCTTAGATGACTCTCTAATCAGGAGAGAATCCCTACAAGAGGAAAAACTATCACTTCATTGCCCCATCACTGTGTTCCAAGATCTGGGATTTGTCCTAAACTTTCCAAAATCTCAATTGGTCCCATACCAGCAGCTTGAATTCAACTGAGCACTTCTGGATACTCATCAGGCCTGAGCTTTCCTTCCAAAAGATCGCTCTGCCTGCCTCATAGAGCTGGCCAACAGCTTAAAGGGTCTCAGTGCTATGACAGTTCAAGAAATGCTGTGCCTTCTGGGGCACATGATCTCCACAGTCCATGTCGCCTCCCTCTGCCCACCTGCACATGTGGCAAGCACAATGGACTCTGTCGTCTCGGTGAACCCAAGCAATCGGGCCTCTCTCATACAAGATCTGCATCACCCCTCCACTTGTCAACTCCCTTCAGAGATGGTGTTCTCCTCAAAACCTACTCAGAGGGTCACTTTTCCAGATGCCTCCACCTCAATGCACCCTGACAATGGATGCTTCCAAACTCTGGTGGGGAGCATATCTGGACAGTCTCACCACTCAGGGCAGTGGGCATAACAGGAATCTCAGTTTCAGATCAACCTCCTGGAGATATGAGCTCTCATGAATGCCCTTTGGGTTTTTTAACCCCAAATTTCGGGCAAACATGTCTTAGTCCGAGCGGATAACCAGGTTGCCATGTTCTCTATGAGCAAGCAGGGGGGAACAGGTTCCTATCCCTTCAGCCAAGAAGTCCTTCATCTCTGGTTCGTCTCCATTTCATACCACATCCATCTCAGGGTGGTGTATTTCCCGGGTGAGCTCAATCTCCTTGCGGACAGATTCAGCTATATGCTACATCCACACGAGTGGACTTCAAATCGGGACATGACATCTTGGATCTTCCACATGTCTTCCCACGCGAATGCACAACTTCCACTGTTTTGCTCGAGTCTTCCCTCTTGGCACAGCCAGACAACGTATGCCTTCCTCCTCCACTGGGGAAAGAGCCTACTTTATGCATTCCCACCCATCCCCTTAATACACAAGACCCTGTTCAAGATGCAGGCTAACAGGGGCTCCATGATCCTAATAGCCCCTTACTGGCCTCCACTGTTTTGCTCGAGTCTTCCCTCTTGGCACAGCCAGACAACGTATGCCTTCCTCCTCCACTGGGGAAAGGGCCTACTTTATGCATTCCCACCCATCCCCTTAATACACAAGACCCTGTTCAAGATGCAGGCTAACAGGGGCTCCATGATCCTAATAGCCCCTTACTGGCCCCATCAGCCATTGTCTCCTCTGCTGATTCATCTGGCACATACTCCACCTCTCAGCCTGGGACATGCACACAACCTCCTTTTTCAGGGATAATGGAACGCTTCCCCATCCCAATCCACAAGTTTCCGTCTCTCGTGTGGCTGCTGAAAGCGTAATCTTTGCTGACCTCAATCTTCCACAATAGATCAAGGACATCCTACTTGCATCTCACAAGCTGTCTACCAGACATTCTTATGCCTTCAAATGGTGAAGGTTCACTCTCTGGTGTACCCCAAAACATATTGACCCCTCAGGATGCCCGGTGGAATTCCTTTTACAATATCTCCCTCACTTGCCCTTGGCAGGTCTCAAGACTAACTCAGTCAGAGTTCATCTGAGTGCCATCTCAGCCTATCATGGGCCAGTGGACAAGCATCCTATTTCTTCACACCCCTTGGTGCAAAGATTTATGCGGGGTCTCCTGCTGTCCAAGCCACCGATCAAACTACCACCGATGGCCTGGGACCTCAACATGGTCCTAGCACAACTTCTAAAGCCCCCTTTTGAGCCTTTAGCAAGCACTTCTTTAAAATGTTTGTCTTGGAAGATAATCTTCCTTGTCGCCCTCATCTCAGCTCACCAAATCAGCGAACTGCAGCCTTTAGTGTTGGGTCCTCCATATATCCTGTTCAACCATGACAAGGTGGTTCTTCATATTCATCCACATTTCCTTCTTAAGATGGTTTCTCCCTTCTACCTTAACCAATTGGTGATACTACCGGTCTTCTTCCCCAGACCATATGTCTCGAGGGCTGAAGTATTGCTATACACTGTAGATTGCAATCACACACTGGCTTTTTACTTGGACAGAACCAAGAATCACAGGAAATCCTCTTAATTATTCATTTCCTTTAATCCAAGTCACCTTGGACTGCCAATAATGAAGCACACCCTATATAACTGGATTGTGGATGGCATTTCATTTGCCTACGCTCAAGCAGGATGCTCCCTTAAGGGTCACGTCACTGCTCACGATGTGCAAGCTATGGCAAACTCAGTTGTCAATCTTTGTTCTGTCTCCATTGTTGAAATCTGTCGAGCAGCTACCTGGCCCTCCATTCATACCTTTACTGTGCACTACTGCCTTGACACGGACTCCTGTCTTTGGCCAGGCTGCCATACATCACCTTTTTGGGATTTAACTGCAACTCCTACCCTCCATCCTGGAATTTTCCTGGCATCAGACTTCCCTGGCGATGGTCTTGCCAATTGCAATAGAGTCCAATGGTACCACTTGTATCCACACTTTCTCGGCTCTATTTTTAGCCTCGGGGATACCACTGCTACCTCCTCCAGTCTAGTACCTGGGAGCTAATGAGTCCCATATGTCAAGACTGCATTCTTGCTTGTTCTTGGAGATAACATTGTTACTCACCTGCAACAGGTGATCTCTGGGAACAGCAGGAATTGGTCTTCACAACCCACCCTCCTTCCCTAGGAGTTGTAGAGTAATCTCTTTTTTCCTCTATCTCTCAGCTACAAACTCAACTGAGGAGAGGATTTGGAAAGGAAGGAAGGCAGATGTGCAGCCGCAGGGGATTGCTCCCAAAAGCTTTCCAATTGAATGCTGGGGAGCGCTCCCTCATGGGCTCCATCAGTACTGGCTATAGCCATATGTGAAGACTGATTCCTACTGTTCCCAGAGATCACCTGTTACAGGTGAATAACAACACTATATCTGGCATATGCCTTGTCATAATTTTGTATATCAACCCATTAATATCTTGTGTGGCGTGATTGTTATTGACTGCCATTTGAGATAGAACAGAATGAACAGCAGTTACTTTGTAAATCCTTGTGCCATTCATATTTTGCAATTTGCTAATCAACTATTTTGAGTTTCTATCTCATACAACAGAACCTTAGCATCATCTGTTCAAATGGTACTACTGCACATCTATAATGCCTATTAAAATGTACTAAATAATACCATTCTTGCGAAACCTTTCATTCTAGTTTCATAATGACTTCCGGAATGGTAAAGTGCAGTAGGAGAGTGAAGGACCTCATAAGATCTAAAATGTTGAGAGTTTTTTTGTTAAACTTTGTATGGGAGAACTGCTCAAGATCTATATGCCATCATTCTGACATCTTTAAAATGGACTGGCACAGCGGCAGACCCATAACGAAAGGATTATTTTTGTCAGTTGTATGCTTTGCCTTCTCAGCTTCCTTTCTCCCAATTATTCTGTGTTCAGATGAAGTGACAGCCCTGTTAGTACTGCCCAGCATATTCAGAATCCATCCAGTTACAAAATGTCCTGAGTCCATTAGCATACAAATATAAATGTACAGAAAAAAAAATCAGTTCTAAGTAGACACTCTTTATAGTAGGTTTGTCTGAAATGAATGCTTGGCACACAGCCTGAGAGAAGCCAACTGGTTAGACACTTGTTATTCCAAAAAGCTGCATAATATGTTAATTTCTTTATGTCAATCCATATGACCCCATGTGTTATTCAGTCTCAGCTCTTCATACTTCTGAGGAGTAGAAGTTTCCTTTTCACCTGATAAAAGAATGTTTGTCATGTGTTCTTGCACCCATGGTCTTCATGTGCAATGTATACATGTAGAGAGCAGGATTCAAAATGACTTGTCTAGGTAGCCTTTGGCATTACCTGGGCAAACTACTGAGTTTAAATTCTCCAAAATGTATCCATTTAAGCATAGGAGGGGAAATAAGCTTTCAGGTAGAAGTTCTCAAAATTAACTCAACAAGTGCAATATTCTTTTGCTATTTTGTTAATTTAATGCATAATCTCAGCCACACCAAAAGCTGTCCAAACTATTAAAAAATTATAAATTGTGCCCTATCCCCCTCAACATGATGAGGTATAAAAAATAGCAATTCTGGTCATTAGCTCCCAATTCCTCCCCCCATCACCAAGATAGGGAGAAAGTAGACATGCTCACCATCCCCTACCATAAACCAACCATTTCCCAACTCCCTTCCATCCCCACTTAAATCTTCAAAACTGGCTCAAAATCCCAGCAGGAGGTACAGAGGCTCTAACCACTCCCAGCATGGCTGAATTCTAAGGGACCTTTTTACTAAAACCAAGCCCCTGACAGTTAATGCAAAGGCTTTGAACTTACCACACATTAGTTTTCAAGCTAAATGCATGTTAAGTGCAAACCCTAATGGGTTCCAGTAAAGAGCACCTAAGTGTCGGTATGGGGGGGGGGGTGGAGTCTGTTAATTTGTATTGATTCATGGCACTTGAGCACTGATTTGTTCCTTCCCTGATCACTTGCAATGCAGGGACCAATCCCTATGTATTACTGATTCCTGAATGACTATTGGTCCTTTCACTGCCAGCTGTCAGTGAAAGAATTGATCAGTGCTTGATTGAAGTGAATAAATGTACCAGTATAACTGAAACCACTTGTCATTCAGTCCATGGGAGAAGATGAGTGTTTATTCCTCCCACCAGGCTTTTAGGCTAGTGTTGAAGATCCTTGGGGAGTGAGAGAATAGTTGGGAAACAGTAGATTAATGCTACAAGGATGGAGTACAAGAGGGAAGGCTGATTGCCGATGCTTATTTTGTTTTCCTATCTTGAGGGGAAGCAGGTGTTTGGCCATGGCTATTTCATATCTTGATGGCAGGAGATAGTGAATTGCTGGTCCACTGGTTCTTTTTCTTTTAGTTTCACAATATTCAGTATGTCATGAGTAGAAATGTTATCTGAATTACTTTTGTTGTATATATTCAAGGACACTTTTACCCAGAGAAATGCCACTGAAGTTTCAACTAAAATTACTAAGAAAAAGTTACTCAAATAGCTTTTCTATGTTCTGGCTTACTGTGTATTGACCTAATAGTCTGGGAAAGTGAATAGCAAATACATATATTTATAAATAAATAACATTTAAGAGGTGATTCACGCTAGTGTATCCTGAACATTTTTGCATTGGCAAGACCTGTATACTAGTTATCGATTTCATACAAACATGTAGCTTTATTTTTGTAGGAAACTCATGTATAGGCTTGGATCTACATACAGACTGCAGAATAAACATTTCTTGCTGCAGTATCTGGAACATAATTTCCGGGATGGGAAACAACATATACTATAATGACACAAAAACCGCTCCACGCCTCGTTTTGTTCCAAACAGAAAACAAAGTTTACTGAAGTAAAAATCAGCCAAAACAGTAGAAAAGTCCATAACAAAGAAACCGTTTGTGTTTCCACTGTCCAAATCTTAAAGGAAATATCAAATCCACACACAATCACGTCTCGAAATTCTTGAGAAAGCTGTAAGAAAGTGGAAATGCCTTGGGCTTCCCTGGGTCTCTTTTCCTGAGAGCCTTTCTTGGAAACTCGTGTATCCTCTTCTCCCACAGATACAGATTCAGTAAATACATTGACCGGTATGCTTCTTCAGCAGATAGATCAGTATATCCCACGACCTTGAGATATGTGGCTTCTAGACCACATGGAACAGATGGCTTCCTCCCTGGAACTCCTTTAACCTTTTCCAGCAGGGCAGAAATGAGCACCTTACCACTTCAATGGATACTTGGAAGCACAGCCCATGTCCGCCCCTCAGTTCTTCGGAGCCTGGAAAGATGCAGCTCCTTCCTGCTTCCTCATCTCCGTGAGCCATGTCTACTTAGTCAGTGTAAAATCCATGTGACTGTGTCACCTTTAATGTTCTGCCACCACCCTTGATGATGGGCTGTCACATCTTGCCAATACATTTATTACTCCCTGTAAAAGAAATTTCACTTGTTTAACAATTCCAAATAAATCTCTTAATAGATATCTTAGGGTTTCTATAAATAGTACCTAAATCTTCCCGCATAAATAGTGGTGGTTAAAATTACTAGCACCACCATTGCATTTCAAATTAGCATAGCCCCCTACTGGTGAAAAATCATATGTACTGTTTGTAAATGGATAAAGGTGAAGAATGTGGCAATTAAATACATTTTCTTTTCTGTTCTTCTGACCTCCAAGCTCCTTCTCAATTATTTGAGCAAGTAATTGTGAGCATATAAACAAATGATTTTTTTTAAGTGCTCTCAAGTCAATGCTGACTCCTGGTGACCCAGCAACCCCTGGGTTCTCTGGCAAGGTATGACTGGAAGTAGTTTGGCAGGCCCTTTCTTCTGAGGCAGTGAAGGGTAAAGTGACTTGCCAAAGGTCACAAGGTATGCCAGTGCGAATCAAACCCAGATCTCTTGGGTGCTAGGCTGTTGCGCTAAGCACTAGGCTACTCCTCCACAAACAACATGCTATTGGGGTATTAATCTCTGACTAATGGCTGAGGATCTAAAAGTGAGCAGAAAAGCTGGAGTGGCCTGTTTAATATACAAACTTTTTCAACGTGGAGCTTTGGTCATAACGGTGGAACATTCCAACCAGCATTCTGTTGGAGCCCAACCAAGTAGTTAAATGTAGTTCAGTTTTTATATTTATTTTACTTTATTTAACTGTGCTTGATATACCACATCAAGAATTAATATTCATCTATGCGGTTTACAAAATACTAAAAACTGAAATTGGGGAGAGATCAAATAGACCAGAGAATTGAGGCAGACTAGCAGATAAAGGAGCAGTGGAGGGAAAAGGAGGGGGCGAAGGTATAAAGGAATAGCAGGATGACTCAAGAAAGAATGATTAGGAAGATATCAATTGAAAGGCTTGCTGGAATATTTTATTTATTTATTTATTTAGACAGTTTTGTATCCCGCCTTATCCTTCAATCAAAGCGGTCACAACACAATTGGGGGCTACATTTAACACGTGGGGATATGAAACACAAACACACTAATACTTACAGGGAACATGGGCAATGGAGGGTTAAGTGGCTTGCCCAAGACCACAAGGAGCACCTGTGGGACTAGAAACCCCAGTCCTTCCGGCCCAAGGTTGCTGTCCTCTAGTGGGATTTGAACCCCCGACCTTCCGGCCTGAAGTATCTTGCCCCAACCACTAGGCTACTCCTCCCTTCTTGAATTTTGAGAGGAGGGGTTCAAGCAGAGAGAGAGAGGTAGAGGATTCCAGAGAGAAAGTACAAGGTAAGAAAATTAGAGTTTCTAGAGATGACTAAGCGGAGAGCTGAAGGAGGGGAGACAAAGGAGATCTGTATTTGAAGAACCAAAGGAGTGGAGAGGGAGATAAGAGGAGATTAACATGGCTAAGTATGGAGGGCATGTGGAATAAAAAGCACAATGAAAAAAGGGGAGTATCTTGAAGTGTATGCAGTATTGAAATGGCACCTAGTGGCGAGAAAGGGGGAAATACATAGTCAAAACAATAGACATTAAAGACATTAGAGTTATGTAATCGCCTACTTGGAACAAAATAAAAATTTACGGTGAGTCATAGGCACTTCTATGTAATTGTAATTCCATAGTTTGTACTTATAAAAGCGGCAAGGTCTATATATATTGTCAAGGTCTATATATATACCGTGCCAGTGTAATAGCACAGCAGTTAAAAGCTGGGTACTGGTAAATTGATTTAGGTAAGATTTTGCTTAGTTCCACCATTAGACTGAAATGATTTCCTGTTTCTTTCTCGTTTATTTCACAGACTCTAGAGTTATTAGCAAGTAGATAAAACGTAACGTTTGTTACATGAATCTTTGAAAGTTGTAAACAGGCAATTCTGCCAACTGTAGAAGAGACAATTCTGCTAGCCATTTGACTAAGCTGACTAGAAGGTATATTTTATCTAAGTACATTATTATATCTCTCATATCATTCCAAAAGATGTTCATCCATGTTTAAATATCTAGAAGAATGCTGAATTTGATGGAGTAATATTGTAGTTAACCCAAATTAGAGTGCTAAAATCTTCAGCAGTCTGTTTCCTGCATTTGGCTATTTTGATTTATAACTGGACTTTTCACTCCCAGTCCTCAGAACACCTTCAACCAGGCAAATTTTCAGGGTACCCACAATAAATATGCATGAGTTATCTTTTCAAAGAATGAAACATTGCATGCAAATCTATTTTTTGCATTTTCTTTGTGAATATCCTGAAAATACAGTTGGCTGGATGTGTCCCAAGGACTGGATTGAGAACCACTCATTTATTATTGACTCCATTATTATCAAAAGGACACCAGAAATTGTTGGCAGTTTCAAGAGGCCGGTGCTATACAGTGCTTTGCAATGTCTGAGAAAGTTGTACTGAGATTAGTGGCATTCGGGAAATGGAAGATCAAACAATATTTTGTTGTTGTTAAGTGCCATTGAGTCAGTGTCGGCTCATGGTGATCCTCTGAATAGTTGTCCTAAATTGTGTTTGGTCTTCAGTCAGGCAGCTTATTGTTGACAGCCTACCCATAGCTGCTGTTATTGTATCGATCCATCTCATTGCTGGCCTTCCTCTTCTGCGTTAACCTTCTATCTTCCTAGCATGATGTCTTTCTCTAATGATCTCTCTAAACAATATACATAGGTACATATAGATTGTTCCTAAACGTCTCTCCAGTCCAGTCTCTTTCTTCTGGGTTGTGATCCTCTTCCAGCAGCTTGAAGACTGAGAATGTCATCCTTTTGATGACTGGCTTTGATTGGAGAATCCTTGAAGGTAATCAACATTACCGCAGGGGTGCCTATGCAGGAGGATGCTCTGGAAGATCCCTTGATCCAGGCTGTTAGGAAATATCAGAGAGTCTTTCCAGTCCACAGGGTGGTTCGGCAGATGATTCAAGAGGAGTGGGATCATCCTGAGGCTGGATTAAGAGGCGTACGATCGATGTTGTGTTTGTACCCTTTACCAGAAACAGAAAAGGAGTTGCTAAAGTCGCCCAGAGTAGATGTGGCAGTGTCGGCGGTGACCAAGAAGACTACCATCCTGGTGGAGGGCAGTGCAGCTCTTAAGGATGGCCAGGACAGGAAGTTGGACACTTTGATGAAGCAAGCTTTTGACATTAGTGCTTTGGCCCTGCAGGCATCGGTGTGCAGTGCTTGGGTAGCCTGGGCTTGTCTGAGATGGTCCCAACAGCTACAAGTGGCTGGGGAGTCTCTGGTAGATCCACAGAGAGAAGTGTCAAGGATTGAATCTGGAGCAGCCTATCTGGAGGATAGTCAATATGATCTCATTAGGAGCTTGTCAAAAAACATGGCCTCTCTGGTGGCAGCTCATCAGTACCTTTGGCTCCGCAACTGGGTGGCGGATGGCTCTTCCAAAGCCCGTCTTAGCAGGCTCCCCTTTAAGGGTAAGCTGATTTTTGGAGAAGATTTGGACAAGTTGGTGAAGGACCTAGGGGAGTCTAAGGGCGGCAGGCTTCCGGAAGACAGGCCCAAGCAGAGTCATTTTCCTGTTCAGGGGTGGTCACAGCAGAGAGAGGCCCGGAGGCCTCATCCAGCTCGTCAGAGTTCCTTTCAGTGAGGCCGGTTTCCCTCAAGAGGACAGGGATTCCATGGGTTTCGAGGAGCGGGGAGAGGTTCTGGAGCCTCTTCATCCAATTCTGGCCCGAGAAAGCCACAGTGAGACAGCGGGGACTCGGGGGGGGGGATGCTCTGCCGTTAGGGGGACATCTACAGCAGTTCTTTTCCACCTTGGCCCGGATCACGTCCGACCAATGGGTTTTGGAGGTAGTAAGGTATAGCTATGCCCTAGAGTTTGTGAGGACGGTCCTCCCCTCCTTCGTCCAGTCACCTTGCAAGTTGCTGGCCAAGCATGCAGCGGTGGAATAAACCTTGGCAAGACTTTTAGCATTAGAGACAGTTGTCCCAGTGCCAAAAGACCAGTGCAGCTGCGGCTGATACTCCATTTATTTTGTAGTACCAAAGAAGGAGGGTTCCCTACGACCAATTCTGGACCTCAAGCGCTTCAATCGCTGTCTTCGGGTGCCTCACTTTCGCATGGAGACACTGGTCAATGATAGTGGCAGTAAGGCAGGGAGAATTTCTAACCTCCCTCAACCTCGTAAAAGCTTATTTATTTACATATTCTCATCAGAGAGTCACATCAGCAGTTTCTACGCTTCGCTGTTCCGAAGGACACTTTTTGTTTCAGGCCTTGCCGTTCGGTTTGGCAACAGCCCCACATGCTTTCACCAAGGTGATGGTGGTGGTGGTGGTGGCTCTCCGCAAAGAAGGTATCCTACCTGGATGACTGGTTGATCAGGGCCAAGTCCAAAGAGGAGAGTCTGAAAGCAACTGACAGAGTGGTCGGTTTCCTCCGAAGTTTAGGATGGGTGATCAATCTGGCAAAGAGCAGGTTGGTACCCGCTCAGGAGATCGAGTATTTGGGGGCACGGTTTGACACACTCTCGGGCAGAGTGTTCTTGCCAGTTCAGAGGGCAAAAGACCTCCGACGATTGGTACGCAAGTTTATAGCTTGGAAGGCACCCTCAGCATGGCACTACCTGCAGGTTCTGGGGACCATGGCAGTGACATTAGAGCTTGCTCCCTGGGCCAGGGCCCATATGCGTCCGCTCCAGCGGTCTCTACTTCATTGCTGATCTCATCAGAGTCAACCCTTGTCGATGACACTCCCCTGTGCTCCAGTGACCAAGGAGATCCTACAGTGGTGGCTTTCTCCGGGGAATCTGGAGAGGGGAATGCCCCTTTAAGCTCCGCCGTGGGTGCAGGTGATGACGGACGCGAGTCGGTCAGGCTGGGGAGCACACTGCGAGGGTCACTTTGCACAGGGACTCTGGAGTGTCCAGGAGTTCCAGTGGCCCATCAACAGGTTGGAGTTATGGGCGGTGTCCCTGGCTCCCAGAGCGTTCCTGCGGTGGGTTCACAGGAGGGCGGTCAGAGTTCTTTCGGACAATGTGACAACGGTGGCTTACATCAACCGGCAACGTGGCATGAGCAGCCCTATATTGGAAGAGGAGGCAGAAAGCCTCTTACTATGGGCTGAGGCTCATCTGTTAGCCCTATCGGCTCAACACATGGCTGGAGTGGACAACATCATGGCCAACTACCTCAGCAGGTGCAAGGTGGATCAAGGCAAGTGGGAACTCAGCCAAGAAGTCTACAAGCAGGTGGAGCGCCGCTGGGGGGTCGCCTATCATGGACCTGATGGCGCGCTGGGAGTCAGCTAAGATGAGCTGATTCTACAGCAGAAGAAAGGAAAAGATGTCAGAGGGCCTAGATGCCCTAGTGCAACAGTGGCCCATGGAGGATTTACTGTATGTGTTCCCTCCGTGAGTGCTCATAGGCAGGGTTCTTCAAAGAATAGAGGCGCATCAGGGGTTGGTGGTCCTGATAGCTCCAGACTGGCCATGGAGGCCGTGTTATGCCAATCTCAGTCATTTAATAGCGTACCAACCTTGGCATCTCCTTGTAAGAGAAGACCTTCTCAGGCAGGGTCCCATGAGATTGCCACAGGTGGATCGGTTCTCGCTTATGGCCTGGCTATTGAAAGGGCAAGGCTGTGTAAAACAGGATATTTGGTGGCAGTGATTTTGACATTGTTGAAGGTACGCAAGCATTCCACTTCTTTAGTGTATGTGAGAGTATGGCACACTTTTGAGAACTGGTGTGAAGATCGGTGGAAGAGGCCCTTGAACGTTTCCGTGCCTAAGGTGCTGGATTTTTTACAGGCTTGGTTTGAGAAGGGGCTGGCGGCCAGCTCCTTGCGGGTGCAGGTAGCAGCTATATCATGTTACAGAGGAAAGCTTATGGGTAAAGCGTTAAGCGACTACCCGGATGTGGTTTGATTCCTTAAGGCAGTGAGACGCCTGCGGCCGCAACAGATGTCGGCGGTGCCTCCATGGGATCTCAATATAGTGTTGGAATATTTGGCAGGAGTGCCATACGAACCAGTGGAACATGCTTCACTAAAGGATTTGATGTTTAAGACCGTTTTTCTAGTGACTATTTGTTCAGCCAGGAGGGTGTCTGAGTTGCAAGCATTGTCGTGTCATCCGCCCTTCCTCGTTTTCTTCAAAGAGAAGGTTGTTTTGTGGACGGTTCCCTCATTTTTGCCCAAGGTTGTTTCTCCCTTTCATATGAATCAGTCGGTGTCACTCCCTTCCTTTGACAATTTGGGGCAGGAGGAGGGGAATGCGCGGTTGCACCGCCTGGACGTGCAAAGAATTCTAAAACGTTATCTGAAGCGTACAAAGGCATTCCGCAAGTCAGAGCATTTGTTTGTTTTGTTCAGGGGTATGCACATGGGAGAAGCAGCATCCAAGGCTTCTATTTCCAGGTAGATAAGGGAGGCCATTGCTTTTGCGTATATCCTAAGGGGAAGACAAGTCCTGATTGGTTTCCGGGCTCATTCTACGCGGGCTCAGGCCGCCTCGTGGGCAGAGTTTAGTTTAGTTCCTCCACTGGAGATTTGTAGGCCAGCTACTTGGTCTTCCCTGCATACCTTCACTAGGCACTACAGGTTGGATGTTCAGGCGGCGGCAGATGCTGGTTTTGGGGGAGCGGTGCTTCAGTCCAGTTTGGCAGGCCCCTCCCATGTTTGAACTGCTCTGTTACATCCCAGAAGAAAGAGACTGGACTGGAGAGATGCTTAGGAAGAAGTAATTAGACCTTACCTGCTCATTAGTGTTTCTGAAGGATCTCCAGTCCAGTCCAGTCCCTGGTCCCGCCCAAAGTGGTAAAGCATGGGTAGTACTGTTCCGAAGCGATTTGTGAGTGATAGTTAAAACCTGGGGGAGTTCTTTCTGTCAGGAGTTACTCTCAGGTTCCGGTAGCACAGTGGAATAGGTGGTTGCATAGCCCTGCTATCAGGATTGCTATCGAATTTGGTAAGGGCCTATTCAGGTAAGCCTCCTCCTCTAGGGGGGTTGGGATATCCCTTCCTCGGAGAGGGAAGTGTGGTTCTGTTTATAGTTTGCAGTTGTTAGTTTCATTTGCTTAGTTGTCTTTCCGTTAAGTCTGCTTTGTCAACAGGATACTGAAGCTGGTGGGTGGTGCCAGTGAGATATATATATATATCTTGATGTCATCAAAAGGATGATGTATTTAGTCTCCAAGCTTCTGGAAGAGGAGCACAACACAGAAGAAAGGGACTGGGCTGGAGATCCTTCAGGAACACTAAGCAGGTAAGGTCTTATTACTTCTTTTAGCACTAAAATACCACCTGATAGCCTGATATTCAAAGCAAATATCTGGATAATGGAAACCATTATCCAGATATTTGTTTCTGGTGGCCTTATCTGTGGATATTTAGCAGCACTTTCCTTATACACTACTGTCACAGTGTCTGGCTATACTCCTGGGGGAATTCTGTGCAGGCACCAGTGAGCCAGACAGTGAGCCAGGAGTGGGCGCACAAGCTTTAAGAGCACCTGATCCTACCTCAGTGTTAGCAGCAACACTGCCTTAGGAGCATTTCTGTTTGCTCCCGCAGCTATGCTAGCTTTTGATTCCACCACCATACTTATTGAAAAGGTCAATCGAAGCACTTCCTGTTTCTGAAAGGAAGCACTTTTGTTGCCTTTTTTGCAAAATATTTGTGCTGGCATCGGAAGCTAGCACAGTTGTGGGAGCAAACCAAAATGCTCCTGTGGATGCTTTGCTGTGATCGGCAAAGAGAAGGGCTGCTGGTGATTTGGGGGAGCTGCTAGGTGCAGGAGAAGGGTTGCTGGTGAGTTGGAGGGATGGCTGAAGGCAGGAAAAAGAATACTGGTTAGTTAGGGGGTTGATGGGGGCTGGAGATGGGCTGCTGGTGATTTGGGGGTTGCTGGGGCTGGAGATGGACTGCTGGTGAGTTGGGGGTTGCTGGGCTGGATATGGGCTGCTGGTTAGTTAGGGGTAGCCGGGGGCTAGAAATTAGAGGGAGAAAAAGCAGAGGAGAAAAGGATGGGTTGGGGACAGCTGTTATTGGAGCAAGAGATCTAAGCAGGAAATGGGCAGGGGATATTTCAGGTGTAGAGGAGGAGCTAAGCCTTATGATGGGGCAATTCTGATCAAAAATGTACTAATGAAGCTCGCAGAATTTTTTCAAAGTTTTTGCACAGAATTCCCCCAGGTATACTGGTTAGTACCGGGATGGAGTACAGGCAGAGCCTGAAGTTATCTGGAAAGTAGAGATATTGAGACCACTATCATAATGACTATCCAGATAAAATTAGGATAGCTCTTGTCTATCTGGATATTCACTGCCAGCCACACTCCACATACTGACACTGAATATCCGGATTATACTAAAATGCTGTGACTGGCATTAAAGAACAAAACCTTCTATAATCCATGAGTTTGTTTCATGATACCTGGAAGATCAAGTGTAGGGCACAAAATGTAGCATTTTTTTCTGCTCCCTGGGAATATATATTTTTACATTTTTTTTAAATTGTTGTTGCTTTACCTCATTTCTACCTGTGGAGTGGCATTTTAGAAAGGATGTCCGGATGAAATCTGGGTCTTCTAGGGCAAAATGTCCAAAAAAACTTAAGGGACATTTATGTGTCAGCCCAATTTTGGAAACATGGATGTCACTGAAATGGATACCCACGCTGGTGACCTTATAGACGTCCCTGCTAGGAAAGCCAAGGTCAGGGTTGTCTGTCTTATACCGAACACATGCCATTTTACATGGGAGATGTTCATCAGAATACTGAACGAAAATCAAGCATCCTAGAGTTCCTGCCATTTTCATTATTATCTGTAAAAGAAAAATATAGGGAGTATCAGAGTACTTTCATCTGTATGCCCTCCGGGAGTCTGGGTAGCAGAATGGAAACTTTTCTGATACCTAATTGTGCTTGGAGCAGATATAAACTTGGACATGGCTTGGGATATGCAGGGTGTTTCTGAAATAAGGCGAAAATGTCCAAGTACTTGGAAATGCCCCAGACATGCCTACACCACACCCCCATTCAGATGTGGATGTCCTTGTGCTGGGGACATCCCTAGAATCATTTTCTAAAATTACTTCATGGACATCTCTATGCTCTGGATATCTCTATACCCATTTTCAGATATTCAAAGCAAGAACAGGACTTCTAAAAAAAAAAAACCTCTGACTGTATCCCTTATCAAAGTTTTTGTGCTATTATTGCAAATACATTGTGTACATTTGAGTCAGTGCTGACTCTTGGTATCCCAGCAGCTCCTGGGCTTAACTTCCAGTGTGATTATTAATTAAGCAATAATTTATTTGTTATTAGTATTTAGCTCACACCTTTCCAGGAGACGATCAAGGCGAGTTATATTCAGGTACAGTATGCATGTCATACTGTTGTACCCTTGTATTGTTAGACAATGTAAGAGCATAAGAAATGCCATACTGAGTCAGACCAAGATCCATCAAGTCCAGTGTCCTGTTTCCAACAGTGGCCAGTCCAGGTCACAAGTGTCTGGCAGGTTCTCAAAGGCACACAGGTTCCATAATGCTCATCCTGGGGTAAGCAGTGGATTTCCTGGGACCTCTTTTTAATAATGGTTTATGGACCTTTCCTCCAGAAACTTGTCCAAACCTTCTTTTAAATCCAGCTACACTGACAGCTTTTATTACATCCTCCAGTAACAAATTCCAGTGTTTAGTTACTCATTGAGTGCAAAATATTTTCTCTTATTAGTCTTAAATAGGTTACATTGTAACTTCATTGCGTGTCCTCTAGTCTTTCTACTTTTGATGGCGTAAACAACCTAACTACGTTAATCTATTTTATTCCATTGATTAATGTATACACCTCTATCATATTTCCCCTCAGCAGTCTCTTTTACAAGTTGAAGAGCCCTAAAATTTTAAGCCATTCCTCATAGGGAAATCTTTCCATCCCCTTTATCATTTTGGTGGCTCTAATCTGTACCTACTCTAATTCCGCTATATATCTTTTTTAAAATATGGAGACCAGAATTGCACACAGTCTTCAAGGTGCAGTCACATCATGGAACAATACAGAGGCATTATATCCTTTGTTTTATTCTCCCTTTCCTTATGATTCCTAGCATTCTATTTGCTTTCTGGGCCACCGCTGCACAATGGGTGGAGTGTTTTAACGTATTGTCTGCGATGATGCCTAAATCATTTTCCTGGTGGTGGTTGCTAAAGTGGTACCTTGCATTGTATAACCAAGGTTTGGGTAGTTCTTTCCTAGGTGCTTAACATTGCCCAATCTTCCAATTTATCTAGGTCCTCTGGCAATTTTTCACAATCCTTTTGTGTTTTAACAACTTGGAATAATTTTGTCATCTGCAAATTTGATCACCTCACTCATTATTCCCATTTCCAGGCCATTAATAAATATGTTAAAAAGCAGTGGGCCCAGCACAGATCCATGTGGTACTCCAATATTTACTTTTCTCCATTGAGAAAATTGGCCATTTAGCCCTACTCTCTGCTTTCTATAAGAACATAAGATATGCTATACTGGGTCAGACCGAGGTCCATCAAGCCCAGTATCCTGTTTCCAACAGTGGCCAATCTAAGTCATACGTACCTAGCAATATCCCCAAAAGACACAGGTTCCACAATGCTTGTACTGGGTCAAGCATTGATTATCCTGGGTCCCTTTTTAATAGTGGTTTATGGACCTTTCCTCCAGGAACTTGTCCAAACCTTTTTTAAACCCAGCTACACTAACAGCCCTTACTACATCCTCCGGTAACAAATTCCAGAGTTTGATTACACGTTGAGTGAAAAAATATTTTCTCTTATTTGTCTTAAATAGTTTACCCTGTAGCTTCATTGCATGTCCCCTAGTCTTTCTATATTCTGATAGCGTAAACAATTGATCCACGTTTACCCGCTCCACTCCATTCATTAATTTATAGACCTCTATCATATCTCCCCTCAGCCGTCTCTTTTCCAGGTTGAAGAGCCCCAACCTTTGTAGCCTCTCTTCATAGGAGTAGCCTTCCAACCCCTTCACCATTTTGGTGGCTCTTTTCTGTACTTTTTCTAATAATGCTATGTCCTTTTTAAGATACGGTGACCAGAACTGCACACAATATTCAAGGTGCGGTCGTACCATGGAACGATACAGAGGCATTATAATATCCTTTGTTTTATTTTCCATCCCTTTCTTTATGATACCTAGCATTCTATTTGCTTTCTTGACAGCCGCTGCACACTGGGCAGAGGGTTTTAACATGTTATCCACGATGACTCCTAAATCTTTTTCCTGGGTGGTGGTTCCCAATGTGGAACCTTGCATTGTGTAACTATAGTGTGGGTTGTTCTTTCCTAGGTGCATAACTTTGCACTTGTCCACATTGAATTTCATCTGCCATTTGGCTGCCCAGTTTTCCAATTTATCCAGATCCTCCTGCAGCTTTCCACAATCCTCTTGGGTTTTAACAACTTTAAACAGATTTGTATCATCTGCAAATTTGATAACCTCACTCGTTATTTCCTTTTCCAGGTCATTTATGAATATGTCAAAAAGTAGCGGACCCAGTACAGATCCCTGGGGTACTCCACTATTCACCTTTTTCCATTGGGAATATTGGCCATTTAGCCCTACCCTCTGCTTTCTATCTTTTAACCAGTTCCCGATCCACAATAGTACACTGCCTCCTATCCCATGACTTTTTAGTTTCGCCAAAAGTCTCTGATGAGGGACCTTATCAAAAGCTTTCTGAAAGTCCAGATACACTTTTAACCTGTTCCTAATCCACAATACTACACTGCCTGCAATCATATGACTTTTTAATTTCTGCAAGTCTCTCATGAGGGATCTGGTCAAAGGCTTTCTAAAAATCCTCATGTCAACCGTCTCACCTTTGTCTACCTGTTTATTCACACCTTTAAAAAAATATAACAGATTAGAAAGACAAGTCTTTCTTTGGTTAAATCCATGTTGGCTTTCTCCCATTAAAGCATGGTGGGGGCAAAGACAGTGACGAAATTCAAAATGACATGGGATAGACACTGTGGATCCTTTTATAGCAGACATGTCCAACTTCGAACAGGTCGTGATCTACCTATTTCAGCCAAAAGTGCTGGTGATCTACCACCATGAAAATTAAATTTCAAATTAGTTTCAAATTAAATTTTAACCCAATAAAGTTGCTGGATTCCCCCCTCCATTTTTAATGAAACTTCTGTCATTTACTTATAACAACATAAGATAAGAACATAAGATATGCCATACTGGGTCAGACCTAGGTCCATCAAGCCCAGTATTCTGTTTCCAACAGTGGCCAAACTAGGTCATATGTACCTAGCAGTTTCCCCAAGAGACACAAGTTCCACAATGCTTGTACTGGGTCAAGCATTGATATCTTCGGTCACTTCTTAATAATGGTTTATGGACCTTTCCTCCAGGAACTTGTCCAAACCTTTTTTAAACCCAGCTACACTAGCAGCCTTTACTACATCCTCCGGTAACAAATTCCAGAGTTTGATTACACGTTGAGTGAAAAAATATTTTCTTTTATTGGTCTTAAATAGTTTTCCCTGTAGCTTCATTGCATGTCCCCTAGTCTTTCTATATTCTGATAACGTAAACAATCGATCTACGTTTACCCGTTCCATTCCATTCATTAATTTATAGACTTCTATCATATCTCCTCTCAGCCGTCTCTTTTCCAGTTTAAAGAGCCCTAACCGTTTTAGCCTTTCTTCATAGGAGTATCCTTCCATCCCCTTTACCATTTTGGAGGCTCTTCTCTGAACCTTTTCTAAAATAGCTATATCCTTTTTAAGATACGGCGACCAGAATTGCACACAATATTCAAGGTGCGGTCTCACCATGGAACGATATAGAGGCATTATAATATCTTTTGTTTTATTTTCCATTCCTTTCCTTATCATACCTAGCATTCTATTTGCTCTCTTGGCCGCCGCTGCACACTGGGCCGAGGGTTTTAACATTGTATCCACAATGACGCCTAAATCTTTTTCCTGGGTGGTGGTTCCTAATGTGGAACCTTGCATCGTGTAACCATAGTTTGGGTTGTTCTTCCCTAGGTGCATAACCTTGCACTTGTCCACATTAAATTTCATCTGCCATTTTGATGCCCAGTCTTCCAATTTATCAAGATCCTCTTGCAATTTTTCACAATCCTCTTCGGTTTTAACAACTTTAAATAGTTTTGTGTCATCTGCAAATTTGATAACCTCACTCGTTATTCCACTTTCCAGGTCATTTATGAATATGTCAAAAAGCAGCGGACCCAGCACAGATCCCTGGGGTACACCACTATTCACATTTCTCCATTGGGAAAATTGGCCATTTAGCCCTACCCTCTGCTTTCTATCTTTTAACCAGTTCCTGATCCACAATAGTACACTGCCTCCTATCCCATGACTCTTTAGTTTTGCCAAAAGTCTCTGATGAGGGACCTTGTCAAAGGCTTTCTGAAAGTCCAGATACACAATATCAACCGACTCACCTTTGTCCACCTGTTTATTCACTCCTTCAAAAAAACATAACAGATTAGTAAGACAAGATCTTCCTTGTCTAAAGCCATGTTGGCTGTCTCCCATTAGGTTGTGACTATCTACATGCTGAGTAATTTTATTCTTTATGATGGTTTCTACCATTTTTCCCGGTACTGATGTCAGACTCACCGGTCTGTAGTTTCCTGGATCACCCCTGGAACCCTTTTTAAAAATTGGTGTTACATTGGCGATCCTCCAATCTTCAGGTATTAGAGATGATTTTAATGATAGTTCACAGATTACTGATAGCAGGTCTGCAATCTCATATTTCAGTTCTTTCAACACCCTTGGATGTATACCATCCGGCCCAGGTGATTTGCTACTCTTCAGTTTATCTAATAGTTGTAAGACATCTTCCCGATGTATCGATATTTCCTTCAATTCTTCCACACCTTTAAATACCACTTCCGTCATGGGTAACATTCCTACATCTTCCTCAGTAAAGACCGAAGCAAAGAATTCATTCAGTCTCTCCGCTATCGCCTTGTCGCCTCTTAGTGCTCCTTTAACCCCTTTATCATCTAATGGACCAACTGACTCTCTCACAGGTTTTTTGCTACGAATGTACTTGAAAAGGTCTTTATTTCGCGTTTTTGCTTCCGCAGCAAGCTTCTTCTCAAATTCTCTCTTTGCCTGCTTTATCAATGCCTTGCATTTGACTTGCCAGTGCTTGTGCTGTTTCCAGGTTTCGTCGTTTGGCCCTTTTTTCCATTTCCTGAAAGTTGCTTTTTTGGCAACAACAGCCTCTCTGACCTCACCTTTAAACCATGCTGGCAGTTTTTTGGACTTCCTTCCACTTTTCTTAAAGCGTGGAATACAGCTGGTCTGGGCTTCCAAGATAGTATTTTTCAACAACACCCAAGCTTGATGTACGTCTTTAACCTTTGCAACTGCTCCTTTTAGTTTTTTCTTAACTGTTTTCCTCATTTTATCATAGTCTCGCTTTCGAAAGTTAAAAGGTAGTACTGTGGATTTCCTTACTATCCCTCCTCCACTAATTAAATCAAAGGCGATCATGCTATGATCACTATTTCCAAGTGGCCCCAACACCCTTATCTCTTGCACTAGATCTGGTGTTCCACTAAGGACTAGGTCTAATATGGCTTCCACTCTGGTCGGTTCATGAACCAGCTGCTCCAAGAGGCAGTCATTTATTTCATCCAGGAACTTTATCTCCCTAGCATGTCCTGACGTGACACTGACCCAGTCGATACCAGGGTAATTGAAATCACCCATTATTATTACTGCACTGTAACGTTTGTTAGCTTCCTTGATTTCTTTGAGCATTTCATCATCCATTTGGTCATTCTGGCCAGGCGCTCGATAGTACACCCCCACTGCCATTGCCTTCCCCCTTTTATATGGAATTTCAATCCATACAGATTCTACAGCAGATTTTGTTTCCTGCAAAACTTTAATCCTTTCTGAGTCAATGCCCTCTCTAACATAGAGCGCAACCCCTCCACCAATTTGATCAGCTCTATCATTACGATATAGTTTGTACCCAGGTATCACAGTGTCCCACTGGTTGTTCTCCTTCCACCATGTCTCTGATATTCCAATCATATCTAACATTTCATTTAGTGCTATATATTCTAACTCTCCCATCTTATTGTTTGGACTTCTAGCATTTGCATACAAGCATTTTAGAGAATGTATTTTGTTCATGTTAATTTGGCTATTGTTAGACATGGGTAAATTGGGATCTTTAAGCTCTGTCTGCTCCATACTTGAGGGCATTTGGGCTACTTTACTCTTTTGTGGAACCTCTCTGCTTTTGGTAGTATCCTTCAAGGATACATTCTTCCGAACCATCTGCTCTTGGATGTGATCAGCTGTTAAGCAAATTAAGCAAAAACAAAACGGAGAGATGAAGATCCAGTAAGAACTGCAAGGGGAAATGGAAAGTACATTTTTTCTTAAAGTTTTATTGAGTAATAACTTTCTTTTGCTGTCTTAATAACTTTCTTTAACTTTTATTGAGTAATTTGTGTTAAATTTAGGTCGAGTATTGATCCGGGTTAATCTTGCACAATCTTTAATATTTCGCTCCTGCTCATTAGTGAGACGTCTGAGCCTGCATTTCATGAACCAGCTTTTTGAAGTTGGGTGAATATTGCTTGAGGGCCAGTCTCAAGGAATCCTGGAGATGCTCATCTGTCACGTTGGAACGTTGTGTACTCTTTGTCATTTTCAGATGGGAAAACGCAGATTCACACAAATAAGTTGAACCGAAACAGGAGTGTACAGCTTCACTGCATCTTCTCAAGTTGGGAAATTTGTCTCTAGGCACTAGCTTCCAAAACAATTCTTGCTCAGCAGGTGTCTTGAGAAAAATGTCAATTTTAAGGGTTAATATTTCATTTTCAAGAGATGGCTTGTTCAATGAGTAATTTTTACTGATAGTAGCTGCAGTTTCTTTAATGTTTATGTTTATGCAATTTCTTGATATACCGCCCAGGCTGAAGGGCATCAGAGCGGTTTACAATCACTATAAGCAGGAACTGGATACATTCCCTCGTCCCCAAAGGGCTCACAATCTATGTCCACGTCTACTTTGAATGGATATGACAAGTACTCCACAACTGTTCCAAATTTTTGGAAGTCACAGAATCTATTTTTGAATTCCTGGATAACAGAACAGATTTCTGTCACATACTTTTCGTCCTGAAAAACAAAATTTGAATATTGGGGTATGTTTACTAAACCGGGCTAACGGTTAACCCGGGCTATCTGCAACTAGGTCCCATTGAATAATATGGGACCTAGTGGCAGATAGCCCGGGTTAACCGTTAGCCCGGTTTAGTAAACATACCCCATTGTCCCAGATGGTCCTGCGTATTAGGAAAATGATCAAAAGTGTTGTTTGCAAGGTCAATCATCATTAGCTCAAATTTGCTCTTGTAGGATGAAACTGTACTCATCATCTCACCAATGCATTTGTTTTTACCTTGTAGTTCAAGGTTCATATCACTTAGTTCACCTGTAAAGTCAGCGAGAAATGCCAGATCACATAACCACTCCTCATCTTTCAACTCTGCTTGGTCATCTCCCCTCTCCTTCAAAAAACGTCTTATTTCATTCTGCAAATCACGAAATATTTGCAGAAATTTGTGCCTACTTAGCCACATTACATCTGTGAGCAAAATGATTTCCACTGCCCCTTCATCAAGAGTAAGATTGAAAAGCCATCTTTGAAGTGATCTTCCACGAACTGAATTTACAATTTTGAAAGCGATGTCCATGACAGGCTTTGTATTGAGTCTCTTGCTTGCCAAAACTTGCTGGTGAATGATGTTGCTCCATCAGTAGTGATGGAAACAAGTCTATGAAATGGAAGATTACACTTTGTCACAAAAGAATGGAAAGAACTGAATATTTCCTGACCGGTAGTTCTCCCTTTTAAAGAAATCATTCCAAGTAGTTCTTCTTTAACACTGAAGTCTTCAAAAACCATCCGGATAAAGACTAGTAACTGGGCTATGTCTCTTATGTCTGTAGATTCATCCAGTTGGAGTGAGAAAGCAACACAATTTGAAACATCCTCCAACAATTGTTCAGTAGTGTCTCCACACATCTTTTCTATTCGCCGCACGACGGTGTTTCTTGACAATTGTACATCTTGAATAGCAGCTATGATCTTTCTTATTTTTAAATCCTTCAAAAAGATTGACAGCTGCTTCAAGAAAACAATCTTTTACAAATTCCCCTTCAGTGAAAGGTTTGCATTTCTTTGCAATCAGGTTGCTGACCTTGAAGGATGCTATGGTTGCATTGACCGAATGTGACCTTGGCTTCGCCATCAACTGTTGCTGAGTAGTCAATTTCAATTTAAGTTCTTTGAGCTTCAGTTTACGAATTTCACTTTTGGGTGGAAAATCAGCATCAAACCTATTGCTATGCAGAGCCTTATAATGACATTCCAGATTACCCTTTTTGGGCAAGGATACTGGGGCGTTACAAATTAGACAACAACACTTGTCTTTCACCATGATGAAGAAGTAGTCCATTTCCCATTCATCATGAAAGTGGTAGGTTTTGCTCTTCTTTGGAACTCTCATCTTTGTTATTCTGGGGTGGCCGGATGTAAGAAGGCCAAATCTGCTAAGTTAGTATAAACACAGGCTGAATCTGGTCCAAAACTGTCACTGTCCCAAAGTGAAGTCAACCAACTGAAGACCAACTGAAGACCTCTGGTTGATGTGCAATACAAGGACTGGAGATGCCAAAACCACACATCAGTTCTAAAAGTAAAAATAAGAATTCATCATACTGGCACCAATAATCAAATACCACCAAACAATCATCAAAAAAACTCAAACACCAGTCTAGCAAACCAGATAAAATCAAATACCGCCACACAAGTTCAAATACCACCACACACAATTTAATAAATTCTGAACACAGTGTAGAATCAACACAAAGGCTAGGCAAAATAAAATTGCAGAGGCAAGCAAAAGTCATAGTGGTTTGAACCAATTCAAAGGGAAGGCATAGGCAAGTTAGAACAAAACTGGAAAAGCCTGCCAAAATCACCAAATTCTTGACATGTTATTGTGTCTGCCCGAAAATGTTTAATGAAAGCAAACTATGAAGCGACCAACGACCAGCACACGATACAACTAATACGTTAAATGTACTCAAGTAAAGCCTGGGCGACTGGATATTGCCTGGTACATAACACACTTCTAAGGGGTGTTTTGGTGGGGGCAGGAATGGGTGATTCTGAGAGGCAAGAGACCAGGTATGATTTATTTATTTATTTACGTTCTCTTATATACTGTGCTATTCTACATCAGTGCGGTTTACATTGAACAAACTGAAATTACATTGAACAGGGCATTATAACTTTGAGATAACTATTTTACAGGGAACATGGGCTATGGAGGGTTAAGTGGCTTGCCCAAGACCACAAGGAGCACCTGTGGGACTAGAAACCCCAGTCCTTCCAGCCCAAGATTGCTGTCCTCTAGTGGGATTTGAACCCCTGACCTTCTGGCCTGAAGTACCTTGCCCCAACCACTAGGCCACTCCTCCACTCCTATATATATTACTGTACCAGAACCCTGAGGAACCTTAAATCACTCCTTGACCAGGCAGACTTCAGAAACATCTGCTAAGCACTCATTACCCCCATTTTTGACTATGCCTTGATTAAATGATAAGGCAGTATATAAATACAACTAAATAAATAAAATAAATAAATAAATATGCTAACCTCATCTATCAGGGCCTTCCTAAATCCTCATTTCAGCCTCTTCATCTCACTCAGAATGTAGCTGCAAGACTATTAGTAATCTGTGAACTTTCATTAAAATCATCTGTAATACCTGAACATTGGAGGATCGCCAATGTAACGCCAATTTTTAAAAAGGGTTCCAGGGGTGATCCGGGAAACTACAGACCGTTGAGCCTGACGTCAGTACCAGGGAAATGGTAGAAACCATCATAAAGAACAAAATTACACAGCATTTAGATAGTCATGGCCTAATGGGAGATAGCCAACATGGCTTTAGACAAGGAAGATCTTGTCTTACTAATCTGATATGTTTTTTTGAAGGTGTGAATAAACAGGTAGACAAAGGTGAGTTGGTTGATATAATGTATCTGGACTTTTAGAAAGCCTTTCACAAGGTCCCTCATCAGAGACTTTTGGCAAAACTAAAAAGTCATGGGATAGGAGGCAGTGTACTATTGTGGATCGGGAACTGGTTAAAAGATAAAAAGCAGAGGGTAGGGCTAAACGGCCAATTTTCCCAATGGAAAAAGGTGAATAGTGGAGTACCCCAGGGATCTGTACTGGGTCCGCTACTTTTTGACATATTCATAAATGACCTGGAAAAGGGAATAACTAGTGAGGTTATCAAATTTGCAGATGACACAAAACTGTTTAAAGTTGTTAAAACCCAAGAGGATTGTGGAAAACTGCAGGAGGATCTGGATAAATTGGAAGACAGGGAATCCAAATGGCAGATGAAATTTAATGTGGAAAAGTGCAAAGTTATGCACCTAGGAAAGAACAACCCACCCTATGGTTACACAATGTAAGGTTCCACATTGGGAACCACCACCCAGGAAAAAGATTTAGGAGTCATCATGGATAACATGTTAAAACCCTCCTCCCAGTGTGCAGTGGCAGCCAAGAAAGCAAATAGAATGCTAGGTATCATAAGGAAAGGAACGGAAAATAAAACAAAGGGTATTATAATGCCTCTGTATCGTTCCATGGTAGGACCGCACCTTGAATATTGTGTGCAATTCTGGTCGCCGTATCTTAAAAAGGATATAGCATTATTAGAAAAGGTACAGAGAAGAACCACCAAAATGGTAAAGGGGATGGAAGGCTACTCCTATGAAGAGAGGCTACAAAGGTTAGGGCTCTTCAACCTGGAAAAGAGACGGCTGAGGGGAGATATGATAGAGGTCTATAAATGAATGAATGGAGTGGAACGGTTAAACGTAGATTGATTGTTTACACTATCAGAATATAGAAAGACTAGGGGACATGTAATAAAGCTACAGGGTAAACTATTTAAGACAAATAAGAGAAAATATTTTCTCACTCAACGTGTAATCAAACTCTGGAATTTGTGACCGGAGGATGTAGTAAGGGGTGTTAGTGTAGCTGGGTTTAAAAAACATTTGGACAAGTTCCTGGAGGAAAGGTCCATAAACCATTATTAAAAAGGGACCCAAGATATCAATGCTTGACCCAATACAAACATTGTGGATCTTGTGTCTCTTGGTGGTACTGCTAGATACGTATGACCTAGATTGGCCACTGTTGGAAACAGGATACTGGGCTTGATGGATCTTGGTCTGACCCAGTATGGCATATCTTATGTTCTTATGTTCTTAAGACTCCTTACTGGATACAGTCATCACGACCACATATCACCCACTGTGAAACAGCTAGACGGGCTCCCCATTGACAGCAGAGTGAGGTACAAGGTGGCGCTAGCAGTCTTGACAAATTGCAATGCCAAAGATTGCGCTGAAGCACAAACCACTCTCTCCGAGCAGTACCTACCTCAATCGCCCACACGAGTGCCTACACCTCCAACAGAGCATTCCGCTTCTACACTCCAACTATCTGGAACTCACACCACAAAACCTTCACTCCCTCACGGATATCAGAGCCTTTCGCTGTAAATCAGAACGAAGATGAAAAATCCCACCTTGACCAAACCTCACATGCATACTCCCCAATCTATTTGGGAGTTTAAACCACCAAGATAAACTGTTCCAAGCCTAAAAATCCATCTCTGCTCATATACAGTCAAACGTTTTTCCCTACGGCAGGAGGAGTGGTTTGAGTAGGGAACAACTTTAGGTTCTGATTTTTATCTTTATCTTTGGATAAGGTTCATAATAGTGGTTTATTGGGTTGGGGTCCCTTTAAGTAGTTTGGGAAGAATTAGATATAAAGTCACATGCACAGTGTTTTTTGAGGGGGCATTGGGAAGTGGAAGTGTAATGCTACTGATGACATTATGAAGACTGCTGGAGTGTAGTGGGATATACACCTGAAGTTTGAGAAATGATTGTGATCTCTCCTAAGCAGATGGTTTGAGATAAGTTAAGTATCATGTAGATGCTTCTTCCTGTACAAGAAAGGTTATGCTGTGATAAAGAATGATGTAAAAGGAGGAATTGCTATTGGGTTGCTGATGTTCTCGGGATGTGGAATAGCGGAGATATTTCCAATCTATCCACATAGAAGCCCCATTGGTTCTGAGACCCTTCCCTCCTTTTATATGTGCTTTTTTTTTTGTGGGGGTTTTTTGTGCGATAAGGTGTGGTTGAAATCAGTAGAGTGCTATTTTGTTACAAGTTGAGTAATCAATTGGTGCTCTGAAAGTGACCATAATTATTGCTATATGTCTTTCATTGACTACTGTAAGGCATAGATTCTGGTATACTATTATACTTGATAGCTTTCATGTCCTGTCTTTATGTTGATCAAGAAGCAACATTTTGAACAGAAGAAACAGAATGACTTAAAATCAGCAGAAGTGTATGACAAGGCTACAAACGTTCCCCATAACTGTTCAATTCATATGCAGAATAAATCAACAGAGAAGCAAGACTGTGTGAAGGCAAATGAGGTGGAAGACTCATCAGCAATCTTCACTATGTCATTGAAATCAATGGGGCCGCAGCTCCAATATCGCATGGAGTCCGCTACCACCATTTAGTTAGCATACCCCTTAGAGTATTAATGAACAAAGATGGGAAAGCTGAAAAACTAGAAGACATAACATGAAGCTTCAAGGGGGTAAATCGAAAGGCAATATCAGGAAATACTTTTTCACTGAAAAGGTGGTAGATGCTTGGTATGCCCTGCCGATGGAAGGGGGGGGGGGCGCAAATACAGTGACAGAATTCAAAATAGCATGGAACAGACACAGTGGATCCCTTTATAGCAGCAGGATAAAATCAAAACTACTTTACACCCCTAAACAAAAGCATTGGTAGGGATGACCTGCACAGAGCGGCAGGTGCACCTACTCTTGCCACCTTGTTGGGCAAACCAGATGGACAATGATGGTCTTTATCTGCCATCACATACTATGTTAGCAGGATGGGAACAGTTGGGAGATGTAGAAAAGCCTTTTCATTAGGAAAACAAGTAAATGTAAAAGGAAAAAGAGGGCACTGGTTCTTAAAAGAAGTAGATGAAAAATGAGGAAAAAGAGGGTGGCCTTCATAAAATAAAAGATCACAGAAAGAGGAAGACAAGCATCAATATTCCGAAAAGCTAAGAAGCTAGGAAAGTAGTCAGGAAAGCAAAAATACAAAAGGGGAAAAAAGTAGCCAACACAGTAAAATGGGTGGACAAAACATTTTTCAGATATGTTAGTGAGAGCAGGAAGTGCAAAAGTGGTATTGCCAGACTGAAGAGTAAAGGGGGAGGATATTTAATAGTCGATGAGGATAAAGAAGAATTGCTTAACAAATATTTCTATTCTGTATTCACAAATGAAGGGCCAGGAGCAAGAACTCAGAAAATACTGATAAATAGGAATACATTTGAGATAAATTTTGAATGTATCCCTTGTAGTGCTATGCTTTTGATTAGTAGTAGAAGACTGCATTTGCAAGAAGCTAGCTAAACTAAAAGTCGACAGAGTGATTGGCTCAGCTATTATATATCTGAGAGTATTGAAGTAACTTAAGGAAGTTCTAGTGGCTGTACTGTCTAACTTTTTCAGTGCTTCTTTAGAGTCAAAAGTGGTCCCAGAAGACTGGAAAAAGGGGCATGTGGTCCCTTTATGCTAAAGTGAAAGTAAGAATGAGGTTGGAAACTACAAGCCAGTTAGTCTGATTCCTGTGTTGACCATACTAATGAAAGCACTGCTAAAACAGAGGAGAGAGGTTTCTGAATACTATGGATTACAGGATACAAAGCAGCATGGTTTTACTAGGGACATGTCTTGTTAGACAAATCTCATTAATTTCTTTGACTTGGTAACCCAAGAGTTGGACTGAGAGAGAGCTCTAGATGTGGTGTAATTGGATTTCAGTAAAGTCTTCGACATTGTTCCTTACAGGCAACTTATAAATAAATTGTGTGCCCTGAGGATGGATAATAAAGGGGCTGACTGGGTTAGAAATTGGTTGAGTGGGAGGTGGCAAAGGGTACAGGTAAATGGAGCTCGCTCTGAGGAGAAGGATGTCCTTGGTCTGATTCTTTTTAACATTTGTGTAAGTGATATTGCGGAAGGGCTATTGTGTAAGGTTTGCTTCTTTGAGAATAACCAACATCTGCAATAGAGCAGGTACCCTGGAAGATGTAGATAACACGAGGAGGGATCTAACAAAGCTTGAAAAATGGTTGAGACTATAGAATAAGAACATAAGAAATGCCATACTGTGTCAAACTAAGGTCCAGCAAGCCCAGTATTCTGTTTCCAATGGTCGCCAGTCCAGGACACAAGTATCTGTCAGGTTCCCAAAAAGGTACACAGATTCCATGATGCTTATCCTGGGGTAAGCGGTGGATTTCCTTGGCAGCTGAAATTTATGTAATGCTAAAAAATGTAGGGTCATACATTTAGGATGCAAAAATCCAAGGGAGCATTACAGTAGAGGGCGTAATGTACTAATGTCCATGCATTTAAGAGTGGGACCTAGGGGTGATTGTTTCTGATGATTTTAAGGTGTTTTAAGTTTAAGGAATATGAGGACAAATTTAAAAATCTCAATATGTATTCTTTTGAAGAAAGACGGGAGAGGGAAGATATGATAGAGATGTTTAAATACCTCCATAGCATAAAATGCACATGAGGAGAGCCTCTTTCAATTGGAAGACATTTCTGAAAAGAGGTGGCATAGGATGACGGTGAAAGGAGATAGACTCAGGAGTAATTTGTGGAAATATTTCTTTATGGAAAGAGTGGTAGACACATAGAATAGTCTCCTTGTGGAGGCAGAAGAAACAAAGACCATCTGAATTCATGAAAACATGGGACAAACACAGAAGATCTCTAATGGGGGAAAAAAGGGACTGTAGAGCTAAGTAGTTGGTATGGAAGGGCAGACTGGATAGGCCATATGGTCCTTATCTGCCGGCATCTTACTGTGTTTCTATGCTGACAGTATCATGTTACAGGCTGAAAATAAAGACAAAAACATCTGCTTATCAAGATCAAGGAACATGGTCTTAAAATGGGCCTGCATCTTAGCATGAAGAAGATTTAGACAACTAGCAAAATCAATCATTTCTTCCTTGATGGAGAAATCACAGAAATATTAGACAACTTTAACCTACTTGGATCAATAATCAGTAATGAAATATTAAGCAGTCAAGAATCCAATGAAGCTTTGCTCTTAACAGAACAGCTATGATGAAATTTTCAAGTGCAGAGATGTATGTCATTGTACAAATATTTGACTGGTCCAAGCCATGGTATTTTCAATAACACTACAGTATATGGATCTGAAAGTTGAACAGTGAAGAATACAGACAGGAAGAAAATTGATGCCTTTGAATTATGGTGCTGGTAAAGAATTCTGTGTATATACCATGGGTTGTCTGAAGAATAAATCAGTCAGCACTAGAGGAAATCAAACTTAAGTTTTATTTAGAAGCTCAAATGACAACATTCACAGAATCGTGCTGAGTTGACATTGACTCGATGGCACTTAACAGCAACAGCTGAGATCATTTTGCCCTATGTTCATCACCTTGCACTTGTCTGCATTAAATTTTATCTGCAATTTACATGTCCAGTCTCCTAGTCTCACAAAATCCCTTGGCAAATCCTCACTAATGATCATTTTCCATATAGATAATTGACCATTCAGTCCTATGTTCTTAAAAGACAGATACAGATATAACCTTAATTCATATGGTAACTTGGAGATCTAAAGCTTTTAGTGTGATTGGTCCTCAATTAGAGAATGTTTACCAATCCGTTTAAGAATGGAAACTAATTTTATTAAGTTATAGAAAAGGGGTGAAAGCTACCTTATTCCCCATGGAATAGTAATCTTTAGAGGATTTTTGCCTATTAGGGAAAGAATTGAGCCTTTTGTGTCCTTAATGGTCTATCTCTGATTACACTGTTTGTTTTTTATTTGCAAACCATTTTGAATAATGGTTGTCACTAAGATGGTATTTATTTAAAATTTTTTATATACTATCATTTAGCGAATGGCTAGATCTCAAAATGGCATGGTCTCCTATCCCATGACTCTTTAGTTTTCTAAGGATTCTCTCATGGGGAATTTGTCAAATGCTTTTTGAGAATCCAAATACATTATATCAACTTGCTCTGTATTACCCACACCTTCAAAGAAATATAACAAATTGGTAAAGCAAGACTTTCCTTTGCTGACAAGTTGATTCATTACCATTAAGCCATGTATAGCTATATGGTCAGCAATTTTGTTTTTAGTATAGCTTCAATCATTTTGTCTTGCACTAATGTCAGGCTCACTGGTTTATGCTTTCCTGAATCACTCTGGAAGCCTTTAAAAAAATCGTGTTACATTGGCTTTCTACAATCCGCTGGTATTGTGACTGTTTTGAATGATAGGTTAAGATTACTAGTAACAGAGTCACAATTTCATGTTTGAGCTCTTTCAGGACACAGGGGTGAATGACATCTAATGCTGACATTCTCTATTCCTCTTGAGTTTGTCAATTGCCTTTATTACATCTTCTAGACTTACAATGAAGTATCTCATTTGCTCCGAGTTACCATCAAAGAAACTTTTCAATGTGGGTATGATGCCATCATCTTCCTCATTAAAGACTGAGGGAATCATTTCACTTCTCTCCTATTACCTTCTGACCCTGAGCACTCCTCTTATCCCTTGGTCACTGATTCCCTCAAAGATTCTTTGCTTTGGATTTGTTTGCATAATTTCTTTTTAGTATTATTTCTTGTTTCTACAGCAAGCTTCCTTTCAAAGTTATTCAGAGCCTGCCTTATTACATGTGCTCATCTCTGTCTTCATCAGGATCTGCTTTCCATTTTCTGAAAGTTTCTATTTGGCTTTCAGTGCCTCTTTCACCTCGCCATTCAATCAGGCTGGTCTTTGTTTGGCCTTCTTTTGACCTTTTTGAGGCATGGAATATATTTTATATGTGCATCTAAAAGGCTTTTTTAAAATGAGATTCATGTCCCCTGCAGACTTTTTAGCCTGGCAGTTGCTGATTTTATTTTTGCGAAAAATAATCTCATTTAATCAGTTTCCTTTTTTCAAAATTAAGTGCTATAGCAGTAGACATTTTAGCATCTTCATCCTCACTGTTGATCTCATTGTTATCACCATTGCCTAACAGCTCCACCACCATTTCCCCTTGCACTAGGTCCTGCATACCAGTAAGGACTGCATCTAAAATGCTTTCCTCTCTAGTCATATCCTGGACCTAAGCACATTTTTTTATAGCATTAATAGACTTTAATTCCCTTGCATGTCCTGATAAGACATTTATCCAATCAATAGTAGGGCAAGTTAATTTTTCCATTATATTGTATTAACACATTTGTTGGCTTTCCTAATTTCGGTTAATTTCATCGTCTGTCTCTTTATACTATCCAGATAGATGGTAGTATAACCCCACCGGTATGCAACTCGGTATCGCACATGCAATTTCTATTCATAAAGATTTCACAGTATATTTTGTTTCCTGTTATTCCAAGAGGAGAGTAAGAAACCCTCCAAATCCTGCCACTCTGCATTATCATAGTCCAATGGATATATTTTTTAACATATCCAGGGCTTCAGCCAGCTTGCTCAGGGATGTATCTGGCTGTTGCAACCCTGGAATTAAAGAATTTGGCATCTTACTTAGGCTTTGATACTACTCTCTCTTAAGAATCGGATGTCTTTAAAGCAACCAGCCAGTCTATAACCGGGTAAGGCGGACGTGGTGCTCCTGTCTCCGCCCCCACCCCCCTTCCCACCCCTCATCTTGCAATAACCACAACACAACCATTGGGAGTCAAACTGGTCAC